>JALDNG010000008.1:5592500-6292500 GCA_024349245.1 Neodontobutis hainanensis | reverse complement strand
CGCCGCCCCTTCTGCGATAGCATCAGAGTTGTTTTCAATCTGGGCCAGATGGCGGGGGCACGGATGTCGCGGTTGGGGAGTTAAGCTTCACTGAGTGGGACGGCTGTCTGGCTTGAGTCTGAGCCAGAAATATCAGGTTTTTAACCAGGAGAGGAGTCCTGCTCTTACATACACACACTCAGGCAATGCTCCCCTATTTCCCACCAGCACTCTTGCTCTCATAATAAGCATACATACTGTAGGCAGTGAAAATGAAATGCCCCTCTCCTACTCCTCCTCTTCTTTTTTCCCTCGCTTTCAGTTCATGTAATGTGTACGGGTCAGTGTGGCATTCATTACTGCTTTCCAACTGAATCCTGTGAGGCTGCAGTCCGGTCTGTCTAATTACGATCTGGGCTCTTATTTCGAAACATTAAAGCGCAGGCCGAGTGGAACGGATTCAGACTGATGAAAGCGATATGGTCATTTGTCACAGACGGCTGGAAATAGACAGAACTGGTGGCTTTCTCTTCATCGCGTAGCGTTGTAAAAGAAAAAAGAAGCATTTGTGTTTGAATTTCAAGATCCCCTCAACGTGCAGTGTACAAATGTCATTACCGGCATGCTAATGGGGCACACTTTGCAGAAGAACGGCTCAGTGCTATTAGAGGCAGACAGATTAGAGTCTACAGTGAAAGTCAACTATGGAAGTGTCATGCGTGTTGACACTGACTTAAGTAAAGAGTCCTGTTTTGTGGATTGTCATGCTTGTTTTTCCAGAACTGCACAGTCTGTCCTTGTGGAATTATTCTACCTGCTTTTGTTGAACTATTGTCTCATTGTAAATGTCAAAATACTGGTTATTGGTATTGGCCTTATAGAATTAAATGAACAAACTATATTATGAATTCTATGTTGACCCTGCAGATTTGGTTAAGCATGTTTATGTTTCAGGTGCTGGATGATCCTGCGGAGGACAACCTTCACATGGGTAAGCACAGCGTCCATTTTGTGTCCAAATCTTTTTAGCCCATGGCACTGTGCACAAATGCCGCAAACAACTGTTCAAATAATGCATTCATAATTCAGATCATCTCTCTGCCTCGGGGCTCTCACAAACACATTATGCAGGACGTTCCTGTGTCAGGTCGCAGTCAGGACGCTGCAGTTAGTGTGAAATGTCAAAGTCTTTATCTGCACCTTGTGGCACATTGGGTTCATTTAATGCCTGAAATGGTATCATTGTGCCGCCGCTGCCGGGGTGTTGCTTCATGTGGCTCCGGCCAAATAAGTGAATAAATTAATAATTGTTTGTCTTCCTATCTTCTTTTTCCTTTTGACAGTGTTTGAGTTGATGCGCAAAGGGTGAGTCAAGAACACGTTCCTTTTAAATAATTCAAAGTGCGTTCCTTTACTCTTTGTCTTCCACCTTCACCATCCCTCCATCCTTCCATCCATCCAGGGCCGGCTTCTCTGCAGCCTTTTCCTCCTTTGTCACTGGAGCTGACAGTTTGTTTCATGCTCAGACTTCAAAGGGATTCATAATGTTCTTAGCTTTTCACAGTTATTACCAGTGGCAGTCAGCCCTGTAAATGTTCTCATGCACAATTTGTTTCTTCCCACCCCCGGAGGAAAATAGTTATTGTCTAATATTCCAAGACTTTACAAGTTAATGAAGGTAGGAGGGTGAAGATGTTATTATTTAACATATGGTAAGAATTAGGTGTTAGTTGTATATTCAAAGGAAAACTATTCTCTGTTGTGTTTTTTGGCCTTTACAAGAGAGAATCTGTTTGCCCCTAAAGGGAACATGATCAAGCACTTGATTAATGCAGCGACTATCAAAACAAATCATGACTGATGAGCGCTGTAATAAACCCAGCTTCTTTTACATAAAATACTCTTTAGAATACCGCTAATGCCACTCCCACTGCTAGCGTTGCTTTAAGAAGCACTTACTGAATTCCAGTAATGTAAACCAGGCTTAATGACTGTTGGATACAGTATGTCTGAAATTCCACTGCTAGAGAAATGTTTATGTCTTTTTCTTTGTTTCGGTTTATGTTAGCCCAGTAATGGAAGTGCCCACAGACAATCCTCTGTCAGAGGAGCAGGCCAGGCAGTATTTCAGAGACATCATCCTTGGCATTGAGTACTGTAAGTATCCTAAAGACTGGAAAATAAACCCATTTTTATTTTTTACAATATCTATTTTATGTATCTTGGAAAATGTTCATTATGTATGTAGCATATATTAAACCAAACATTGTACAGCCTTTCCACTGTCCACCTCATCAGCCCCTGTTCAGTGAGCGTTTTCTCAGGCTGTGTGCTCATTTTCTGTAGTGGATCCATTTCACAGGGCTACTACCCTAATGATTACTGATCAATGCTGTCTCTTTTTCAGCCTCGAGCTGCATCTTGAAACAGTACATTTGAAACCCTTAGAAACTACTATACATGTGCTGTATGAACAAAAGGCAACCGGTTAATTTAAGTGTTGCAATTATCTGAATAATAAAATAGTGCACGTAGCTGTGTGCAAAACATTTAAGTTTTGGCTTTAAAACCCGCTTTGGGAAAAGCCTTGAAAGTTGATATCCTGTTAATTTCTTTTCTGTTTTTTAATCATATGTCTATTGAATTGGTGTAGTTTAATGAGTTATTCTCAGCATTTGATAAATCAAGAGCTTTGTGTTTAAAAAAAGACAAGAGGTCCCAATTTTCCAATCAGTAAAGTGTCCTTCACCTCAGACAAAGAAGTGAACTTAGAATGATTCAAAAACTCTTTTCATAACATTCATAACAGCACGAGGCGACTATAAACCAAGGTCAGAGCAATAATTGTAATCACGGCGATTAGGTTTTGTGCCCCACCATGCTCTCAATATCTGTGCATCAGGTTCCTTGTTTATTCATCAGCTGCAGGTAAATGTCCTCTGCACAGTCTAATCCAAGCTGAGAGTACAGTCAATACACTTCATAAGTGTTTTGAACTTGTTTTTAAAGATACATTTAACATTAATTAGTTCTATGAAAAAGAAAAAACACATGCCATTGGAATAAACAGAATAGTCCTCAAGGTGTTTGTATACAGTTAAAATGAGCAACCTCAGGATTTAAAACAGTCTAGGTCTGGGCTGCTCTGGTTTACAGAAGAACTTTTATGTTTACGACCAGTGCACTACCAGAAGATTGTTCACCGCGACATCAAACCTTCAAACTTATTGCTTGGGGATGATGGCCACGTGAAGATAGCCGACTTTGGTGTGAGCAACCAGTTCGAGGGTAACGACGCCTTACTGTCCAGCACGGCGGGCACACCGGCTTTTATGGCTCCAGAGACGCTGTCTGACCAACGCAAGAGCTTTAGCGGCAAAGTAAGTGAGCTCCTGCAGCACATACCATCATACAGAAATACTGGTATTCAGTTTGGAAGACAGGGCTCCTGTGGCTTCAGCTTTTGCAGGTGAGAGCATAAGCCTACATCTGAAAAAGAGAATATTATTAAAAGACAAAATGAGTTTTTAGACCTTTGGCTCATTAATCTGAAGAGTAAACTTCCATTTTCATCTTTTGTACCCACGAGTTAAATAGAATTGATCATCTCAAGGCCTTCCTGCTTTACATAATGAATACAGAAGAGTACCATAATCATGTTAGATACAGATGGTTTGTAGGATAAAATAGATTTTAAGAATTAATGTAACACCAATTTCGCCTTTGGTATAGTAATATTTCAACACACATTACAAGCTTGAAGCTGTCTGAATAGTTTACATGGGTATTATAGGCGTTCTATGTACCTCTTGAAGTAGCAGATAATTATATTGAACTGTACTTTCCGAGTCGTATTCCTCTAAATCAATCAAGATATTGTCTATTGTGTGGAGCAGAATCGATTTGCCTTTACCTTGCCTTTAATCGACTTGTGCATTTACCCCACTCACTCATTCATGTGACATTCAATCCAAAGATGCCTCACCTACGTCTCCAGCCTTTGCTCTTAAACATAGCATCCCACTCTGCAATCAGCCTCAGTCAATTTCCTCCCATCAATAGCTGCTTGAGGTGATAAATTTGGTCACAGAAGGACCTTGTATTGCCCATAAAAAAAGCCAGGTCTAGAGAGAAAATGTAATTGCAAAAGCTTTCAGAGTTTGAGTTCAAATGTGTTTTCTAAGAATGATATGCAGACAAAGTGGCACTTTTATCTTGATTGGACATCTTGATTTTAATTTATCCCAGTATTCTATAAGATAACTTTTTATTTTTGCCAACAAGTTTCACCCCATTAGAACATATTAGTCATTTTTCAATGTATGGCCTTGACAGCTCTGAAGGTTTGATGCGAAAGAATAAAAATGGATTACTTCAAGAGTGGGAGGTTGTCTATTTATACAACACAAAGGAAGTGATGGTTGGCTGCAGCACCTTTTTATTTGGACACAATCCATTTGATTGTAAATCCTTGATTTAGTGTTGTTTTCATGCACAGGGCTTCAAATCAATCAATTAGTGAGTCTACCATTACATTTTGCTGTTTCTTTTAGGCGCTGGACATGTGGGCGATCGGAGTGACTCTCTACTGTTTCGTCTACGGAAAAGCAAGTCTCCACTTTTACACAATTTCTTCTCTGAGTCAGTTACTCTCTGTTTAAAGTTGGTAAAGGTGGCTTTCACTGTATCCAATATCAGTTCCAGGAAAGCAGTAGTTATTGCAAACACATCCTAGCAGTTGATTTCTGCTGTTGTTGTTTTCATCACATTTGTCTCAGGAATACAGCTCAGTACTAATTCTTTCATTTTGTATTTTCACACTCCTTTTCACCTGCAGTGCCCGTTTATTGATGACTACATATTGGCTCTGCACAATAAGATCAGGACCAAGCCTGTGGAGTTCCCAGAATCGTAAGCACATCCCTTGTCTTCTTCCTGTTTATAAAAGCTCTACTACTACCTTAAGCACAAGTCATTTTATTTGGCTTTTTGGCCAACACAGATTTTTCCTTTGTGGTTAAATGGATTTCTTGCTACAGCACACTAAATACCACCTGCATGTTACCAAAAACTGTATCAGTAGCTTGTTCACGTCCAACGTCTATTACTTCACTCATCTTGTTATGCCCTAAAAGGTTAAAGAAAAACATTGAGGTCTGTCTGGGTTGGACACAGAGAAAGGAAATAGCATCTAAACAGAGAAAGGTAGGGTGTGATTGTGAGAGACAAGAAACCAAAGCCACGATTTATTAACACAGCAAATATGGAGGGTCTGTGAGTGGTAGCCCGATTATGTGTCTCATGTTCAGTCAGGTGAATGTTGTCCATTTTTTGGCTCATTCACTGAACACTACTAGACTCAGGGATACTCCTACACTTCTACAGCTACGGTACAGTTATTATTTGATCAATTTGATTGTGTATGAAATTTTGAATTGTCAGAACCTCCTTGGCCATAATTTAAGAAGCAAGTTTAATCCAGTATTTTAAACCTGAAATTTGAGAAACCCTTGAGTTTTCACTTTTACTTGGTTACTATGGTAACTCACTAAACGGTCTCATGCAGGTTTCCTTGAACCTGAGACTCATCTGCTCCCGTTGTCTGAAGGAACACTGAGAGTACATTGACTTTGCAACTTTGAACCTGTTATTGCATTGTTAAGCTCATGAAATATTTTTTAAATGCCTGTGCTACTTCCCTAAAAGTTACAATGACCTTTTTGTCATTAACAGCACTTCCTCTGTAGAATATGTTTGGAATTTCAGTTTTCATATACCACTGTAGAAAATGGGTGCACAGGTGTCTGTGTAGCATCTGACTGGCTTGATTGTGCCTATAAAACACCATCTCAAGTGATTTAGATGGCGTTCCCAAACTTGTCAAATACATTTTAGGCTTTAGGGGATAATAAAGCTAGGTAGGTAAGCTCTTAAAACAGATGTAACTTTGTGGGTGTAACTTTGAGTACATTTTCACATTGTGTACTACAAGCTAAAGGTAAAAACAAACAACAAAAGTGTATTGATGCTTTGTTTTTTTTTCCTCAGGCCAAAGGTCAGTGAAGAGCTGCGGACTCTCATCTTGCGCATGCTGGACAAGAACCCTGACACGAGAATCACACTTCCTGAGATTAAGGTAAGAACACAAAGGTTTTCAGGATACGTTTATAGTCAGTCTTTCCTGACACATGAGCGTTGTTATTTTTACAGCTCTACACAGACATTAGTGTCAGCGTATGGCACCCTCTGCTGCAGGGCATGACGAAACCTGCTTGTCCCAGCAGAGCTCAGGGTAAAACTGAGTCAGTGTTAGTGACGCAGCCAGGTCCCACAACAGCCACGTACTGATGATAGTCCCCTCTTCACATTGTGTTTCCATGAATCAACACAATCACTTTTGCCCCTGGGACTCTTTATGGAACAGGAGATAATTGGGCACAATGCATTTATTTTGCTTTTAAAACATAAACTTAAAAGACTTTTTTGTTTCTCTCTAAATGTCACAACTTCCTGACCAGCATATAGCCATTTTAAATCGATATGAGAGATAATTAACTTTGACAAAGATTCACTTGAACAGTATGATGGATTACATGTCCCAACGGTGCCATGTGCAATGTCTTTTCAGTTGAATTTTTGTGCAACACCACAATTAATCAAAACAAATGGCTCCCTGGCTGGAAGGAATGGCTCATTCATAAATCTATGCCAGCTTTAGTGCATGCTGCAAAGAGTAATGGAATGGATGAATCATAAATGAAAATGGAACTCTTTGGAAAAATAAAGTATTAGACTGTAAAACCACAGCTCAGATATACATTATACGTCCTAAAACAGATCTCTTTCATGTGTCTGGTACTGTTTCTCTTAACTAGTTCATCTGTGTGTTTTCAGGTGGACCAGTGGGTGACCCAGGGGGGCACTGACCCACTGCCTTTGGAAGAGGAGCACTGTACTGTGGTGGAGGTGACCGAGGAGGACATTCAGAACTCAGTCAAATTTGTCCCCACCCTTTCTGCGGTGGTAAGAAAAACACATTCCCCCAATCCCAATACCTATAATTGATAAGGAAAGGTCCTAACTCTTTTAACCTGACACAGATGTATTTTATGGTTGCCATAATAAGAGCTGTCTGAATTCCCGCATTAGTAAGGAAGGAGGTTGAGAAAGGAGTTTTGATGCTTTCTTTCATACTTCCTTTAGCATAGTGACATCTGGACATTCCTTACCGTATAGTAAGGAGGTTATTGGCATCCCACAATCCACTGCCCAACCACCTGAACTTTTCCAAAAAACGTCCGACTGAAGCCGATCTCCATGTGAGGAGTTAGTGATGAGTTTAAAGTCACTCTGCATTAACCATTACGCTCTTCTATAAATACCTGCATAAGCCACAGTTTATAAAAGATACTGCTCTAGTCTTTTTATTGTTCACTCAAGTAAAACACTGCTTTGTGCACATTTGTTTTTATTTCTGAAAAACAATAGCCTATTTAAGCCGCATGGCTAATTTGAATAAACCCACAACCACATTTGCCATGTGTCATTAATGAATACAAATAAATGGAGAGGACATGGTTTGGTGGATTGTTTGGTCAGATCAGCAGCAGGACCAGATCAGCACCAGACCAAGACCAGACCAGGACTATGAGTGGATTACAGATGACGGAAATGTTGCTGTCAGTGACTCTTTTCTGTATTGAACAGGCTACATGCACACACTCGCTATTGTGTGGCGTTCACTGTGTGTTGTACGACATTTAATAATAATCTTTAGTGTTGTACAGAGCTTTTTATTCAAAAGAGACAAACATTAGGCTACTGGTGTGGAGTTGCTCCCAATATTTCTTTAAATTATCCTGTTTATAAGCCTCGTTAAACCCGGTGCTTGGTGGAGGATCAGGTGCGTTTTGTTCGTTGTTTTTCAATTCAGTTCAACTTCATCAATCCCCAAGGGGAAATTCAGTTGCTAGGTCTCTTCAAACTATTTGATTCAGATTTTTCTGCCATTGACTGATTGATTGTACATTGTTATGGCAGATAAAGAATGAGTTCTAGTGGCGTTCTGTCCTGCAGCTCAGTGATCTCAGACGTCCACTGGCTGCTCTCTGTTGTTCAAAAGCAAAAGCAGGGGGGGTCTAAGTCGTTCAGTAAACACTGATCTGATGGAAACAAAGTCAGGTGCTGGGTTTGGTTCCTGGAAACAGTTTTGTTGATGATGTCACAGGCAGTGTCTGGTACAGCTTTTTGTTGAATGTAAACTGTAACCACGACGACACTCTTGGTATACGACAGGTCTCAGTCCCACTGCCCGGACAGCCCCATCAGTTGCTTACATACAAAGCAGGCTCTCCTCCCTGACTCCTCCCACTTCAGGCATCTCTATCTGCTGATAGGATTAGTTGTTCCTCACAAAAGCCTCCAGTTCAGTCCGACTTGTCAAGGATTTCACATTTCCTAATAAAATCCTTGTCAAAAAGCGGCACCCCCATCCTGTTCCTCCTATGCTTCCCACATCTGCAGCCTCTGTATCAGCGTCAATACACAGCACATTTTCTCTTGTGTAAATGCTGGTTGTGGTATTCATTAAAAATTGTGCCAAATAAAAAAAACCCAACCAATGCAACAAAAATAATATAAATTGAGAGAAAATTTGAAGAGCTCCTAACATTTGCTACCTTCATGGAAGGCACATCATTTGAATGTTGGGATGTGTAGTTAGCCGCTGTGGTTCAACGTACCTTCCCCGTTGTTTCCTGTTGAGGTTAGTGGGGTCGGTTTGGGGAAAAACCACTTAAGCTCCTTTCCTTCATCAATAAGGAACCTCCTAACGTCTTCTGTTGACTTTATGACGTAGCTCACAAAGGTTAAGGAACAGTGGTTAGGAACAGTAATTAGACTTTAGACATTGACTTTCATCATCACCAAACCAGACACAGATAAATAATGATGGTAAATAATAAATTATAGGGCTTATAAATAGCAGAGGGCGACTTGTTTTCTTTTATACCGTAAGGACAGCTTCTAACATTTAAACACTAGGAATAGGATTCATAAGCATTAGATTGTCTTTATATAAAAATTTTAAAGTTGAGATTATGCTAATGTCCATAGCAGCACCATCTAGCTGGATTTAACTTATGAACCTTTTTAACTATGTTACACTAACCCTGGGGCAAACATCATTATAATTTGTACTTCATTATGTTATAGTGTATCATAGATTCGTTTGGTGAGTAGCCATCAGGACATGATGACTGAGGTACTCCAAATGCCACTAATTAGCACATGCAGCTATAATTGCATTAGTGTTACAAAAGGAAGCACAACATAAATGCTGCAAAAAGATTGAAAATGGCACAGGATGATTGCTGTGTTAAAATGTTTTTTTTAAGTGGTAATTTTCAGCATTTAAATAATACACAAACAAAATCCACTCTTTGTAGGAAAAATGCCATGTTTACCATGTCTGTTACAGATCTTGGTGAAAGCCATGCTGAGGAAGCGCTCTTTTAGTAATCCATTTGAGTGTCCAAGCAGGAGGGAGGAGAGGTCCATGTCTGCACCTGGCAGCCTGCTCATGTAAGTACACAGCATCCAGGAGCCCATCTGGACATCCACCTCCAAACACACCACACACTTAAGACTTCTTCCAAAAGACAAAGCCACTAATACAATCATTCTGCAGAGATTGCCTGAGATTCTGAAACAAACAATGCACTTGTTTCTCCTTTCTGCTGTATCAGGTTAACTAGCACTCATTCCCGCAGCAGCAGCTGTTGCTTTGTGTTGCCATAGCACCATAATTCATTTTTTAATTGTATGCACCAGGGCTTACAGCTTTTATAAGTGTTCCTTTGTGTGTTGCTTTCAGCTTTCAAATGTGTATATACACTACCAGAATGAAACAGTCACTCCTGGATATTTACTTGCATATATTCAGAGCATCTCATGGGAAATGGCCAATTACATTATCCTGTAATTCAACATAAAGATTGCATTATTGTCTTCTTTAGACTGGTCTGCTGTAGTGTAGTTCTGTTTGGGTGACTAGTATTAGCTTTGGACATAGGTGGGTTTAATTCCCCTTTGTCTCTGTTTTATTAGATGATTTTCTCATCTTCTATCAGGTTTCCACTGATTCAAGTGCTCAGTTACCTTAGGTGAATCTTGCCATAAGTGTTCAGGGCAACACTGCCCTCAGCTGGAATAAGATGTCAATTGTTAATATTTGGCATCAAGGAAAAACTGAAATAGCAAATAATGTTTGTCTAGAAGCACTTTGTGTGGGTTGGACTTGGAATGAATTAGCCGCTACACCCATGTTTGTTTAAACAACTCCACACACAACTCGTTTCTTCTGAGGAAAAGGAGTGTGGAAGAAGGACCTGACCGTTCTATCAACCACAAAGATGACCTTTGCCCTCCTACTTGTGACCTCTTGATCTTTTCTCCCACTTTGCTGCAGGGACGCGTGGCCATTCCGGCCTTCTTTAAAACTGCATCCTTCGTTAAGGTAACATGCCATGTGCTGTCAACTAGTCTGACTATAGCACACCGTTTGTTCCAACATCTACAAACATTTGCGTCCATTTTCATCCCAAGGTCCGCAGCTCTTGCTTATTGCCATCAGGAAATGTCCCAGGCTGCCATTTTGTTTAGTAATCTCTTCCCCGTTTCTGTCTTTTATTACATAAATCAACTTGTGTGTTTCTTACATTCATCACACATGGAAAATAAGTCATCTCCAATTGCCTTGTAGCAGAAGGATAAAACACAATGGCTCCGTTTATACTTTTTTCTTTTGTGCATTATAGAAAAAGCAGCACAGGAGATGGGCCCAGAGAAGGGGAGCTGGAGGACCTTCATGAAGACGAGCCTTCGTCTTGAGCCTTAACAATACTCAGCATGGCTTGGTCTCAGACCGTTTCCCCTTTAAGTCTCCTTGCTAATACCACTGTGCACTCATCAACGCATTTCAACACACTACAGAAAAGACACTAAACATCCACAACATGCTTGTGTTGGCATTTACAATTTCACTCAGGCTTTGTGAATTTTCTACATCACAACATGACCAGACATTACTGTTATTACTGTTTTTACTGTATACTTGTCCAGTTACAGGCAAAGATGGCTGTGTGCATGCTACCTGTATGTGCTTAAGACATTGGTATGCATCATCACAGAGCCACATCAAAAACTTCTCGAAAACAAGAAGTGGTTCAGAAAAGGCCACCTATAAAATTGCTTTTGAAACTCAAGCATTTATAAAATCACTCTTTATCTCTTCACTTATACAGGGCTTTTGCTTTAATGTTTTAATACTGTACATAGGTGTCTTGTAGATTTTCAGTGTAACTGTACAGAGATATCACATGGGGTACAGCAGGTCTAGGAAAGGAGCTCCTTGGCGAACATGTCTATGACACTCCTTTTGTTTTTTAATGTGCTTATTTTTCTTTTTGTTAAAGGTCATTGGAAGCTAACACTATATCTATGCTATAGTATTTCCATGTTGTGTCTATCTAAATGTAAAGTAACTGAAGAGTTTAGACTATAACATTGTGTGAGTGTGAAAAGATTGAAAAAGAAATGTATACATTTGGCTTATTAAGTCAGCGGGTGCTCCTGCAGACAAAGCCCACTGTTGTTTGAAGGAGGTCCAGCAATGAAAGATTTAATTTTAATTTAGTTAGCACTAATCTGGGTGAAAGAGGTCAGCTGTTGACAGTAACCATTCACTGTAGCAAAAGGTTTCTCACTAAAAAATATACAAACTTTGGGCTGCAGTACTTTTATATAACTCCCCTTTACTGACAGGCCTCATTGTGCTAAAAGAAAAGCATGTTCGCTGAGTGCCCTGATCGCTCAATCCAGTGTGATCAGGGCCCAGCTGCAGACAACAACACTCGAGCCTCTGCTTGAGTGTGCGATCCCCAGTGCAGCTGATTAGAAACATGGAAGTGCTTTGCTTTGCATTTCCTCTGTCAGTCTTGCCTTCACTATTCTCCAGAGCACGGGCCCAACAGCGAGAGGGACAGTAAATGAATGGTCGTTGCATTACAGACACCAAGCCTGTGTTGTGAGGGCTTTATGTTCATGCACATAAGCACGCAATCCTATATGATGTAGAATGTCTATTAAGTTATTCAATGGAACGAATGTAAGGTTTTGCTGTTTTGTGGAATGTAAATATTTTCCTGTCGACGCATGTGCACATTTTATACTCTGTATGAATAAGTCCATGATAGTTAGTTTTGATTGTTATGTTTGAGGAGAAGGTGGTAGTGATTGTTGACAAAATGCAATGCAATGTGCAAGACATCTTTAAATGAAGGGCTTTTTAAACCAAAAAAATGTTCAAATCAAAATGGTGGCTTACATTTACTTGTGGCCACCAACTTTACATGTGTTTGTACAGATGTGCCCAGCTGCAATATTGTCTGTAACACTCTTGTATTTCTGGCTCATTCCCTTGTTTTCAGAGTGCTCAGTAATAAAGGTGATACATGGCTTCTGTTTGCATTGTATATAACTGTATATTTATGTATTTTCATTGACATTTACTTGCACACAACTACAGTCCAACAGTCACTGCCTGTCAGCGCCTTGTTAACTGTGTCTCAATATGTCGGTCGTAAAGTTCCCTGTCTAAGTGTCTGCTTTGTAACTGCATGTGACAGAGTCTGAATGATGTTTTTACAATGATACTCGAGATGTTCCGAGAAACTGTGTCTCACTCTTGTTCCAGCTGTGTTGATTTCATATAATCCTTCCCTTTGCATAGCCATATAACACCATGATTGGAGCTCTTTCGTTGCCACATGATTTCTTCTTGTCATAAAAAAAAAAAAAAAGATTTTAAACGCTGTAAACAACACATCAACAGTGTTCTTAACAGCGGATTTATCACTGTTTAAATGTTCTTGTTTGAACTACTCCCACTCAAGATCAGCATGGACTACTCAATATTATCCTAGGATGTGCAGAGAAATTAAGTTTCTGTTCATTTTAACGCACTTTACATTCACTGTTTACATTCTTTAAAAAAAAACTGGTAAAACATTTCTTTGTGCTTTAGTCCTGCGTGTGTTAATCTTTTGTGATGATGAGCTACCCTTCTTTTGGAATTATACATTTTGGATCATTTGGATCTGCATAAATCTGTAAAATGCTCTGCAGAATCTCTTTACTTCCCAGTGAATAACAATTTTACCATCAAATTCTTGAACATTATAGGTTGTACTTCCTGCACAACATTTTTACCTCTGTTAAAACACAAAGGTAAGAATGTATGCAGTGTTGAAATAGGAATATAATACTTACTAATTTTGGGTTGGGTTGCCAATTACTGTGTCTGTTTTGGAGTTAAGTTAATGTATATAATGTTGAGTCAGGGAGTGTATATTAAATGTATGTGCCTGTTGTCTCTGTGTCGTTGTCTGGTGCAGGTTTTGGAATGTATTCACTCTTTTGTGTCCAGCACATGCTCATGGAATGCATTCGTAACTTTGTAAATATGTATTAATATATAAAGGAAGCTATTTTTTGCATGCTTTTGTACACGAGGCATAATAAAATATGGAAGTGATGACTTGTCTGATGGGTCATTTTTTTTTATAAAACCTACAACAAAATTAAAATTACTGTACAGCTTTTATTGACACAATGTACTTAACCACAAGGTGAACACAAGGGTTGCATTATTTGGCTTCCACAATGACATGTTAGAGGTAATAGAAGTCTTCTGGTTTTGGATTGTGTGTGTGTATTGTAACTGTTCACCCATCTATTGCCTATAAAGACAAAGGAGACAGTTACAGTAAACATGTTGCGCCAAAAGAAAGAACAAAAGTGACCACGTTACACCCAAAAGCTACACACGGACAGACCAGTCTACTCTTATTTGTGGTTCTACCAAAGAAAATCAAAAGTGAAAAGAGATGCAGTCCTTCGGGTCAGCTTTTTTAAGTTTGCGAACAACTGAAAAGATTTCATTACGCTGGATTATTCTCGTAGTTCTGTCTTTTGACTGGTCTTTGAAGGATGTTGCAGGCGTCTTTTGCGGTACACCTTCAAAGTTGCATTGGGATTGGCTTCACTTGGTCTTTCTTGTCACTGCTGAGTAACAAAAAAAATATAAAAAGGCATGGCACATATCTGACCAGTGCTTTCTAGGAAATTGAAAGATGGAACTTAACCAGATACTATTAGCTTACTTACAAAAATGTAATATTTTAGTGCTTTATTTTTTGTACAAAACAGACGTTAATTCTGTAAACTGACTGTGGCTGTCAATTCTCCACATAGATTCATTAATACTTTTTTTTTTACTTAAGTGCAAAAGCCAAATAACAGTGTTTGAAAGGTTCACTCACCTTTGCTTCAATTTCTATGGAACCAGCTTCTGAGTCTTCGTCCTGTAGAGAGCAAAGGTCAAACTAGAACTTTGTGAACTCTTAGGTAACAGACATAGGCTTCCCCTTAACAACATCTATTCATGTGTGTCCCGACTGCCTCATGAACTCACAGCCAGTTCCTGGGACTTGTCTTGGATTTGCTTCGAGGATGTAATAGGTGCTTGAGTCTAAATCAGGCAAATCATGGTCAAGCTGTAAATACAAAACGTCCTGCCTGTTTTAGTTAAATGGGGAAACTGTCTGGACTGGGTGAAGGGACAAGTTGTAATCTGTTTTCAGAAAGCTGCCTATGCTGCAGTGAGTGTTTATTCTCAGCCCAGGCCAGCTGCATCATGTGAAAAAACATAGCCCTAAAGCAAATACAGGCTCATATCCTGTGTTAAAGCAGAACATCACAAAAACTGTGCTACAGCCAAGAAGCAATAGTGTGTTTTTCTGTTACTCTATTAGCTACATGCTGCTCTGCTGCCATCTAGAAAGATATAGAAAGAATAGAGAGAATAGAAAGAATAGAAAGAATAAAGATAATAGAAAGAATAGAAACAATAGAGATAATAGAAAGAAAAGAAACAATAGAGATAATAGAGAATAATGAAGAAAACACACACATGTAGAGCTCACCTGATCAGCTGTATCTGTGTATTTGAATTTCATGTTTTTGTAAAACTCCCTTTTTGGTAGCAAATAGAGTAGTACCAAGTCACAAACTACTGTTGCCTGACAAAAATAAAAATAAATGACAGTTACAAGGTTTTTAGTACAGATAATTGATACTCGCATCAATGATGATACTCGTAACTCTCGTAAGAGTAAAACTCACCACTCCAAAAATGCCCACTCCTGAGCCTATAGCGGTCAGTGTTGGGATGATATCAAATTTTCTTGCCTGTGTAGGACACATAATGTCTCAGTATTGTTATGTTATGGGTATGCTTGTGAGACACATATTACAAGTGTTTTAAACATTAGACTTACCAGTGAGTTCACAATTATATCAATCCTTATTCCAAACACTTTAAGAAGTGTCCTTTTCTGAATTTTGTCTTCAAAATAATGCCTTGCAAACCTACAAGCAAGCATTATATAACATGTCACCTCAATTGTGAAATACAATTTACATTATCTATACTCAACCATGTTTTTGATATTAAATAAGAGGATTAGAAAAAGCACATGCCTCCCTTGTGCTTACTTAAACGGTAAAAAAGGGACTTGCTTGCCGCTGAATGACATGTTGGCTTTTTTAACTGAAGGCAGCAAACATCATAAACCTGAGGCAGTCTGCAGTTGGCACAAGCTCAACAAACCACAACCCGTAGCAAGGAGTTCAGAAAATAGCCGGAAATGAAAAGAAATAGCTTCTAGGTGTTTTATTAAAATGAATATTCATATAAGTTTCAAGTGACCAGTGATAATAATTCAGGCCGATTTAGTGAATTAGATCACACCTGAAGTTGTATCCGACCGATGCTCGAGCTTTGTCCTTCTCGTCTGGGTTACCATACAAGCCGTGGAAGTGGTACTCAGGCTTACAGTGTCGCACATCCACATCAAAGTTACACGTCCATTCCACCACAATACCAATGGCTCCTCCCTGTCAGGAGACACACCATAATACAGCACACTACCGGTCAACAAAGGACACAAAACATCAAAGAAAACAAGTATTTTCATGTCTGAGTAAAAAAAAACTTAGGACAAAACTCACCTCTTTAGCAATTGTTTCAAAGTTAAACCCAGATAGTTTTACTATGTCTCCCAAGTTGAATATGGGGCATAATGGAGAATCGACTGGATGGTAAAGACACTTATTGATGTAGTTTGCATCAATACCTTCCACCAGGTTACTTCTGAAAATACAAAGCCACTTCACTCAAACCAAATGACAATACATACATGACAATATGAAGCTTGACTTATCTATTATAGCTCAACACATTACTATGTACTAAATATATACTGTACACACTACACACACTATACACTGGTTTTGTAGATATGCAACCACACTGTAGTGTTTCCTGAGTTCAATTTGATGTGACAAAAAAATATGCATCACCTTGTTACTCCAAATAAAGGAAAAGTGACAGAATTTTTGATGAAAAGAGTATAGTTCACTGCAGACATCAACAATGGAGGGCTGTGTGGAAAGAAGACACATAAGACAGGCACAGCAGCACACTATTACACACTTTATGTTTGTGGATACAAAAAACATACTCTGGAACAGTATTATCATCCTCCACAGGACACCAAGCCAACACCTCACAGGTCTGAGTTGTTTTATTGCAGACTCCTGTCATTTCACCTTAAATGTGTATACAAGAAAGTGTCAGAGAGACAAAAGGTGAAGAAACAAAAAGTCCACTGGTGTTAACGTTAAACCATTTTTAAAGTTATATACTCATGCTTCTCTAATCTTATCTAGGCTTTGCATCAAGAGCAGCAGCAAGATATGAAGCGGAGCTAATGCTGAGAATGCTCTTTTCTTTATCTCCACTTGAGTCCAACATAGCATTTTCTGCATATCTTTTTTTTCACATTCTAACTTGAGCTGTGGGTCACTCCGAGTGTCTGTGTGACATTTTACTAGAGTCCACCAATCTGTGTCTACGGCTCTTTGGAGCGCCAACCCTTGTTTACTTGTTTACCAGCATAATGACAACTGGCTTTCTCTCAAAGCACCTCAAGCTGAATCTGACTGCTCTGAGACTGACACGTCTAAAGCTTTGGGTCCTTTTGGGCTTCATTAAAGCGATGTAGCAGCAGATGACTTAATATAACCTCCAATAGAATACACAACGGACAATGCATTGTTAGACAAATAGGCTCTGTAAGTGTTGTTAAAACGCTCTTCTATGAAGCATTATTTGTTCTTATGTCTCTGAGTACGAGCAGTAGGATGTCCTCTTATGTGTAAACCCCTGTGCTAACATGCAGCATACACTGGTGTCTGCTTGCTTAAGGCTGGGCATGCTCCTATAACCAACAACCCATGATAAAAAAACAGACGTTGCTAAGACATTGCTTGTTTGTATTAACCAACTATTCTCCTTTCCCTCAATGACAAAAACATGTCTAAATGTTTGCCTTACAAGGGAATGAAACAACTCTTCTTTCATAACAGCCACAGCCTATTCTGCAAATACCTAACAAAACATTTAACCCTGTCTTGAGACACCTTTCCTTCTTTCCTTTCATATTTATTATCTACGACTTTAGGAAAGAAGATTAGTTCACAAAGCAGTGCCCAACATCGCAAGCGGGACGGTTGTTCAGTGAAGACAGTTGGGGTCACACACTGTCGGGCTGTCAGACTTTACCATGTCCCGTACGTTTGTAACTCCCTCCTTCACAGTTTGAATTGGAGCTGCAGTTGTGCTTGCCTGGAAGCTGAAATAAATAAGAGGCATACAGTAACAGTCCTATTACATTACAACTACATATTTACATGTTTGTTAGAGGTAAAGTTGTTGTTAATTCATGCTAAATGATAAGCCCCTCGTTTTCTGATGCTTACACAATTGGCCAATTACACAAACAGTCCCGGAATGAGGCTGTTTCCGTTCAGCATTACTATTTATGGAAGCAGCTCAGTAATTCAGAGGGAAGACGCAGAGGGAGAAAGAGGGCAACAAAGTTAATCCACATACCTCTGGACACTTTCCCATTGACTGGCCTTCAGTTATGATGTAATTTGTCATCACCACAAAGGACGAGTCTCCCTGTAGTTTAGATGAGGGAAGATATTAATCTCTTGTGAGACTTTAGATGTAGTAGTCCCAATAAAAGCCCCGTCGACTGTTAGTCTACTAATCCACACAGAGACCACCAAGAACAAACGTTCTTGCCCACTACATATGCAACTTTTGTTTTGAAACGTTTTCCATTTTTAAAAGTAGCATTTTAATTTTTTTTAAATGTGCAGCCATGCATAGACCCTAACAGTCATAACATTTACGTTTGACTGCAGTCTTTTCTTTGGTATGTTATGTGCTTTATGTTCGTAGAGAATGCATGCAAACACACTGACACCGAGATGCTGATAAGGTAGATCATAGTACGCCACAAGCACCACGTGAAGATACAGCGGCTTTGTTTGGGTGCATGCAGTTAAAGGATGGGCATATGCTTTAACAAGAGAGTAATATGTTTGTTATAGAATGACTAATAACCAAAAACACCATAGAGTGACACTAATGAACTGAAGTCCCTCGTAACGGGCCTGTGAAGCCATAGAACTCTGCATCTTATTGAGGCAGAAAAGTGTAGGTAGTGCTGAACTTTATATAAAATGTTGTATTAATGTATATAATGTAGAGCAGACACGTCTAAAATCTGGCCCGGGGGACAATCGTGGCACAAGGTTATGTGGTTCTCAGCTTCAGAGATAAAATGTATTGTTTGTGGCTCCAGCATTAAGGCACAAAATACAATTTCTGATCAATCCATCTAAACCTGATCAAATCCAATTTTAACCTGCCCTTGGAAATTTCCCTCTCATTAAATGTGGCTCTTTATTTCCAAAACTTTGGACACCCCTGATGTAGAGGGTCTGGTTAACAGCAGTCATATGAAAGTAGTCCGTCTTCAATACCATCATTGCCCTGTTCTAAAAAAGAAGCTTTGAACATGTCGGTGTGCAGGCTGTCTAACTTATGGGTCATCAGTACCTTAACTTCCTTGAGAAAAAAGTTGGGACGTCATCTGGAAAGATGCTGTGAGGAGAAATCTGAGCGTCTTGACTCATCAGCATGATTCACTATTCTAGGTATTTTTCTCTGCTATTGATCAGGTAGTCTTTCCTGTCTGACTCAGTATGAGTTTAAGTCTGACTAAGCTTAATTCATGCTGTTTGAATATTGACTTGATGAAACCTGACTCTGATGGAGATTTACTTTAATCTTAACAGTGGTCGGTGGCTTGGACTTGATCAGCCGTCATGTCATACTCTTCATTCACTCACCTGCGGTGGGAACACAAGGTCAGACACATCCCACACTTGCTCTTTCCCGCTCACATTGGTGTAACCCACACCTTTCATTTTGGTAAATACTGAGCTGACAGCTGAATCTGTGGACTGGTAGCCCTTCTCGTAGATAAACACCCACCTGAAAAGGTCACAGAAAAGAAAAACATCTTGTCAAGCGTGTCAGAAGCTCAGTCACACATTCAACCTCAACAATACGTCCGCAGCCCACAGGCAAGGACTTGCACAGAGACAACACTGACATGTAGCTATTAGCATACCTCATGTGAACTTACACGGTATGTTTATGCAATGTCATTGTGCTCCAACATGTTTCTGTTGGGACAAAACCATCACACCATAATGTACTGCTATTTCTATTGCACTTCTTATTGAAAAGTGAAGTACAAATCCAGGACATTGCCACAAATATGATCGGATCACCATATTTCAGTCAGATGTGTATCAACTTTGCACCACCAGAATTAATGCTGCTGAATAGAATATTGAGTGTGGGAATTTTTAAAATTAAATTATAATATTTAGAGTAATTCAAACAAGGCTTTCCAAACAGAGACCACATCCTGCGTTTATGCAATAAGGCCATTGCATCGATCTTTTTGATGAAACTTCTTTAGTTTCACCTTCAAGTCTATGGACTGAGGCAACCCAATATTTTTCTTTCAAGGTCATTATTTTCTTTTCTGGTGTATCTCTCTTTTTCTAGACTGTGCTTGTTCTAGGAGCTTTTTTAGTTATTATTATTATTATTATTATTATTATTATTATTATTATTATTATTATTATTATTATTATTATTTTTAGTATTATTATTAGTATTATTATTATTACTATTTCTAATGTATATTGATTTCATGCTGTTTTGGTTGTATTTCATATGCTCCTCAAACATTAATAAAATTTAAAATGCTAATGAAAAACGAAAAAATTGCATTGATCTTTTATGGGAGATTTCACATTTTTAGAACCGTGTGTTAACACTTGTAGGTGTGTGGCAAGGAGCTATTGGTAACAGCTGGTAAGTGCACAGATAGTGTATGTACACACACACGTTTTTATAAAAGCAATTAATCCCTGGCATAAAACCTGCAAGCGACATGTTTTGCCGCTCACATTCATTTGTTTGGAGAACAATGCCATGAAACAAATGAGGCACAATGAACTATAAGAAAACCACAACTGTGCTTATCTCACTTCTATCGCTTTGACAAATCAAATTATTCAAGCTGGAGCTCAAAGTGGCCCATGTGAGGAGGGAAGTCGAGAAAAAGAAAGTATAAAGCAGTGGCGTGTGCTTTTAACAGTAGTCTAAGTGAGATGTGTATCTGTGAAACAAGAGGAAGCGTGAGGTTCCTTTATGCGTTCAGGGCTTTTCTTCCTGCAACATTGTGCCATTGCGATTACTGTTTATCTTGAGCAGAATTTCAAAAATCCACACTGAATCACAAACAATAGTGCGTCATTAATGAAAACTATGAGAAGATGGGAAATAATTAAAAGCATTGTTGGTTTTATGAGGCTGCAGTTGTGAGATAATGATGCATAAAATTGACACGGTACATTTAGCAGTGTCTAATTAAAATCAGTGAAACAGTGAAACGGGGAAATAGTCTAACACTGAAGACTGGCAGAAAAGTAGTCAAGCGAGATAGAGGTACAATGCAAAAGCGCGAGATAACTTCTGCTGTCAGCCCTCTACAGCTTTATAATCACATCTCCTTTTGTGCCCATCATAGCCTCTCTTAAAGTGGCCGGATGGCCACAAAAAGCTGGTGACAGGACAAGACCTTGTCACACTTTGAAAACTCTTTTTGAAGCTTGGTACAGCTGTGCAATGACCTCCAAGCTTTCACAAAGACAGTACAAGTTGAAGTGACACATATATAAATCCACATTCACTCACTCTGACGTGATGCATAAAGATTGTCAAGGTGAAGAAACTGGAAAGGACACATATCGAAACTCAGAAATAACCAGTGGCTGTCTAATCATTTTAAATTATGAGCTTGTCTGTCTTTCCGTTTTCTTTTTCTCTGTCTTGTGTACTCTTTGCCATTAGCGACACTTGATGTTTTGCATTTGTCCGTGACGGTTTTCTCATCTCCAGCATCACCAAAAGGTAACCGGTCGCTGCAGTGTTTGCCAGCAAATTGGGCAGCACTTGATTGTTATCTGTGTTAGCATATGCCTCCACTTGTTCATCTCACACAACTCCTGAGGTTCTACTTAGAAGTACGCACACACACAAACAAACAGCCTCTAAATTCAAAACAATCTTAAAGAGAGCTATAAAAGCACTTCTTCCTTATCCGCATTTCTGATGAACAAACCCATTTCTTAGGAACAAACCCAACATGTCCAATCCTTTTATATTTGTCTAAACTTGTAAAAGTGAGCATATGATGTTATCGGTCTTCTTATCTCATGCTTTTGACATGCCATGTCTGTCAGCCCTGAATTAGTCATCACTTACAATGGCAGCTATGCTCTGTGGACAATTATGCTAAAGTATTGGGAATCTTTGGCATCTCAGGATATTTAGGAATAAAATGGTATTCTATGAATGAGTGGCCTCCACGCATGTAAGAGGTTAGCTAAAATTACATTAAAGAGTCACATTAAGAGTCACATTAAGACGTAAATTGTTGCACAATGACCCTTTAGACATGCACCAACATGCAAGACAAAGGAAAGGCTCTCTGCAATTATCTCTTTTTGCTTTCCAAGTAAAAAATGCAATCTTACCCAATGATGTACGCCAGGACCCCCAACTGAATGAGACGACACACCACTCCCACCCTCCTGTTCCTCACCAGCACCTGGCGAGGGGTCTCATATTCAAAGAAGAAGTCAGAGAGGGCATTGGTGATCTTGTTCTTCATCTTGTCGCTTGACCTGCTGACCCCTAGAAGGGAATAAGGGTCTGTCCGTCACACTGTGGCATGTAAACAGTAACAATCCGCTCCACCTCCTGGTCCTGTTCTGTTCCCCTCTGTCCTCTCACTTGTAGCAAAAAGGACTTCTGCTCACTCTCAAAAGTGAGGACTGGAGGACTTCCAACTCCCCTCCCACTCCTGCTCCCTCCCTTTCTGTCAGCAAACACAAGATCCAGTTTGTCACAATCGTGTTCACTCTCTATATATATCTTGGTCATAGTTTCAACACAATTTCAAAATTAATCCTGAGATGACTTTGCAGGAAACTCCACAGCTGCCTCTCATTCACATACACTAGCTCCTCCTCCTTATCGTTTTGGCTGGCACCTTTCCTGTCTGGCAAACAGCGATAGACACAACACTGGCTTGACACAAACACACAATATGTAGACACAGTTCAGGGCTCCTCTCGTGTCACCGTTTGGAGACATTAAGCCGCCTTATGATTTATCATTGTTTGGTGTTTGAGGCTCAAATGGTGTAAGGCTTTCTCACCTCACTCTTCTTCTTTTGCATTCCTAATCTGCACTTTCACAGGCAGGCAAGGAGCACAATTAGAACACAGTTTTTCTAAGAATGAATATATTATGTAAACAATATAAGATATGTATGCGCTTGAATCCTGAAAGGTTTTGCATAAACAAAAAGAAAGGAAAACTGTTCTACAGACTAGTTTCTAATCTGCAGAGATTATAGGGCATCTTATTTTGGAATCATGTTTGATATCTAAATCTGGTTAAAGCCTATTTCCAAAAACATATGAATATACATTGGCCACAATATGACCATGCTTAGTGGGTAGTAGGATTGTAAGGTTTTAACGGATTGCAAGGCTTTTGTGTGGATTTTAAAAGCTGCCACAGAAACATTATGACATCAAAACCTTCTTATAACAGTACAAATAGAAATTAATTTTTATCAAATGTTTATTTGAATCATTTTGAATGGAAAGATAACTGACAGAAAACAATTCACAGGATGCTACAGTCTGATAACTGCAAGGCCACAATGCAAATGTAAACAGAGAATCATTTTTGCAATTTTAGTTTTATGGTTTTATGAATGTCTCTAGTGTTATGAGTCACTGTTTTAGCTGTCAGTATAATAGACACTAAGGATTTTGGAGTTCAAATGCACAAAAGAGAGACTAAAGCTAAAGATAATGACAATCACAATACATTTTTTATATATAATAAAATGAGATTTATACAGTTAGACATTTTGGGACAGGGTGTGCTTGTGTTGGCTAAATAAATTTAAATTAGTGCCCAGGAAAAAAAAGCATAATTTACTTGCTTTATAGCTTTACTCCAACAATGGTATGACTTCAACAATATAGGGTAGGCTGTAAAATTATAAAAAAGTTAGACCTGTTAATTGTATAGTAACAGTAATAGTGTGTGTTACTAGCCCTAAAGTATCCCCGAACAAAAAAAAAAGAAAAAAAGAACAAAATTATAACAATATACTACTACCTCTACTACTACTACTACTACTACTACTACTACTACTACTACTACTACTACTAATAATATTATTATTATTATTATTATTATTATTATTATTATTATTATTATTATTATTATTATTATTATTATTATAATGTACAAAAGAGAGACAGCGCTAAAGGCAGGTCAGCACAGGCGACAGAAGTTAACTGAGCACGAGTAATTGATGTTTGTATGTTTAAATAATTATATATGTAATATATAATTCTTTAAACATTGTATAATTAATGAACCTGTTAAAATAATGATGGAATAATGGAAAAAGACATTTTTTGTTACATTATGTCCTATGAGGAGCACACTAAAATAAAATAATTTTGTTTATTTTGTAAAATCACCATCTGATTAATTTGTACTGGGTTTGTTCATAGACGATCATAGATTACCCACATTGTACCACATGTATTAGAGTAAATATATGTACTCTATAATAAAATTAGATTGCATAAAATTTTAAATTGTGGCAATCGTTGTGCTTGGGCTGGCTAAATAAATAAATAAGAAAACTCCAACAATGGTAAAAAAAAATTATACCTGTTAATATTATAGTAATATTAATAATATGTGTTAGTAGTACTGAGCACCCATGAACAAAAATAAATAAATAAATTATAACAATATTTAAAAAATAATTATTATTATTGTTATTACATGCCTTGCGAGTCATCATAGTAATCGTCTATAATCATCATAATAATCATCTATAAATAAGTGGCTCAGGTCAGCTACACCTGACAGTCTTGACTGAGGGTTTAATTTTGAAGCCATGACGTCAAACAGCCGCGCCAAGTTTTTACCACGTGGGGAGGATTTTTTTTGTAGAGCGAGCAAAACAACTGCAGTGACGCCTGCGTAACTGTCTCGGGGAACATGAAAGTACTTTTTAGTTTTATTATCCGACACAAAGACCTCGGGAGTTGCCTGTAAGGTTTGACTTGCACCGTTTCTCTTTCTAGACCATGCCCCACGATCCCGACCCTCCTCCGGCTAAAAGATTCAAGCCGGGGTCCGTTTTCTTAAGTCTCAACAAGAAGAAACCTGGAATGCTGCTGCCTAGAAAAGGAAATGCAATCACTCCGTTAGACGTCCAGAGGAAACAGCTGCCAATTTACCAGGCTAAACCTCAGCTACTGAACCAACTGAGGCAGCTCCACAATGCTATTTTAATTGGTAAGATCTTGTGCCACACCGGGCTAACGCTATCCGCTGTTGTACACTTGTACTAGGATAAAGGAAAATTTTACAGCATCTAGTCTCTTTATAAACTTTAAATGCTTTTTATGTGCTTTATGAAAGCTTCAACTGCCTTAGATCTCCCCGGTGTCACATCGAGTAATGTATTCTGAGGTCAACATTATTTTATTTTTTGTCAGTTTAATGTCTTCTACAAACACCGGTTCATTGACCTAATGTTGGTGGTCATTACTTACTAAACGTAAGGCAAAGAAGATAAAAGGGACATTGGTGGAGTCAAGGCCTCCATGACTCAGGGCAGTAAATAGTGAACCTAGATAGTTTTGACTATTTTGTGGTCGTAATGTTATGGCTGTTTGGTATAGTCCTTTCACAATTAACACTTGAATGCCTTTTTGTATCTTGTACACCAGGGGAGACTGGTTCTGGGAAGACTACTCAGATTCCCCAGTATCTGTATGAGGCTGGCATTGGACGCCAGGGCATCATTGCCATCACTCAGCCGCGTCGAGTTGCTGCCATCTCACTGGCAGGAAGGGTGGCAGAGGAGAAGAGGACTCAGCTTGGCAAGCTGGTAACAGGATTACATACAAGTTTTACAGAATCACCTTATTTCTTAACCTCACCAAGGTTTTTTGTTTCTCCAGGTTGGTTACACTGTTCGTTTTGAGGATGTTACATCTTCTGAGACCAAGCTGAAGTTTATGACTGATGGCATGCTGCTCCGTGAGGCAATAGGAGACCCCTTACTGCTACGCTACACAGTAGTGATATTAGATGAGTCTCACGAGCGCACAGTGCACACTGATGTGTTGTTTGGTGTTGTCAAGGCTGCACAACGCCGGCGCAAAGAGCTCAATAAGATCCCACTGAAGGTACAAAAACAGTTGTAATACCTTGGGTTCTAAGTAACATAAGGCTAATTTTGTGTTTCCTCAAAAAAAATTCTAAACATACCATCATACTTTGTCTGCTCAGGTTATAGTGATGTCAGCTACGATGGATGTGGATTTATTCTCCGAGTACTTTAACAAGTCTCCTGTGCTATATCTGGAGGGCAGGCAGCATCCCATTCAGATCTATTACACCAAGCAGCCCCAGTCCGACTATTTACAGGCTGCACTGGTTTCCATCTTCCAGATACATCAGGTAGTGCCCAAACGGAGCTTGTGTTGGGAATATATTAAAAAAATATATATTTTAATGATAAATTAGCAATATAACCCTTCTTTTCCATCTACGCTTGTAGCACACAAAATATAATTCCTTTTGACACTGCAAAAGAACAAGGCTTTGTTTTTTTGTCTTTTTGCAGGAAGCCCCTCCGTCTCAAGATATCTTGGTGTTCATGACGGGACAAGAAGAAATTGAGGCACTCGCAAGAACATGCAGGGACATTGCCAAGCATCTGCCTGACAGCTGTGCTCCTATGGTAGTTATTCCACTCTATGCATCACTACCCCCAGTGCAGCAGCTCAGAGTTTTTCAGCCTACTCCCAAGGTAAAGGCACACAACTCAACAATTTTTGAAAAATACATACATGTATGTTTGTATATTATGTATGTATGTAATACTATTTTTTAAACTATGTTGACCATACATTTCTTTTCAGGGAAGTAGGAAGGTTATCCTCTCAACCAACATTGCTGAGACATCGGTAACTATCTCTGGAATAAAATTTGTCATAGACACAGGGATGGTGAAGGCCAAAAGTTTTAATCCTGGTAAGTATCTTTTATTATGTGTTGTTCAGTACAACAGTTGTATTACAAAATATATCAATTAAGTTTGGCTAATGCTGTGGAAATTTAGATGTTATCAATTTTTGTTGTGGTTTTAGACAGTGGTCTAGAAGTGTTGGCTGTGCAGCGGGTTTCGAAGGCCCAGGCCTGGCAGCGGGCAGGACGAGCTGGCAGAGAGGACTCAGGCTCCTGTTATCGTCTTTACACTGAGTATGAATTTGACAATCTCATCCCTATGACGGTGCCTGAGATCCAAAGGTAGGGCTTATACTTTTTAATGTGCATAATTGAGCTCAGTACTGTATGTACTGATCTGCAGTATGTTTTACTATGTAAAGATAAATCTCCCTCCCTCACACAGCTTGATGTATTCAGGTCACTGTGACTGAACACTGTTTCTTCCCTCTTGTGTGTGTGTGTGTACTGCAGGTGTAACTTGGCTGGTGTAATGCTACAGCTTATGGCTTTGGGGATTCCAGATGTAATGAATTTTGACTTCATGTCCAAGCCTTCTCCAGGTAAGAGGCAACTTGTGACACAATCACTGTACACCTCTAGTTTCCACAAATTATTGTGTGTTTTTTCTTCTATTTTTTTATGTAGAGGCTGTTTGTTCTGCTTTGGAGCATTTAGAGTTGCTGGGAGCTGTAGAGAAGAAAGAGGGGCAAGTTGTTCTCACTGCTCTGGGAAAGAAAATGGCCAGCTTTCCTCTAGAACCCAGATATGCCAAGGTAACAACTTCCCTAATAGCTTTTTTTTACTGTTTTATGGTGTCTGGAGTTTAGTTCACATCTGAGTTATCACATATGTGTGGTTGCTGCTGACTTTTAGACCATCCTACTCGCTCCAGAATATTCCTGTGCAGAGGAGGTCATTAGCATTGTGTCTCTGCTGTCAGTGGACACTGTGCTGTATAACCCTCCTGCTCGGCGGGATGAGGTGCTGGCAGCTCGAAAGAAGTTCACCTCTAGTGAAGGAGATCACATGACTTTACTCAATATTTACAGAGCCTTTAAGAAAGTCAGTGGCAATAAGGTGTGTAAAGGTTTAGCAATATTAACATATCATTAATAAAAAAATGGTGAAATTGTGGAATATAATTTTTGCTTTAGGACTGGTGTCGGGAGAACTTTGTCAATAGCAGAAACATGTGTCTAGTCAAGGAAGTCCAGGCACAACTTAAAGAAATCTGCCTTAAGGTAAACAAAAAAGCTAATATCTTTATAATACTTTATAATTGATTGTGGCTTTTGTAATTAAAAAAATTATAATATATGCAATGGTTAACATTTTCAAGTGTTTTGTTTTTTATAAGCTACAATATCAGTGTTTGTAAATTTTATTTTGATTATATCAAGTGTTTTATATTTATTTTTGATCATTTTACTTCTTATTTTAGCTCAGTTTGAAGCTGGAGTCATGCGGGGCAGAGACAGGAAATGTTCGTCATTGTCTTGCACATGGAATGTTTGTCAATGCTGCAGAGCTGCAGCCGGATGGTACCTATTTAGCTTTGGATACCCACCAGCCTGTATCTATCCACCCGTCCTCTGTCCTCTTCCAGGCAAAGCCGGCCTATGTGGTCTTCAATGAATTGCTGCACACATCCCGCTGCTACATGAGAGACCTGTGTTTGGTGGATGCTGACTGGCTGCTGGATGCAGCCCCAGAGTACTTTGGACGCAAACTTCATCTCACCAAAAGCTAACCAATGTTGACATAATGACACAGCGCTAACAAAACACGTATTTGTGAATGACCCGAAAAAGAGAAATCTATGACTGTGTTATTTACGTTTCTCTGCATAGTTGGGTAAAGAGACGGATTTTATAAAACCACAGATGATGGTAGAACAGTGTATGTTTCATCATTACTACCTCTAAGTGGATTGCATTTGGTATGTGAGACTAGCAGATTTGAAAAAATTCTCTGCCTGCTGTAATTTTAAAACAAAAGTTTCTTGGTACTGAAACAAATGTGCATGCTTTTCAACTTCACACCGTTCGTTCCCAGGAGCACAATTCTTCAGGGTTTGGCCTTTGGAAATATTTAACTTAATCATTATATTGAAAATTTAGGAACTTTATGAAAATGTCAAAGGCTAACACTGATTTCAGTCCTAAATCCACAAAAATAACAGAGCAAAGGTGTTAGTTTTTTCTACAGGTGATATAATTGTATTACCATTCCTCTACAGACATGCACGTCTTTAGAAGTTGCATGCCTCATTCTGCAGGTTGTACTTTTTGCTATGGTACATACGTTGCATAATGTATGCTTTACATCAATTAATTGGTGTATGCTTAAAAAAAATGGATGCAATGCATGATGATTGTAGATAATGATCTGATAACTCAGGTCTTTCACACTTATAGGAATGGACTCAGGATTGTATTATTAGGTATGACACATTTCTTACTTTTCAAAATACCCCCAAAACAACCTGAGATTTTGTAGAATGACAACAATTTTCACAGATTGTATGTTTGATTAATGTATGTCATGCATATAATATGGACCGTATATGTTTATAAAATGTTTTATTAACAAAGTAATGGAAAGCTATATTGATGTGTTCTATGATAAAAAAGTGGACCAGAAGATGCATGTTTATTTTTATTTTATAATTTTTTTTTACTCCTTTTATTCAAAGTTTATTTTAAATTTTCTACCACTTACATTTCATAGCCTCTCCAAGACAAACATTTTGTGGAATACATTCAGTAAAGAAAATGGCAACAATAGTTTGCAGAATAGGATCCCATTATTAGTGTGTGCAAAGTTTAATGTTTTTAGAGAGGGCAAGCAACTCAGAATTTATAAATTTATGAAAAACAAACTAAAATGGAAACACTAACAAAATCAAATTGGTTCAAATCCAAACAAATGATCTTTTTTAATATGTTCAATCTATTAAAATGGAAGGCTACCTAACTTTTTAAGCCAGTTATATTCTGACATTGCATTGGCCTGAAAGCAGCCTATTCAATATTTCCACAAATACTTTTAACTAATAGATGTAGCCAACTCATTTCCTTTATTCTTGATTCCACAAAAGTGTATGGACTCATAAGTTTCAAAGATGGAAAACTTTAGTCAGTTTTCAGGTTATGAGGTTATGCTCCTACTCTTGCGTCATCCTTGTTCTTCCAGAAACAGCCACAAGAGGCGCTGCTAAATGAATAATGAACAAACATTTAATGAACGCATTTCTAGTAATTTTTTTCTTTTTCGAATTTATTTATATGGTCTAAGATATATTTTGATACAATCTATAACTAAAAGTTGTTTAAATATTCCTCCAAAATAGTATTTCCGGTTCAGAGGTCATAGTAACGACAGGTCAATGTGTCCTTCCACACGTGTTTAGTGTAATCTTCCAGAAGCAGCAGGGAGGAGAGGCAAGGAGACTGTGGTTTATTCTGCTATTTTGTTGTTATATTAGTTTCGTAGAGCCATGCTTAAATCGCTCGCCCGTGCGGTTGGAGCTGCCGTCCGCCTTTCCACAGCTGCCTCCTCTACCGTACGTGCTGTTCCTCTTAGCTGCCCGGTTCTGTGCGCCCCTAGCGCGGCAACAACTCGGCCCTTCACCCGGTCTCTCTGGATGCTCAGTAACACCGGAGCCTCTTCGGGTTATAGGCCGAAACTGTTCAGCTCAAAAGTACTGACCCACTCTGTGTCCTGTGGATGTGGTGGACTCCACACAGAAGGTAAATCTGATTTGTAAGCTTAAGCTAACGTTAGCTTAACTTTGGATCCTGCGTACATTGCTTACATTTGTTTTTTGTTTTATTTTGGCTATGACCTTGTGCGGTCTCAAAGCTTTAATATAACTGTTCTGTCAACTGTTAGGCTATACTTTATATCTGCCAAAGCAGTGGGCATCACTTTAATTTTGTAAGTTCACCTTGAGATAGTTTTATCCTTTTAACTTTAAGCACAAAAGTTTAGGGCAAATTACTATCGAATTTTATATAACATATTAGCTAATTAACTTAAACATAAAGATCATTTTCTTTTGCTCATTAAATATTATTTAATGCAGGTTTTTAACTTTAGTGCCTAAAATTGGGAAGAGAACCTACTACAGTAGGCTATGACCTATACTTAAGGCCAGGGCCGCTGACACACTTAATGGGGCCCTGGACAAACCCTATAGTCAGAGGCTCCTATATAATTTTGTTCATATTACTAAAGCAGCGGTGCCTGAAATATCCGGTGTTCATATATCATGTTTTCTCTTGTAACCAGGGGATAAAGCGTTTGGGGATTTCCTCTCTGATGAAATTAAAGAAGAGAAGAAGATTCAGAAAAGTAAAACGCTTCCTAAGATGTCCGGAGGATGGGAGCTGGAGATGACTGGAAGCGAAGCTAAGCTCACCAGATTTGCTTCTGGGGATAAGTAAGGCTGTTTCACGTCACTCAAACACTTCTTAAAATACACTTGATGCACACTTTTAAGGCACTTAAATTATTTTAAGTGCCTTAGTCTTTTAAGGCACTGAAATTGTTTGTTTTACAGAATCATTGTCACATTCAATGTCAACAACAGCGTCCCTCCTAATTTTGAGGAAGACTTAGAACAAGGGCAGCAGAAACCCGCAGAGGAGGAGGTAAGCCATAGTTTTAGTAACTACTTCATTTTATGAAGATGCTCAAATAATTAAAATTCTCTAAGATTTGAAAATTTGTTTTAATATTTTTATTAAACAGTTGAACACCTTAGCCAAAGTTAGCTATTCCATAGCCCGATTACAATAAACGTATAAAATAGACAAATGGTGACTTGTTTTTTTTTTTCCACAGCCGGAAATTGTTTCAACCCCCAACTTTGTTGTAGAGGTTACAAAGCAGGGTGCAAAACATTCCCTGGTGTTTGATTGCAATTTTCCTGAAGATGAGGTAATCCTGAGACTTTGAAAAAGACCAGAAAGAAGCGTACTTTGTCTTATGTATATTTTGACATCTGTCTAGGTAAGTCATGGAGAAGGAGAAGAGGATAGTGACATATTTGCCATTCGTGAGGTCAGTTTTCAACCTGAAGGGGACCCAGACTGGAAGGAAACCAGCTACACACTTAACACAGACTCTCTGGACTGGGTAGGTCCAAGTACCCTTTACTCTTTAAGTTTATTACATTCTCTAAATGTTTATGAATGCTGCTTTTCATTAGACTACATTTATTGTTATCCCTGTGGTTAACTATACTTAAAATATACTGTGTTTGATTTATTTTCTTAGGCCCTGTATGACCACCTAATGGACTTTCTTGCTGACCGCGGAGTTGACAACACATTTGCTGATGAGCTGATTGAGTTGAGCACTGCCATAGAACACCAAGAGTACATCAAGTTTCTAGAAGACCTCCAGAGCTTTGTAAAATGTAACTAATGCACATTTAATTTAAAAGTATTGTTTCCCTTTTGCTTAATACACAGTTTATAAGAGGTACAAGGTTAACCCTGCTAAATATGTTGCAGGAGTTGTTGCTTGGACTGATCTCTTAAAAGACTTTTGCTGTGACTGTCTGAGACAGTGAGCCATGGTTTTGGCAGGTGTTGTGTTAATACCTTGCTAGAAGTAGGTCCCGGTAAAATGTTAATTTTTTTTTAATTTATAGAGCAGAAATTAAGGTTAAGAATAATGCCATTCTGACATTTGTTAATGGCCAATGTGTTGACCACCGAAATGTGACATGTGTCCTGTTCATCTCTATCCACTGTTACTATACTCAAATGACAATAATCCTCTCCTTCACAAGATCAGTCTGTGTGTAATTGGAATTCAATGTATATTGTCCAATAAAAAAGTTTGATACTTGGTACACTTCTTTGTTTATGTAGCAGGACCAAATTAATAGTTGAACCATTTAATTGTGCCATTTTTGTTTTTATTAATAGTTTTAAACCATGTTAAAGGTTACATCTGCCGTCTTTTCGGTTTTAGAGAGCATATTGCAGGTAAAGAGTGGGTACATGATTTATCCGAAAAACAACAGCTAATGTGTTTTGATGTGGTTTCCTATTAATTATTACCGCCCTCGCTGGTTTCCTAAGGACTTTAGCTCCCTGGGAAGTTGACATAATGATAGTCTGCTCTTGCACAACAACCCCATCTTCAGAGCAGCACTATGTAGGCAGATAGTTTACCCCATAGCTGACAAATGAGGGGTTCTCAAGCGCTGCATTAAAGAGTCGTCTCAAGAAACGAGAGGTGAAATTGCCTGAAAGTGAAGTTTACAACAACGTTGGAAAACAATGGTGAGCAAAGGAAAAGTTCACTCCCTTGACTCCTCGGACTCGGACCAGGAGAGGGGACCAGCGCGGGAAGCCTACAGCGGGCCGTCTACCGTGTTCCTGCCGCGCACTCAGGTGATCCACAGCGGGCACTTCATGGTGTCGTCGCCCCACAGTGACTCGGCTGTGGGGAGACACAGAAGCTCCGAGAGGTATGACTTTGATACGGTGAACAGAAGGTGGTGCCAGACGTACCACTACGGCCCGCTCAGCTCCGCGAGCCTGAGCATAGACCCCACTCTCACCCGGCTCTTCGAGTGCATGTCCCTGGCCTACAGGTGGGTCCACATTTAACACTCAGTGTAGCCTACTCCACAGTCGTACGCTTTTCAAATGACAAACAGAATGCAGCATCATTCATGTCTGAGAGGTGTATTTTCAGGTGTTTTTATGTTTCTCGTTTTACCAATAGCCCATCTTTAATGAAGCACAATGGACTGAACAAAGTTAGCCTACTGCTTTTTCTTTCTTATTTTTTTGCATTGCTGGTTTTGAGCTGATGTGTTTGTTCTGTTAGTCTCTTGCTCAACAGATTGGAAAAACTTTGAAAACTGGACTTTGACTCTAGTTGGCAGCTACAAAGATTACAGTGAAACTAAGGAAAGAAGTCAAGATTCTCACATAGATAATGTAGCTGTAAACAAATTAAGACACCTAAACTAGTATTCTGATGCATAAACCATGACTAAAACAAACCACAATCGCAGATGTTATTTTTGTAGTATTTTTATTTTTCTTCCTAATAATTATTTTTTGGCTTTGCTGCCACACATTTTATTGTAGCCTACTGTGTTTACCCCCTCAACCCCCAAAAAAAAAAAAAAAAACAACTAATCTTCTACAACTAATCTTTACTAAATCTTCATGGCATTTGTCATTACCAGACTGATTTTCTTTGGACCGTCTCCTGTTTTTTTCCTCATATGCTGTAACAACTGTTTTGAGGAGCTCGGACGCTGCTCTTTTAAAAGCATGTTCAAAAACAACCCTCCTGGGTTCCTAGCAACTCCCTGAGCATCTTACATTAGAAGGTTTTTTTTTCGCCACCGAGCGGCTGAAGGACACTGCAAAAGTGCAAACAGCCTTGCAGAGTAATGGTAAACAAGATGGGTGGATGGGTTATCATTAGTCAAAAACCAAGACAGCTCTTCCTAGAATCCAGCAGGAGGAAACCAGTGGCTTCCATAACTCGCATATGCCCCTGTCTCATTGATTTGTTAGATGCTTTTCCAATACCTGCCAATAATAACCACATTAATGTTGTGCTCTCTACAGTGGGAAGATAGTGTCTCCAAAGTGGAAGTCTTTTAAGGGTTTACGGTTACTGTGGAGGGACAAGATTCGTCTGAACAATGCAATCTGGAGAGCGTGGTTCATCCAGTGTGAGTTTCCTGACTTTGACGTCAGAAAAAAGAAACCAAAGTGGTGTACAACATAAGTTTCAAAAATTCACAAAATGTCACACAACATTTTTGAAGGGAGACTTTTCTTATAAGTTGTTTCTTTCTTCTGGTGCATGTTAGATGTGGAGAAGAGAAAGAACCCAGTGTGTGGGTTTGTCAGCCCACTGGAGGGCTCGGAGGCGGACGCACACAGGAAGCCTGAAGTGAGTAACATAAATCACAAACTTCAAAAGATTTTTCTATAGTTAATGACACAAACTGTGTGACACCTGTGTTTTACCAGGCAATTGTATTAGAAGGCAGCTACTGGAAGCGTCGGATTGAGGTGGTGATAAAAGAGTACCACAAGTGGAGGATTTACTATAAGAAGAGGGTGATTATACATATATACTGTCTATTTTTAATGTACTGTCTATTTTTTGTGTTAAATCAAAAGTGAGCAATTGTATTGTCTTTGCAGCTTCAGAAAAAGAAGGATGACATTCTTTTAATGTTCCAGGAGGTAAGACAAATGTAAAAGTACACCACAGTAAAGATTGAACAGAAACTTTAAGGTTAAGGTTAGAGATTTGTCAGACTGACCCGGCCCTCTGCATTTGGATTCCTGACCTGCTAACATTATTTACTTTTGCACACTCAAACATATCATGAAAGTCCTCAAAATGGTTATTTTTAGAACACATTCAGACGTGGGTACACCATAGAGGACTCAACAAAAAATTGGCAAAAACAACTTGCGTCATAGAGAAAGACTTGTAGGAAATTGACACATATTGATTGCAAGCAGTGACAATACTTGTAATGACCACTCTCCCAGGCTTTATCTTCATTCAAGTCAAATCGCTCCAAAAGTTAATGCCTTTTAATCAAATTTGACCTACTTCCAGCAGCGCTTTGTGAAGCAGAGGGGCAGTGAGTATGATTGTGACGTCGTAGTGGCACAAACAGACGAGAAAAACAGTCTGATAGAAGAGACTCGGAGAGGGAGGGACTCTGGGGAAGCACCTTCTTCATTTGTAAGAATAGACTGGCATCACAGTGAGATCTGGTCCTAAAATCACATCTGCCAACTGTCTTTTTTTTGGGGGGGGATCTAAGAGAAGTATTCTAAGACAAAGATTCATATAACAGTCCTGATTTTTATATCTTGATGAGAAGTTTTGTGCCATCAAGTCACAAGTATCTTTCCAGCACATAATCTGCCAGACGCTGGTGTTTCATGTGTTATCCTCTATTTTAGTATTTGTATAACCGCTGTCATCAATCAGAACCACATTGTCCTAAATCTTTACTATGGCTTACAGAAAATAATATATTTATAAAAAACAACCTCTTGTTTAGGGAAGTCACTGTTTACGACTTACATATGCCTTGATAAAGCTTATCTTTGTGTGTCTTGGCGCCACTTGAAAAGACACATATCAGACAAGTCAAAGGTCACACGTCACATCCTACCTATCTGACCTACATTAAAGTGAACTTTGAATTCAAGCCACTGATTTGAAAAATTATAAAATTAGTTTTTTGTTTTAAGTTGAGTGGATTGGCTTTGACAATGTTTATATGTCTTTGAAATGTCACTTGTCACAGTTGAAAACTTGCAGGAAAATCCCTTAAATGTAAATAATGCCAGTCGGAAGTGTGGGATTGGAGATGACCGTATGACTTTATAATTTGTTTTTATACAAAGCAACATAATTTTTTTTTTTCAGAGGGCTCTCAGGTCTTCCCATTTTCTTGCACGTGAGTGTGAAAGCCAGAATTAGGTCAGGGACAAAAGGCTGCTGCCTTTATTGAAATGGTGAGACATCAAAATAAAGAAATGAACAAAGACAACATAATGACAACCTGAAAGGGGCTAGTGTTTTGGGACAATATACCAAAAGTGCTTTTTCATCACGTAGTGCCCTCGCACTAACGCCACACGCATACACATACTTTATATGCACACAAAAATCTTACCTCATTTCTACTTGTACACATTTATATTCTTCCTCAAAGCAGACAATTTGAGAAGTAAACAAATAAATTACAAGAAGGGATGTCGTGCGCTCAGACGTAATCAAAACAGTTTCCGGCTTGGCCTGGGTTTCCTATAAATGTTGCCTCAGACTTAGAATTGGAGGGTAAAGTCGGCAGGATCAGGGCAAAGCTAGCATCTCAGAGGGAAAGACTGGAGTTTCATTTTCTGTGAGTGCTTTACTTACTTTTAGGACCAAACTAGACCTAAACAGTAGAATGTGTAGTCATTAGTCAACAATGCTAATTATTAACTTTAGTTCCTGTAACATACTGTATAGTTCTAGTTTATAGGGAGCTCTCTAAAACATATATTAGACACCGACTCCCTGTGTGACCTGTGACCCAGAGTCAGATCTGCCAGGGCAAGCTGGAGAAATGGACCAATCAGATGTACCAGGAGCCTGAGGCAGCACCAGCGGAGGCCCACATGTTTGACTTGGACTGTCTCTTGTCTGACATCTCTGACACACTTTTCACTATGACACAAAAGCCATGTCCCTGGGCCAATGACCGACACAACAGTGAGTATGACTGAAATCTGAAGTAAGAGAAATGGTTTAATAATGTTATATTCTGATTTAAAAAACACTGCAAAATATATAAAAAAAATAAACATTGAGATGAGATTAAATACTGAAATGCAAAATGTCTAATATTTTATACCCATTCTTACAGCATACACCAGCAACGCTGATATAATTCAGCCTGGACTAACTCCATTGCAGCCTAATTTGGATGAATTTATGGATATTCCAGGTGAGTTCATCCTTCTGAAATGCGTATTCACTTGTATTATTGTGACATGTTTTTAGAGTAGAATAGAAGAGTTTTTGGATTATTACTATTCAGGCCTTGTAGACTTTTTTATGCTTGTTGTAAAACATAGTGTACATTCATAGAGATACTATAGAATCTCATTAAATATAGGAGTTCAGAAACTTTAATGCTGTTTCACGTTCTGCCACTGAAAGAGCTAAAGAGCCATGAACAGGTTGTAGTCAAGTTTCCTGCTCGGGGGCACAAAGCTTTGGTTGTTTTGGCTCTCTGTTACTTGAGTGCAGCAATCCAGCAACCCTCTGGCTACAAGTCACCCTTTGTAACCTCCAGGCAACCTGCTATTCCGCTTGTGTGCCATATTTATGTGTGGCTGTAGCTGGCAGGAGTCAGCTGTCTGCCTGTCTTTTGGTCACAAGGTTCAGAGAGCCAGTGAGGGTCTGTCAAAGAAAGGCAGCCATGGGTTTAATTTATGCACTTTGAGCCTACTGAGAGCACAAATCAACTGCTATGTATTGTGGAACATGTTTTAGTTATGGATTTACATTGCTCCTTTTATACAGAATTCAAATGAGTCATGTGCTTATAACATAGTCTTAGACAAAAAATGTAATTATCTTTGTGAATGCTCATATTTGTTTTTATATTTATGTGACCTAACAGACAAAAGACAAGTGCATTTGGAGAACTTTAAAACTTGAAAAGACTTGTGTTTTGTGCATTTTACAAGCCAAGATTAATAGGCATTGCTGCATAATGTTTGACAGTTGTATTTGTTGTATGTTTCTCAGATATTTTTATGAACTACCGGGGCTCGCCTGAACAGCCAAGTTTTACAGACTGCAGTTATTTTGAGAGCTCATCCAGTGCAGCGTTCGCTCCAGCTCCTTCTTCTGTGGTAACAACTCCTCAGCTGCTTATTGACACCCAGCTGCCTCAGGTACAGCCGCTGTTTTAACAACTCTGCTTCCTTGTTTATTGCTGCAGGAGTAACAGTACTTAAAAATGGACTGCACTTTCCTTTTTTCAGCCCAGTCTTTCATCTGACAGTTTATCTCAACCTTTATCATCCAACTCCCGCCAAGACCAGAACAGGTCAAGCAATGACTGCCATGAATATTCCACATCTAGCATCATATCCGGAGCCGTGCCCTATGTGCTTCAGTCATACCCTGATCCCTCTGTTTCTGTAGCCCTTTCTACCAACATAGAGCAGCCAGTCTCTGCTAGCGTCCCCTTCCTGTATCCACTCTCATGTCACAAGTTTGGTTATTATTCCCCTAGCAGCGTAACCTCCACTGTCATCACTCACACTGCCTCCACCATGGGCTCTCTGGGTTCTGTGCCCCAGGCTCATAGTTATTCAAACACAGAGGACGCATACACTCAAAGTGCCTGCCACTCTCTCAGTTTTCCACCTGTCGTGTCTGACCCAGTCCGTGCCACACTGCCCTCTGTTAAGGCACAACACTGCTTCTCTGTGCCGGAGCAGGTGGCTGCTACAAGTGGCAGAGGGAAGCATAAGCAGAAAACCGGGGGAAACCCTGGACCCCCTTCTACTGCACACACACCTACAAGTTGCCTGGCAAAACTGCTCTCTTCCGGCACACGAGAACGTGAGTCAGCCTTTAATAACATATCAGATTTCAAGAACGTGCCAGTTTATGGTTTGTTTGGTAAAATTACTTTTTTTGTAGGGAAGCCCTCTCTGGGATTAGATTCGACAGCTGCGCCAACTAAAGGTCACAGGACATCATCTCCTGGCTCATCAGTGAGTCATTTTGTCTTTCATATATCATTTGTTAATTTATGTTGATCACTTAAGTGGTTAAGAGAGATGAATAATACAACACAAAATACAATTAATTCATTGATAATAATGGCTCTCATTATGTGCAAAAAATGATCTGATTTCTAAAATGGCCTTTAAAGTTGCCCAAATGCTACAAAATCTTCATATAAAAACAGTATACCTAACATAACTTTTGACACCAGGTAGTGGACTGTATCAAATCTTCCTGTCTAAACTGCAATGTTGGGGTCCCGCAGGGGTCCATCCATGGGCCAGTTTTATTTTCTCTTTTTATCAACAACCTACCAAATGCATGTCAAAAGGTATTTGCACAAATGTAAGCGGACAACCCAGTGATTTATACTCAAGCTAAAAACATCAAGCAAGCTACAGATACCCTCGCAGCTGCGTTATCTTCTGTGCTCTGCTGGCACACAGATTCTTGTCTCCTGTTCTTCTCCTTTGCATGTATTTTTCCAAAACAGCATCAAGGGCCAACTAGATCTCATATATTTCTTAACAGAGTAGAACTTGATGGTGAATGGTTTGCCTTTATTTAGGATTTTTAACCCTTCTCGGGCATCCAAAGCGTCTTGGTTCAATCTTGGTTTCAACATTGTCGTTGATTATTTATTATATTGACTATTGTTAAACTAGCTGGCCTCGTACTTGTTCCACAACTCTTAAAAATACATTTTTATATATTAGCATTGAAAATATTTGAAAAAAAAAACAATATAACAACGTCACTGTCATGTCTTAAGATAGCATAAGTTGCTGGACTTTCAAAACATGATTAACTTAAAAACAGATTGTTTGGTGTATGGAGTTACTACATACTCTTGCAACTCGTCCTTTGAGGGAATATATTAAAAGTATCATTAAAACACAAAGGACCACACGCGCTACCAACCGAGGTGACGTGATGATTCCTCACAGGCGTATGTGTGTTTAGTCAGACTGTGCTGTCGGTTCAAGGTGGAAACTTGTGGAACAGTTTACCACTGACATTGAGAGAATGCATCACATAAAACTCCTTTAAAGCCCAAATGAGAAACTGGCTACGGCAAATCAAAATTTTACTTATTTGTAATATAATGCATTCATCCCAGTATAAAATCAGTTATGTATGCGTGGGTGTGTGTGTATGAGTAGGCTGTGCAGTAGGCTGTTGTGAGCATTGTGAGACAACGGATGTTTACATTTATGTCATTCATGTTTCATGTATGATCAATTAACATGCACTGTCCCAATCAACTCAATTATTATTATTATTATTATTATTATTATTATTATTATTATTACACTTGGTGACCATAATTAGAACCTTGTTGTTTGTGTTGTAGCATTTAAGCAGCAGTATGCACACTTCACAGCTACAGCCTGGAGTGGCCTGGCCTGCAGGAATCCCACTGTTGACGCCACTGCACAGCCAGAGTGCCACATTGGGCCAAAGTGGAGCTCATGCTGGCACCTCCAGAGGCTCAGCGGTGTCTACCCTCTTCACACACAGCAGCACTAACACCAGCACAACTCTTCTCATCCCCAAGTCTGAGAAACTATCTCCTGTGCAGCTCTATGGCACTGACATGAGCAGCTTAACAGGTAGAGGTGAATTATACTTAACTGTTCTAACTCAATATTTTAAAGCTGTGTGTTTTTGGACATTTCCGAAAAATGAAATATTGAAATACTTGAAATATGTATTTTAATTTACTTTATATCCAGGTCAAACGTCACCCCCAAACCCTTTAGACAAATTACCCAACCCTGAGTCTCCACACTCAGGGTTCCCTGGACATGGAAAACTAGAATCAAGTAAGGTATGATGCAGTCTTACATATAGTTCATGGATATCAAGGATGATATAGGTCCATCAACACTGTTTCCGTGTAATGCAATTCTAAGATGTGCTATCTACAGCACACAGAGAGCAGACGGATAACCCATATCTCTGCAGAACAAAAGAGGCGTTTCAACATCAGACTGGGATTCGACACTTTACATAACCTTGTGACAACATTGAGCTCCCAGCCAAGCATAAAGGTACTTTAGAAGATGTGTATCTGCATCACTGATAGTGCTAAAGGATAAAGACAGAGAGTATTTCTAAGAAGCATCTTATGTAAACTGTAGCTATTAAGCTACATAAAATTCCATGTTAATAAATAAATATTTTAACAATCATATATACATACACTTTGCAACTACTTGTGCTAACTCATTTGTCTTCTGGCACAGATCAGCAAAGCCACCACCCTCCAGAAAACCGCAGAGTACATCAGTAAAATGCAGCAGGAGAGAGCTCAGCTGCATGAAGAGGCCCAGAGACTGAGAGAGGAGATACAGCTTCTGAATTCTTCTATTAAGTAGGCCTTTTATTTTTGTCTTATGATTAGTGACAAGAAATTGTAGTTGAAGTTGAATTTTTTATTGTTTATGCAGTGCATGCCAGCAGCAGCTCCCAGCCACCGGTGTGCCCATCACACGACAACGCTTTGACCACATGAGGCAGAAGTTCAGAGAGTATGTCCACGCCCAGACACTGCAAAACTGGAAGTTCTGGATAGTATCCTTTTCCTGATTAAAGCTGTCCTGTTTGGAAACATTACGTGAAGCACTTAAAAAATGATATGCAGACCAAGTGCAAAGATTGTATTTCTATTTTCCATTTGCATTGACAGTGGAGTTTATAGAAAATGCATAAAACGTGGTAGTTTAAAAATGAATGATGTACAATCTGTTTAGGAAACTTATAACAGGGGCATAATGTTTTTATGGTTTAGTCTAGTTTAACTAAATACATCAAAAGATTGAGATGACTATAGAAAAGGATACTTTACCAAAAATGACTGCACAGAGTTTTAACCAAAATAGTGAACACAATTAAAAAGTATATTTTTCATCTGCAGCATATTTGTGTAGTCAGGCAGATCAAATAAATGCCTTGTGTTGCAGATGTAGCCTGTATTAAATATGTAAATGTAGCCCATAATACTCTGCAGTAATGACCGCTCTCCATTGTATGCAGTCAAGATAAAAAGATTAAATCACAGTTTTATCATTTCTTGTGTACACAAAACACCTTAAGGCTAGCCTTATGAATATTTAGGTCTATGTTTAGTATTTCTTAAGGCATTGCACAATCATCAAAATCTCAAGTGAAAAAAATGGCTGCTTTTATGTTTGACTAGGAATAAGGTTTACTGCATCATTATTATGGCAAATATATATTATCATTATATATATATATATATATATATATATATAGTGTGTATATATATAGATATAGATATATAAAAGCATTTTCCACAAGACAGATTTTTCAGTTTTTCTCATGTTGCTTGTTATTATTTAACATTAACTAAAGCTGCAGTTAAAGAAGACACACTAGAGTTAGGAAACTATGATATTTTTCCATGTATCAAGCTGTGAATGTGCCTTTCTTTCTTAACTTCAGTTATCAGTTCAGTATTATCATTGAGCCTCTTTTTGAGTCTTATAATGGCATGGTTTCTACTGCCAGTGTTGAAGACCTTTGTCGATCCACTTTGTCGTGGTTGGATCAGCACTGTTCTCTTCCTGCCCTAAGACCCAGTAAGTCAATTTTTATATAAAACATCACAGATATATTGATAGCTTTCATCAAATCTCTTGTTTGTTGCCTTAGTGGTTCTGAGCTCACTTCGTCTCTTAAGTACCACCACGGCTATCCTGACAGACCCCAGCCTTCTCCCAGAGCAGGCCACTCTTGCTGTCACTCAAGGCAACCCCGCTGCTGCCCTGGATCACTCCTTACAACCAGCCACTCAGGATAATCTACACCCAATGTGACTTGGAAGAGCCCATCCGATAACATAGAAGACGTGAAGTAATCTGGAGTGGTTGAAAAGGACTCAACACTTTTGTTTTATATATATTTAAATATATATATTATTTAAATATAACCCACCAGCTACAAAAATAATTTATTTCTGCTAAATAATACACAGTATGAATGTTTTAATTTTGAGCCAGGGTGTACTTTTTTTTTAGTTTATTGTTTTTTATTGTCCCTGAAGACTGAAGACTTGTGTTTTTTTTCAAGTATAATTAAAGTAATGTTTTATTTCAGCTGGTCACTTCACATTATGTTCCTGATATAACTGTCACTGACTTAAATGCTATACACACATTTATTTTAATTTTAGTATTTAAAGCATGAATAAACAATGTTTATTTCTGAAGTTCTATGTTTTCTTATAAGTTATCCAAGTCCCAAGTGGAAAAAAAACATTAAAAACATGAATACTTGTATAATTGTTTTGTATATTTTTATTTGCCTTAGAAACATATAGAACATTTATTCTATATTATATTGAGATTTCCACGACTGCCCGCCTTGAACAACACAACAAATTACAGCACTAGGTGACGCTGTCCCAGTTCTAAACGTGGTCTCACACTGCTGGTGCCTCTCCAGCCCGGCAGGGGGCGCTGTTCCGCCAAAGGGGCGTAGAAGCGCAGTGTAGGCTTTTTGTTCCCAGAGCTCCTTGGTGCGCTGTCCACTTCAGCACCACAAGCCAAACAGAGGCAGCAGGCTAACAAATCCTGAAGAGAAGCGACACGGGACTTCGCTCAGCATCAGCACCAGACCCGGCTCCACTACCTAACACGAAAGAGCACAAAAGGAAGCCAAAATAGACGCGTTTTCGAGAGATTAACCACAAAAAGGTAAGACTTTTTGAACAATACGAAATAGTCAAGTTAAAGGCAACGCATCCACGGAGAACAATCTCCTTTTCCCTTCCTGGTTCATTAAAACTGTATGACCAGATTAAGGCGGTGTTTACGGTGGCCTCTTGTTCTGTCTTAGCCCGTTCGTTCTGTGTTGTTTATCAGAGAGGAAGAAGCACTGACGGATAATACAAGAGTGCACGAGGATGGCGTTTTGCTAGGAAACCTCGTTTTGCAGATGGTGCTGCTTTATTAGTCGTCAATAATCGTAGCTAACGTTACACTGTGGCCAGCTGGTGCTCCTTTCATTGCCCTGTCCTATCCGAGTGATATCAGATATCACCCACACGCTTACGCCTTTGCTCGCCTTTTGTCCTAGAGACGGCTTTGTGTTGGTGGACAGTCTTGGTCAAATGTATCGGGAGTACTTCACACATGCGCTTGTATCTGCTAAGCCATTATTACAGCGGATTTATCATTGTAAAAAGTTTATTTTTGCACAAGATTTTGTATATTGTGTTTATTCAAATTATTAGTGTGATCTTTGAGCTTAATGCTGTGGGTCTAATCATTTTGGGAAGTATGGGTCTGTGTTTTGACAATATATGGGCCAAGTTTGTGAAGCTTGCACTGACTAATGTTGGTAATAATGTGTGCATATGCGGCACGGTCTCTTGAGCAACTACATTGTCAATTGTTCATTTACATTTCCTACACATAACATAAGAGTTGTCTTTATATAAATTAGGTTCTAAAAATGCACACGTCCATAAATAAATTTCATGGAACTACATATTGAACCTCAACAAAAACAGAGCTTAGTCTTATGATGCACATTGTGATTAAATATAAAGTCAAATAATTTCACTGGAGGTATTTTTCTTTTCACAAATGCCAAATTGTTCATGCCGACAAACCAAATCATAGATTTTCTCTCCAGCGGACCTTATCTCAAACTCCACATGAATCAGTAATCAGTTCACGACATGCTGCTTGAGTAAAAGGAAAAGTCTGTATGAGCTGTGTGTGTGTGAGTGTGAGGCGAACGGTGACAGCGCTGACCAAATCCTTGACAGTGTGTGGACTTGAGCCAGACCAAACTCAGAACACTCTCAGAAGGCAGTCTTCCATTTTGTCTCTGCACTGTTGGCCAGATAGACCCAGGTGAGGTAAGAGGCTGATAGAGGGATTAGCTTGTATTAGGCTGCTCATAGACAAGTGAGAGGAATTCCTGTCCCTTCTTTCTATATCTTGTTCTATAACTCCACAAGGCACATGTCCTTAAACTGCTCTATACTTGTATATTTTTGCAGCTTTCTCCATCCTGTGTCTCTGTCAATGAGCACCTCAAACACCGCTCCTCCTTTATTTCCTTCTTCATCATTCTTCAAGGGCATTACCACTGCTTGTCCTGAAAATGGGGAGTTAGATGGATAAACCAGATAAACCAGTCATCTACAGTTTACCAAGCGTCAAACCCAACTGAAATAACGCCTCCTGGTGTGGTTGGGTGGTTGGTTTAAAGCAGAAAAAGAGCATGCAAAACTGTGCAATGTTAAGATGCAGCAGGACGCCTCTGCTAATTCAAAGAAAGCCATGCCAGCTCGACTCAACAAAAGACAAGAAATTCCGCCTGAAACATTACTTCGTGATTCTCCTTGAAAGTGCACTTTAGCAGTTTGGTGGAGGACTGGGAAGCTGCTGGGCTGTATGCTAACACCCCAGGTGGTAAATTCTTTATGTTTTATTTAAAAGGCTTGTCAGTCGGTGGTCCTGTCTGCAATTCAGATTCACTTTGGGAGCTATAGGCCGGTGGTTTTAGTTTTACTGCTGCGTCATTTGAGACAGGTGGAAAGTGACAACCCTTTATTTTAAGTTTGGCCATTTTTTTGCTTGAAACTTTTGGATAAAAAAGAGAACTTAAATGTCACAGTAATAGAGTGAAACTTAAAAAAAAATAACAATGGATACAAGAGAATGTAGGGATGCTGTCATGTTGCTGCTGTGATGCATTTTACAGTCATAGATTTCTAACAGCCGATTCGTGTCTGACAGATTTTTTGGTCTTACAGCTGTCAATCATTTGTTTTCTTCACCAGTTCCTACAGAAAGCTTGCTTATAGACCTAGTTTTGTTGTTGTCATCACGACCGCAGAGAATAGCATAATAGACCACAGGACAGTTTAGTGGACCCTGAATTTGAAAAGGAGAAAGCACTGAGGTCTCACAGTTAGTCGAAGTAGCTTCAGCACCAAAAGTTATTAAAAATGACAGCCTAGCCCACTTTAAAAACTTCTTGAATGTTTAAGTGCAGGTGTCTAGATTTTTATTAGACCATTCAGAGCTGCCGCAAGGCACCCTTTTACCCTTACCCTTACCCTTTTTTCATCCAATTGTATCGCCTCACGATTGATGGTTATGATAATGACTAGTTGTAAACAATCTCTTGCGGATGCCTGAACAAAGCAAATAAATCTGTCATTACGAAAAATTGAAATCCATTATGCAGCTTTCCTTCTTTCTTTCCTTTTTTTTCTGTTTCTTGCTGTTGTAACCAGAAAACTAAGCCAAGACAACTGTGAGTCAGGATTCGAATCAAATGAGATCCAACAGCTGTGGTTTTACAGCCTGTCTTAATTAAATGTTGATGAAGAAAACATTGCAAATTATCAATTGGAGAGAGCATACACTTGCTATTTCTAAAAACTAACAGAGCGTGTGCACTGATATGACACGCATTTATCATTGTCATACATTTGAACCTGGATTTGTGTCTTAGATCAATTTATATTTGATTAGTTATATGAATTTTACTAACAAAGCAGCCCACGGAGACTACAGGTAGGTACACAGTGGGCTTTATTATGACAAAGGTCCTTGAGAGGCTTCCATAATCTACATGCTGTTGTTGCAGGATGCTGTTGCAGTCCACACCTTCTGGCCACTCTTCCATTTAGGACACCAGAATTATACCGCACACGTAACATACACTACACTTCTCCTGCGTCGGATCACGCGGTTGGCAAAACAGTAGGCCTCTGTTCCCATGTAAAAGTGCATCCATTTTTAATCCCTGTCTTTAGAATGCATGTGCTCTCACTGAGTTGCTTTTTGAAGTTTGATCCTATTACAGAGCAGTCTTGCAGTGGAACACAGGTGCCATCTTTTTTTCCTGATGTCTTGAGAGCCAACGGTAAAAGAGCTTGGCACTGCAACCCACAAAAAATGACGTGGCTTGCATAACTGTGACTCATCTCAACAACAATAACATTCTTTGAGTCTTTTGTATAGGGATAAAGAGGCTATGTTTAGCTGCAGTTAATCTGTTTCAAACCCTTCTAAAAATGCATCCCCTGAAATGGCACTTGACATTCATAAATCGACTTAGCACTCAATCAGTTTCATTTATACATCCCCAGTGTGACTGGTTTGAGGCCAGCCCTCTATGGAAAGCATAGCTTGGAAGATCAAGAGTCGACTTTCTTCATCTTAGGATCAAAGGAAACTTAGCCCCAGATTCATCCTCATCAAGAAGCAGTGAAAAAACATTAAATAAAATTTAGATCAAGGACTAAAAACTAAATAATTAAGTCCAACTTTTTCTTTGAGGTGCTGGGTGGTGGCTTATAATGAACTTTGTCCTCTTGCGCAGTGATAGCTAAACAGAGGAATGTTTTATTCATTAGCATTCTCTGATCTGTTATTTCTAAATTAAATATTAGCCTCATTACCCTTTTAAAAACAGCATTGTTCTGTGTGGAGCTTGCCTGCATCTGTGTGTGTGGCTGGCACATGAAACTGCATTACTGAAGTCAATACATTCATGAGAAACGGCTGCAGTCTTTTTGACTCGGGCCTGTTTGAAGCTGTCACACAGTTACTGCTCAAAGGGCACTGTTTGACTGCTTGTTAGCCATCTTCAGGCTCAGTGTGCACTTGCACTGGGTATGTGTGTGTATGTACTGTATGTATGTTGTACTGTCCCCAGGGATCCCCTTCCTCTATCCCACCAACTTCAGAGCTACTTTGAACTTCCTCCTCAGAGGAGATGTGAAGGCAGGCAGAAGGGGGAGAAGGGGAGAGACACAAAGAGCCAAAGGGGGAGGGAACAGTAAAATCATTTTATTCCTGCAATCCACTCATGTCTAGGGCTTTTTTACACCAATTTGAAAATGATGTCATTCTACAATGTGACAAATGTTGGCTTATGTAGTTTTACCAACCCAGGCTCTGTGAAAAGTATTTGCTTTTAGTAATTGCGTGGTGCATTTACTGCAGACAGAAACCTTGTTTAAGGAATTGTTTAATCACCTAATCACCTAAATAAGAGTGATCTGTGAAAAAAACATGACCCTAAGACCTTGTCCAGGCTTTATTATTGAGGATTTAAATAGATAAGAATGTTCAGCCTATGTTGGCAAGCTTAGGCCAATCACATTCTCCCATAAAAAGGAGGATCGCCCTCAGTGTTAACCGGGATGCTCCCATTGGCTGGTTGGTCTACATGACTTACTTTCACTTTAAAACAACACACAAAATAAAATAGGTGTTAGTATTTTGCGGCGGCAAACGGATTCAGCTGTGCTTTTTTCGAATTAAATAAAATTAGGCAGGTAGCTGCATGTTGCTGTAAGTTTTTGACTACTGCAACTTAAAAGTTTTAAAGCAGAAGTGATGTAGACAAAAGAAAAACATGTGTTAGAAGAACATTGGAGTCCCACCTGTGAGTCATTTCTTGAAACACTACATTTGTTTGGGGAGACTGCTTTGGAGCATTTGCAGATGTCGCAGAGAGATGATGCCGTTGTTGTTTATGCTGTTCAGCCTATTAGTGCGGTCATGTAGCCGGTCAGGCTCTGCTGATGAATAATAGAGAGGATCGGTGTCTGGTGCCATCAGGTGATCCCGGTGTAGTTTTCAGGAGCCCCTGTCAAGTGTTTGTCTTTGTGGGTGAGTGGGGGTGGGGGGAGTGGCTAAGAAGAATAGAGAGGCCTATAGTGAGAGCAGCTGCTGCAGCCAACACAACCTTAACACAATCCCATCTGCCGTGCTGACTCAAAAAAACAGGCAAGCACCTCGTCCTGCCCTTTTTTCACCACACCAGCGCCAAACAATGTAATACCGACTGCACTGAAGCATTCCGAACCAGGCCTGAGTCATTTAGGCAGTCTGCAACAGGAAGGGAACGCTTTTGAAATGGATACTTTGAGATTTTGATTTTATAATTTGACTCTTAACTATCCTGAAAATGGTCATGCACTGTTTTTCTAATCAACATAGAAGCAGATCGATGAGCTAATTAACTTCCATAATATATTGGCTTGTCTATCCATGTTTTAATTAAGGAATCTATTCAAAAAGCCACAAAAGACAGGCAATTTAAATAGGCACCTCAAAGCTAAACCCTGGCTGTTTATCTTCAAACGAAGAAGCTTATGCATTAATTGCAGGTGCCCAAAGTACAAATTATTATTATTTTTTGCTTCTCAGTGAATGTTATTGTGTTGGTAGATATGGAGGTAATATAGAGGTGGAGGAATGGTGCTCTCAGCAGTTCATCCACAGCGGTGATAATCCTGAGTGAGGTGGAGAGGAGGAGGAGGAGGAGGATAGGATCGGTGTAAAGATAAGATGATGTCTTATAGAGCAGCTCTGACAGGAGGAAATGAGACTCAGCCTTCATAATGCTTTGTTTGTTGAATTAATAACCTCTCAAAAACACTACTTATACCTGTAAACTCCTTTAATGCCACACTAGCTCAGGTTTTCCATTCAGACAGCAAATCTCAGCGACAGCTCATCTCGATATTTATTTTTGTTTTTTTAAACAAACACCATTTTAATTGCTTTGGATTAACATTGTGGGTGGGGGCATGTGGTGTGTGACAATTGTTCATTATGAATGAAAGCAGCAGACAGCAGCAGACGACAAAACGTCATCAGCGTTGAGCCGCGCTGAGTGGCAGAGTTCCATTTGTTTACTCCGGAGAGATGAGGGGAAAAAAGGCCAAGGGCATTGAGGAATAAAGCACAAAAAAAGGTGAGCAAAAAAAAAAAAGAAAAAGCACTGAAAAGATGAATGCTGCCACTGACCTTTCTCATCTTTTCTTTCCGTGGATTACTGGGAATTCATACCTGCCCGGGTTTCTGCAGTCATTACATTGCCTTGTGCTATTTAGGGTGGGCCAGGCTTAAAATAACAGTTTGCTCCCTTTATCAGGAGTTTGGGGCCGCTGCATTGACCTCTATGTAAATCTATACAAGTGATTGCTTTTGATTTATATTCTTTCAAATCATAGGCCATCAGTTCATTCGTCTGTGTCAAAGCTAGTCATACAGCTGTCGCGGGGAGGAGAGAATGAATTTCCCATCGGTGCGATTATGTAAAGTAGACGTTGTTGTGTAGGTTACCCCCCATTTAACATTGTGGAAACTAACCGGACTATTACAAAACGCTCCTGAGATACCTGCAGGAGGAGGACATTTTCCAGGAGCTAAAGAGGAGAAGGGACCTCTAGACGGTATCCAATAGTTGATATGGTAAAGCTGATGTAACTGGGTTGTATGAACAGCCTTGTAAAATCCAAAGAAGTTCCATTACATACCACTGCAGCTGAATTTTAACACTTGACTTGACTGTTTTACCAAAACAACTGTTGTTTCCTTTGAAGAGCGAGGCCTCCTGCAGTGTGCATGATGTTCACTCAACACACACCGGAGGGAAGAACTGGTGTAATAGGGCAGAAAAAGTCATTCTTACAGAGAAGTTTTAGCAGGGAGCTGCTCTTATTTATTTCAAGCTCTGTGTAAATGCAGTTATTCATGGAGGGAAACTAACATGGCTGTACCCCACAAACAGCAGGGTGTGTGTATCTATGGCAACAAGCCTCTTTGGGGAGAGCATTTACAGGTAATGGACATGGATAGTTGATAGTGAATTATTTAGGAGCCCTATCAGACAGTGTGTGCCAGACTCAGGCCCGGGCTGTGAATCACAAACTCATATTGGACTGATATGTGAGAAGTGAAGCAGTGAAGGTGACGCCTCCCACTGAGCTCTATATTTCCTGCTCGATACAGCCTGCAAATCATGAGAGCAAGCACTGCAGATGGATCTTGTGTCACAGAAGCATGGGTTGGTGGGTAATTCACCAGCAGAGCATCATCTGAGCAGAACCGATACAAGTGTTGTTTGGCTTTGTGTAGCAACATATACAAGTAGAGCAGAAAAACACGACAACATTGTGAATGATACATGACGTTAGTGACTGTAATCTATTAATCTCACTTCCTTTGTCTCTGAAACTTTCACACCACAAATTCTTTCACTGGTGATGTCCGCTGTAGCAGACTGGGAGCACTGGTGGCAGTAGCATCATTTTAGCAGCCTCACTTTACATTCAAATATGTTTGGTGTTTTATTCGAGAATCCAGTTCTTCCATAGCAACAGTGAGTGACTTTGAGCACTGTGTTTATAGTGTTCAATATTACACTATTATGTATTTGCAGCAACTTACCCATGCAGTTGGAGAATCATGTCATGCATTTTGTTTCTGTGGCATTCAAACATAAAAATGTTAATTCAGGTGGCCTAATAAAAAAGTGATAATATCAGCACTATTGACTTGATTGTTATAATGTAGGGCTCTGCTAACATTGGCTCTATTGCTAGGAACATATTGATCATATAAAAATTCTGCTGTAGGCTTTAAAATGGCTGGTGAGTTTGCACATTTAACTGTAAACCTTGTAAAAACAAAAAAAAAACTCAACAGCTTTTAGATAGTGTTATTATAAAATCAAGCAGTTACATAGAATGTAAGGATGTAAGGACATGAATTTACTTCTCATGTTGTGCAGTTATTTTATATTTATACTTATTCTAATCTGTTATACGCACAGCTTCTTTTCATTCTAACAATTAATTTGACCTAATCTAAATGATTGCACTGTTTCTATTTATGACAAACCATTACTCACTAGACTTTATCCTCAGTATTTTTAAGTCTGACACTGTCATCAAAGTTTCCCCTGATTTAGTAAGCAATTTCAACTTTTGCAATCAGTGCAATTTGCACTTCAGTCATCCAGAAATTATACAGTTTGCAACGTTAATGCTAATGAGGCCATTATACTATATTGTATGAAATTGGTTTGCGGCCGGAAACTAAACAAGGAGAACAATGAAGAATGAGTTCAAATTCAGCTCCTATCTGCATAGGCGCTACAGAGAGTAAATCACAACTGAATAGCACATCATCGTAATGAGCAGAAGCAGCAACAGACGCTAATACAAAGAGAGCCCAAAGAACAAAAACAACAAAAAAATAAAAAACGCACACAATGGGACAGTGCAGCCCAAAAGACGCAGCACCAGTTATAGACCCTGATTGTCCATTTTACTTTCAGGCAACTGTTAAGCTTCATTGGTCCTAATGTTGCTGTAGTGCTGCAGAGGTATGAGGTGAAAAGCTGCCTCTCTGGCCTCGATAAGCTACAAGGCAGGGGCTTCGATTGAGATAAAGTAGGACATTTTACTATTGCCTTTGTGCTTGAGTCAGAGCATTTGTCGTCAGCAATAAAGCAACGCTATTTACCGCAGGGAGCCACTTATATTAACCAATCTGATAAAAGACACACAGTGACAGCTTTTCTATCTCCAAGGCCTGCTATAGCCATGAAAAAAAGGCTTTTGTTGACTTACATTCCTAAAGTGTGTTATTGTGAAAAGTAAAAACGCACTTACATGCTTCGTAGCTTTTCTTACATCAGCAGCGGATAGTCATTGTGATCTGGTGCAGTGCTGTTATAGAGGATCGTTATTGGGAGCAAGACGAATGAGATGTGCACTGGAAGATGCAGAGTTCAAAGAGTCCCAAGACTGATCAGAGGGAAATATAAATGAGAGAGATTCATATTTGGGATACCATAGCGGGTTTTTTCCAAATCAGCTGTTGCAAAATGCAGTGTAAGCCTCGTTAAAACGTAATTGTAAGATCATGAAAAATCTCAGTTTAATGGATCTCCTGTGGCTTTCTGTCAACTAACTGAAAGCCACTTGCAAGTTTCTTTCAATTATTTCTGGGACCTCCTATTGCCACATAGGTGAAAGTGACCCTTTGAAATAGCAAGTGGCTCTTGGATGCTAAACCAGGACTTACTGAGCCCTAGTGCTGAACAGCTTGGTACACTTTGCAGCAGGAAAAGTCCATTGTAGCCCAAAAACACTCAAGTGGCATGAGGCATTTAAGGTTGAACGTGTCAAATTGTCAGAAAACAATGGTAAAAAAAAATGGCTTTGTCTGCCGGAGCTCGTCCTCACATCAGCTCTCATCTGTATTCCATTCTCAATCCCCCAACCCCATCGATTAACCCTGTAGTGTAGAGCAGCTCTTTTGCTGGCTTTAAAGGAGTCAGCTGTCAGGGGAAATTTCATGCTCAATGCCTTTTCCATTAGGGAGAAATGGTGGAATCTACCTCCTCAGGGTGTGCTGCTAAAAGTTGTGGACCATGAGGCATGAACCCTATAGGGCCTTAAGGCATCTTGTTATGAATCAGAAATGTGTGGGGTCGCCCAGCCACATAGGCAGCAGCGATACAGAGATGTCTATGCAACACTGATGAATATACCCTTCAGGGCACTGCAGAGGACTGTGCGTGTTTTGAACCTTGGCTTTCACACTGCACACTTCTGCACTTGTTAAAAGGATATAGGGCGAGTTCGCACTGGTAACAAATGTGATTACCAAGTAGTAGATGGACAGGATTAGGAAGGAAGGAAAGAAATGGATGCATGATCGGACTGTGTGAAGGGTAAACTGGATTACTTATAAAAGCATTCTTACTTGAAACTTGTGCTCTTTTGATATGGCACATTGCAGCACGATGGCAGAGTGGTTAGCACTTCTGCTCACAGCAGGAAGGTCCTGGGTTTGAGTCCCATCCCAGGCAGGGCCTTTTTGTGTCTGCGTCGGTTTCCCCTACCACCAAGAACATATACAATATAGGACTACAGATGGAAATGATCTGTTAAGCTATAGTCAATTTAATGTACATTGTATGCTGCTCTAAAGAAATAAATAAATCTAATAATAATTACATTGCTTACACAAAAAGATGGCTGCCATTTATTTTAATGGAAATCTCACTGAGCTGTTACAGAAATACGTATATCCTTGTATAATCTATCCATTAATGTCACAAGAACAAAATGATCTACACTGCAGGTTTATTTTAATGCAAATTCAGTCTGAACCTTATACAGTGGTAATATTCGACCAAGAAGAAGTCGTGTTGTTTTAGTCCTAACCTGATTATATTTCCAGAGATGCTATAGCAGCTTATTGGGGCACATTTCTCAGCGAGCCGGAGGAGTAGAGGAGACCAGTGTTCAGCAGGGACTGTAAGCCAGAGAGGAGGGCAGGAAACAGATGGCTATGGTGGAGGCAGTGGGGGCGGGCAGTGCCTGGCCAGAGGAAATGACAGCAAGCCTGGATACACTCATCCTCTGTCCCGTGCCTCCCAGGGGATTAATAAGCCCATCAAGCCTGCTGCCCATATGGAGACCACACTGGGGGGATGTGGCACCCGAGGGCTCATACTGCAACTGCTAAGCAATTTTGTCCTACAATGCAGCACTAGAGCTAAGTGTGTGGTTTAAGGGTGCAGTCCAATGCAGATGTTACTGACCCTTCAGCTTCACTTTGTCTGGTAATAGAGGTTAGAGAAAGTCTGCTGAAAGCACTTAACCAACTGCATGGGTACATTGTGTGGTTATTTTTGCATCAGCACAGCCAAACAGGTGACTCACCTTAAAATTGACATAAAAATAAGAAGGCACACCCCGTGTCTAGTGTTTTTTCCTGGATGCCACCAAAGGACATTTAACACTTCACCTTGACTTGATTGCTTTCTAACAAAAGCAAAAGCATTTTGTGAGACTGCTGCTGCTGTGTCAGTATTGACTTTTCTGGACCAGTATTTGTGTTGGTGACATTTTATGTATTCTCACAGCGCCCTTGGTGCAGCTAAGGGCCCTGGCTAACCTTTGAGGCACCGAGTGGTAGCCCTTTGGAGCCGCAGCAGCCAGCTCACCTGACCTTTGCGAGTGCTTTCACAGTGCCCCCTACCCTGTGTACCAGCCAAGTCGCTGTCTGCTGGTGGACTGCTGACAAGCTGAAAGTGCTGCTGTCCTCGGTTCCCCCTGGAGCTGACTAGCCTCTGCAGCCTGTCTCTGGGTATAAGCCTGCAGACAGGGATGGCACAAGAGAAGAGACAGTTCAGCTCCACTTCCAGACACCGAAGATGGATAGTTTTACTGCAAATAGGACCAGGGGCTCCTTTTTACTGGACGCAGCACCATATCACTGTCATGTACACTGTAACTGTGTGTGATTCTCAACTCGTCCAAACAACAATGTGGAAAAAGCTAGTTGGTCAAAAATACATTGCACAGTTTGCAGAAAAACACTGGACATGTAATGATGTCCCTGTGTCAGGTAGTATTTGTTAGTGTCTAAACAAAATCTCCGGGGGGAAATTACCAGGCCAGGTACCGGTCTTGTCACTAACCGGAGACTATAGCAAGTTGGTGGGGTAAACCAGAGTAACCAAGTACATTCATACAATTTTTAATGTTCTTTGTGGTAACACATCTTTTAAGAAACCTTATGAACTTTATCAAAGATCCTTCCTGTTTAAAGAGAGAGCTGAACTAAGGAAAAGCTGACCAAGCATCCTGTTTCTTTAAAATGACAGTTTGGGTTTTTTGAAGTAGGGTTTAATGGGGTACTTGTGCATCAATAAAGCACTTCCTTAAAACATCTGACTTTCAAAAGGATAAAGTGTCCTGGTGTGCAGGAATACATCAAGCCATAGGATGGAAAATTAGAGTCCTTAAAATACCTTACAGTATTAACAGATATTTGTTTTTACAGCAGCAATATGGTTCGTGTTTAAAATGCATTTTCTCAACACACGTTTACCATGCAGTTTTCCAGACAGTCCAGCCCTAGAACTATTGCACAGTTTAAGAACTTTTTAAAACTCAAAACTGTCACTTATGACACTTAATTTTTGTCTCAAAAAGAGAATTGTAATGGTTGCGGTTTTGATGTCTAAGAGGCGTAAAAGTCAGGATTGTGCATCCATAAAGGGAGTGCCTCAGATGTGATTTAAGTTTAAGTAGTCTTGGATAAAGGTGACCTCTTTCACAGCTGTCAAAGCACTTTTCTGTGAGGAATATTATGAAAGCTGACAGTTAATAACAGCCCTCACTGGTGTCAACAGTCAACACTTTTGGATTTGAGACTAGTGGCAGTTTCAAAAAGAACTGAGAAGTAACACACCTTCTTATTAGATGTTAATTGACTGGACATCAAATGAAAACTATTAAGTCAATGTAATGTTAAACCATATATTGTTGTAATGTTTTCCTAAAAGGGGTGATTTTTTTTACTACTTTACTTTATTATTACCTCAGTGCAATGAGTATGAAAATACCCTCTACTTCCCAAACTGGCTCTGAATATACAGATACAGTTGCTTGTACTGAAGGCGGGGATTATTGCAGCAGGCTTCTTCTGAAAGGTGCCTTAATCCTGCTCCCAGCCTGCATTTTAGAGGCACATGCTTTTGCAAGATTTTATTCAATATCATTTCCTTCCCCCCGGCAAGTAAACACATTTCAACACTGATTAGCCCCAAAACATTGCTTTGTACTTTGGGGTAAAAACGGCCCTCCCAAGATATCAAAGGCATTAGTGCACTGCATGTATGCATCTCCTCCAGGGGTCGTGCAGCGGGATCTGTGTTAATGCTGGGATATCTTCTGCTTCAGAGGCCTGTAGCATGTAGTCTTCTCTGACAGATGGCCAGAGGAGATGTGAAATCTGAGCAGACAGAGAAGAGAGGTGGGGTGTCCATTGCGGCCTTGTGGTTTGTTTCTTGTTATCTCCCTTTTGCCACAGCCCCGCCGCCTCACGCATGGCCGCTGATACAGGAGCGGCTAGGATTGAGATGTAAGGCAACAAGGCTAAGGAGGGAGGAGTGACCGCTATCACCTTGACAGTTTGAGGGAGGAGGTTTTTCAACTTGCATGTTCAGCTTTGTGCACAAACATCTGTGGGACCCGACAGGGCTCTTATACACCCTTATCTTTTTTTCTTATCATGGACGCTTGTTGTGTTTATTTTATTTTTTTGTGTGTGACCTGCGGGGTATACTCGGAGGTCACTGAAGATCAGATATGAGACTTTACACATTAATCAATTGGTTTGTCTTTCATGGTTCCCCCTGACATCCTCTCCATCTTCTATTTTCATCTCATCAATATCTGTCCCAGATTTATTTTAGTCTCATCTGCTTTAAACCACTATCTAGTCCATACAGAAGGTTTAAGCTTTTGCATTTTTCACTAAAAGCCATTAAAAATCTTTTTCAGGTTGACCTTGATTCGATGGGCGCTATCTGTCCTGTAGCGCTGGTTAATCATGGCTTGTCCTTGCTCGAAAGAGGATGCATCCTTATCATGACAGGCAGTGTGGCTGTCAGCAATTGTGTGGCTATAAAAAATGAAACAACCAAGCCACAATAAGATTCAGAAAAATGACAAAACCCTCCTTAGTCGCTCCCTTGTGGTGCAGCATCGGTTGTTCCTGATCTGTCAGCATGTGTTCATGCTGTTTGTCCATCCCCCACTTCTGCCTAGATAGAAAAATATGCAGTATTTTAATACATAAAAGAGCAAAGGGGGAACACAGCCTCCTTTTAAATGAAAAGCAGGTATGAGAAAGTAAAAATAATATTTACAGTGATCAGCTTGGAATATAATGAAAATGAGAACTTTGCAGTCTTCTATCTCATAATGGATTATACTGTATGTAGTTAAAAGATCATTTTATTTATAAACTGAAGATGGCAGTTTGAGTGAGAACCTACGTATATCTCGTCAACCCAGATCAGCTCCCATCACAATAATATCAAGACTACTTGAGACTGATAGGAACAAATGGGGCTGATAGTATCTGTATTTACAAAGTTACATATAGAAACATTTATGTTTTCCACTAGGGCTGACATAAGTGGACGTTGTCATCATACAAGTAACCCAAGAAAAGACTTGGAAAAGAGGTTTCTCCATCTTGTCACCCGTCTAAATCCTGATGCCAAGCAGGCCTTAGTATGACAGGAGACTGTGTCTTCACTCCGTCAGAGAAGTCTACTCCAGTGACACTTGTTTCTTCTCTCGTCAGTGTCTTTGGCCTGTTAACGTTGTCCTGCAGCAATGCCTCAATCCAATTAGAACCAGCTAATGTCTCAATTTTTTTCCTGTAACTGATTACATTCATGAGCTGTTAACCATGAAATAGAAATGCCACAAGCTCATCCCACTGTTCATTGTAAATAATAAAGCTACTTAAAAACCTTCAGAGAATGTCATCACTTAGCCTCTCACATTCAAATAAAGTATTGCGCATGTTTGAGGCTACACACGCACTCTAGCTGCATTTAAAGACTCATTTCTTCTGATTTGAAGAAGCACAGTTACAAACAAGCCTTAATGGAGTGACAGTTTGCCCTGTTTTGTATATATTTTTTTTTCTCTCATTCTCTTGAAAGATGGAAAGAAGCCTTCGCCGTGCAGCTCAATTTATAAGAAGTGCCGCCTGTCCAAATTAATTTGAAATGGAATGTCGGGGGTTGCCTTGGAGACACACAGAGGTGGATGTGTGCCATTGTAACTCACCTGAGCTGTCACAGAAAGTGCATCTTGGAAATAGAAACAGAAATAGTCATTCAAGTAAGGTGAGGATTTGTCACAGACGTTTAACTTTTCAAGCCTTTGTCTACTTACAGATGAATACTTTTCTTAAATGTGTTGTTTGTGCAAAGCCATTAGAAACCTTTTCGTCTTTGACTTTTGGACTGATTGATTGACGGCCATTGATTTGCTAATGGAAAGAGAACTTGAGAAATCTTCCCCCCTGAGTGTTAAGGAAATCTCAAACTGCATAAATTAGAACATAAATGAAAACGCGTTGCATAACGCTTGCAGATTTCCTTTTAAGAGGGTAATAAATTCATCTGTGCTGCACTTGTCGAGTGGAGCATGTTTGTTTAATATTTCACATGCCTCTTATTCTAATGAGCATGTTGTGCGTTCCATTTCTTACTCAACCTGAACCCTCCGCTCTCCGATGCTTTTCTTTCTGCTCTGCTGCTAAAAATCTTTCTAATTAAGAGGAAACGCGGCCTCAGCATCATGGATTGATGCTCCAGATGTGACAGTTGTTGTTGTAGCCTCGTCTCTCTTTGCACATCTTCCCCTTCCTCCATACTTGTTCCTGTCTTTGCGGCTCATCTTGCTGTTATCCAATTACCTAGCCTGATGTCGAAGCTACACTCAGTGTTCCGCGAGTTGCGCTTTAGCTCCTGATAGTTGTAGGCTGACATTAAACGCAGTCGGCTCATATCAATACAATGCCAGCCGCACAAAGAGCAATAAATCACTGTCTTTGAAGTTGTTCATTGGAGGAGAATGTTCTTATTCTCCCTTTGATTCATGTCTCCTTCCCACCAGACGCTGAAAAGCAATGTTTTTTCTCGCTGTAATTCCTTCACTCTTGGTCTTCTTGCCTTCTTGACTGCACACTTTACTTTACCAATACCCCTCCTATGTCTGGGGTAGGCTCCTCCGTTGTTGTTTCTCTTTGGAGACAAGACTGGTTTACCACTTATTTCAATTTCTTTTTAAATTCGATGTCTGGTTGAAAAGTGGATATGATTTATGTGCATGTGCATGGCTTCTTGTCTGCCCTGACTGAGAGGACAAGCTAAAGCTTCCTGTCCAATGTGGAATGAAAATATACCCAAATTAAATGTGCTTCTAGAAGTACAAAATTAATTGGTTATAAAATCTTTCCTTGGATCCATCAATATAATTAAACCAACTAGATTATTGCATTGTTTAACTAAAGCCAGTGCCTCAAAACTGTTAAATCAATTCATTTTCTGCTGCATTGTTTTACCAATATGCCACTCTAACATTAATTACCTTATAACCATGGCAACTGCCATGCACAGATTTACTCAGCAACTAGATAAAGTTGTAAAAGGGCAAACTTATATTTAGTCATTGCTGCTCGACTGTTTTGTAAGTGTGTAAATACCAAGAAAGCATCTAATTAGTTTGGTGCATATGGACATAGCACATAAGGCTGTGGCTATAAATAATATTGAATGTAGTGCCTTCGTCAACATGGCAGATCTAATAAGGACTTAGAAACATTGTCGGCTGTGCTCCATTCAGAGTCATATGTTGCACTTGGCCAACAGATGCTTGTATTAAAATCTTACAAGTCTGGAAAGAAAAGTAGCGCTGGGGAGACAGAGGCCTTAGAGCAACTTTCATGCAGCTTTGTAATAATCATGTCTTAAAAAAGAGAGAAGAAATAACCTTGAATACAGAGATATCATTATTTACATGCATTATCCCCATTGTACAATTAAGGAACAAAGGGATTGATTAATACAGAAAATAATGCACTTTCATGTCATTAACATGTTCCTAAGAAAAGTTAAGAAAGATTTGAATGTGAGCGAACAGGAAACTACTAACAATCATTTGGTTCATTCGCCTGGAACTAAGTGACAGCGAGCCTAAGTCCCCGCTGTAATTAAGCAGAGGTTTAAAGCTCATGACTCATCAGCCTACGTGTTTTTTGTTTTGCATAAGGCTGTGTGTGACAACAGTAGTGGGCCGCCAGCTTGTGGTGATTATAATCCTTAAGTGTTGTAGGCAGATAAACCTGTAATTAGAATAAAACCTTTGGCTGTGTGCAACTCAACAATACCACAGTAAACTCCTGACAAGTTTCCTACCTATGGAAAGTGGAAAGGGCCAGTGTCTAAAATGTTGGGCAGGTTGTTGTTTTGGAGGAGAAGTGGTTGTTAGCCAGGCTTTGTTTCCTGTGAAGGAGTCCTTGAGAAGCGTCATGGGGTTATCGCAACCAAGGTATAAACATCAGCCAGAAAAACTGACAGGCATCACTTTGTATCAGGAAGTTGATCACTCTTGGTTCCACACTGCTGGCTCATTTAAAGAGCAGAAATAGGACAGCCTTGTTTCTGTGTGCACAACTCTGGAGATTGGCCTTGGATTGCTGCAGGCATTGCCTCATTTTAGCCACTTCTTTTTGACCTGCTCACTCACCCGTTCAGCAAGAGACAGGTAGATAAAAACAATTTCATATACCTCGGTGATGCTTGTTAGGTCTCTAAAAGCAATTCCACTTTAAAGCAAACCAAAGAGGTCCTAATATTTATTTGATTGTCGTTTATTTATTTTTTTTATTATTTTTTTAATTCTTCTTAGAGACCTTTTGAATGCAAACGTAACACCCTTACTACTTTTAAATGACCTTGTACCATGGCCACACTTAGCTAACTTTAAATTGGCTTTTCTCCCTTTGAAGCTGACCCTGCTGTGGATAATTTCATTTTGTCAAAACCCATGTCGAAAACCCTTCCCTCCAGTCTGGCCACAAGTTGTGCTTCATTTTGATCATTATCATAAAAAATCTTTTCGAAACTCATTTGGGAATAATTTAATCTCGGTAAGATACACACCAAAGAGAACATTGACATTTGGGAGAACGTGTCTTGGCCAGTGCTTGGTGCTGCGACATTGAGCTAATTTAAGCGTAGCATGTCTGTTGGAAGTTTGATAAATTCTGTAATGGATGGTGGGTTTGGAAGGGGTGGGCAGAGAGCAGGCTAATCTCTGGACTCTCTCTTACATTCACAGAGGGCAGAGACTGGCGGGCTCACAAAGGGACCACTGCTCTTATCCTGACTTTTGAATGAAGGTATACAAAAGTTATACTGTTCACCTTGTCCAGCTTTTTTAACAGAAATTTAAACTCGGGTTAATAGAATCACCCTATAAGTGAACTCATATTTAGAAAACCACTTTGTTGGCCAAAACAGTAGTACGCCCAATAGTAGTGGATCAAGGCCAATGCTTTTGATGCTTTTGGCGAATGAGTAAACAAAGACACAAGATGGAGGCGGAATCTATCAAGACACTCAGTACTGAAATGAAAACACACTTTTTTCATAGAATTTCTGTCTGTCTTTGTGTGGCTCCGAGAGGGAAAAGTCAGACTGAACTTTTAATGAGATCCCCCTCACTTATATGTAAATTGTTCTCGAAGGACTGCAGGGTTATTATTCAACGATTGAAGTTCGAGTCTTCAATGTGAATGTAAGAATGATAAAAAGTCCAGTTGGACATGGTAGAAATGTCACACAGCATTTTCTTCAATATACACCCCACACTGGATTCTGAACAATGGATTTTCTTTTTTTTCTGAATGGTAGAATTGTGGTAGAATTTTAAATAATCAATGCAGCACTATTCTTAAGTATCTGCCAATGCCGTGTTGTGGTTTTCTTGGTTCCTGACAGGCAGGTGCCTAGTCACAGAGCTGTCTCTCCAACCCACCGCTGACCCAAATAATTGCATCAGGAGCAGCGATGCTATGCTAATCACCCTTCCCCCGAGACGCACTCAAACACATTGCAGAGTTTTGTCTGAGCGGTGTGAAAGTGCTAGTGCCAGGTGAGTGCTTGGGAACCTGCCCAAGAAAAGACGGAAGATTAAAAAGAAGGACCCTTTGATCCCGTTTGGAGCAGAGGAAGCCAAAGTGTTCCCGGCCTGGTTCTGAAGTGGATTGTCAACCTGAGGGTGAACCTAGGGCAGCCCAGATGTCACGTCATGCATTCAGCGTCTGATTTCTCCTCTGAGGGAATTCTTGGTGTTAAAAATGGGACAGAAGAGGTTTATTTCTGTCGATTCATCTTCCTTGTGTATCTGTCTCATGGCACTCATTAGTTCCAAGTCATCCGAAATGAGACGTTTTATCATCCTGCTCCAGATGAGTGTTTTTGCTTGTAGCTCGAAAAAGAAAGGACTGGTATTTTTGCATGTAGAAGAGGGTGTTTTGATGTTCAAAATTGCTGGAGCTCTTTCACACACTGCTGTCATTTTCCTCCTCTGTGTTGGCCCCCCAACTTTACACTGCAAAAGTTGGGATTTCTTTTAGCTTTTACTTCTCTAAGCAGCTCTTGAGTTTCACTGCAGCTCCCAACGCACCTCAGATGAGAAAGTGAAACATTTTGCAGCAGATTTCTTTGTAATAAAGCACCTAAATAGTTGGCACCATCTGGATATGTATTTACAAAAGCACCTGTTTGCTGTCTTTTTCCAGTACGACACTCTTTGAGTCCAAATGTGCTGAGATGCACACAGCAAACAACTTCAAACAGGGCCACCGAGCACCAGGGCTGTTTTTGCCTCTTAGCTCCTCAAACCTTTGCTTCTCATTTTGTATGCACCTTCCATCCAAGTAACATTCTAAAAAGGAAAGGAGAAAAAAAAACCTTGCTTGTTTCCTGGCACGCCAGCGTGCCTGGAATGGAGACCGCTGACCTTGAGAGAGCGAACACGTCCTGTGGGCGCCAAAGTGCTAAAAACAAAACACAAGCCTCCAGCCACGGGAACAGGTAATTTTAGAGAGAGGGGGCAGCGTAAAGGCAAGTTTTGTTGTGAAGAGAGATATAGCCAGGTGTTACTAAAACACACAAAGAAGACTGCCAGAACACCTACCCACACTCAGGATATATCTTTTGTGCCGTCTGTCTGAGGGGGAGGTGAGAGATAGTTACCCAGGATGCTTTTCTCATCCATTGCCAGTCTCAGGCAAGGTCAGGCTCCCTGTTACCGCCACCCTGCAATCATTGTCGGGGGGCTGCCACTTCTGAGTGAGATCCAATCATTGAAGCCTTGGTGCTCAGACACAATGACCCTCGATGGGCAAAGAAAAGACACACGAACGCTATCACAAGGAAGTCGACGCAAAAAGAGGGGGCTGCTCTGCGTGTTCCTGAAATCTTCCAGCTAAAGAATAACTCACAAATGTATTACTGCCTTTCTTTATTGATAATAAATCTTTGATGGTATACCAATCAATATTCATAAAAAAAAAAATTAAAAAAAATTCTTAGCTGCATTCTGGCACAAACTAGGTTACAGCCGCATAAATCTGCTAATCTGGAAATTTATAGTGGAAGGACATGCATACAGAATCACTCTTCAGTCTCTGCTAATGCTAAATGCAGTATGTTTTACATGAACAGCCTCCTTGAATGCTCTTGTACAGATGGTCCTGCATATGTTCTGTACCGAGAATGCCCTTTAGTCTATATAAAGATATGTTTTTGGCATTATTTTTCAATAGTGCTGCAAAATACAGGAAGGATGGGGGGATCAGAAAGCAGCTGATTTGGAACAGATGAACCCCAAGCCAAAAAAGATATCTGGGCTGCTCTGCATTTTGTTGTATACCACGGATCCTCCCCCTACAGTTTTTGTTGTTTTTAATGTCAGCGCCATCTTATTAATTCATAGACACAAACTATGAATATTTATGCCTCTTGCTGCTGACAGATGTGGCCGCGGGCATTTTGATTTCAGGTTACAGCCAGGAGCAAGGGCGAAAGTGAAGGTCACGTACACCTTGTTACAATCCCAATAATATATCTCAGGAAAGCTTGGGGTGGAATTTCCTCAAAGCCTGGACGAGCCCCAAGTTTGTTGTCACTAGAATTAAACAGGCTCTGGAGCACATAATACACTGCTGCAGCACTACAGAATAATTTAAATGCATGCAAACAGACACATGTATCTAAGAATAAACTCACTTCCGTTATATTTATTATGCCCTCATTGGAAATTAAAGACATTATTATTTTCAACTCAAATAATTAACCAAAATGTATATTATGTACTGAATTCAAAAGCAAACAATTAGTCTCAGCCTGTAATCGTGACTTTTATTAAACATTTTATATTCAAGAGGTTGAGCTTAACAGAATTGTAATGTAATGGTTTATTATGTTATTGCCTTTCCTGGACATCATACGCATTTGCAAAAACAGTTTGGTTTTCCTTGGAAACCATTTACTGGATCATAAATGTCAACATCAGGCCCTCTATTACTTTTTGCATGATTCTTTTTTTTAATCGACGCCCTTCCTAAAATGTAGTGTGACAAGATCCTTCTTTGTCTGAATCCATCTGTAATGATATCACACGCCCAAAGTTAGAAATATAAGAGTCACACAACATGGCACAAAAGTTGTCATTTCATTTTTTGTAATTGACATAATTACATTGTGTCCCACATGGATCAAAAATTAGCATTCCCTATAATTGTGCTGTGGCTTGTGTCCAGACAGACCTTCCTCTAATGTGTCATTAGCCTAATGCAACATTCAGTTCCTCATTAGGCCATGGCCACGAATGCTATCCTTATTAACTGAGCTGTAAGTGCATCTCTGTATCAGATGAGTCATTCCTGCGTAGGCCACTATCAACTCACTGCGAAACTGACAGAGTTTGATGCCTGTATTGAGACAGTTACAGAAATCTGTTTTGAAATCTGGGTATGATTCATAGGTATTAAGTACTTTAAACTGTACTCTACTTAATTTTTATTTAAACTTCCCTACATATGGATGTTTTGTACTTTAGCAGGCCCGTTTTGCATAGACTGTCTTCTACTTGCCTTTATTGTAGTAGTGGTGAGTAAAAAAGGACCAAATATCAGGTTATAAAAATGCACTAAAGCTCCATTGATTGAATCCATAGGGCTGTGACGGTATGGGATTTTTTCTTACCGCGGTGATGAAGCAAAAAGAATTGCGATTTGGCGGTTAACCTGCGGAGGTTGAGCCATTCTGCAACCATCCCCCGCCGCCGCCGCCGGCTGCTCATTAGCTGCAGCATTTTAAGTTTAAAAAAAAAAAAAACTCTGTGAAATATGCTGACGTCGGGCCTCCACAACCTAGGTAGGCTGTGTGAATTTAAAGTTTTATTGTTTCTATTCATTAATCTAATTAATCTACATAAACAAAGACAATACAACCATTTTGTCCCCTTTTTGTTTTAAGTATTGATGAAGAGAGCGCAAATTGCTGCAGCGGCGAAAGGGACAGTGGTGCACGGCGCGCGTAAAGGAGTAATTGATTGTTTGCGGGCACGGCAAAAATACTTCAATCACATGATTCACATCACTACCCCCTTTTTCTCTGTTGATACTTTTCTATTTTGAGCTGTTTTTTTTTTTACTCACTGCTGAAAATACACTTTATTGGCAGCTAAAGCACTTCCTGGAACGTCATATGTCAAGCCGGTGTTGACCAATGGGAGCGCTTCTTTTTTATGTGGTTTTGCAATCATATTCCTGAGTAACAAGTTCTCATCGATTAAAGACCCTTACAAGAAACAGTAGATGTCATCATAAAGCGTGTTTTTTTTTTCTTGTTTTATTGTTTTTACAATATACTATTTGAGGTTTAAACCATTTTCCTCAAATAGAAGATAAACATATCAAGTACAGTCTATTTAAAGTAGCAAATGGTTCTTTTATTTATGTTCTGCTGTTTTTATAAATTTTGTAGCTTTGTGGTGTAAAATAAGTGGCGGTAATGCAGGGTTGTCATAATGACTTATTACAAGCACAGTTTGTTGTGATGTGACAGTGTGAAACTTCTTTGCTGTAACAGAAGAAGAGGTTGGTGCCAGCATTAATACAGTAGCTGCAGATAACCTTGAGTCCCCTGTGGAGGACTCCCACACAATTAGCTATGTTCTCCGTGACCTTATCAACCCAAAACTGACAAGTCTCCCATTCTGCCTGGATTTTGTCATTACACAATTAAGTGATTTAGTTGTTTTAACTTGAAAGGAGCAGGTTTTTTTGTGTCGCCCCTTTGGAAACCCTTGGGGAATGGCTGTGAATAATGATGATGATGCATTAGTGTAATGAGACGCCTAGATATTTACAGCATGGTTTCACACACACAGACGCCTGGCCCGCAGCTTTTGACTCCCACATCTGGCATGGCGGAGAATTTAATTTGAGATGGGAGGGATTTTTCTCTGCCATTTCTTGATGATGTCCTCGTTTTTATTCTGGCTGTTATTGAGACAGCCTTTAATGTTGGGTAGTATCCATATGCTGGGAATAGGACATGTATTGTAACCCGGAACAACCCAGAGGCCAAGACATGATGTCCAGCACAAACCAAATTATCTATGGTGGTCCCCTCTGGATGAAAGATCCAGACCTGAATGCTCTGGGAGCTACATGGTTTAATGTAACCAAAAAGAGAACACAAGGAAGGAAGTGCCCAGGTTTGACATTTCAGTGTTAATCATTCATTGTACTTTAAAACACTCACAGTAGCTCACATGGAGGTATATATGACTATTTACTTTAATATCGTGTCAAGCCGATCTTGATAAATTACACTTTTTCCTCTTTGAACCAAGTCGTTGTGACAAGCGTGCAGATGAGAGATTGCTGTCATGGAATATCAAGCGCTGATTTACTGTATAATATATTCGGCGATGATGCCTCCTGCTGTCCCGCCACCTGTTCTGTCAGCCGAGAGCCGTGACACTACGCACACATCCACGCCTCGTTTAGCAGCGCACAGCTCTTCCAACAACAAGCACCACACTATTAACCAGTCAAAGAATTCCCCATCCTGAAAGAAGAGATTTGCCTGTCTGCTCAAAACTCTCTCCTGATAAGAGGAATCAAAGTCAGGACGGGGTGTATCTGCAGTTCTGAAGGTGTGTCCGTCCAGTCTCAGTGGAATCCTGCCCTGTATTCTCTGCTGGTGACAGTGATGAAGAGCCTCAGTCTGGGTTTTTTGGCTCTCTGGTGAAAAATGAAGCCATTAGTTGCAGAGGAGAGGGGAGGTGCAGGACAGCCAAGGTTCGTGCGATCAGGAAGGCCTTCCTCTTTCCCGGCATGCTGGCCCAAATAGGACAGTCCATCTTAATCAGTAGCCCGCCGCGCAGCACTCGCAGACGGTTTTATTCACTCAGATGACAACATTAACATTTTCTCATTAAGTGAACCAATGACGGATTCTAAAAGCTAAAGTAAACATGTTAATTTAGTCTTGACCTGCTTTTATGTTGAGTGCCTTTAGATTACTGTTTTTAAATGTGAGCAGTGTAAATTAAGATTGTGATGAATACATGAAAAGAATAGAATGTAAGATATTGTATGAATGCCTGAAATGCCTTTGTAACAGTCTCAGTGGCTTTTTCATGAACTGCAGATGTCACTTACTTAAATCAGATTTAAACACTGCAAAGAAAAAAGTTTTATATACATTGCATAAAAATATGTGTGTGTGTAATGCTGCTTTTTGTATATTGTGATTCATTGCTTTTGTTCATTGTTAAGCTAGTTTTAGAGAGTATTGTGTGTCTCGCTCCTCTTTCCCCGAGCAGCCTCTAGGCACCTCTGGCCTGACTCATGGAGCAGAAGTTGCTGCCAGTGCTGTCGCTGATAATGCATGTCTACATGTAGTCACGCTGCAGAATGTGCCCTTGTGCTTGTATATCTGTGCATACAGTTTGTTGACGTGTGCGCGCTGCTCAGCTCAGGCAGAAATTCTGCAGCCTGTCCAGAAGTATTACTGTCAAACTCCAAGCAGCTCACCTTTCACGCTGTACCCTCCAGCCCAGCGCTAAATTATTCCAAACACAAAATATGTGAATGTTTGTATATGGCTGGAAAGATTTGCAATAAACTGACAGCTTTGTTTTATACACGTGGCTGCCGAACAAGGGTTCAGGGACGATAAAGGTTTTTTTTAGAGGCATTTCATTAAATGAGTGCCATGCTTTTGAATCAACACATCAAAAGGAGCAAAGCTGAGAATTCAGTAATAAACCTGAGCTAATCAAAGTCTTTCCAAATAAGAATGACTGAAAGCCTTTCATTTAAACCCAACTGTGTCAGCACCTACTTATTCCTCTTTATTTTCTGTCTCTTTCCAGTAGCCATGTACGATGAGGCGAGGGTACCGTCTCCAAAAGATGGTGCCAACAGCTTGGCCCAGGCGGCTGTCCCGGGAGCGGGAACGGCATCGGGAGGTCAGATGTCAGGTGCAGTCCTGCAGGCTAAAACTGAAGACGGCCAGCCGGATGTGGAGGAGGAAGAGCCCGCTGCAGAACCTGTCCTGGTGAAAAAGCCGCACAGAGAGATCCTAGACCACGAGAGGAAGAGGAGGGTGGAGCTCAAGTGCATGGAGCTCCAGGAGATGATGGAGGAGCAGGGGTAAGCATTCCACAAGACATTTACATTGTTAGTACTTCATCTGCACTGGGAGTCAGTGTCGAGGTCTATTACCATTTCCCCCGAACAAGGAGCAGTTTTTTGTTTATTTAATATTCTGTCATTGCAGTGTGAGCAATGAAAGCATTTAGGGTGTTGTAAAATCTCACCGCTGACATGTATGTAGCTGTAGGGAAGCTGAGTTCACAAGCTGCAAAAAATATTACATTTCAAACCTGTTACCTGCCAAAAGTCATTTATATTGCAGTAAAAAAGAAGAGGAAAAAAACAGAGCAAGGGGAGCTATTTCAGTTAAGAAGTGGTGCCAGACTGTTATGTTTACAGATATATAGCCTCAACAGCCTATATAAGGAGATAAATACATCAAATATACATTCCATGAATAAAACAGCATCTGAAAACAGACTGGTGATGGTTTGAGAAGCTGAAGTAGGCTCAACCAAGACTGAATCGTTTTGGCAGAGATTTGAGGGCTTCTTGCTAAGCTGGGTGCCTTATTTAGCACACTTGTCACTGTTCACGAGCGGTGACAGATGATGCCTTTGTGTCCTGCCACGTACTGGGTAGATGCCCACGGAGAATCCAGGAAAAGGTGACGATCCTCGCTAGTGGGTAAAAATAAGGATGCACATATGCTGCAGTCACAGGAGATACTACAGTCACTAGTCACTAGAATATGTAGACTATTTGAGATTGTTCTGAAAAAGTTACGCAGATTTTAGAAAACTATTTTTTGCTTGCTGAACTTTTACGTAAACTATCCAATCTTTTTTTTTTCTTAAAGCAGGTAAAATAAGCATTTTTTTTTTCATTTGGTTCCTTTGAAAGTGAAAAGGCTGAACACTAACTGTGTACTGTGTCACCCTATATATCCGTGGTATTTACTGTTTGTGGTATTGTGAAGAAAAATAAAAAATAAACACTTTCTTCTTTCTAATACACAATATGTACTGAAGCAACAGCTGCAGCGGCACAGCGTGCATGTTGCATTTACCCTCTTCCAATTTTCTGCTTACTGCAGCCTTAATTGCAGCAATATCACACCCCAACCTCATATGCTAAAACACATCTTTTCCAGGCCTCATGCAGTGGCTGCAGTCACCTCTGAATTACAAATTTTCTTTATGCACACTGCTGCACACATACAAAAGCAGCAGTGTGCATAAAGAAATACCCAGGTAAGCAATGACTGTAATTAATAATCTGATGCCAGGACATGAACAAGTCCTTTTCCCACAGATATCTTTTATATTCACATCACATTTGTCATTTGTAAAAGCTCCAAAATCCCTGATAGATTAGGGGAGGGTGGGTGTAATTGCAAAAAGGTCAAGCTAATTGGTTAGTGTTGCTTTGAGCTGGATGAAAGAGAGGACAGGTGCTTTTTAAAGCCAGACCGGGAGACACATTTTCAAAAGAATAGCGCTATATTTTTTTTATTTCTTGTCTCTAGAAGGGGACAAAAGTTTAGTCTTTCACAGATTCTTTAACAGCCTTTCTTTAAGCCTGCTACCATTTCAGAGTGATCGCTTAATTTTATGTTTCTGTAGGTTTTGAAAAGTCTGCTCCATTCTTCATGTCATTTCTTACCCATCTTTCCACCCCCAAGCATAACGAAGCATGTCAGCAAATAGGACCTTGTTAATAGTGGCCTTTGACAGACGTCTTTTATAATGTAGCTTAAAAGGAAGTGCTGGACTTTATAAAAAGGGGGGGTTGCCATCTGTCAAGGCCCCGTCATTCCTTTGGCGACACTGCGGCTCCTGGTCTGAGAACAATGACGCCTGGCGGGGCAGTGTAGTTGCAGTTTGGTTAATAACGACAGAACGTGTCGAGCAGACAGGCTGACCGGCTAGAGACAGTCACACTTGAAGGACATCAGCTGAGTGTTAAGACTCTGGAAGGACCTAAGTCATCTTGTTAATGCCGTAATAAAGGAGAATCTCATTTGGCAGCTTGGCCCGACATAGCTCCCCTTCCTTCTCCAATTCCTAATGTGGCTTTTTAAATGAGAGCCTGTGTGCAGGATTAACGGATCGAGCGGGGGATGAAACACTGGAATAGAGTCCTTACAATGCCAGGCATTAGACACAATTAAGATGGAGTCTGTTTTCATTTGTTGTAGATTTATACCAGGGGGAGTCTCAGTCTGCTCCTCACCCCCGAGTCTCATTCCTGACAGAGGCCTGAGATGAAGGATTGAGCTCAGAGGCGAGTTGGACTGCTGCACCCTTCTCTAAACCTGGCAGACACTCCTCCTTTTATACATCCCAGCATGCTCTTCTCTAGAGCTACGATAAATAGGCTGTCAGGAGTGATGGCCTCACCCCAGGAGCCAATTAGAATGGCTCTTCAATTAACGAAGAGAGTTTATTTAGCCATCCAGAGCTTGGCAGTCCTCATCTATTGGCTGTCTGAGTGCTAGCCCTCTGCCGGGAACATTGCCCTTTTGTGTATATATGAGGTGGGCTGGAGCTAACAAACATGAAACCATTTGAACAGGACTCAGAGCAGGTAAAGAGCACGAGGGCTTTGAGTAGGTATCATAAAGGTGTTCTTAATGAAACAGGGGGAATCAGTTTATTGCTATACAGGAGAGCTGCATTATAATAGGAACAAATGTAATATTGAATACAAGGATAGCAAAGTGTGCAACTCTGCATTCAAGGCTCTGGACTCTATTTCGGTCGTGTTTTTTTCAGACTAATTGAAGCTGAATGATGAGCATGATTTGAACTCGTGTCGTGTCAGTGCCTTTTTCTTCTTCTCTAATGAGCTCTCTTCACAGGACCCCACTCAGTTGAAACTACATGCTGCATGCTGCTGCTTTTAAACACAAAGCTGCACAGTCCTTTATTCACTGCATGCACACACACAAAGACATGCTTTTACTTTAGAGATGAAGGATGACTCTTCACAAATGGATGTGGCTTGCCTATTTATGCATCAGTGTGGATGTATCATGGATGATACAGGGCATGCTGAATAGAATAATTCACTCTTTGTGCTTTACCGAGCGGAGAAAATATACATGCACGTTTGTATATTGAAAAAATTAATGTGTTGTTTTAAAGGTGAGTCAAGGGCTGGTGCAAAGGCAGGCAGCTTAACAGGGATGTGAATTCGTTTGGAACAGTCTATTATCAGCGGCGACTAAATTGGCCCAGTTTAACTACTTCAGCAACAGAAGTGCATTTAAAAACATGCACTCTGTGAATTACGAGTTTTGCAAGTAGCACAGATCTTATTAAAAAAGCTGCCAGACCACAGCAAATAACTCTCTGTGTGCTCGGATGAAGGCTTCCTTCTGAGCCCAAGCTGCATCATAAGACGATAAGCCTGTGTCCAAAGACACTAAATTAAGGGAAAAGCATCTCTGGGAGAATGACCCATTTTGTACACTGTCACTGGAGGGGCTCCAACCCAATCTACTCGATCCACGAGAGACAAAACAGTCTCCAATGGCAGAGTTATAGGAGTGCTCAGACAAGATGAGCAATCAGAAAGAGTGGCAATGGCAGATTGTGTTCTTCCGAGCATTGATCTGCTTAGACTGTGGGGGAGGTGAAAAGGTCAGCTTTATGTTGTGAGAGAGGTCTGTTCTTCATTTTCTACTCTTTGTGCCTCATAGCTGCTGTGTTATCTAACCAGGGAATCTATGACTGTAGAGTCTTCCAATTGAATCCTCTTCAGTGGAAAGCTTGTCTATTCCTCTGTGATACCAGAAGGTCATTTTAATTCTGCCCCTGAAATAGAAATGTGAAGGCGTCCAGGTTTGCTTTCCAATGCACCGTTCAATCTCACTAACTACACTGGCATCGCTCTGCCTATTACTCTGTGGTAGCTGCAGTGTTCATAGGTGTGCAGCAGTGCCTGGGGACAACTTGTGGGATAAGGCTTTTCAGACGCATCTCACCGGCGCTCAGCTCAACTGCAAAAAAAACCCACCCGTCACACATCAAATCGATGACTATCAGTGTGAGGATGGTCTCCGGGCTGCAACTATTCATTTCCCAGGATTGCGAGTTAATGGAGGGAATCTGCGGCTGCTCGGAGCTGTCTAATTACTCCAATCAACTTCTTAATCGTGGTGATTTTTCATGGTGGGGGGCGGTGAGGAGTCCCTCGCACTAATCAATGTACTCTGTCCCTTTCCAATGAAATCACTGTGATGTTGAATGTTGTAGGAAATAAGGTAGCTTGCATCAGATGTCTTTGATTGGCTCCACTAGTTAACTTTTAAATGCTTTAGACATTTGGTGGCACTTTGTTCCGTAAAAAATACTGGTATTTGCTCACTCAAGTTTAAAATGTTGAATTGGCTCGTCTAAAGTGGGTTGTATGAAGCACTTATCCGTGGATATCTACAGTCATGGTTTTGAGTTATAAAGCTTAGAGCGATCATGAGACGCATATCTAAATTTCTTTTCAAGCACCACAAAAAAAATTGTCATTGGTTTCTTTAAAGCAGCTGCCAACATGTCTAATTGAGATATATTGATTGATTGAGTTTATTTCGAGCAGAAATATATTAATGCAGTATATACATAAGTAAGCTATATGCTAATGCTAAGTAATCATATCCCTTTCTATTGTAATTATATCACCATTACTAATATAAGTATAAATAAAAAGAAACAATTTTGATCATCACAACAACCGTTTTTATTCAAGATATCACCACATAATCAGACATTAAGAATACATTTATTCATCACATTACATAACTTCTAAATAAACAAATTTGTATTATTCAATTGTTCTGTTACCTTGCTCTGTTCACACTGGCCAATCTAAAGCGGACTGCCTTTGTACTCTGCATTAGCCAGTGGCAGGGCAGAGCAGATGGCGAGTAGGAAATCAGTGAGCTTCACAGCTGGACGAAGTGTTAATTAAATGTACAGATAAGAGATGTGCGGTTCCTTTGTGCTGACAAACATCTGACATGTGGCCGTTTAAACAGAGCTCTCTATGAATTGCTCTAAAATGCTTTTTGGACTCCCACATGGATAGGCTTCTATCTGCGGCTTTCATTGGCCATTGATTTCTTTCCTGTGTATAAAATTGTTTTCACCCTAAAACCCCAGGTTGTTTTGTTGAGGCTATGGTACAGCTGCATTTGACCAGGGTAAGAAAGGTGGGCAGATCAGAAGAGACAAACGTTTTTGCAAGTAAACTGTCCAGTGTCTTTAAAAGTGGAGCTGTCCAATAAAAATAAAAGGAAGACAAGGAGGTTATGTAGGTCAAATTCAAACACAGACTTTCGTTTCACGGGTTCTGAACCTTCTTTTTGTGCTTTAACTGGAGTGTCGACAGAGAAGCCTGCAGGCACTAACATACTGGCCATCATTGGAAAAGTGTAAAGAGAATGCTGTGTTTCTTGGACAAAGCACCTTTAGAATCCAGTCTGATTCTTTTTCCTATTGTACACCAATCTCCACTGTGTAACAGACAGAAAGCGAGCAGGAGCAGCAGTGAAGATGGAAGCTTTAACGTATGGTGATAGGTCGTGCTTTGCGCATGAAAAGCCATGAATATAGAGCATGCGTTTGTGGTCTCCATTGTGCTGAGTTGACAGCTGCCGGTGCTGAGAGATTGCTGTGCAGCATGACCTGATGGCGCTGTCACACAGCCTGGCTTACCCACCGTTTGGGCCATCTTCCAGCTATTTCAGCTCTCTATCACACTTCTCCTAATCTCATTCTCCGCACTGTCAACGGACTGATAGCACCACAGGCCGGAATACAAGATATCAGCTTCTATATTTAATCCGAGGACAGCAAACACCCTGCAGGGCTAATGCTGTTTTCACGCTCAAATACATCTGCTTAATTTACAGTCCACCTTATAGAACAGTAAAGAAAAAGGTTCCTGATTACCTTAAGTACCTTTTCTACTATAGGGCAACTCACTACAGACAATTACATTCTAATATTTTCCTGTTCATCTTGTGTGCATAGTTTTCCCACAAAACTTTCCCTACTGTTGTTAGACCATAATTTATTTTTTAAATTTATCTGTTTAGACAATTTTGTTCATAAAATTCACTGTAGTATTTACACTACTTCGCAAGGTATATGTGTCCTTTTATTAATGACAAGATGTTCTAATAGGTCTTAATTGCAAAGGAGCCTTCTGTTTAGACACAACTGAGCAGCTTCCAATCAGTCTCACTTTGTCTTGCTACCTTTTCTCCTTATGTCTGCCTGTGTAGATTATTACAGCTTATTACCGACAAAAGAGAAAAATGTAAGAATGGTGTGAACAGGCCAGGAGATCATCTTAGGGGCGTGTGCACTAAAGAGGCCATGTATAGTACTGACAGTAGTAGAGCCATTTGCATAACAATCGTACAGCAGGGGAGGCTGACAGGCCACTGGAATTATTAGAGGCTTCCTCCCTGAGCTGTCACTGTTTCCTCTCTGGCAAGTCTGTGGTCAGAGTCTGGTGTTTGTGTTTTTCGCAAAACTGAACACATAAAAAAAATCTGGTGCAGTGTTCATCATGTCCCATTCTACATTCACACTCACAATGAAATAAAAGCATAAAGGGTCATTTTTACAATACGGACACTAAACACCAGAGAGAAAAGTGGCCACATATCATCCATCTGACATGTTACTTCATGTGCCCTTGCTTACACAGACGCCTAAACATAAGACATTTTATAGTGAGATATTTCATTATTTTATTTTTATTTTTTCACTTCTCTAACCCAAGTTAATGGATTTCCTCGGATTCATTATTTGCTTATTTCTGTGACTATAGTAGTGTGTTTTATAAATTATGTTCTCTTTTATGTCTTCTCTCAGGTACACAGAGGAGGAGATCCGACAAAAAGTGAGCACTTTCAGACAAATGCTGATGGACAAAGAGGGAGTCATCACCAGAGAGGGCTCCAACACACAACCACTGTAAGCTTTGTCTCCAAAACACTCCTGCTGTATTTTTTTCTTCATCCCACAAATCCATTTTATTTATTATAGGGCTTCAAGGGCTCTTAAATGAATTACATGACAAAATGGCTCACAATAATCAAATATGATAGACCTAAAAGACTATAAATCATAAAAGCCTGCATAAATTGATGTTAAGTCCGTATGATAAATGGCTTCCTTGTCTAATAATGTCTTTGGGCAGACACAGAATTGCAAAGAATATGGACCACTATTGCAAAACCTTGTAAAGAAACTTGTGAGGTTTTTCAAAAGGCATGTTTAACTCTCAGTATTCCAAACTTTGCTTGAGGCCAATGGAGTGATAGTTGGCATTATAATTGTCAATTTGTAGTTGCTCTCTAACTTTAAGACAGCTATAGAAGGAATGAAATGATACGCAAATTAGAAGGTCTTGTCATCTTAAGCCGTGTGTGAAACATCAGGATGTGGGCGTGGCAGCTCTCCTGAGTCAGCCCTCGGCTTCTATGTGTGAATGAAGGCGAGCGGCGACGGTGCGACCTGCTGTATGTAAGCTAATGACTGCTAATGACGCTGATGATTTGGAGCATTCCCTCCACAAAAAGGACTTGATGTGGAAAATTGAAGACAGTCATTTGCAGAGTGCTTGTCCTTACACAGAGCAGAACTACTGCCTCCTGTCCTCATTAACTTGACAAAAGAACTTTGTAGAAATGCAGCACTGTTGTAAACCCAGCTTTATTAACCTGCAGCTTGACCTAAGGCCACACTCCACTGTAGCATCACTCCCAGGGTACTTCCTGCCCTCAGCAATAAGTGCATCCTCATTCCCCTTCATTAATAGGTAATGCAATAAGGGACTCTCACGTTAGCTCGTGTGTCCCCGTTTGGGCTTCTTCCTTGAATAGCTGACATTTGTCTTTGTCCTTTGACTCAAACTAATTTTACCTAGAATAGTCAAAGTATTATAATGTATAGTTTTCAGATCAAGCATTCAGGTTGTATTTCAGACTACAGCAACTATTATGTTTCAAACCACAAGGTCTGTCTCGTGATCACTATTGATGTGTGACTAGAAGCATTGAATCACCTTAACTAAACTCAGAGTTAACAGATGTAGGTATAGGGCTGAAAAATACTACAGCCCACAAAGTGTATGACTTCGCCAGGAGGGGAGCTTTATATTCAGATGCCTCCATTTTCCGCAGGGACTGTTACTATTGACAGCACCGGCCTGTCAGAAGTAGCTTAATGCTCTTATATACACCACCAATAAACAGTCTGCAGTAAGCATGGACGCGTGAGCTCATAACTCTGTTTACCGATGTCCGGCATTGATTTTCTTGCAGAACGGATGGAAGAGGGGAGTGAGGAGAAGAAATGCGGCACGTATACAGGCTCTCACATTCACTCTTGATTACACTCCTAGTGCTGTCCGATCACAGCTGGATCAATAGGAAAGCTGACTCCAGGCTTCGCATAGCATTCAATATTTGACCAAATGCCCAAGGCCAGTGTTTCTTTATTAAAAGAAAAAAATATGTTTCATTTAGATGAAGGGATGTCTGCCTGGAGTGAGCATACTGAGCAGGTTGCAGGAAAGAACAGTCAGATCTAACTTGTAATTCCCACCTGGGTATTTCACAATTCATTATAACAAAAGGGCTTCTAAAATAAAAACTGTATTTAATAGCTTATTTTAGGTTTGTGTCTAGTCTATTTGCTGCAGAGTGGATTTGGGCGATATAACAAAAAAAAATATTACAAGACAATTTGCCATTTTAATTGATTTGTCGTTCTGTCTTGCTAGTAGTTATTAAAATAGTGAATTTTCTTTTCTGCACAGTGGCAAAGCCAAACAACAGAAGCAGCAGTGCTCTTTTCCCTTAAACTGAAAATAAAGCAGTTTAGGTTGGATACCTTTTAGTTTTGGCCTTCTCTGTCTCTAAAGAATTTACACATCACAGAAAATATTGTAAGCACATAACTAATTTGCATAAACCAACAAAGTATTCAGACACAGAAGTACACAGAGTTAATATGACTCCTTTCTCTGGTGATTTTTATTTGTGTTTAGCTTCTATAAAGAGTGTCATTTTGACCAATACTTAAGCTGCTCTAGGCGCTAGCAGCAGCATTAGCTTTAACACGTGTATAGGGGGTCAAAATGAAAAACTCAAATATATCTGAGTAACTTGACCCCTGCTGCAAAGTAATCAATCCAAACTACTTCGCCATAAAAAAAAATAAAAAAAACATGATCACAGAAGTACAGCTTGCATGTGTGGCTGAATGGGTTTGTAGTACTGTCACAGCCTTCAGTTACAGCCACAAGCCTATCCCGACTGGACCAGACAGAATATCTCAGTCAGATCAAAACATTGTTAATTAGGTTACTAAAAAAAAAAAGGGACAAAGACGAGTATATGGCATTACACAATAGCTCCAGAAGGAAAGCTGGCTAAAATGACTCTTAATTTTTCTGCAAGGTATATCATCACACCATGAGGCCATTTAAATGTATGTTTTTGATTCCAGTGCCTTTTATGAATTAATATTCAGCTTAATGTCATCAGACTTAAATAATTCTTTGATTGTGCTTTGTTGAAATGACCAGAATTCTCATAATGCAGGCTCAGCACTGGATAAATCCTGGAGGAGGCTGTTTGAGCAGTTTGCTATGTGGGCAGAAAAGGCTTTTGGGCGTGAAGTAGGGTTATTTTGCTGGTACTAGGCATTCCCCGCTGTGCTCAGTGATGCTCAGCCAATTAGGGGCTCTGTTACCTATCTTCTTCCAATAACAAACTGTCAGGCTTGTGCCCTGCTCAAATGTGCCTCTCAGACACTATTTACTTCAACGAGCAGCTCTTCTCTCCTTGTTATTGTCCTGTTTTTTTCTCGATCTAACAACAGAACCACACTCCTGTTACGTTTGATCTCCTTACAAGAGAAGCTTAAGGTGGCTAGTGAAGGTTATTTAAAATCATTAACGTTTCTAACCTTTACATATACGTCTATATACATCTCTCGGCTCCCATTTTGCACTGCAGCCAGATGGTTTTATATTATAGCAGCAAGGTCAGTGCTGCGTGTAATAAAATCGTCAGTGAAGTGTTTTTTTTTCTCATTTTCCGCAGCCCCATGGAGCCGACGAGGTCATTTCTGGAGGAAGAGCAGGTTAATGCAGAAGGCATAGTAGGGTAGTGGGTTATTGGTGGATTATGGAGAAGGCTGCTGCCATCTGTCTGTATGTACAGCATGTGTGAATACCAAGTGGAAAGATATGGATGCCACAAGCTGGGAGTGAGACGCTCACTGCTGGGGTGATGGAGGATGCTAAATGTCAGCCAACAGCGTGTCATCAAATACGTTTACATTGTCACTGTAGTGGTGGCTTTATGCTGTGGTGAGCTGCAAATTTGTAAAGCTTGGATTATTACCCAAACTTTGTGGTTATTTGCCAATCGTAAAAGTCAGAATAACTCCTCTATCATTCAAACACGCATACTCCACTGTGTAATGAATGATGTTGCAGTGGAGTCATTCGGTTTTGAGTCCATGTCAATCAAAAAATTTTAAATAGAGTCCGAGTCAAGTCATCTTTAGTTGAACTGCCAGTCTGAGGGATTTTAGTTTTGTTAATGCCAACTTCACCTCTGGGCTGTTGCCGGACCACATGCAGCGGTTGGGCGGAGTTGTTGCTGAGTGTGATTTGCAAGTGCATTGTGAACAAGTCCAAGGCTAAAGTCTAAGTCATCAGTTCTCCAGTTTGAGTCAAGTCCTTGTTTCTGAAAGTTCTAGAGTCCGAGTTCGAGTCGAGTCACAATAATGAGAATGTGTCCAACGCTTCAATCTCAAAATACACTGAATAAACAAGCCATAAAGCTTTTATATTCATGATACCTATAACAGATGCACAGTCTGATATGCAGAGTCTACTCACACCCACATTGGGAAATTATCTGGTGTTCCGGGTGTGCTGTATCTATGAATGTGACTTTTTTCTTACTTTTTCTGCAGAAACTTCTAGGAGGTTATGTGCAATGAAAAAGAAAGACGTCTATTACACAGACAACAAGCACTCACTATATACACAAAAACTGTTCAAAGATAAAAAAAAAAAATCTGTGGCTATTTTGTCTCCAGCACAAGTCAGCATGATAAATGAGCTTGATTTTTCAAGTTCTTAATGGCATTTGTTCAGTGCAAGTATTTGTCTGCTCGAGTAAAAACAAATGCATGAGTGCCAAAAAAAAATGTCCATATGTTATAAAAATAGATACTTCTAATAGTGTATTTATTAGTTGTACTGATAGATCAAGTGCTTACACTGCACATGAAATTAACCATTAAAGACAGACCAGTGCTTGCCTAAATAGAGTCATCATTCAAAAAGGTCTTACCCATCATAAATCACTTACCACTCAGGTAAATGATTTTCATCTCTAATTATAGTCCTTGACAAACTAAGACTCACTTCAATTAAGCTCGGGTCAGTTCTCATTATCCTCCTTAGTGTTTGAGTGTTTTTTTATGTTCATATTTATTCATTTTTTAATAGTCTGCATATCCCTGTTCCCCATCAGTCTGTCTCCATGTATGCAGCTTGTTACTGAGTTCCACTATTTGCAAGTAATGCCACACAATAATAAAAACCTAATTTGTTTCAATGGTGCACACTGGTAAAAGAACAAGCAATTTCATAGAGTTCAGACAAGCTTTTATCTCTCTTACATCACAGATCGACATTTTTTTACAGCTTCTGTTTGTTTCCAGGGTCAACCACTTGCACTACCAGCCTAAGTACGAAGACGACCCTGAGTTTGTTGGCTATGAAGATGAAGACTACGACTACCACAGCGATAACAGGTAACCATTACAGTATTCTGTATATGTGCGGAATAACAGCAATGTGTTGGCCTTTTAGCTGCTCGGCTATCTTCTCAGTTGATTGCACTGTCCTCTAGACTGCATTCCTTTTGATATTCATTTATATACGAGATCATCAAGGCTCAAAAATGCTTTTCAACCCAACTATCAAAGCTCATCTTGCGCTGTAGCACTGAGATAACCATCCATTTATGTTTGAGAATTACAAAGGAGATGGCCATTTAGATTTCTGCTTGTGTAACTTCACAAAGCAGATTTAGTGTAAGTGTAATTTCCCCAAAGCAATATCCTGTTCTTTTTCTGCTATACTGCAATAATATTGTGTCTTACGGCAGAATGAGTTGAGGCAATGAGAAAATTGACGCTTAGATTGGATGTGTTCTTCCTTGTTATTGTTTCAGAAGCAAATAACTATAATTAAGGTTTTTTCCACCCTTTTTTGCAGAATATCAAAATAACAATCTCTTATAAATAATTCCCCTCTCTATTTTATTCTCGTCGGCCAATTCAGAGTGAAGAGGAAATCAAGCAGCTCTCCATCTCCGCGTCCAAAGAAAAGGAAGAAGAAGAAATCTACCCGCAGAAGGAGCCGGTGAGCTTCTGCAGCCAGATGCTATTGGCCTCTGCTGATGTTTTTCTGCCTTGTTTGGCCAAATTAATTTTAGTGTGGGTTTGAAGAAGTCCATTTAAAAACAGCCTGAAAACAGTGAGTCACAAGAAGTGTGAAGGTGGACTGGCGGAGGCCAAATGAATCACATGAAAAAAGTAGCAAATTGTAATTTAAGCTCTATATTACGGATGGAAAATATGCTAATATTGTTATCATCCAATATGTGTGTATGTTTAATTTTTTATTCATCAGAAGAATCGGGCATTTCATGATCAAGAAAAGCTCGATGTGTTGAGCCGATATTATATTCCGTCGAGAAGTTTGTTTTTCCCTGTGACACCCAATGACTGTATAATATATGAAAATATTTCGCCCATCGCTCCCCTATTCATCAATATTGTCGTAACCACAAGGCAATAAAATTGTGGTTACATACGTATAAGCCTTTCGGTTTTTACTGCATAGTAAAACAATAGTTTTTAGATAGCATAAACGGACGTAATAATCGAAAATTCACCCTTAGTTCTAGAGACTGGAGCCATTTTTTGTACCAGACTGTAAACATGATTTTTACACATTCTACACATTGTTTCTCCTTATATTTCTGCTTTTGGAGCCTGCCCTCTGGTGGACGGCGGTATATCGTTGTAGATCGCAGTATGTCAGCACCCTTACTCGAGGACCTTTTAAGGGGTTCCATGAGAGAGGCTTGGTGACACAATGTGGATGTATTTGAAAGCAGCCGTGCTTCCTTTCGGACATGCACACTTTGCCAATGCAGAAGAAAGGACTGTAAGTGCAATGCTGGAGCCGTTGCCTTGTCTGCTGGCTGGACGTTTTTTGCAGAGTCAAAAGAAGATTGAAATATCCGATGCATGCAATTGCCAAGTTTTGTGAAGAGAATTCCAGGTCAAGTCATTCAACACCACCAATTTAAAAACTTAAACAAGATGGAGTTATCAAGCCAAATTTATAATCTATAATCAAGATGATAATAGAAATTATTGAGGTACAATGTAATTCCACAGTTTAAGGACAAATATGCATTTTTAATTTTAAAAAATATATAAAAAAGATGTGGTTTATGGCTATTAATACAGTTTTTTTTTTTAATATTGGCATTGGCTGTCGGCCACAAAAGCCAGATAAATATTGACTACCGGCTGAAAAATTCATATAGCACCCATCTGACTCTTTATGGAAGGACCTTTGCTAGCACTGTTCTGCTTTATGGTGTAATGCATGGTGTTCAATGGAAACTCAAAACATTCAGCATCAATGAGGCTTTGTTTCTTTTTGTGCGTCACTAGATTTGGCAGCTCCTCACCCACTCGCAGAGAGAAGAAGAAGAAAAGTGGGAAGAAACACAAGCGCGACAGGTGAGTTGTGTATGTACACAGTGGCAGGGAGCAACAAGAAAGCCGCTCTCAATGTTTCAAAGGGTTGCCAGCACTTGCCCTAAAATTGACTCACACACTTTTAGATTTCCAATTTAAAAGAAATGAAATTCCATCAGAAAAAAGATTTGAAAATAACATACTTCTACATCTAGCATGAAATTTTATGATGCCCGTCCTCAATGTTTCCGACAAGAGATTTTTAAACTGTTGAATTTGACACAATGTCAAAATATAAGCTGGAGAGAAGCAGGTCAAGAAGGAAGAAACAACAGTTATATAGAATTAAAGAACAAGCCGAACAATGGTAGAAAATGGAGAAACAAGGAAGTGGAAGATAATATGTGTAGTAGATAATAACAAAGAAAGAAGACCACATAACCCCTGCAATGCCTTGGGATATCATAACAAATAATAACAAACCGGATTGAGCGCTCCTTCCTCATTGGCAGCCTGACTCGGGGGAGGGGCGGGCCTAAATGAGTCGCTCTAATAACCCAGCCTGCACGGGGGCTGCGCGCAGCACAAGAAAAATGAGCCTCTCACCAAATTGCTGAGCATCACTGCACCGGCCCACTCTTATTTCCCACTTCTCATCCATCCACACACATCCCAGTCCCCACTCGTCCTGTTTCCTGTGGGCGCCCCCCTCTCCCAGCCACACACCAAAGTGCTCTCTGCATTGCAGGTACAGTTGATATATGAATAATTTATAGACAGGGCAGAGGGGATCAGCACGCTTGGTTCCTCCCCAGAGAGAATGGCCCTTTGGCTATTACTAAAGCTAACTGCAGCTTGTTTGTTTAAATGATAGCTTCATGTGCGCAATTTCAATGCATTTCGGCCAATGTGAGGCCATAGTATCTACTATGTCGTCGGTGGACTAAGGTGGCCAGAGTGTGTGAAAGCCAAGAATAATAGGCTTTCAAGAACATTGCTCCACACGACCCCTTCTGATTCCCTCCAGTGTGGAAACACAGGCCGCTACTGGGGCCACAGCCCTAAGTCACATATCAGCCATATAGCGTACATTAGCGTGACAGCTTTATTACACTGCTCTCAGAAAGCTACAGTGAATCAACACACTTTGTGCCACCACTGCCACCGCGGCTGCCTCCCACTCTCACACTCGGCGTGCTGTAGGTGTGTTTAAAAAAAAAAAAAAAAAAAGGCCTCTTCAGGAAAATAGCAACAACTCGTACAGACCAGCCTGACTAATCACCATGGAAACTGTATTGAGTGGGAAAGGGATACAGAGGTGAGGTGTCAGTCAAGCAGTGAGAGCTGATGAATGGCTGTCCACCCATTCAGTCCAGTATGTGGTGGAAGCAATAAATAGCTGCTGAATGTCAGAGTCAGTGGTTATTATCGTTGCATCGTCATATGGAGCAATGGAAAAAACAAACTGTAAGAGCCCTGTCACATAATACAGTTGTGTTTATTGTGGATCTGTGGACACATATTCTCAAAATGGCACATGACAATATATGATTTTGTTGTTGGTACACTTAACAATACTAAGCTCAAACAATTTTTTAAATAAATGGGGTTGAAAGAAGATAAAGATTTTATATTTTACACCTAACCACACGTCCAGACTCATGGCAATCCTTACCAAGAATTTACATTTCATTCTCTATGTTTGGAATCTGTAAACAGAAAAAAATTGATGTAACAATGATAAGTTTTAATTGTCAGTGTTAATGTTCTTCCACTCAAAGATGTTCTTTTGCCAAAAATGTTTAATTTTGGAATTTCACTTTTTTGGGACTGGATCTTCAGGATAAGACTTCTTAAAGACATATCACAAATCATAAATATTTTTGCTGAGCTCGTCAAGTTTCCATTTACATATTTTTCCCCAAAAAGTTTAACGCTACTGTATGATGCAACTATTATGACCAACAGAAGTCACCTTATTTCTTTATTATTTATCGGTGTTTGTTATTCTTCTTCTCAGATCCACATCTGGCTCCAGGAAAAAGAGAAGATACCGGTAAGTGTTGCACATCATTTATATTCATAAGCATTTCATATATAATACGGTGTGCATAATAATTACTATATTGTCCGCACTGCTTCATTGAGTTCTTGTCCTTTCATTACAGCTCAGGCAGCCCAAAGAACAAACACAAAGACAAGAACAAGCAGAAAAAGAGGTGAGGCATGCAATCATATATTTTGAATGTATGTGAGAGTCAGATACATTTAAATGTTAATACTTTGCTGACACATACAGATTTGTTTGTTTTCACTGTACAGAACAACACATTTCCATATTTATTCTGTGCATTTGATGTACAGCTTGTTAAAAAAGAGTCTGTGTAGGCACAGAGGTAAAACAATCATCTATGGCTAGCCTTAGTCTGCATGGGCGCTCAGTGTCTCATAAATTTATATTGCTATTTTACACCTATTATCTCAGGCTCAGACTCGCAGAGAATGTCAAAGAGCCTAAACAGTGGAGTGCGTCTTCTGTAAATGACAGGACAGTTCCACAGAATTTCCATGCCAAACATTTCTCCTGATCTTCATTAGAATATATATTGTATGATTTTGGTGGTGCATGAGCTGTGTTTATATGTGTCCATAGGTCAGTCTATGTATAAAAATGTGGGTGTATTGGTGCATATCGTTGTCATCTCTCAGGTCCCCCGGGGAGACCCCCAGTCGGAGTTCACAGCATCAAGGCAGCTGCTGCAGCTCCCGCAGCGCCTCTGTGTCCTCAGCACGAAGCATCTCCAAGTCTCCTACCAGGTAGACACACGCTGACACACGCTGACACACACTGACACACACTGACACACACTGACACACACTGACACACACAATAATATGAAGCTGCCGGGAGGTGGCTGTCTCTCATTTAATGCAAGCCCTTGGGCATAGATTTGGATTCAAATGGATCCCCTCAGCATGTCTAATAATAATAACTATTAAAGAGCTGGGACTCTCTCCACTCTCATTTACTTTGATGAAAGAGGGGCTTTTGTGCACAATTTGCAGTATCATTGTGGATAGCTAACATATTTTAATCTCTAACACTGAAATCTATTAAACACAAATATAATTTGTTCAAATAAATTACAGAGAAGCTTTAAGAAAAATTAGCAAAAAAATGTATTTTACATTTTAGAAGGATATAGTATAGATTTTTTTAATCTGAAAGCCAACAGAGATCGTGAGGCTACATTCCAACTAATGCAGTCTTTTTTAGCTCTAATTCAGTTTTATTTATATACTGGCAATGTACAACAATTGAGAAGGCACGTTTTTACTTTACTGAATACAAATAATATGAAAGTGTGCTGCTGCTGCTGTTTACACATTGGTTCTTCTGTCTCAGTCTTACTGGAATGGGAGATACTTGTTAATATTAAGTAAATATTCTACATAATGTTTCACTTGTTCTTGCTCTTTCAGGATCAACTCCAAGCACAAGGCAGATGGGCAAAAGACATCCAGCACCTCGCTGTCTCCAGGTCCAAACAGCCCCACCACGCGGCACAACGGGGAGCACAGCCAACAGAGCCGTAACGGCCGAGCCAGCCGACTCAATCACGCTGACACCGAAAAGGGCCATGATGTATGTAAACTCCTCTATTTTACCCCCAAACCCACCTCCCCCACCACTCCAATGGTATCAACCACAAGCTTCAGATGACTTTTGCCTTTGTCTTTTCACTTCTAACACTGATTCTTTCTTTGTTATTTTTAGTTTTAGATTTTCTTAGCTTCTAGATCAGTGTATTTTTGACTTGTGTCAGACATTTCTGTCCTGTGTAAAACGTGCCACTCCTGCTGTTTTGTTTCTGGCTCTTTTTGACTCCTCTGCCATCTGGTTTATTTTATTTATTTATTAATTTACTGGTGTTGTTTACCAGTATTAGAAGAAGGGTGCAAAAGAAAACAAGATTTTAGTGTTCCTATTTAGCACACACCACTCAGAGTCAGAGCATAGCATCAGGACATAAGACAGGCACACTGTCTTTCCACCCGGATGAGCAAAAAGTGTTGTATCTTCCAATTTGGCCACCTGCTAAGTTAAGATAAGACAGAATAGAGACAGGTGAAGGTACCTCAGAGGTCTATGGCCATCAAAAAGTATCAAAGCAATGTGATAATTGTGCAGATAACATTTTATTTGCATAATATTACAAGGTCCTGCTCAAAGATCTGGTGTTGCTTAAAAGTGACTCCAACAAAAAAAAATTTCCTGAGCTAAAAAAAACAGTGTTAACAGTGTCCTATCACGTCTAATGTCTAAGTACACATAATTATCCACTGTGTTATAAATCACAAACACACTTGTCTACTTTGTATTGGCTCATGAAATGTAACCGTATCCATTATTACCCGATAGACAGGGCCTGTGATGGGTTTTAAATCACTTCATCTTTTATTATGGAAATAACTTTGCTCTTCCTTAATGTAAATATATCATTAAAGTTACACTAGAATGACTGTTATCTTGAAAGAAAAACATTACTCAAAAGAACTACATAATATTTTCTATGATAAATAAACATCTACATGGGCTATAGACACACTGCTTTAGTGCTGTGTCTGCGATCTCCCCCACCAGGTTGCATGTGTCTATTAGAGATCTCTATTTATTTGTCTCTTTATGCTTGTTCCTTTTATTTTCTTAACATTTTAAGTGGTATTTGCCCATGAATAAATGCCCACATTCTTTCTGTCTTGTTTATATAAAAAGCACTCAAATGCTTTGGAACTGGACCAAGTAGGTTAAACTGGGTATGTGTAATAGTTTCTTCTTGTCAATACAGTTGTCTTTCTTTCTACAACATGTTCTGCTCAGTGATAGATCCTCTTCTCCTCCAGGCGTCAAAGTGCTGCAGGAGTGTAGTGCACTCCTCTCTATCGCTTCACTATGTCAATGTGCATGTCGCCCCTGGGTGGCAGTCTTCTCTGTCCCCTGCAGTTTCTACTATAATCTGTTCAGGCCACTGGGAAATGCCAGAGGTTTATGTAGGAGGAGAAATCATTTCATAAGAATTAACCAGAGACAGTAGAAGAAAAGTGGACCGAGGGATTGTTTTTTTATGAGGAGGCCTAACTGGAACTAAGGGTAGGCTCCAAGTCCAGCCTCCATGAAGTCATAGAATCATTTTAAGGCTTTGTCATTGACCTTTTACCTCCCTCCATCATAGACTACAACTACAACTTACTTTCTAACTACCCTTTTTTCAAATATGATCAAGCATTCCGGCAGTTTGTTGGTCCAATATTCTCCTACTGTCCATGGTGGTAACTTTTTAACACAACACGCAGTCGCCACTCTTATCAGAAACAATGGTTATTACTGTTTTATGTGTATCAGGCAGCTCTTTGGTGATAAATCTGTCCTGTTAGGTTGTGTCCCAGTAGCTGCGCAAATCTTTAAACACTACCGTAACCAGACACATTTATTAACAGTGTTACTTTAAAGGGACCCAAGCCATTGTGTGCACTTACAGCTGATTTGACAAAACGACCAGAGGCAGTTCTAAATATCGAGATAACTGAAGCCTTGAATTAGGCTGTGGATGCTGAAGACCCAGGACAAAATGTGACTGGGGTCCCTTTTTTTCCCCAAATGTGTTGACTCTCTAGTTGTCCATTTTATCAGTCAGTACACCCCTCCAAGACTTCCTGTAACCCCGCCCCCTCACCTCTTCATCCGTGTCATGTGTGGCTCACTCTGTCCTGGCTTTTGTACATTTTTTCTTTTTTCTTCTTTTTGCCACATCTGTCAGCTCTGCATGCCTCCTCTCTCTTTGTTCTCCTTTCCTCTTTCCACTCTTTCCACTAATAATTATACTATGACTATTAACTCTTGTCCACTTCCCTCCTCCCTTCCTGTTGATACAAATATGGCTGCATTTGTACAAGCGAAAAAGACAAAGCAACTCATGTAGTGTTGTTAGACTCATCTACTTTTAGTTTTGGTTTGGATTTTTTTGTTTATCCCCTTTCTTTTTGGTTGCTTTATTCTCCTTAGGAACCAAATCTGTAGCTTTGATACTAAAAGAGGTCATTGTCTTTTTCCCATTTCGCTGCGGAGAACATTCCTTTCTACTTTTTTGTTTTTTCTTTCTTTCTTTCCTGTTTTTATGTTGATATTGCATACGTGTCACTGATTGAAATGGAAGGTAGGTAATGCTTTGCCTACGCACGTGATCTATATGCAGATGAGAATGTGACAAGCACCCTAGCCTGAGTGACATCAATGCTTCTCTCTTTCTTTCTCTCTATCTCTTTCAATGGTCAAATTGATTTTCTTCATCAGTTATTATTTGACTCTTCGGAGATTGGAGTACGTAGCACTCTGGTTGTCCTCTTCCTATTTAACTTCATTTTGAAGTCCCGCTTTATCTTCCAGGTCCATTACTTTTCTCCATTTATTTTAATCTCTCATTTGGTAGAATGCATTCCTGTTTTGTCCGGCATCTGTTTGTCAGTGTATTAGCATTATTTTATTTTGTTTATTTATTTATATATTTTTTTTCACCATGTTAAGTTCCAAAAATCAGTGGTTGTGTGTTTTATTCTTCTTAATCTAGAGATTTTTAGTTTTTTTCTGTTTAGTAAACAGTCTGCAAAAAAAAAAATAAAAATAAAAATAAAAAAATCAGTTGGAGCTATTGCTTTAACCCTTAGCTTACAAAGCCTCGCCGACAGCAGGTGATAATGCATGTAACCAGCCAGATGGATTTGGCTTCATACCGTTCTCATCATCTGCCGATAATCCAGCGTGCATCACAGTCCCCAGACTTGCCTACCAAGAATTTTATTTTAACTTGTTTAGCAGACAAGGATAGTGGCCTAACAGAAGAAAGCCCCAACAGAGTGTTCAGTGGACAATGCCGAGTGTAAGGTCATTGTTTGTTCACTAAAATTAACTCTGAATTAACTAAAATTAACTTTGACCTCTGTATGAGTATTTTAAACTCAAACTGCAAATGATTCCATATTATCCACAGACAGTAAGTGATCTTACTTTTACTGCCCTGACACAATGGCTTTTTGTGGTTGTAAAATTTTATAAATGACGTTATAAAATAATCTATTTGAAATGATAAAAACTGTCATGAAATTTTAATAGGGGTCTGTCTATAGACACTTTTTACTTCCTTTTTTACTTAAATCATATTTGGAGAAACACTAACTACAGTGATGTGGCCTTAACCCATGACGTAAAAAAAAACACACTGTAAATTTCAGGGCCCTGAGGATTGACTTTGTGTGAGGTATTCCCTGCACATTGTGCTTCTCCTCTTTATTTTCCGTTCTTTTCCATTGATTTTCATGCATTGTCTCATGAGTCACTGGCAGGGAAGGGTTTTGTGTCTTTTTCTCTTGCATTTTGTGAATCTAATGATGCACTTATGTTGCCCCACTTTTCCCTTTTCTTCATACCTTACCTACTAAAGGAGGGAATACCACTTTATTGGTAAGTGGATGTTAACCAGAAGGGAGTTAAACAAGAGTAACCATTAAAAAATCAAAGAAAATGGGTCGCTGTTCACATCTCAACAATTGTCTTCAGGAAAAAAAAAATCCAGAAAGTGAAAATTGAGTAGCAAATGATTTGTTTTCTGATTCAATAATTGTGATCTTTATTTTATTCCTTCCATTTCTGTGATGTTCCGTCAAGTTGTCTTCTCTTTCTGTTCGTTTCATTTCTTTTGAACCATTACTAAAAACTGGAGAAGTCCTCTGTTTTCTACTCTTAAAAATCTGTAGCTCTTTACTTTCTGCCTTTGCTCTTTAAAACTTATTCAGTTCACAGTTCTACTTTTGTTTTCTTCTCTCTTTCCTCCTTCCTAGTTTTTTGTTTGTTTTGCGATTATGATTTCTTCAACTCATTATGGTTTTGCATGCCAAGTATTGCATGCGCTGCACCATAGAGGACTATCTATAAGCCATATGGAGAAAACCTTGATCTTTTTCTTTTAGATGTTTACCTTCTTTTGGCAAGTACACCGTAGCACTTGAACACCAACCTGAAAACTCTCTAATGCTGCTGTTACCCTTTTCTTTTTTTCTTTTTTTTTCTCCTTTGTTGGTCATAATTTTTCTACAGAAGCACCGTGTGCTGACTTCTGGGTCTTCAGGCAACTGTCACACACATAAGTCACACAGTGCCGCCAACAGGAGCCATACAGGACAGATGTGCGGCACAGTCGACACTGGGAGTGTGGACGGCAGAAACTCAGCCCTGGGAAGCTCAGTTACCCAGGCAACGGGGAGAAGAGGGGTCCATAGAGGCCAGAACAAGAGTTCCCACTCCCCGGCTCACAGCAGCGACTCCACACACTCCCACCACAACCACACACACAAAGGAAAGACCTCCCGACACCAGAGAAGGCAAGTGCCTCATGTCACTGCAGGCCAGTAACGTGTTGAGATGGGCCCACGTTAAAGATTTGATTTTATAAACTTGACGTACATATTCAAGAATCTTGCACGTATTCTGACAGATCACAAAATCTAAAGAGTGGATGTCCTGTTGCCCCAAACTGCATGTTATCAGAGCACAAACTATTTCTAAACTCACTCATTTCTTGTTCGTCACAGAACAAAAAGTGGACACTCTTCTAAGAGACACCACCGCTCAGGTCGAGGCCAGCCACACAACCACAGCCATTCACCATCGCCAGGACACCACAAAAAGAAGGAGGACTCCCGGAGCAAGCAGAACCTCCGGCAGCGCAGCAGCTCGTGGAGCAGTGGCCGCTCGTCATCGCGCTCTGCCTCCAGGGATAGAGGCCCAAGCAAAACCAAGTCCCCACACACCAGACAGAACAACTCCAGGTTACAACTCTCTTAAAGTCACATCAGACAGGATTTAGAATAAGTGCATGTTAGTAAACGTCATCCTTGTGTCGTTCAGGGAGAGGGACAGTGCAAATCGCTCTGACACAGACAACAGAGCTCGACGCCGCTCTCGGAGCTTCTCGCCCATTCGCAAAAGGAGAAGAGACTCCCCCAGCTTCATGGAGGCACGCAGAATCACCAGGTAAATTTATACACACAATGGATGGATAAGTGGACAATGGATAATGGATAAGTGACATTATGAAAATGTGTCCTGTATTGGCCACACATGGTACCTACATCTACTCACTACATTTTGACAGGTTTTAATATAACAGTGGTTTGTAGTGTTAGAATATACTATACTTTTAAACACATATTGAGAAGTTATTATGAAGTAGAAGTTTTGCAGACACAGTTTGCTTTGCTTTCCAAAACTGAATTTCCTGAACCCAACACACTGTAAAAAAACAGTCTATACATCTACATAATCACTTTGTCTGATATTGGTTTATTTATGTGTTTAATGCTCTGATAAACGTTACTGAATACATTTCCTATTTAAGGCTCCTCCACGCTGAGAGCAGATTTGGATCACAGCAAGTGTCATTTTCTGCAGTTTGAATTATAGTATGCTCCTGGGTCTTTAAAGTTTGTAATTTGCACTAGTTTATTAAATATCATCCCATATTTAATTTGATTTCAACTTCCACAACATTAAAATTGAAATGAGGACAGTAACTGTAAAACAGAAAAAATAAAAGCACAAAAGATAAGTCTTTGTCCCACATGTGTACATAGGTGAAATATGTATGCCTTGTCATTTTTCTCACTCCAGTCTTAAAGGTCCTGATTCCAAGACGACGTGATGCTGCTGAACCAAGCTGCAGGCTAGTTACCCTGGTAACTGTTGCTGTGCAGCAGGACTCTGCTAGTCTGACTCCTGAAGCAAAACCAGCCGAGCTCCCTAGAGTAAAACCTGGCTTTCACCTGCCTTTTCTGTCCTCTGCCAGTTCCTTCATCTGTGTCTTTAAATACATTCAAATTCACCTTGCATCTAAAGATAAACTCCATTGTGGTTATGCACTAATGTTTTAACACCGGGGTTTTGAGATTAAAACGCTATCAAGGCTAATTTAAGTAGGTATCTCCTGATTGCACCGGCAGGCAGATATGGAAGACAAAGGCTGTGTTATCTCCATGTCTGCTCAAATGACAAGGTGGAACACACCTCACAGCAGCAGGAATGCCTTGATAGCGTAGATATTTCTCCCCGCACTGTTGACTGTTGATTTTTTGTGATGTGGGCCTCCACTGAGAAGAAAAGGTTTGTTTGGGCGCTAATGGCTAATTACCTTACAGGAAACACTGGCGGGTGGCTATTAACAAAGCATTCTGGGAGCTTAAACTAACCCACTAGCATTTTTCTGCTTTGAGTGAACCTGAATTAACAGCGTGGCCTTTTTTTAACCCACATAGATTCTGTCTTTCAGAAGCTGCACTGCTCATATCTAAACAATAAACACACTGACACTGATGGGTTTTTGATTGCAAATGTGTTTTGACTTTAATAGAAAGGGCTGGGCAATATGAAATGAGATTATTCCTTCTGTCTCAGTTCAAATTACACTGTTTTATCTGGTAATGAATATTACAATGAATAAATGAGACGAGTAAAGATAATATCCTCCCCAACTCACAGAAAATGTAACAAAATCTAGAAATACTGTACAGAGCACACAGCTCAAAACAATTATAATGAGAGATCATTCTTCATTTTTACAAAACCAGTATGTTGAGAGATTATGGAATAAACATATTAGTAATTGTGCTATTATGCTCAGCCCAATTAACATGTTACATTTGTCTGTCTCTGTCTCCACTAACAATCTTTCTATTTTTGTTCTCCTAGTGCTCGGAAGCGACCGATCCCATACTACCGTCCTAGTCCCTCATCGTCCAGCAATGACAGCAGCCCATCGAGGTCCAGCCGCAGCCGAAGCTACAGCAGCTACAGCCGCAGTCGAAGCCGCAGTCGTAGTCGCAGTCGCAGTTGGAGCAGGAGCCAAAGCCGGAGCTGGAGCAGGAGTAGGAGCCGCTCCCGGAGCCACCACAGCTACTCTAGCCACAGCAGCTATGACAGCCCTGGCTTCTGAGAGGAAACAGTCCGCCTAACTGCTCTGAACTCTGGTTTGACTTACAAGGAGGCGGTGGTTGTACTGTTTAGTACGGGACGTCTCTTCTACATCATGTCTTTCTTTAATAGACCCTGGATCAAAGGGAAGAGTTGCGTTTTGATATCTGGCTATCCTGTTTCATATCTTCGCGTACACAAGGTATTCTATGGCAAAAAGTTTTGGGTCAAGCCTGTAGAACAAATCTGTTTATGAGCACTTTCTTTCCTTTCTTCCACAAAGCAACCAAAAATGAATTATTAAAACAAGCTATATATAAATATGTACTTATATAAAAATATTTAAACACAAGTCTTTTTAAGTAGAAGTAAAAAAAAAAAATGCATTCTTTGAAAGAGTTTACTGTGCATTTTAAAAGTGGACCATTCGGGGTTGTTAAAATCAATTCCTTCTGAATAGTCTAATTTTATCAAAGCACAGATATGAACAAAGATGAGAACAAATAGGAAGCAAAAACTGACCTTTTTTATGCTAAATAATGTATAGATTGGACTATATAGATCCTTTTAGTTCGGGCTTTGTAAACTATGCACTGTATATTCCATATGGTTCCAGGAGTTGTTTAGTTGAAGCATGATGCATCAGGAAAGGACTTGCTGCTCTTTGGAGAGTTTGCTGGCCCTGACGAAAGTGGGCCAGTGTGCATCTGCGCTCCCCTTTGAACTCAACAGTGTGTCAGCTGCTTGCATACAGAGGTGAATGGGACTGCAAACTATGTATTATGTACTTTCTCTTCCCTCTTGAAAAGATTATGTTGCTAGTCCTGACTTTTACGTGTACGAATGTGTGTGAGAGTGTACATCCTCTGTACAGGAAAACTGTCTGCAAAAGTGTCCATGCACACTTTCATTTCACTATTTATAAAACAATTGTATTTATTTGTATTTATTATGTTATTTATTGTTTAACTTATTGAGCTGTAAAGCAGACCGGCAATGTCTCGTAGATGAGATTGCTGCCGCTTTATTCCTTTTGAAATGTTTTTGACAGAAGGCTTCCTGTTGTTGTCAGATTAGTGAACAGGACCAAGATGCACTGCTGTGTGTTGATTATGCTGTGACTTTTGCCAGTAGAGCGTTGTGAGCATTTGCCCACGCTACTGCCATTATGACATCCATGGCTTATTGTGATAGCTCATTTTAATGCCAGCTATTGTGGCTATATGAAGGGGTCCGATTTTTCATCTGCTTATATGATGAACAGAACTAAAGCAGCCATCTCCTCGAAGCAAAGATTGAATTATTCTTCTCTGTTCCATGTCTCCCATAACTGGTTCCCTAACCAATACTTCTGTTAGGGAACCCCTGGTTATCCCCTGGTGTCTCCTCATTTCACTCCTTTAGTACAAAGACAAGCCATCAGGGAAGAGTCTTTGGCCAACCATGCAGTAAAACTTAGAATTAACCCTAACTTTGCAAAATATCAAGTTTCTTCAAATTATAGCATTGCCCATTTTGTTCTCTATGACATTCTTTGTTGTGTAGAAACTATTATACCTGACAATAAACAGAAGCAAATGAAAATCAATGTAATTATTTTGTCCATCAATGCCTGGACTCGTCTACAGATGGCACCATTGAGAACCTTCCTGTGACTGTGAGACCTGACGTTACCTTTCAAGCTCGAGCTAGAATGTTCCCCAGTTAACTACCTGAAAGTGATACAGTGATTAGGAAACTTTTATGGAATCTTTGGGAATGCTGAAGAATAGTTGTTTCTTTCTTGACTTACCATTGATGCATTATAGGCACACAAAATATGTTTGTATACTTTTTAATTGGCCTTGTTTAATGTTTTGTGCTTGATAAGGCAATCACCAAGCTTAAAAAAGTACTTTTCAAAATGTAGATTATATTTCAACTTACATACAAACACACACATTTATTTATTTTTTATTTATTCATTTTCCAAATAAAGGTCACAGTATGTGATGTGATGTGTTTAGGATGCCCATGTAACTTTCCAGCAGCCTCCAAAATATTCTGACTCACGTGGAGTGGTGTAGGATACCTGTGTATGTACACATTACAACCGGAAGGCCAAGGGTCTGAGTGTGCACTGGGGATGTGTTACTGTGGAGGGCTTCCTACTGAATTCCACTGTAGTATTATGTCTGCCACAAATAGATATTCCAGTACGTTCCACAGGCATGTCGGGGGAGTGAGTTCAGGGGGCATGGGAGGGCTCAGTTGTCAGGGGTGGGCTCTGTGTTTGTGTATAAAAGCTCTTAGCTCACAGCATACTCCATACTCACTGGAAACTACTTCCAAAGAAGCCAAAGAGCTCTTCTCTAACAACTCCACACTTCGGCCATGGCAGAGAGACGAATCCCCTTCACCCTGATGCGCACTCCCAGCTGGGATCCTTTTCGTGATTGGCACAGCCGAATTTTTGACCAGGCCTTCGGAATGCCGGCAATGCCTGAGGACTTTACCTCATTCCCCACCACCCACTGGCCTGGCTACCTTAGGCCCTCAGTCCTGGCTCCAGACATGAACTCTATGATGGCCCCCATGATGTACCCCGCACCGATTGTGAACCAGCAGGCCCGTGCTCTGGCCCGCCAGATGAGCAGTGGCATGTCAGAGATCAAGCAGACACAGGACAGCTGGAAGGTGTCCCTTGATGTCAACCATTTCTCGCCCGAGGAGTTGGTGGTCAAGACCAAAGATGGTGTCGTGGAGATCAGTGGTAAGTCTGTTTGTCTTGTTATTCATACTGTATAGAACTTCCATACATTCAAAGTGTCTGAAGGTCATTACCTTTTCAGAAGCGAAGTGTTACTATACTGTATGAAATCACAATATGCCAGAAAAGGTGCACGTTTCCATTATTTTAGTGGACTCTCCGTGTTCTTTAAAGTTTCTACAGTGCTAGGAAAAGATATAAAGACAGGAAGAGCCTTTTCCTTGGTTATTCACAAGTCAAGCTGTTACATAATATCTTGAGACAATGAGTTCCAGTGCAGTGTGGGGTGGAGGCTTTTTGGATGCAAAACAATGTGGAATCCAAAACACATGGGAGTGGGCGCCCCAAAGCAATTTTGATATGAACATAGCCCAAAGCCAATTTCTTAAATAGACACACTGACTGTTTGAATTATTTCTATGCCCTTTGCTCACTTGTGATGGACCAAAGCCAAAAATGCAAAGTGATTAAAGCATGGAATGCATCCTGATGTCATCTCTCAGTCATTCTCCTTTTGCACAAAGAATAATACTCTGATTAATAATGGTTACTCACACTTTTTAAGGACTGCTGGATCAACTCCAAGTCCACAGTACCAGGCCCAACCAGTTTATCTTAGAGCTGAGAGACTGGACATTAACCACAAGATAAACAAGGGCACAGGGCTCATTCCAAGTGGGATTGGCTACATCATATTTAGAACACAGATAACATGATAGAAAGGGCGTATGAAAATAGCAGGCTGTAGTAATGACCTTTATGTGACCCTCTTGATCTACAAAGTCGCACTTTCTTAAGAAAATAGAAAATAGAAACCTTTAAATAGAAACCTTTATTGCTTCAGCAGGACAATAGATTCAACCTTACTGTAGTGTCCCGTAGTAAGGAGGAGCCTTGTCCTGCCAGTTGTCATAACAGACCACTAATGTGAAGACAGCAATGGGAGTGACTGTGACAGATTGGAAGCAACTGATTAAGAACAAATGGCTGCTAGTACATGTAGACAGATATAAATACCAGTGCACATGCCTTTACACAAACAGAAGAGTAAGACCACACAGCCACTCACTTTTCTTTGAAACAAAAAATTGATGCAATGGTAGTTTCTCTCTCTGTTCTAATCAATAAATGTGAGTACAGTTGATCCTTGAAAGTTTCTCCAAACTGTTTTCTCTGTCCTCTAGGGAAACACGAGGAGAGGAAGGACGAGCATGGTTTTGTATCCAGAAGCTTTACCAGGAAATACACGTAAGCACACTGAATCTTTTACAAAAAACCGAACCAATTTATTTTAAGTACTCTTACAGACGTTCAATGACTGTCTTAATAAAACACAGAAACTGGTCATCGAAAACTTTCACATACAGTTAAATTGCTGTTTGATAATGGCATAGCAACAGTTTTGCTCAGGGGAAATGCATTTTTGTCATCAGGTGCAGATTTACATGATTTACTCTTATCAGTTTCTTTCTGCTGTGAGTTGAATAAGTTTAGCTTGAGGTTTGTCCAGTCTGCAGAGGGCTGGCGGCTGCTGATAGCTGAATTTCATGCTCTGAAAAGCAGCAGCAGCAGTGGCATTAGCAGTTAGTCTGTCTCCACCTTCAACATTCAGGCCTGCTTTAAGCGAGACTTTGCTGCCATCCAGGGGCCACAGCACAGTTCCAACAGTTCCAATGTATGCTACTCTGAGCTGCTTTGGATTTAGAGCAGCATTTTAGCTGAGAATTGTCTCTCATTTGGCAATTTTTGTGCTGTTTCTTTACAGTCTGCCATCCACCGCTAACGTGGAGAAGGTGACCTCATCCCTGTCCCCAGAGGGATTCCTCACCGTGGAGGCTCCCCTCAGCAAACCGGCTCTCGAGTCCTCAGAGACCGCAATTCCTGTCACTGTCGACAAGAGCACCGTGGCAAAGAAGTAAATCCAAGCCGATGTTTCTAAACAAACACAGAAAACTCAAACACACACTTCATACTAAGCACTTTATTACTCAGAAAGAGATGTTTCCAGCATATCCTGTCAGACTGTTACACACACAAAGGAAGAAAACCTGTGAGTGCCCTTTTTGAATATCTATCTTCTGAATGACTCTGGTAACAAGCAGCAGTGCACAGTGTAAACACATCTGCACTGGTGTTATAATCCTGCTCTTTCTCATGTAATTACTGTGCACTACAAATCTCCACATATGTCTTTGTACCTCTGCATCCTCCTCCCTATCTGTCTCTTACATGTATCCACATTTCTCATCTGTGGCAGAAACTCTACACTCATGCCCAACACACAGCAAAACAAAACACAATGACTGTTAAACCATGTAGGTTGAAATACACTGTTGGCACTCACACTGTGGTCTCACTTTATTAGATTTGTGATGTGATCCTGGAAACAAAATGATCAGTAATGCAATAAAAATATTGTTAAACCAAGTTATTTTGACTTTTTTTTTCATTGAATTGGCATGCTACTGTCATGACAACCGAATCTTCATAAAGGTCAGATTGCATTTAGTTTATTAACAGGCAGACACTCTCTCCAATCAGCTCAAATGCAAATTTATTTTATCCTTTCTCTTGCACATGGTTTGTAACTTTGGCCTTCCCTTCACCCTGCCACTCCCATGACTGCGGTGACTCATCAGATTATTGTAGTAAAGGACGGGTAGGTAAACTGATAAGGCATGTAAGATTTGAGATGGGTGTCATATGCACTTGTACAAAATCAAGGGCCATTTGTCGATTTGTGAATCTGCAGAGGAATGTGTCATGTTGCCTAGAGTTGCATAATTCTGTCAAACCGAATGTCTCATGCATTATTCATATCCAGATGGACAAAAAAATGATGCAGAGTTTCTCTCGTCTCTTGAGTGAGGAAGGTCTTTTAAAACATTTGCATCAACCTTGGGTGTTAGCTGGGGCATTAAAAACAATGGGTCCATTAAATCCAAAAATACGTTGAATTAAGTTTATGAGAGATTTTTAAATGTGAGTGGCATAAACCTTTTAACACCTGGAGGAGATTGACAGGTATGCTTGCGTTTTATACATTTTAAAAATGTATAACCTATAATATTTTGTCAATGTGGTTTTGGGTCCACTGTGTCCAGGGAGTGAATAAATGGATGAGGATGGATATTAAAGTGCAAAGTGAGGGTGTGATCGAGACACAAGCAGGTCTGAAGAGGTCTCCTGGATATAGTAAGTGTGCTTTTAAGGAAACTGGAGGTGCAGTTGAGGCTTGACATTGCTCCTGAACCTAAGTCAATGTATTATCTTAATGACTCACTGCACTGTTACAGTTAATAACATTTAAGGAAATTCAGTATTCCTCAGGCAAAAGAGTGAACGAACTGGTGGTATGCACTTGCCCGGTAGTTTTGTCACATCCTTTTTTTCTGCCTGTCAAACTTCCACTCATTCATGTGGCATCCCAGCCTACTAACGCACACACTAACTGTACTCTTGACCCCGGAGCTGCAGGGGAGATCTATTCATAGAAAGCCTGACTAGCCACAGAGCCCTGACGTGCTGTAAAATTGCAAAGGGTGGATAACTGAAGTGGCCTGGTGCAGTGTTTTCCTTTTTCTATTTTTTGTTTTTTTACCAGCATTGTACACTGGTGACAAATAGGCTACTTACCAGCTATCAGTGGCTTTGAGATTAGTCATTTGAAGAACACTAACAAGCTTTTATACAAACTATTAGAGCAGTAAATGTCAACAATGCAAAGGTCTGCACTGATCTTTTTGTGCAGAAGAGAGACTTTAAACATCTCTCCAACCAGATGTCCACTAGAAACATTTAATCCTCTTGTAAATGGATATCAGATTCATGATTCTTACATGCTATGCATGCCAAGTTATTTGATTCTATAGATAGGCTGACTTAAGACCAAACAGAAGTTGCAAAACCATTGAGAATTTCCATTTTTCTTCTTCCGTGACTAATAATTTCCTTTTTGTTCAATGTGCCCCTGAATTATTCATTGAAATCGCCATCATTCCAGAAGCTATTCACTTCTTTAGGAAGGAAAGTGCCTCATGTGACGCTCTAGGGCTTGCAGAGTAAAAAGGGCAAAAGGCTCTCATATCATTTTTGAGACAGTTTACTTCTGTTCTGAGACTATGAATCTGTGTCACTCACAATATACATGCATTCATTCACAAAATATCTCGTTTGGCTTGGTAGTATAGAACCACAGTCTTCACTGTAGAATTCAGCCCTAGGAGTACAAAAACTAGTGCATCTTTTTTAAACTTTTAACAATCTATTAATCAACGACTCAGATGAGAGTGTTTTACTGCAGTAGGCCTAAAACGTATTGCTGGTAGGGTCATTTGTATAGCTCATAATCTTTCTCATCAAGGAGGATATAACTAAATGTATGCATATTAGTATATATATATATATATATATATATATATATATATATATATATATATATATATTTTTTAAGCATTACTTTCTATCTTTGAAAACAGTGTAGCCTACTCTGAATACGGTAGGTGTAGTCTACAGAAATGGCAGTTGTAGGGCTCCAGCTATTGGGGAGGAGCTTAGTTACGCATAAAGCCGAGTTGAATAGAGGCCACAGAGAGAACCCTCCATAATAGAAGCAGACTTTGAATAGAGGACACGGCATTCTTCCTTTATCTACTGCTCATATCAAATAATGTATAAGACCTTGGACAAGCTTTGGTTAACCTTTTGCTAGTTTAAATATAATCTCGAAAACTGCTCTGAATTTTTTTTTTATTCTGCTTTATACTATAATGTCCGGAATAGTTGTCACAGGACGTGAATGTAAATTTGGATTATTGCCTCGTAAAAAAAAACGGTGGGGAAATTTACACCATAGCAACAAGAGAGGATTGGCTAGTTGCAACACCTTAGACCAATTGTTGTCCAATCAGATGCGCCGTGGCGGGAGGGCGTTGCCTATCGACTTCTCCTCTGCGTAATTAAGGTAGTTTTAAATTAGGTGTTAGAAAAAGATTATTATTCTTAGGTTATTCACCACGTTTGGTCTAGCTATATTTTTTTCCTCCATAAAAAGGAGTGCTCTTAACTAGTCTTGTAAGTAGCACGTATAGTTAGCCATAGCATGCAAAAAAAAAAAAAAAAAAAAAAAAAAGACAATGTAAAAAAGAATTTACCTTAGCGTCGTCATCCATTGATGAAGCCAAAAATGGATTTGGTTTATGTTCTTAACAGTTTTAGGCTAGCTGATGAATAACAATCTTTAAAGAATACAAAAGGAAGCCAAAAGGAAGGAAAAAGAGAGTACAGCTTTAAAATTGAGGCCTATATGATTCTTATTATTCGTGGCTCGTCCTGTAAAACCTTTCCACGTACGCTTTGCAAGCTAAATAATTAGCCTATTATGTTACAGGCAATATAAAACAAAAATATTTAATGTGATAAAACAGGCCATCACGTGTTATTTTTTGTTTTTTTAGGTTACTGAATTCTTATTTGTTCAAGCTGTCTCTGACTATACTGATAGATAAGAAAGTAAGTTATTCATTGTTTTACATAATTACTTACTAAACATCTATTGAGTGAAATCTGTTTGTTATCCTAAAAAGTAAGACCTATCTTTTTTATCATGTGAAGTGGATTCTGGTTAAAGTGCTTTTAAACATGATAATATATACTATAACTGCTTTGTTTTTGCACTTTGCCCAAGAATCAGGCTAATTCAAACCTAAGGCTATGTTAAACCCCAAAGTGGGTCATCTTTATATGTATTATATTAGAAACTGAATAGGTTCTCCAGATTTGCCTATGAACATGGTGGTCTCTATTTGGTTACTTTTTGGAGGGCAAATTCTCTTTTCTTGGGTCCACCGTTAATGTTTTTTTTTCCAGGCAGAAACTTGAGTGAATCAACATTAAACTGGTTTTCTGAAATGAAATGAATGAATGAAACCAAGCTCTAAGCTCTAAGTTTAAACTCCAGGTATGTTAAAACCAACTTATGAAATCATTCAATATTTTCTCTGAATCAGGTTTAACAAATTATTTGGTTATTTGTCTCTCTTTGTGAGTGATGCTCTCTGAATATTCTGCAAATGCATGTGTTTTTGTCATTTTAGCACCCTCATCAAGAATAGCATGTCACCATAGCAATGTCCGTAACAGATCAGTTTTATTGTTAACAATCACTGTTATGCTATGTGTACTGCAGCAAGTAAAAAACACAAGTAAAATAAGACCTAGCCAACAATTGCAATAAAATTAAATAAATATAAAATAATTCAATCAGGCTCTGGTACTTCCATGTTCATGAATACATAACATCTACAGTATAAATTAGGAAATGAAAGCTACTGTATAAATACATCACCAGCATGCACAATATTGTGGATTACTGTGGAGAATATTGGAGCAACAGTATAATAGGCAAGTGCATTTCTGATCAATGAGAAAATGAAGACAAGTAAATCCACAAACCTGTTTTGAGGCCTCCCTACATCATAGCATCAGGCCATTGAATTTAAAGGAATGTGCTTTTTCACAGACCAAACTGATTATTTTGAAGTAGCCAGTATTGGGTATGTGTAGTCTAGAATATGGGGTATCAACAACAAATTTAAAATAAGATGTTAATGGCAAGTTTGTTTGTATCTGAATTTTGTGAGTCAGTAAATTCACTGTGGGATGTTATAGTAACGACAATACTGACAATAGGAATTAGGTGTCCAAAAACGGTTAATTTATTTATTAAAGCACATCAGCACATGAGAGGGACAAGCTGCACTAGGTTTACTCCATAAACTTGTATTTTAGTTACAGTATGAGTGTGTGACTGAACTGGACACATACCTGACACAAAGCAAACAGAAAGATTTTAATGTTACCTTCAAGGACAGAGACCACCTGCTTTTCACCCAGTAATCCTCGTGAGGTGTGATAAAAGATGCCACATTGGTACAGCTGAAGATACACAATAAAGTCTGACACCTCAGTTATCTCACGTTCAGCTCTGTAACTCTGCTCTCACACATGTTCTTGTCTCAATAAGCAAGGCCATGACATTCAAGGTTACTTGAATTTAGTTGTTGCTTAAGCGTTACTCTCAATTTCTGAATGCCCCTCCCTCAACAAAGATGATAAGACAGCGCAGCTTCATTTGCACCATGAGATCAGTCACTGCCAGTGTAAAGATACCTTTACCAATAGTCACTGTGATGAATGTCAAACCTCTTGCTTTAATTGGTATTTTGACAAATGCTGCAGAGACTATCAAGAAGGAGGATTCATTCTTTTACTTTTGTTTTAATGTAACCTCTTGAACTTAATTAGTCTTCTCTCTTTTATCACTTATTTGTGGAAAAAAATAAGAACTGCAGCCTTGTTAGTACCGTCGGCTAGCTAAATCATCAGCCAAAGTTCCATCATCCCCCCCTTTTTAATTTCTAAGAACATTTTTTTAAACTATTGTTTTTTCATCATTTGTGAGCGAGCGTGTTGTGTTGTTTGGCAGAATGGACTTTGGACTTAATTGTTGCCCTCTCCTCCCTCGTCGTCCTGCTGGTCGCTTGTCCACAGTGTCAAGTTGTCTCGTAGCAGCTGCATGATCAGAGTGGAGTCTTTGTAGGAGTCCTCATTGAGGGTATCCAGCTCAGCAATGGCATCATCAAAAGCGGTCTTGGCCAGGTGACATGCCTGTTCGGGAGCATTTTGGATCTCATAGTAGAAGACGGAATAGTTGAGAGCCAGGCCCAATCGGATGGGATGAGTGGGCTGCATGTGCTCCTTGCTGATCTCATGAGCCTCATTGTAGGACTTCTCAGAGGCTTCCACCACAGAGCCTCTCTTCTCACCTGTGGCCACTTCAGCCAGGTAACGGTAGTAGTCACCCTTCATCTTCAGGTAGAACACCTTGCTTTCATGCTGCGTTTCGTTGCAGTTCTTGATCAGGAAGTTGTCGAGGAGGTTGAGCACATCCTGGCAAACAGCCTCCAACTCCTTCTCGATCTTTTCCCTGTAAGCACGCACCATCTCAATTTTCTTCTCGTTACCATCAGCTGATGTCTTCTGTTCAATGCTGGAGATGACACGCCAGGATGAACGCCTTGCCCCCACCACATTCTTGTACGCCACAGAGAGCAGGTTCCTCTCCTCATTGGATAGTGCCTCATTCAGCTCTGTCACCTGTGAAGACAACCCCAACAATAAGATTATTAGGAAAATCTGAGTAAGATGGAAGGACAGATGTTATATCAAATGAAGTATACACAGCTCTAGCTCTAGCCCCCTCTGATGACACTTTAATTGGCTTACCTATACGCCTAAAGCTTGTTTCACCATCCAAAAGAATCCTCTTTACACACCTTTTTAGAATTAAAGTCTGAAGCATGAGTATGGTGTCCTGACCATATCTTTAGCCGTTACTGAGCCATTATAAGACTATAATAGTTATAATAGGGGCGGCAGTAGCTCAGTGGGTAGAGTTCTTTAATCGGAAGGTAGGTGGTTCCTTTAATCGGAAGGTTCCAATCTCACTCTCCCCACAGTTCAAACTGTTGATGTGTCCCCCAGTGGCTGTAACACTGGTAATTACTGTAGAACAATGTAAGTTGATTTGGATAAAAGCGTCAGCTAAATGAATAAATGTAAATGTAATACATCTAAGGTCTAAGGCATATTATTTACTTTACATGGATACCAGTGATACACGATTGCAGAAACATTGCTCTAACACAATCTTGTCATTCATGATTGAACAAATAACATTTAGATGCACAACCTTGTATAGCTATAGTAATAAGTATAAAACCGGAAATATTTACTCATCACAAATATTGATTGTCCTAGGGACCTATAGAAGGTGTCTATATTAATTAAATAAATTACAGAACTTGTAGACTGATGGGTGAACACAAGTTAGTTTTCAAACTATTTTTTATTGGTTAAGAATATTGGAGGAATTAATTTTAGCTCTAACACACAAACCAAACATATTTCAAGTGTAGTAACTGTGTAATTCACAAACCGAAAGTGTTTCAAATAGATACTTTTTACTTTTATGTTCACAACTTTAATACTTCCTTTTGTTGATTTACTTTGATTTGACTTTGATTGGAGGCTTATAAGCATCTCATACACACATAAAATCAAATACAAATATTAAATATAAATTAATCGGTTGAAACCAAGTTTACACACATTTTTCTAAATCATAGCAATAACTTTGGTGGGAACGCCCTGTCCTCTTATATTACTACAGGTGGGAGGAGTAGAGGGCAAAGAGCAGTCTGTGTTGCATTGCAATGTTTCCATGGTGACTGCAAAAACTTCTTTGTTTGATAGCCTATCTCTGCTGGGGACCTTTTCACAATTAATAGCAAACTTGCAAACATGGGATATGGACGTAGAAATTTACAGCTTTGTGACAGACTCTGGAATACTGCTCTAAGTACCTTTGGGATCTTGTCTGTAGTCTTAACTACCACCGTAGAAAGTCTTACTTCACAACTCCAAAAAACTTTACCTATGTACCTATACAGTATGAAACCTGCCCCCAACTTGTTACTCATGAAGCGTGGTGGGGTCATTAGCACGTTTATCTGATCTAAACTCGCACATGTAGCTAGCAGAGTCGGACAACACTGGAGCAATCGAGGGGGGTTAGAAAATCCAAAACAACCCAACTGTAAAAACATGGCTGCCTTTGTTTCAGAAGGCTGCAGGGTGAACAGAAAGCCCTGACGGAAGCTGTGGTGCACGAATGACAATAGAGCTCTGTCTACCCATTAAGCTCATCAATCGTGGCTGCTCTCTCGTGACTCATCCTTGCACTGAGCAGTCAAACTTTCAAACAACCGAGTGTTAATACAAACAAAGGGCAGGAAAGACAATCAATAACTTTATATTTGACAACTCTCTGTGCGGCCAATAATATCTTAAGATCCACAGAAGAGAAACTGGAAGGCCTGCAAGGCAGTGACACTGAGAAAATGTATTACAGAGGCTGGGTTAGGACTGAATCCTTACCATTTTATGTTAATGGGTTAGAATTCACACAATGAAGCCTTGCAGTGGTCCCATGGCTCCACACTGTCCCCTCTGTCTTTTCTATGCTCATTGGCTCTCTTAAACTGATGTGACAACCCCCCTGCCTCATTCAGGCAGCAGAACACAAAGACACTGCACTACCTGACGTCACTACCATTGAGAAGAGGGCTAGCTGCTTTAGCTACAAAGAGCCTAGTACTAAATAAATGTTCAATAACATTTCAAGATTATTCTTAATTTAATTCACTGGTCCAATTATTTCAATCACTGCATTCTGCAGTATGTGAGCTCCCCTTGATCTATGAAATTCTTTAGAGCATAGCACATATTGGATTAGTTTATTTAACACAGTAGCCTACCTTTTCCGTTTTAAGAATTTCAAAGTTACACATATGTAATAAGAGTTCTAGGTTGTAAAGCAGCCCAATCATTGACAATTTTTCTTAGGCATGTAACACTCTCAATATTATTACCAGAAAAGTGACACGGACTAGATTCTAGCAAGTATTGATCATCCTGATTTTATTTAGTTAAAGTAGGTATGTTGAAACATTAAGCCACAGTGAAACTTGTAACACACACATTCACATCTTATATGCCAAACATAGAAGCATAATGTTCCAACTGTTCTTTATAGAGCAATTGAAGTCACAAGCTGCAGCAGAAACTAGGGTTGTATTTTATAGAGTGATCATGACTACAATTAACTGCCATATTAATGTACATGTTGCTGGCAAATGTAGTCATAGCTTTTGTGCTAGACTTAAGACAATCCATATATATTTAATTTTAAGGGTAATTTTGTTAGTTTCTTAAATTTTATTGTGCCATCTCATTGTCACATGTGAACAATTTCTACCCCAGTTCCCAAAGAATGTGATCAAATTGAAACGGAAATGGAGAAAGCGATAGATGCTAGAAAAATAGGGTTGATGTTGTTGTTCTTATTAATGGTTGATGCAGGGCTGGGGCAATATTACAAGTAATTTAAATTTATTTAACTCTTCAAATCATTGTGATTTGTCATAATGTCCAGCTTTACATTTATGAGAAAATAAAGTAGGCTACTGCCAAACATCTATCATTATTATGCCCTATACTCCAAATGTGGCCTTTTTTTTTGTGATTATCTGATTATTTGGTGCTGTTGCACCAAATGGTAACCATGTCAATAGCAGCAAGGGATTCCCCTTAAATGATGGGCGAGGCACCAGACACACCCCACTGCCCACTGCTGCAGCGAGACTGGCTGGGTGAGGAGCAGCTCTCTGACTCGGCATAAACTGTAGAGGTGGAGCCTGCCCGCCTTTGCCTTAGGACTGGTCCCAAAGTGTACTACGTCTGGACTTTATACACAAAGACCAATTGCTTGCTGACTCTGGAGATTATTATGGCCTAAAAAATTCTAATCTCTTTGATGACCACAATTTCCCATACTGTCTGTTCACTTTGCCATGATCTCATTTAGTTGCATAATGAACTATATCTACAAATACATACAGATATATGGATTAAAACAAAAAGACAGATTATTAAATGTTAGTTTTCCAAATAAGGTATTTGACACAGCCTTATTATAATATGTATGTATTAAAATAGTATTTCTAAATCTATGAACTGTCTCATTTTTATACTGACATTGTAAAATGCAACCTAGGTGTAGCTTGGCTGTCCGTAAAATGGTGCACTACGGGTGGGCCAGTGCTGCATCTTGGCAGATGATGCGGCACGCCTCTGTGGAAACCTGCTGTAAGAGGTCGAGGACGCAGAGATGCGGCTCCTCCATAGCATCGATCAAAACAGAAAGCCTCAGTCCATCATTGTTATTGTTCACATTTGCTGCAATATGACATGCACAGAGCTTTCTAGAAAGCTCACCCACTACCACCCACGTTTTAAAGGTGAACGGTTCGTATCTTATGCCCTCGTTCTGCGCAAATCGATCACCCTTCAGCCAACATTGCATTTTCCAATGCGCCAGTTTCGTTCTGTACCGTGAATATGAAATATGTGAAAATGGCAAATTGTTACTCCACAAAAGGCACATGAAATATTGGGCAGTTCCCTCTGATTGATTGGCCGATGCCTTTTTCCCCCTTTTGTCAGCATCACGTAAACTGGAACATGACTATTGGTACAACATATAACACTGATCGTGGAACTGCCTAGCTCGTCCTCTGCGCATCATTGGACACGTTCATTTTTACATCCTTCTTTGTCCTATAAATACACAGTCATATCCTAAAGATACCCATTGATACCGGGTTTAGCTTATTTCAACCGATGCTTTCAAGCTGACAGTCCGTTTCCAGCGGAGACTGTCGAAAGGCACCGCCCCAACATCAAACAGCCCGCATTTAAAAAAATATTAATTGCTGCACACCCTTAATCAAAACTAAAGTTCTATGTGGATTGGGAATCATTGTGCCGTTCAAACCATCTAATTATTACACGAAATAAATGAAACAGACAGAAATGGGCAAGAATGGGCGTAGGAGTTATTGGCCTTAGGTTCTCCACAATTTTGTCCATATTATATTATAGCCGTGGTATATTACGCTTGAGAGTATGTATTCTTTCTCAATGTTGTCTACAATTATATGTTTCATACACCATTTTATATGTCAGCCTATGAATTCGACATGTGCGCTTTGCTGCCATTACTAATTCACTACACATTTATCACAAATACACACACACATCGACGAGGCAACAATGATCTAAAGGAAAGATTTGAAAGAAGATAGCTCATTATTAGAGCCGAAGCCTACTTACCGATTTCATGGCAGCTGCCATATCGTCATATCTCTCTGCCTGCTCGGCCAGCCTGGCTTTTTGCACCAGTTGCTCGCGGTCAACCATTTTAAATAGCAGTTATGAGCAGCTGTCTTGTGTGTTGGGGCCTAAAATTGTACTATCAGTGTATACTTTTTCTTTGAGCAGAGAAACGATAGCGGATCTTCTCGCTGCAGCTGCTGCCTGCTGTCTGTGCCTGCCGACGGGACACCCCTCCCCCTCCGAGCACTTTGCCTTGGTTGTGTCACCCTCCTAAAGGCGTGCCTGTACGGAGTGACGTCACGATCATGGCACCAGGAGAAAGTGACTGTAGAGCATTGTTGGAATAACCTTTTTACAAATACAGAATGGGATCATTTTCGGATTTATAATAATAGAGATTTAGTTGATAAGGTGTATTTTAAACTAGTCCACTTAACTTACCTAGAAAGTTAGTTAGTTTAGTTTTACAATTATTTTTGGAATGTATTGATGTTACATTTTTTTTTAGTTTGAAAATAAAAAATCTATTTGAATCTTTATGTAATGTAAAAATGTGTTTAAAAAAGAGAGACATTATGTTTTACTTTTTTGATAATCATTTTGATAGAAATTATGTTTTTATGTTGAATCTAATTATGTCATTTTACATTCATTTTTTTCAAATGAGCTAATGTCAAACCCAATATAGAAGACAACCCCAATAAAAAGGCTTTCCAAACATCTATTTATACTGGCATGAAATCCTTAGTCCGTGAGCACACTTACATTCTGTAAAAGGGACGAATGTCATTGTCAGTTTTTAAGAGTAGGTTTTCTTTATGTCAGGTTTTGTGTTATGTCATTTTATTTTATTGGCCATTTTCTTGGCTTATTTTATTTAGCTATTTTTCTAAAGTTTATAACAGGAAACAGATGCCAGGTGGTAGAGTGGTTGTCCTATGCCTGGAAGGTTCCTGCTCTCCCCAATTCATTCTGTTGTTGTGTCCTTGGGCAAGACACTTAACCCACCTTTCCGCCAGTGTCTATGGCACTGGTCTATGAAAAAGTTTTGAGTATGAAAATGTTTGGAGTTTGGAGAGTCCATAGGCTCAAAATGACTGCCATGTCTCACCCACCAGTGTGTGTGATACTGGGGAGTGAATGAATAATGGACTCTGGAAAGTGTTTTGAGAGCCTTGAAAACTGTACAACTATTTAAACTATATAAATCCAAACCATTATTAAATAAAAAATATACAGTTGTGCTCATAAGTTGCAGAAAGTTTGGCCATTTTCCAGAGAATATTAATAATAACACAATTATTAATTAATTATTGCATACATATGTTTTCCAGCCTGCTAGGCATTTATTGTGCATGCTACCTTATATTTACCAGTTGTTATTTTACCTTAATAAAATTGAGATATGTCATGCATAGGATTGGTACCATAGGGTTTACCCAAAATCTAAATGTAGCTATCAGCAACATTAACTTAATTAATAAAGTTAGCAAACACTAACCAGTCTGTTAACATTAAGCCTCCAATTTTGGTAGCAAATCTATGCATGATTCCATGGTAAACCGGAGATATTACATTAGTTGTTTTCCAAATTTTTGTAATTTAATGCCTACTTTGTATGCTGCCTTACATTTTCCAGTTTTCAGCTCAGAAACCTTAGTTTTGCATATTAAGCTAGCCTTAATTTAAACCCCATTTGGCTGCTACATTCCCGGTGTTAGCAAACGCTAGCTAATCTGTTAACATGAATATTGCAAGCCTCCAAGCTCAGACGTCACACTTAATCTTACCTGTTGCTTTTCACCATCCACTTGTTTAACTGCTGTTGCATACCTCGACATACCATTTTCTTTTATCTCTTTCTTTTTCTACACCATTCCTGCTGTAAAACATGGAGGTTGGATTGCTAATGTTTTGGGGATGTGTGAGCTACAAAGGCACAGAAAATGATGAATGCAGGATGTTATCAGAAAATACTGGAAGAAAATTGGAACTCATCAACCCAGAAGTTGCGCATGGGACGTATTTGGATGACCTCTCATTGGCTACAGCAACATAAAGTGAAGGTTCTGGCCATCTCAGTCTCCTGACCTCAATATCATTGAGCCACTCTGGGGAGATCTTAAATATGCAGTTCCAGTTCATGCAAGAATTTACAGGAACTGGAGGCTTTTGCCAAGAACAATGGGTAGATTTACCATCTGAGGAAATGAAAAGCCTCAACCAGAACAACCACAAAAGACATGGTATTAAGAACTGGGGTATGTAGTTTCTGTTGTCATTATGATTTAAAAAGAGTAAACACAGTTGTTTGACAATAAATGGCTTCACACTACTAAAAATGAGTGAAAAAAAAGTTTTTTGTGTTATCATTCATATTCTCTGAAAAATGGCAAAAAACACAAATTCTGCCAGTGTATGTAAATCTAGAAGCCCAACTGTATAACATTTTTCTTGATAATAAATTTACATCTATTTACAATTGCCAAATATTTATGTATACTTAAACTATAATAATGTACAGTAGGCTACTCAACATGCTGGACTGGTTCTAATATCTGTTGTTCTTGAACTGCTAACAGTTACACTACTTTCTTTGCAAGGTTACCATAATCATCTGTCCTCTTTGTGTAAATCACAAATTAAAGTGATTTTTAGCAAATATTCCTCAATAGATAGACCAACTGAAAGTTTTAGATTAAGATTTTCTATTTATGCTTTCTATTCACTATCACTATTATTATTTGATTTACAATAAATATCTCAAAAATACGGAAAATAGCATTTATTTTTCACATAATTAGTTACATGTATGATTATAGACATGTATTTTGCCAATCACACAAAATATATACAAAAGATACATTTATTGTGGACAATACTCACAGAATTAATAGCCTTCATCCAGCATACAATAGTGCTCATATCATTTATAACTTCATGACAGTCTTGCATTACATGCATTTGTTTTAGGGGAAGAACAAATCGAGACAGACCACCACATGTGTTTTCTTTTTTTATCAAATACAAACGTGTATATACTTAAAGTGCTTAACTTAAAGTTAGGAGAATATTATCTTATAATATCATAAATGTTAATTTTGTAAGTTAATGTCAGTAAGGGAAGTGCCAGTGAAAGTTGTTATTTACAGATTGTGTACCAGTTGAAGTTTAGCGCACTCAAGTCACAATTGTTGTAGAAGAGTAGTTCTGTTTAAATCACAACTTTAAGCAGACAACACCAGCATCTTCACTGTGGTCACAGTTGTGCACATTCCAGAGTATATGGGAGCATGTCAGTAGGGAACTCTCTATTCCAGTGCACTTGAGATTGTCCAGCTGGATTGTTCCTGTCCCAGACCCAAACTTATTTGCTTGTAGCACAGCTTCTACAGCCTGACCACAGCCTACCTGGCGGCACACAACTTGTGCATCCAGAATGTCCCAAGCATCATCACACACTGTACCCCAATTATAATTGAGGTACACCTCCACACGGCCCTCGCAAGAGTGTTTACCACCAGCCAGCCTAACTGTTCCTGAAAAACATTTATGAGCTTTTGAGTGCTGGAAAAAAAAGGGTCAAAGTGTCTAAGCCTAATAGGAATCACATGATGGTACTTTTGTGAAACACTATGTAGATATTTTTATTTATCTAACAACAAACATGTGGTCCCTGCAGTAATATTTTAGTTCAAGACATACATACATACAAAATAAAGAACCTTGGAGCAAAATTTTGACCAAACATAAAATACATTGAAATACAACTAAATGCAGCAGGTAAAATAAGAAATGCATGTAACATACCTGAAATAGGTTGTGTGGTTGAAGGAGCTGTCGTAACCTTGGTGATCATTGGGGCTATTGTTCCTTGCAATGCTAAGTTACGACCATATTCTTCAGGTAATATGGACTGCACTGATACTTGGTTTGCTGGGGGTTCTAAGAAGAAAAGGTTTGTGATGTGTGACAAATAGTCGTAGTATTGTTTCAATACCTTAAGATAATTGCACACTGTAGTCAAGCAGAGAGAATCCCAACATTTAGCAAAGCCGATAGATTGGTTCATTCAGGTTTATTCCAGATCTGGGTTCAAACACTGATAAGCAGAATCTGACAGGTCCTTAAATACCTCCTAGCAAATAGCATCTGTTTTACATCATTGTCAATATTATCTTATTGTATAGAGGGGTCCTTATTCCAGGAAACCATAATCATATTTATATATTGGAGAGGCATATTGATAGGTTTATAATCTCTTCCGAACGGGGGCTAGGAGCCCTTGTTTGGGTCATATGAATTGACCACACACAAGGCTACCACACGAGAGAAGATCCTATAAGATTAAACACCTAATCTCTCCAGATGGGAGATAGGATCCTCGCTTCCTGGTGCCCCATAAATTGACTCCATACATCCACAGAAGACTACTACACAAGGTAATAGCCCATGTAATAAGAGCAAACATTAAACATGCATTTCCTAATGACATAAAAATTACATGATATCACACACTGATATATTTTGTCTTACAACTAAAGGGATGTGTTTTTAAATACCATTAAAACCTGTGGACATTAGTGATGCCTATGTGTGTTAAGACTGATGTCCTGTTAACTTACTATTACAGATGACTCCAGCGTCCTCATTATGGCCGCAGTTATGCTGTCCCCAGCCCAGGTTAAAGCAGAAGGACAGCCCTGCTTCATTGCCAGTACAGCCCACATTGTCCAGGAGTATTGGACCAGAACCATAGCCAAAGTAGCCCATTACTGTGGCTGCTATGGCACTGCCACACTGAAGCTGCCTGCATACCACCTCTGCATTAGCTTTTTCCCAGTCATCATCACATACTGTCCCCCAAACATTTCTATAAAGAATTTCCACTCTCCCCTGGCAGCTACCATTACCATTCACCACACGAATAGGGGCTGGGGCTGTGCAGCAAATAAAAAGAGATAAATGTATGTTTACAAATATGGCTAGTTTTTAATACAAAGGATATTATAATTGGGAAATAGTATTGTTACCTTGAGTTGTGGTAGCGGAGGTACCTGTAGTAATGGTGGGAGTTGTAGCAGCTCTGGCAGCTGCGATGGCTGTGGTATTTGTGGTAGTGGAGGTGCCTGTAGTAGTGGTGGTAGGGGATATAGCTGGGGTTGGTGTGGTGGCTGTGGTACCTGTGGTACCTGTGGTAGTGGAGGTGCCTGTAGTAGTGGTGGTAGTTGAGATAGCTGGGATTGGTGTGGTACCTGTGGTAGTGGGGGTGCCTGTAGTAGTGGTGGTAGTTGAGATAGCTGGGATTGGTGTGGTACCTGTGGTAGTGGAGGTGCCTGTAGTAGTGGTGGTAGTTGAGATAGCTGGGATTGGTGTGGTGCCTGTCGTAGTGGTGGTAGTTGAGATAGCTGGGATTGGTGTGGTACCTGTGATAGCGGGGGTGCCTGTAGTAGTGGTGGTAGTTGAGATAGCTGGGATTGGTGTGGTACCTGTGGTAGTGGAAGTGCCCGTAGTAGTGGTGGTAGTGGAGATAGCTGGGGTTGGTGTGGTGGCAGTGGTACCTGTGGTACCTGTGGTAGTGGAAGTGCCTGTAGTAGTGGTGGTAGGGGATATAGCTGGGGTTGGTGTGGTGGCAGTGGTGGCTGTGGTACCTGTGGTAGTGGAGGTGCCTGTAGTAGTGATGGTAGTGGAGATAGCTGGGGTTGGTGTGGTGGCTGTGGTACCTGTGGTAGTGGAGGTGCCTGTAGTAGTGATGGTAGTGGAGATAGCTGGGGTTGGTGTGGTGGCAGTGGTACCTGTGGTATTGGAGGTGCCTGTAGTAGCGGTGGCAGTGGAAGTAGCTGGGGTCTGTGTGGTACCTATGGTAGTAGAGGGTTCAATAGTAGCGGTGGAAGTGGAGGTGCCTACAGTAGTGGAGGTAGCTGGGGTTGATTTGGTAGTTAGATTTGTATTTATATTGACAGGAGCGTGGTTCGTTGCTGAAAGAAAATTGTTAAATATAAATATAAAATGTAATCAGGCCACAACACAACCCTGCTCAAGTCATTCAAAGGTTGACAACCAACCACTAACCCCTTTAGGTCATATGGAAAATGCTATGTTTCTTTTTTTAAAGCAAGAAAGCAAACTTAAGTAGACACATACAGTTGGGGGTTAAAAATACAATATATGTTCATACCTGTTTTGATGTTCATTCTGTCATTTGTTGATAATGTTGTCAAAGGACCTGAGATGGGTTTAAACAGGATATTTGATTGTTACATCCTCTCAAACATTTTACTTTAAACTTTTGTACATATTTTACAAACAAGAATGCAAATTTAACTGTTGTTATTTCACAAGAGAAGCATACCAGCACAAGAAACTCCAGCATCCTCATGATGGCCACAGTTGTTTATGCCCCAGCCCAGGTTTACGCATTTTTCCAGCTTAACCTCATTGCCAGTGCAGTTGACATTGTCCATGTAAATTTCACCAGTTCCATGGTCAAAGTAAGCATTTGTGTGTGCTGCCAAAGCTTCTCCACAGTTTAACTGCCTACACACCACTTTTGCATTATTGAAGGACCAATCATCATCACACACTGTTCCCCAAGTGCCATTGTAGAAAATCTCGACGCGGCCCTTGCAGTCATCGGGCCCATTTGAAAGACGAATATCACCATCTGATGCACCTGATAATTCTTATAAACAAGGATTATCATAAGAAACACATTAATGATTTGTAATTTACATATTTATTAAAAGTAGCTTTAATATAAAATTAAAAAGAACATATTCTAATGAGAAAGTATGGATTGAAAAGGAAGGGTATAATATGGCAGGCAGAGAAAGGAGAAGGGTGTGGGCCTGCAGTGTTTATTACTACTGTTACACCAGAAAAATGGAGGTATGGAGTAAATGTTGAACATGTAATACTTTATTTAGCACATATTTGGTCACCATACGCCTGAACCCAGACAAAAACACATTACAACAATACACATTCTCACGTGTGTATCATTCAGACGCTCTCCACCTGAAAAAGCATCCCTAAATCTGGAAGGTGCCAGTACCATCTCAGTGGGCTTCATGAATGCCACTGAAGTTTTAGCCAGATACATCACACCTTAATCTGACTCCCTACTGGTCTCTCATGATCCACATGGGAATTAAAAGTCAAAACACCTGGGAAAGTATAACAATAGGAAGCAGACAATAAGGACTGCTAGAGTTTTGGAAGCGCTTTGTGGTGTTTCCCAGAATCAGGGTGGATTACTGCTGGCTTAATTAAAGAGTTTGCCTCCGGCTCAACAAATTCTCCACTATGTAACTCTGAGTGATGGGACACACTACTATTTTGCCTAAACACTTATCTTCACAGATCCTATATTCATCATGCACAACATTTTTTTTTATTCCCAATTGTTATTGTCTTGTCCCAGAGCAACAACAGCTTCAGGAAACAAATGTCTTGTATGTGCTACATACTTGGCCAATAAAGTTAATTTTGATTCTGATTTGGAATCCAAAGTGAGTTTGTTTTAGTGCATTTCCAGATTGATGTCTTTGGTTGGAGGAATTCATAAAGATTACACAATTTTCACACATGATGTGCAGATTAAAAAGGACCTACCGTCTGGGGTGGGTAACAATGTGGAGAATGATCCAAAATCCTTTTGCCCAACCAAAATTTCTAGGAAACAAGAAAATATAATAAAGCACTAGCTGTGCATTGCCTTATTCTTTAACACTGCTTTACTCCGTCAGCCTGGTGAGTTACATGGTTCTTACCTTCACATTTGACACCCACATCCTCAAAATGGGAACAGTTGTGAACACCCCATCCCGCATTACTGCACTGGCCAAGTTCTGCTTCAGTTCCACTACATTCCACATTATCCAACAGGATGGGACCCAGTCCTTGCCCAAAATGTGATGTTGTGAGCGTTGCTATTGGTATTCCACATAACATCTGCCGACACACCACACTGGCATCCAACATGTCCCAGTCGTCATCACAAACTGTGCCCCATGAGCCATTGTGAAACACCTCCACTCGACCCTCACACATGGTAGTCCCATTCACCAGTCTTACTATAACAAGAAAAATGTTTACTTTTCCATCAAATATCTTTGGTGGAGGAGGAATAAATACATTATTTAAGCAAGAGACAAACCAACAGAACAGTGGAGTGATACTTACTTGGGTTTTGGATCTGTTGGAAAGGAGAGCCCCATGGGCTGCCTAAAAGAGGAGGCAAGTGAAAGAAAAAATAACATTCAGATCTATGACATGAGATACACCATATGTTTCATTAATATCTGTAATATAAAAGACATTTTTCAAATTAAAAGGTAAATTAAAAATTACTCATAGACATCTAAGCACTTTATATTGTCATGCAAACATATGTGCATTGTCCTCTCATAAAATGAGCCATACTGTAGCAAGCAATGTCAGTGTCCTAAATACAGGAACATTGAGACAAGAGGTTTCAACAATAGCATTTCACATCACAGTCATTTAACCCCCAGTGTTGACAACATTTTTTTAATTTGTGTACAGTAAATCTACAAAATTTTGCTTTACAGTCACAGTCATTTGTTCTTTTTTAAATGAGTAACTTACCATCAAAGAGATCACGTTTCTGTATTTTCAAGTCTCCTGCAAGAACAATACACAAAATTAGATTTTGTCTGTTAGGTCAGCAGTACTATTTTTAGCTCCTTTGAACAATTTACTCTCCAAAAATTGCTAAAACTATTTTAAATTAGACTCTTTTCAAACAACTACAGGTTTCAGCCGGTTTACGGGGCAAACACATAGCAGGCAAAAACTGTTGATACAAAAGAATTCTCTTACTTGGATCTTACTTGGAAGTAGAAGATTGGTCAGCTTTATTGTAACGTTTCAAAAAAGCACTCAAGTCTCAAAACCTAATTTATTTTGAGTCCTTTACGGGACACTTTTTAGGGTCTGACAAAATGGTAAAATTTTTCTCTTTATTATCAATATGCCCATATGTTGTTCCTACAAAATAAAACTCAAAGATATTTAAACAATACTAAATACATTTTTAATTTTCTTTTCAGGACAAATTTAATTTCTCCCAAAATAGAGCACCATCTGGAATTTCAACAATAACGCCTCATTAAATATCTTACCTTTGTTGTCCTGGCCGAATCGCAGCACTAAACTGACCGCCACAAAGATAACGGATCCCAGCAGTGTCACCAGGAGCCACATGCCAGAATTCCAACACCGACAGTCGTTCATCATCATGCGCAGGCCTCTCATGGCTGCTTGACTCACCATCCACCTGTAAATCACATTGCCCATCATACACAGGTCCCAACAGGCCTGGATCTCTCACTACCACTATATTGCAGAACAATTACTATTTTTACTTGTGGTTTACAACAAGCGAGGCTATGTATTGAGCTGCAGCTGTTGTTGTGGTGCTGTAGTAGGTATTGATTAGGATTAGTAAGTGTTTAAATGTCCCCACAATCAAGCTTTGTTCACAGAAACAGATAATAACAAAGATCTTAAAGGACTTTTACATTTTTCATCTAAATTCTACAAAATTTTGGCCTCTCATACAGCAGATTATGTAACAGATGATGACCCTATAAAGCTGTCCACACTAATGCATATTTATTTTACAACTTATACCAGAATTTCAAAAATACTTTAAAATAAACTGATCAGCAAGAAAACTGCATTATTGTTGTCTGCAAATAATACAAGAAAAGTCTCAGTTTTGAATAAAATTAGCCTCTTCAAAAGCTTCACAATTCCTAGGTATTTACAATGAAGTAGCATGGACATCAAAGTGCTTCAAAGGTTACAACCTTTAAATCAAAACTGTTTTAGTCTGGGCATAAACAGTCCAAGAATTAGGAAGGATGGAGTTACAGATAGAAGCAGCCACCTGCATCGGTGTTTTTGGAAATGAAGGGAATTTCCTAGAGGCAGATAACTGACATCACTCAATAAACTGAGTTAGAGTACAGTAGCTAGACATTTAATACATTTTATACAATTTTGCCTGCACAGTAGTTTTAAGGATAGCAGCAAATCATTTTCTTTAAAATATTGAGACAGGTTGTACCCGTATCATTTATCATGTTTGTATCATTTTTAAATCCTAAATAGACTGCAGACAATTACCTTTTTTATCATGTTATCCTTAGGCAGCGGCTCTGTGTGGTTCGGCCTTGGCTTGTTTGTCTTTTTGCCCATACAGAATCCCCCCTGACCTTATGCAAGAATGTGTATTTGGGATGATGAGGGGAGAATTTGATATTGGCCTCTCGAGATAGTGGACATTCCGAGCCCATGGGACACAAAAAGACATTTCTGCTTTCTGTGGTCCCCATCGTCAGGAATAACCACTGCTTCCTGCAATCTGTCAATAAGATCCTCCAAAACGCTTAGGTACCTGATGACAATACAGGGGCGCCGCTCGTCTCCTTGGAGAGTATGAGCCACAAGGATGAGCGAATGGTCAAATCTTTCAACTTAGGTGGGTTATGCAGTGCAAGATTTTGTATTAATTGTGGCAGAACAACCTAATAATGGTCTCGCCAATTAGGCCTATGTAATGTTTTTTTTTTTTTTTTTTTGTTTTTGTCTTTAGACCCATTCTCAGGACAGTTAGATGCTGTTATCACAGGGAACTAAGTCAGTCCAGTTGGTGAGGTGGGACATTTTAACACTAGCACAACACTCAAGAACCACCGCTGTCGCTTTTCCAGACAGTGCTAACAAAACCCCATGAAACTCTGAGACAAATGGCTTAGTTATGAGGGATGAAAAATAATCTAGTCCTCAATGCTATGTTTTTCAATACTCCATTCATAGTAGGATATAGCACAGATCCACTGGGGAATAATGTTGCCTTTTGTGTCAGCTCTGCTTCCCCTCCCTTCTCATTTCCAGTGCTGAGAAATAGCTGAAAGATCTCAGGCCCCACAAAAAATACCCCTTAATGTTTTAGACAAATCACACAAAACAACATTTGATTATTTTTGACAGATTGGAACAGGTAATCTAATTGAAATCATTTCTAAATTTGGGGTAACTGTGACTTTGAGACAAAAGGTTTTCTTTATGGTCAACACAATGATACTATAGTAAATTCTTATTGAACATAAGGTGTCGTACATATTACTGTTCATAGTGAAAAATCATTATAGCAAACAGTAAATTAAAAAATACATACCAAAACGTAGTAATTCTCTTCTAAAATGAGTAAAGTCCTCAAAACAAAACAACAATCTTTAAAAAAATGTTCAATTGTACAGGAAGGTTAACTCCAGAATTCACAGAAGCTTTCTGTGGGAATGAAGCAAAGTGTAGTATCCAGGCCGTTGTTGGTCTTTCATCTCCTCGACCCTTTCTTGGTTATAAGTACAAGGTGTCCATGACAGAGATTACGTAAAATAATAAACACAAAGTAATATTCTAACGCCCCTCTATCTATCTTTTCTTACTAAAAGTGGGAGGGGCCAAATAACAAAACAAAAGGTGGTGAAAGCCAAGCCATCAATAGTATCCCTGCATCTCCAGTTTCAGGTAGCTCTCAGAGAAGGTGAGTCCTGCTCATCTCTGCACACAGGGCGAACAGGACTGAGGCTGCGGCCAGAGCTGGGGGACATGTGTGTGCCATAATGTTGGTGTGTGCAAATGACGTTCAAGAACAGAAAGGTGGAATGACAAAAAATGTTTATAATTATTTATTAACAACAATTTTTCCCTTTTTACGATAGATAGTTCTAGTGCAGGCTACAATATTACCAGGGCACAAATGTCTTAAAATTAATTTACATCTTTTGTCTTTCCCAATGTGAAGTCTGTCACAACCCCTTTATTTTCACATAAAGACAAATATAGACTCCATTGAACTGGATAGCAACCCTATAAATGCACACACATGTTTTTTTATTCGGAGAATAATCATTGACAATGTGAATAGGAAATGTCAGTCACTCACTCTGTTACCACTTTATTTTATTATAGAACATCATACTCATTTCTAAACTAGTCTACTATAAATGGATATTCAAGCCGCATTGACTTTAATGTCTTCTCAAAATGAAAAGCCTTGGGCCTGTCTGCACCCCAACACTAATTCTTTCTGACAAGTGCCTTCTGTCCATAGCCATTGTGCCAATTAAAATAGGCAACCAATTTACTATTTGCCTCTGTGGTGTCTCCAAATCACTGCCTGAGCCAAAATACATGGGTTCTGTTACTTTCTGAACATCTAGGATAAAAATAAGGAAACTTCCTATTATTAAAATAGATCTCAAGCCAAAGATAAGGTGTAACAACTAAATAATTAACCATAGATCAATGGTTAATTGCTAAATGTTGATATTTAATTCACATTGGGTTCACAGTGAGCCATAGGCCAAACTTGTGTGTTGTTTATTTTAAATCTGGTCGTAAACTGAACTTACAAAAGCCACCTGGGACCTGGTAATATATTTTACCTGTAGTTGGCGTAACCTTCTCCCAGTGATATGTGTGTTTTTTTTTACATGTTATGGATCATCCGAAGAACACATTTCAGGAGTCCACCAGAAGACGTACAATAATAGTGAACAGTGCTTAGCTCCACACTAACCTGGCGCATCAGTTCTTCAGACTACCAGTTAAATCCCACTGGCTTTTTAAGTCCCTTGTGTTCTCACCCAGTGCTTGAGTTTCCCAACACTAATGTGGGAACAGGTAAAGTTTTTTTTTAATAAGAACAATGACCCAATCTGATACCGCATGAAGTAGTACTCATACAGATTACTACTTCTGAAAAAAAGAAGCAAAGAAACAGAAAATAATGAGAAGTCTCAAGGAAGCTCAGTTTTCCTCATTTCCCAGTTGCATTGTATAAAGAGGACAATACTGTGAAATGCAATAGTGGCAAGTGGAAAAACGCTTTTGATACTGACCAGGAATATTTCACATAACATGCTGTATATGAAATCGCCCAAGATTATATATCTACATTTCTAATGTGAGAGCAAAATCTGTAGGTTACTTAATAACCTTTGTCAAACTGTAAGATAATTGAATTTAATCTTGACACAAATAGTCCAGTGAGACATCATATCACCTTTGTTGTAGACAATCATTTTAAGTGGGTCACGAAGACAAGTAAAAGAGTATTTTGTATCTATCCAAGGTGGAGAAAGCAGACACACATCACATCAGCATTCTTAATTATACACCAAAAGTTAAACTATAATAATTATACACCAACAAAACCAAAACTTATTGTCACTGCATTCATACTTTATAACATCCTGAACTCTTAGATTGTAAATGAGTAAACGCCTAGAAGCCTAATAAATGTATGGAAGAATTATATTAGGAATCAATTAGATATTTAATATTATATTGACTTGACAATCTTCATTTCATAAATATGCTGCACTTATATAGCCCAAAAAACAAACACAGTGTGGTGACAGTAACATTTAAGGACACATGTCTACAAAGGTGCAGTATTTAATCTGTAAGACAATACATTTGTTTCAACCAGTGTTGATTTCATTATAATGATTGGTTCTAATATGGACACAAAATAAATGCACTCAAAGCAGTCAAATGGCATATTTTTAAGGACTTTTAATTTCAATATTTCTCCTTTGCTTAATGTCAGGAGAATTTTTAAGTTTCATAAAGGAGAGTTTGCGTTCATTCTGTTGACATCACATTGTCCCTTCCTAATGTTGTCATGGACATGAACAAAACCCACTTACAGGACACTCCCTTTGAGCCGCTCATCACTTCTTGTATCCACTTCCCTCGCACGGCTACCTCATTGTGAAGGTTTCATTGTACAGCTCCATTTAGGTGATAATATAGCCCCAGGCACTTTAGAAATGTTTTCTTCTGAAGTCACCATGAACTTTTCCAGGAAGCATTTCATACTTGAACTGTTATTACACTCTCCCATGAGATTAACTCCTCCGGTAATCAGACCCCGAGCAGACGAAATCGGGGAAGGATCGTCGATTAGCCCCTATACAGTATTTCAAAGGCTGTCCTGTAGACGCCACCTCATTGTGCACTTGCAGCCTGTAACCACTAGTGGACGTACATTGCACGCAAGTTGGCATGGGGTAGAGAGTTAAGATGCTTTCATGAATATCGGGAAAATTAGTACTTTTGTAATAATGATATGTGGAAACAAGATATAAGTTACCTGTAATGCATAAAAAACAATTTTATTATGTAATAATAAAGTGTATTTACTATCTTATGTTCAAAGTAGCACATTTACTTGTTTATGCCTAGGTTATTGGTTATTCACTTTCCTCTCCTGTACCTGAAGCCAGCACTGTGTTCGGACAGTGGAGTGACACCGGACTGAGACTCGTAATTTGCGTGAATGTGTCACTATCTAACATAAACAAACCCCCTTGCACGGCTCTGAAGACCTCTAACAATGAACTTTACAACAAGAGCGATAACTTATTACTTATTCTAACGCTTCAAAGGATAATACGATACGTGAAGAAATATTGGACAGTAGGGCTGTTTGGTGCGCGCGGAAATGACTTGGATACAAGTTGTGTCCAGAAAAGTTAAAGGTAAGCTAGCGTTAGCTATAGGGACATTGTGGCTAACTAACGTTAGTTCTTAGTATTTATGTCAAAAGCTAACCACATGCTGACGTGTTTGCGAACAATAAGCATATTTGGTATTATTAACTACAACTACACCTTAATAAGCTCAAGCTCAATTAATTAGCCACCGGCCGAAAGCCTCTTTGTAATATGAAGCCATACCCCAGCAGCCATATGGGCAAAGCTCCCATAAGAGCTGCTCATGAGTAAAATTGGCTCTAGATGTTTGATAGAAGGTTAGATGTGGACGTACTGTAGTTCTGCTTTTACTGTTTGGACTGCTCAATACTTTCACATATCTGTTCTGATACGTGGGGTATTGTTTTAGTTGGCTGTAACAATTGCTTGAACATGACAACTTTCTACCAATGTAGTTTAGTTGCTCTCTACGCTGGTGTGTTTTTAATATATCACTGCTTTCACATTGTTTTATTGTCACTGCATTCATCTCACACACTAAGTACCTAATCTTTTCCCATCTCATTCTTAAAATTTTCAGTAACCCAGCCTGAAAAATGCATGCTGCATGTCTGGTTATCATCCATCATCTTTCTGCACATCATCTTCAGAAATCAATAGTTTTTCCTACTTTGCATGTTGTGCTGTGAATGTGGCATTATGAAGAAACAGGAGGATGACCATCTGTCATTGTCTTGTAAGAGTCCATGCCAGGACCAAACTGACTATGGACAAGAGGTGAAGAAGCTTGGTGCTGATTTAAAAACAGAGAGACACCATTCACAGCCGACCCATCAACACCTGAGGGCGGAGCTTAGGCACCTGCGAGAAGAAGCAGAAGGGGAGCTAAAGAAGGCCTTGCTGGAACTGGTGTCCCGGCGTGGGTACCAAACAAACAGACATCTCAACAGATCCTGGCGGCTGCAGACAGAGGAGGTGGACATTAAAGGCACCCGGCGATACCCAAAGGAAAACACATATAGTGATGTAGGGTACACAGGGCTGGAGCAGCTGCTGACATTATATGACAAGATAAATGTTGAGACAGCATGCCATAAACTGCATCCTAAGCAAGAATTAGACCTAGAAAAGGCCCTCCTACTTTGCCACCTGCTAAAGGGTTATGGAAAATCTTTGCAGAAGAGGCAAGGCAAAAGCCATTCTAGTAATATTACCAAAAGAGAAAGTCACTCAATAAAGACTCAGGACTGTTACCTAATAGACAGTTGTTTAACTTATTCCAGGACTTCACTTAAGACCACAGAACTAACCTTTAAATCTGTAAAGAAGAAAACCATTCAAAGACAGCAACAGTGGGCTTCTGGACGGGACTTGTGTGCAGCTGACCCCTGTCCTGCTGCTATAGAAGGAGACACCTGTCCTAGCAGCACTCTAAAAATTTGTCACCCAAACAACCCTCCCCATGTTGGCTGGGACGACCCAGCCTTTTGCTGCACTGAGTGCTCTGGGTCAGATAGGTCATCGCCCTCCAAATGCTTGGAGACAAACATGGAGGTAAGCTGTTTATTTTTATGTTTACACTTACTGTCCCTTTAAAATAATGTCTGCAGGTTATCATGTTGTGTTTCTGTTTTGTTACTACATGTTACTTTCTAGTAATCTATTTTTCTCAATTCATGAACAGTTAATTATTTTTTTTAAAACATGTGATGATAAAATTACATTTATCAGTTATCTATTGGCTTGATGTAATACATGTACTTACCCCAACTTTAGAGGCTAAACAAGTATAATAATGATATAATAACAGATGAGCTCATTTACAAGCCTTGATACCAATTTTAAAAAGGTAAAAAGTTACACTTGGCCTTGAATTTGGTTGGCCATGGCACCTTTATAATCTAAAATCTTACAAAAACCGAGATTTTGTACAAATGCCATTGATTAAATTGACACTAATTACATTATATATGAAGAAAATCTAAGACAACAGCATGAGCAAAAAGGATGGAATTTAACTTAAACTTTGTAAGTTTAAAAAAAAAGACAATATATTTATGGTTTGTAAATATAAGCTGTCTTAATTGTTGTGCTGATTTAAAAGCAGAAGGATAAAAGGATATAAACTTTGTGGTAGTGGTGTACTAATACAATAATTGTCATTGCAATGTTAATGTACTTATGCCACTTCATGTTGTTCATTGTTTGTTGAGATGTTCATGATACATCTCAACAAACCCTGAACAACTTATAGTGACAAGTATATAAAGAAGCTGCTTAGTGGGGTGACATCCTAAAATACGGGTACAGCTCTTCCCGCTGTCAGACACTCTTTAGTCTCTATAGAAAACACCAGCCATAAAACATGAGAATGAACCTGGATTGGATACACTTGTTCTTTTGCCTGCCTCGTGCAACCTTCCCGTGTTTCACTGAGGACTGCCTCTTCAACAATCAATAGCCAGCCTACATCATTCCAGCGTCATCTCCATGGAAACGAGCTCTAGTCGCGGTAATGATTGGGCCCCGTCTCAGAGGCTGCCTTTTTGTGATAGGACGACAGAAGCCCTCCCTACCCCCTCCTCTGGGCGACAACATTCACCATCTTATACACACATTTTTCTCTCTTCGTCCTGTTTCTTCACCTTTGTGGCTCTGGAAACGTCATGGGCTCAAACTGTTCGCTGAGTCTCACTGCATCTGGATCAAACACCTTCTGAAACGGCCACATCAATAGGCAGACTCTTCCAGCTGAGGACTTGACATGCTACGCACATCCAGGGATTCCAGAGACTGGGGACTGGAGACCTGTTAGTCAGATTGTTCGCTTCCTTCTCTACACACGCCTCTTCTTGTTTGCTTTTTCAGCTGGGCCTTCATTTTTCAGCGTCATTCAGCGGAAGTAGTCAACATCTCTTCTTTTACCTTTATGATTACCTAAAACAAACCACATGACAGAGGACTAATAAAAGAAGATAATGGCCGTGTGCGTCAGTGTATTGACAATGATCAGAACACTCCAATATGTAAGAAACTAATCAGAAGATGCTGAAGTGGATCCATGTAATTCTTCTTACGCAAATTAAAAAACCTGTGATGGCTGGTTCTCAGCCAGGCGCCTCATTTTGGCATATGGATCTTGTGTCTGTTTGATTTTGACAAAGTGTGATATATGACTCTCCCTGACCAGTCCGAGCCCAAACCGGCACACACAGAGATGGCCGGTCGCAGTGAGGCAGCACCATCAGGACTGCAGCTGGATGTAAAGAGTTTAGAGGAGCACAGTAGTGAGCAACATGGGATCGCAAACAAGCCAGTGCTGGCTACTTCATTGCTGGGGAAAAGACACCACTCACTCTACGCAAGTCTAAATGGTTTTGAAGGGGAAGCGATGAGAAAGGTAACTGTTACTGACCTGATAGAAAATGCTGAAATATTTTGGCCAGGACTTGTGTTGCACCATGCAATATCTATGGCCTTATGAAAAAGTTTGTAATTATAGTACATCACCAGGTGCTCGGTCATAATGCCTGAACACTAGCTCCAAGGACTGCATTTTATTGACAACATTTCGATCCTACATGGATCTTCCTCAGGTCAAAAGAGATTTTGATGCAGTTGTTGGAGCAAGTGTGCAGGCATTACTTAGTCATTACTCATGACTTTGTGAATACAGTTTTACATTGTACCTTTCAGTGACATATTATAAGTTATTACTAATTTATATATTAATATATAAAAAAATAGAGTTCTAGACTACAATAGAAATAATTATCCCCTTTTCATGGACAAGCCCTAGCTCTTTATCAGTGGTAACTGATTTTATTTTGATCAACAGTGACTTTTTTCACAGTAAGGAAACTGAAGCTCATTCGGGGCATGTTCAATACTGGTACTAACGTTCGTCCTGAGATCTGGCGTAATGGCAAACTTAATGGCTGTTGTAAATGCTCCCTAAGCATCCCTAATGTGTCCTCAGAGGCCTGCTCATAGAATCACGCACTGTAATATTCAAATGCTTACTTATGTTGGTAATAGTTGATATTAGTCAGTGAAAGTTATTTTGCGTGGTCTTGATGTGTTATGGTTGATTTATTCTGATAAATCACACATACACATACATCTTCACTTCTGTAGCTTCACATAAGTGCTGCTCTCCCCACCCCCAAAATCTTATTATCCAATCACCACAATCACAGGTTAGTCAAGCCCCCGGTGAACCATCAACACCGACTCAACCTGTGGTTGTGTGGCCACAGACACTGAAAATGAGCATTTATTGAAGCAGTAAATAAGATTTCACATCAATCGTTGCTTGGACTTGTGAGCTTCAGCTGTGGACTGCCAGTTTTACCTCAATGTTTTTAATTACTTTAGCTGTCTGGAAACATACCTAAGCTTGGTAAGATGAGGTTGAATAAAAAAACAATAGTTTATTAGAGATAACGTGTTAGTTAGATAACATGGAAGGCTGTATATGTGGAATTCTTTTTTTTACTGTGTATTTACATTTGTTGTTGAGTCAACTGAAACTGCTACATTAGGCTGTGGTTGTAAAATCAGGTGTCAGGCAGCTGAAAGTCAATTTGGTCCAGTCGTGTCAGGAAGATAAAATTACATCACAGTTGTATCGATACTATCCTAGGAGCTTTATGTCATGTGCTCTATATATATATATATATATATATATATATATATATATATATATATATATATATATATATATATATATATATTATATATATATATTATATATATATTATATATATATATATATAATATTATATATATATATATATTTATATATATATATATATTTATATATATATATTTATATATATATATATATATATATATATATATATATATATATATATATATATATATATATATATATATATATTTATTATATATTTATTATATATATTTGTGTATAGAGACAAATTTGCCTATAGGCTAAAGAAGCATTTGACTGTGTTGCCTGAAGTGGAAACTCAAACACCTGTCTTCAGAGCATTTGGTTCATCTCAAATGTCTCTAAATTCTTCTCAGCAAAGTCTAAATCAAGCAAGGCATCAAGCAAACATGACAAGGCTAAATATATCACTTTTGATCCTTAGAATATTCAAAACATGCCTATTTTAAGACACAGGGTTTACTTCTGTGTTGGTGTGCAGATTTGAGGTGGGTCTCTGTTGTGCCTTGTGAATAATTGATTGTTGATGTATAAATGTAATCTCTAGGGTTTGTTCTGCATAGTTCAACCCAGACATCACTGTCTGCCTGTCTGACCGCTGCAGACTCTCTGGATCAGAGGTCAGACATTGTGGTGACTATCATTAATTTATTTATTTAAAAAGTGCATAGTAATAAACAGTACTATTGTCAACATGCCAGAGTTAGCCAAAAGGCTAGTTTTCATCTATTATTCCTTGGCAGATGTACAAAGACACCCTAGAGAAAATAAACATATAAACACAAGATAACAATAGAATTAGAACTAGATCATGATACACAAATTACTACTTTTTCTTTTGAGAATATCTAACCATTAACCCAGACCTTTGTATTTGTCTTTACCCTAGAGCACATATTTTATTTATACTCGCTGAAAATGTTGGTCAAATGAAATTTTTTATTACCAATATTTTCCCACAATGGCAAATGCTTTTGTCTGGAGGAACTGCAAACAGTCACTGAATGTCAAGAAAGGTCACCCCGGCCTTTTATTATTGAAGAGCTTTTGCTCAGAGTGCATTTATTAAAGGCGACACCTAAAGAAATATGGTAGAAACTGCCAAATTGAAGGCCGGGGAGAGCATTAGCAATTTACCTTAAGCAGCTCCGCACTAGAGGCTTCTCTGGGAGTACTGTGGCCCTTTATCATAGGGGCCTTCAGGTCATTGGAGCTGAACTCAACGCTTCAGTGATGAAAGTGGAGGAGTGATTTTTCCCCAACATCAACGGTTGGCTGCATTTTTTCCAATTAATATTATGCACTTTAGTTTCTGCCCAGCCCCCTGGAGATTAGACTTATTATAGAATGAAATTGGCTGTGCTTAAACCCTAAATACTTGCACTTTTGTAAGAATACGGTACAAGGTAAGTAATCAAGCAGAACAACATAATTTTTGAGGGATGTGATGCTGTGTCTGGTATGTAGAAATTTTAATAGTACATCCTTTTTACGCATCTAAATAAATATGGCCTATTGTGGACGATTTGGTTTTACACTTGTCTTTTGCAGTAGAGCTCAAATGAAGTTGCATTTGTGGTTGATTTTGGTTGCTGTACATTTTGGCTTGCACATGCATATGACGTTTAAACAAAAATTCAACCAGGAAGTCTGTTGTTGCTCTTCTCCCTCATCCCTCTCTGTTCACCTGTCTGCCACGACCAATCCCAACCTCCCATTTTACTTCTCAGCCAATCATCGCTCACCTGTTTGTATTTAAGCTCTCTCTCCCTCTCTCTCTCTGCCATTCACCTTTTTCAAGGATGGCCACAACCCTCCCCCACCCCATAACCTCCTCAGCAGCAGAGCATTATTCCTCCAGATTCATCAGCAGCAGCTCACTCTTGCCCACTTTTTTTTCCTCACCACCACCGGTGTCTATGCCCCGGGGTTGGGATGTTCCCTAATAAATCGACTTCATCCTCCTCCTTCATTACATCGCACAACTCCCTGCCAGGGTCTAAGCGCCAAAACCTTTTCTCTATTAAAAATTTATTGCACCGCATTATTTGTGTCTGATTAAGTCTCTCCATGGTTGAAATGCAGTTCACCCTGATTTGATTAAGGGTCCGGTCTTTTGAAGCTTTCATTTTGAATTGTGGGAGCTACAAATCATCTCCATAACCTTCTGCCTCCCACTTTCTGCTGACACCACAGTAAATAGAAATAGCTTAGTGACCCCTCCTTCTGTTCTCTTTAGACTTTTCTAATGGCCAGATGTTCTCTGCATGTCTGACAGCTTATTAAGTCTGAGAGGCATGCGTTGTTGTGGCATTTATATTTGTGCACTTAGATGGTGAAGCAGCAAATGTGTTGTTATAGAGAGCAAATGTTGTGACGATGCCAAGCCATAATAAAATCTACAGTGTCATCCTTGTTGATATTTGAGCATTACATTTAAATAATTCATTATTAATTGTTTTTTTGGATGTCCAGTGCTACATTCACTTATTTCTGCACCTTTTCAGAATCATATGCTGGGGAGACCACTAACAAGCATATTATCCAGACAGACCATTTTATTATTCTCCAAACTCAGCCAGAGGGCACAAGGATGATCTGAGGTAGAGGCACATTGTTCAATGCTTTCGGAGGGTTAGTAAGGGGGGTGCCTTTGTTCTCCGACGCTGTAAGAGGGACCCCCCAATCTGTCACCGTCAGGTACCCCGGGGGAGATGAGTCCTGATAAATACAAGAGGGGATTGGAAAGGACACTTCAGAGGGCTTCCTTATGACTTATAAATGAGGAAAGGGAGAGGGCTGCAGTTAATGAAACACTGTAGACCACAGACTGTATCTTTTTGCTTAGTGTTGTTGTCTGTCTCATCTCTCTGCTTTGTTTGAGACCACAGTCCTTATTTTCATCATACTGTATGTTTATGTATTGTTCTCTGAGCAAGATAAATGAAATGTTTCTGTATTCATTTATAATGTCTGTGTTTAAAGATGTTTGACTGTGGAGTGTTAAACATCATTAGAAACCCACTGATCCTGTTGGAGAATGAAAACAAACCATTGATTTGGCTCTAAATTGTAGCACTTAACTAGTCCATTAGTCCCCACTTGAGTTTGGTTTCTCCACTCTGCTTGTAAGGAAAACAGCAGAAGGCTTTTCTCCTTTTATTCTTCTCGTGGATAAATTAATTGTCAGAATCAGCAGATGCTCTCTTTGACTGTTTTGGCAGCCATTTTAAAACAGCAAATTTTGGAATAACTACATACTTGCAGTGGAAAATACTAATCTAAACATAGCTTCCTAGAGATTATTTGTACATCATGACAGTTCATAGAAACACGCTTGAATACTAGACCTTGGAAACATCAGAATGACAGTGTTTGTGTTGTGAACGTGTTTGTTTAAACCCCCTTCCTGTTAATGGTGTAACTCTCTGGGCCCTTTCATGTGTGGCAGTGGGACAAAGGTTGTAATGTGTTTCTCGAAGAGTCGTCTGTTATGGTTTGTGGCTGTAATACTTCCAACCGTCATGTCTAATGTCGGTGAACAATGGCAGTGGGTATGGGCATGTCTGCGTCTTTGTCTGGCAGTCCCTTTGAGGATCATGAAGGGGGGTTTCTAGCTGTCAACTCAAAACGCTGATGCTGGTGTTTTTAAAATTTCCATATGCCACAATCTTGTTCCAGGCACGAGAATAATCTGTCTAGCCTTATGAATATTAAAGAATACATTTAATGATCTGTTTAAACTTTAATTAGGTCACTACTCCTTTCAAAATACAATATGCTTCATTTCTTCTGCTGGTGATTGGCTAGCATTTATTTATTTTTATTTTTTTATAAAACATTAATTTACGTAACCAACAATCAAGGTGAAAAATGATAAAGATCACAGTTTTCTGCTGGTTTCTTTTTTCTTTTTTTATATTTGTTTTCAGTAAGTTTAGTATCTTTGTTACTTTTATCTGTCTGGTATTAAGATGCCCACAAAGATAAATTCCAGAAAACCTCTGAGCAAGAGTTTTTTCCCTAAAGTCATATAAGAAAAGCAACTAACCCAGATAATCAAGAGTTAATTTAGCTTGCTCCCTTTATAGCACTCTCTTGTCGGTGTCAGGTACTTTGTAGTACAGCCTTTTGTGTAGTTTCTTATCAACCTCTAAACCTTCCTTTTATATTAAGCATGATTAAAATCCTTCTGCACTGCTGAAGTTGCACTGATGTACAAGGTCAGTAGTAAATGACCACCTGCTCTGCTGTCAGATTGTGCCAGTGTTTGTCCTTTGTAGAAATTGTAGAAAGCTTTTAAATGAAAAGCTGTTTAAGAACAAAAGTATCAGCAATTAGAGTTAGAATTAGAATTAGAATGATTGTTTTTTTATATCTGGCTGGACATGGCTCTATTGGACAATCCTGCCCTAGACTCAGACTGTCCTAACAGACGTTATGTGTAGAGACCCCTGCCCTTCTGCTACAGAGTTGCATCTGTTTGGCTTATCGAGCCAGGTTCATGTAGAAACAATACTGCTGAGGGTGGGGACTCTGCAAATGTTAATACATCAGCTTTGTCTGGACCTTACCACTGGCAGCATTATTTGTAACAGGAAGAGCAGTGTTGGTTAATCTGCTAAAAAAGACCTCTCTGTATATTTCACTTTGATTCCCCAGGAACAATTACAAAACATGGATCAAGTCCAAGATCATTAGAATCAGAATGGAGCCAGTGCACAGGCTGAGCTGGCTCTAGCTGGCCTTCCTCAGATGTGATTGATGGGGCTTTAGCATAGCTGTCCTGGAGGGGAGATTGGAACACTGAAACCAACGCCTGACTGCTCAAAGCCACAAAATAACTCTGACAGACACTTGCATTCATCTTTAAGAGGAGGCTTATTCTTGTTCAGCAAGAATGTCTGGCATGTGGAGCTTCATGTTTTTTTTAGTTGACATTAGATAAACAAGTATTTATGCTGTGTTTGCTGTAGTTTTATTTATCTTCACAAGGTGAGATAATGATTGTAGGAGATAAATCAGTCCAAGGCTGTAGTAGTAGTAACCCCATGTCCCTGAAAAACGTGTGTATCCTCAACTGAGTAAATACTACATTCATCATAAAGTGCTGGGCAAACATTTATGAGATATACATTAAGTAGCTGTGCTGCAGTAAAAAGACAGAGATCTCACACAGATACAGTTTGGACAGCAAAAGTGATAACACAGAGTAAACATAAACTGAATTTATAATATAATTTGCTTGTCTGGACGTTAGTACACTGTAGCAATTCTACCTTGCTTTGACACCAGAATTTTAGTTGAATGATGTGATATTTTGCATGTCTCAGAGCAGAGCAGGGCTGTAATGTTTAGAGAGATTTAGCTGATTCAGTTGTATTGATTATAAATGTCCCCATGAATCTTTGTGCCTGCACTGACTAGAAGTAATCACATTTCTTCTTCGATTACATGCCTAAATAAACCGAGCCAGATTTAAATGCAAATTAAGTTTAGTCATATGTTGAGGGATAATGCATAGGGACATTCAATCTCTCATTAAAATTGGTTTTAAGATGGAAATGGCACTGACATTAGAGATCATTATTATTTCATTATGATAAAGAGTACCGGAGCATGAAGCAGTACATGTAACAGCTGGTCATTAGTGTTGACTTAAATAACAGGTACACAAGCTTTAAAAACCCTACAGGGTTATATCAGGCAACACATTTTGGACAGTAATTGAGGCAGCATAATCTCTCAATGATTTTGTACCATGTCAGTGGCATGGTTAGTGTTCCTGTGACTTTCTGACGCTCTTTCAGTCGGGTAATGAGGTCTCAAGAGTATTATGGAGACATTACTGAACACAATTGAGAAGGGCCTATAAGTGTTTCATATGTGGAGCAGTCCAGGAGAATATAATTTTAGTTGTAATATGTTAGAAGGAAGAACATTTTTGGGTTTACACAAGTCAAGAAGAAGAGAAAAATAGACATTTAAAATGACGATGCTGTTTTGTTTAAGTGTGTTTTTCTGTTTAAACATTCATGAATCTCTTGTTGGTCAGGACTGACTGTTTTAAAGCACAGTTTCACAAGCTGGCCAAAAATAAGCGAGGAGCTTGAAAAAAAAAAGCTAATTAAGGCATTCTCTTTAATGTTTGGTAATTTTCTAATGAATAGCTTGTGTCTTAAGTTGTATTTGTTAAAAATGTCATATAATGAAAAGTAGGAGATCCCATTGATTGTTATTCTGAAACAATATAGCTTTGATGCACATGCCATACTATACCTGGAGCTTAGTGTCCTAAAAGTTTCAGTAAGACCAAAATGTGGCAAAAGTGCTCAACAGAATAAGAAAGTTGAAAAATAAAACTGGAAATGTAACTTTGATAGACAAAATAAAAGCTTACATTTGATGTACTTTATTAACCCTCTTCATTTATCCTAAAGTGTGCTATGGGCTTGTCTTGCTCATCTGCTGAGCTGGTTTGGTATAATGGGTCGTCATTGCCACTAGGCTGAATGAGATGAGTGTAATGAAAAGCCTATTCAGCGGGCTGTCATCTGTCTGCCACTATTAGACAGAGCCCTGTAAACATTTGCCTCAAGGCAGTGCAAAGAATGGATCGTCTATCACACGTGACATGGCACATGATTTTAGCTTTACAACAGAGATGGATTTCACACACTACTATTTTCCTATAAATATACTTGATGTACTTGTTTTATGTGTTGCCTTTCTTAAAAAAAGAAGTGGTTGTTTTCTGCTAGGTTCTGAATGTGCTTTTGTTGTTCTTGTTTTCCAGAACGGCACCGACTACAGCGTCCTGGTGCGTCAGAACTCTGAACTGTTGCGAGCACTTGATGAACTGGAGAAGACTTGCACGGCGCTGAGGGAGGAGAATCGTTTGCTGGTAAGACTAAAAATAAAAATGACTTTGTGTCTCCAGTGAAGACTTATAGGCAAAAGTAGGCCAGGTGCGTTTTGCATTTGTTGGTAGAAAATTCAGTATTGTGTATTTTCAAAGCTACCTGTAGTTGCACAAGCAGCTGTTTAGTAGAAGTTGGGAGCAGTCCATCATTATTCGCGCTTACTGAATCACTGAGTTTTCAGCATTGCTGTGCTAGTTTTTGCTGCAGGCATTGTTTAGTGATGATATTTGTTTTTCCCCTGTTTAGCGGAAGAGCAGTGCCCCAGAGACCGAGGAGAAGGTCAGGCGACTGAGGAGAAAGAACACAGAGCTGGCTGTTCTTGCTAAAAGGCTAGAAGATAGGGCACGGAAACTGCAAGAGGCCAACCTCAAAGTGGTACACTCAACAAATAAAACGTGTTTTATATTTACAGTGTACTAACAAGTGTAAATCCTCAAGTGTAGTTTTGTTGTACCCACAGCACATACTTTATGTTATTGTCAGCTTTGTCACCTTTTAGTAGAAATATAATCTGTTGTTACAGTGGCTTTTGAATTAAAATCTGCGTCATTCAAGTGACCAGAGTCTATGATTACCTTTCTTCTTGTTTGCTGACATGCATTCATTTTGCACCTTTTCTAAAGAGTACATCTGCTTTGCCCTCCCTCTCACCTCTTGCTAGGACAGGGGAAAATTCATGGATGTCATTTTGTTCATTGTAAAAAAATTATAAAATGTCTGTATAAGTGTTATTTCTCTATTTTGTTCAGGTGAGTGCCCCACTAATGAGGCCGGGGTCAGTGGAACAGTACAAGAGGGCGTTTGCCCGTCAGAGAGCACGGGACTTAGCTCAACATGCTGATGCTCTGCTGTGTAAAGACAAGGAGATAGCAGCCCTGCAGCAAGAGTGCAGACAACTGGAGGCAGGGCTTGGCACTGCAAAGGTAACATAATTCAGGCCAGGACTTAGTTTGTACCACTCACACATGCCACTTACATTTCTCAAGCATGCCCTCTGCTGGACATCATCAGTACCTCGTCCTCTTAAGCCAGTGTTACAAAAGCTCCGTCATGGCTGATGCCAACATTACAGAGCAGGAGTAAGCTGCCTTTCTAAGTGCCTGTTTTTAAATACTGCTACAGTGACTTAAGCTCAGTTTCCTGAATGTGAACATCTGTTGACTTTATTAATAAAGTCTCAGCTTAGTTGTTTATTGATCTAGTGAGAAAGCCTGAGCTGCATCCCCTGAACTTGAAAAAGAAACAAGCAACTTTACTTTGTAGTTTCTTCTTTTTTACTCTATCTGTATTTTTGAATAAATTATATCATATTAAACTCTTTCAGTAAAAAAAAAAGAAATCCATGATCTATGTAAAACTTAGTTATTAATAAAGTTTTAAATACTTTGAATGCGCTGTTATTTGAAAGTGTTTTTTTAAGTGTCTGTGTGCTGTGTGTAGGGATCCCCTGTTCCATCTGCCGGTACAGAATTTGAGAAGCTGCTGAGGGAGTCTCAAAAGGAGGTGCTGCGGCTGCAGAGACAGCTGTCAGTCACATCGTCCACACAGCAGCACAATATCCACGTACCTGATGACACAGACAAATGTGGGGGAACTGAAAAGGCAGACAAGGAAAAGAAGGTATAACCATCTCCTCATACACTAGTCTACACTGATTTGTTTTTCTCTAGTGTAATGTGTATATTGGCGTGTTGTCTGTTTTGAAGTGTTATATAATGATGGTTGTACATAATACTAATCTGTCACAGCCGTAATGAGATGATTCCGTGTCTTCAACTTATGCCTGATCATAGTCACACACACACACTCTGATCTCTTCTGCTTTAAATAGTATTTTACTCTGTGTTTAGTTCTTAGAAACACTCACCAGTGATAATTACAAATACCAACCAGGGGAATTGTGCATTGATAAAATACAAAATATGTCTTTATTACATTATATACAATATTTATATTGAATTGAATATACAGAATATTTCCTTTTTTTTTGCAATTTTAATGATTTTAAAACCTTAATAATACTCCAGGCCAGGTCTCTGCTTGTGAAGCTAAAATGAGAATGCCGATTGTGGTAATCTCTCGTTTGTGGGACACACTCAGTGGTGTGCGCACACCCAGAAAGGGGCCATGTTGTGTGAACTCTAATCCCCTCTAACAACAGAATGGTACAGTCCTGTAATCCTCTCTCTGTTGCTGTGGCAGCGGTGAGAGGGTTTTGGGTAGTAGGTAAGACTCCAGTTGCACTAAATACTTTTCTATGTCGTCCTGCGTTGGATAACTAGCAGGCTAGAGGAAGCCTTGACGTTGCAGATCACACAAGAGGGGTAGGTTGTCTTCACAGTTTTGTGTTTGTGTCTGTTGCGGTCAGCGGTCAATTGAAGTCCTCCTTGGCTAACCTCATATGTACAGCTTAGATGTGGAAGTGTCACTGTGCACACTTAAAGTTAAGACTTAACAGCGTAATGTAATCAGTGTCATGACAAATCAGTAGTCTCTCAAGACAATGGCTGGTGCATTTATGTTCAAAATAAGCCACTCATTCTGAAAGAACATTTGAACATTTGTTTATATGTTAGTCTCACAACCTTGAAGAGTGATATGATACTTTTAGGTATCATAGCTGCTTGGTTTTAAATATTCACTTTGAGGACTCCCACTAATGTCAGTGATGGACTACTGTGTTTTTTGCACTTTCAAATGCATATCACCCAGTAAAGGACGGCCTGCCAGAAACTGTTTTATAACAGCTTTTTTTTTTTCCAAGCTCCAGACTGAGGTTTTGGACAGTCCGACTTAGTGGCAGTGGCTGCAGAGCATTTGATTTTTGGGCATTGATATGCTCTGTATTAAAAAGAAAATCAACGGCCGGGCCAATCCATTAAGGTGCTTTTAAAAGAAATGATCCAGTTACCCGTTTCAGTAGTCTGTAGGGATTACACCAATGTGCTTATAGCATTCAGGGCCTACTGAATGGGATCTGACTCAGGGTTTGTATGCATGGGCCCAGGATGTATGTTCTTTGGATGTACCAACCAAATAAATGAAGCGTGTCCAAAATAGCACCTAACTATGGGACCTCATATCTTTAAAAATACAAGATCTTTAAAGTGAGCCTTTGATAACTTTTTATTGAGGGCGAACTTGTAATAAGGTTGCACTCTTTTAGATTCTTTACACCGCCAAGATGTTTTAATGTTTGTATGTTTTGTAATTTTAGATGTTTTCTTATTTTTATGCTCACTCTACATTGACACGAGGGTTTTGACACAAAATTTTAGATAATCTCAAAGTGTAGAGATTTTTTGTTAGTGTTAAAACATTCACATAATTGCAGTATATTTTAAAGCAACACAATGTGACTTTACACCATCAAAAATTCAATACCTTTGGATTATTTGGCTTTAAAGTCATTTTCATAGTTCCTTAACACAAAATAGAAGAATATTTGCTCTTTTATAGACACATTTTTATAGAGGGATGGAGCACTATGTAACAGAAAAACATATCTCGCCAAATGAACACAACTTTCTGCGATTGCAGCAGTGGAGTTGCAGAAAGAGTATATTAGTGTCCCTGAACAGTTGAGGCAGGACAATGTATTTAAGAGCAATAGAAGTAATCCCAACTATGTGACCAGATACATGCATTTGAAAGGAAAGCTCATATGTCAGCTCTAATTTGCCTACATTTTATTGCATACTATCATTGTATTGTTTATTGTTTATTAGCTGTCTAAATTTGCAAACTAGTTCTATTTTAGTTTATTTTTTATTTTTTATTTTAGAAAACAATGGCTGTATGTAATAATCATTGTTGATCCTGGTGCTGTATGTATCATTCGAGAAAGCTCTTGGGCCCCTCACTGAGCATGAGCTTGACAGTGTTTAATGCATTTATACAAACAATTTTAAGATGGTGCCACTGACACAAATTGTATAATATATCATCATACTTTTAAATAATGCAAAAGTAAGTAAATTTTAAATGAATTGTATGTTTCTTATAATGTAATTTTTCACAAAATGCATGAAATGTTCTTACAATGTTTTGTAGATAACATTGATTAGGAATTATTTTGTATTAAAACCATGCTTTGGACAGACTTTTATATTGTCTGTATGGCCCTTTTTTATTATTGATATATATTTAAATAATACTATACATATACATATCTTATACAAACTGTTGTTATATAATGATATGGTATATTTTTTGTCATAAAATGTCTTAAAACATGGTGTTCCATAATTACCAAGCTTGTGATCACGTTGGACTGGTTAGGTTAGTATGTTGGCACAAAACCCATTGAAATGATTCATTTTGGCCTAAGCCCTGGCCTAATGCTCTCTATGGCAGCCCGTTTATTCCTCATAATGTTGTATAAATGAGGCATTATGTAATATTCCCTCTCTGTGCTTATTCGCCAAAACCTTGTCAGAATTATATCACACGTCGACTAAAACCTGATTATATTTGATTGAAACTCATCATTGTAAAGGATTGCTCTTTTAAGGGCTTTGACCTGTGAGCCAATAGTAATAAATGTTACTTTGTAATTACTGTATGTAACTGTTGTGGTTTACATTCATGCTAATATACCAATACAGCTTTAAAACAGGCCTGGTAGGTCAGCTAAGTTAACCCGCCTGCATTGCTGTAGTTGCTGGAAGCTGCAAGCCGTTTCTTTGAACTTGTAAAAGCTTTACAGTTGTACTTCTTTTTGGTGAGACATAAGCTGAAAAGACCTCACAGTATTTGTTTTACTTGTCAATTTTGCCACTACTAATCTACTGCAGCTCATGCCAGCTTGTGAAAGAGGACTCCACACTGTTAATTCTGCCAGCATGGAGTGCTTCAAGCTAAATAGGATTCACAAGAACACAAACTGCTTAAACCATGACTGACCAGCGGCTCAAGTTGGGATTTTGCCACAATGTAATTTTCAACTCAACACATTTCCAAACAAAAAAACTAACACAAAAGTGATCCACGTGCAGAAAACTGTAGAGCACCCATTTAGTGCCACGATCCCGTGTAGTATTTCTGCTCAGAGGCCAATGGAATTAGTGCCTCCTGCTGGCCTTTCATCACTGCTACTAACACCATCTGGTGCTGTCCAAAAGATAAACCAAGGGAGAGCCTTGCTTAACTTGGCAGACATTACACTGATTCAATATTGAACAGTCACATTACTGAATATATGTATATAAGAATAAAACACAAAAACACTTTAAAAGGTTTACTATGTAGTTTTCACCAGATAAAAAGTCACCTCATTATAGTTTTATGTCGTGTGTGTGTTCCAAATCACAATTAGTAAGAATACTCTTTTATGCGGTATTAGTTGGTGCTATGATTGTTCACAATTAAATGATTGTGTAGTTCTTTCTTTATTTTAATTGGGAATTACATTGCTTGTGTGCAACATTCAGTCCTTGCTGTCTATTTTTACATTTTTAAAGCAGGTTTGCCAGTGACATGTATAATATGGATTACTTTATACCTACTATACTAGAATGTATAAGTGCTATTGTATGGATATGATTATAACAAGGTGAAGGAAGGAAGAGTGTAACATCGAGATTCCCTCTGCTGCACGTGGCCTATGATCCTGTTATTGGGTTACGTCCTTGGCTTCACTAGCACAGTTCTACTCCGAGCATAAGTAGGTTTGTTCTAAAAATAAATGCTGATTCCCGACTTTTAACCCTTAACCCGTTTCAACCCAACACCCATCTGAGTGTCTGTTAAACAAATCATTTTGTGTATGAAATTATATGTATGACTGTAATTTGTGCATGTCCAATTAGATAGGAATGTCTTCCTTTAGTCTTTAGTCTGGAGGGATTCCCCAAGGATAATTTTATCAATGTAGATGGACCACAGAGAAGAAGCTCTGCTGTTAATCCCTCACTGATAGTTTAAGGGTCAAAATCTTTACATGTAACCCTTTATTACCTTTTATAAAACATATGAACTGTTGTACAAAGTTAGATTTTTGCATTCTATCTGAATTACACAGCAAAAATGTAAGTAGATAATCGCAAATGCCCTGATGTCCATGAAATGCTTGCATTGACAATTTAAATGTGGTATTGGCTAAAGTTGCACAGAAGATAAAATTTTTGTTGGTAGTTTCCATTTTAGTGCTCATGTATTTTTGTCTTCTTCCCCCTCTTTTAGGTTGTTGGTGAAACCCCTTGTGTGTCATTAGATGAAGTTCTATCCAGGTGTGAGAAAAACCACCAAGAGGAGGAGGAGTCGGGGCAGCGTGTGACGCCCCCCCCGGGCCTCAGCCCGACCTCCCTGTCCCAACAGGAGGAACACCCTGAGGATCAACAGCTACATTTTCTGGTAACGCTATAAAATTAATTAAATCTGAAATTTTTTACTTGCTCTAATTATAAAAACAAGTAGCTCAACATTAGAAATATTTACTATTGAGTTTAAGTATAATATCCAAATCTCAATTAATAAGAGCAAAACTAACAGTGTAACAGCAGCATTAACTGTGCAATGTTCTACACCAAAAGCTAGAGATGGTGTGAGTAATTGCCAATTGTTAGTAAAGTTGCTAAAAACTAAACACAAAGTGCTAGCCACCTGTGTGTGGGGCAACGTGATTTATGATTTTGTTGAATGCCATTGAAAAGAGATAGTAAAAAGTGCTGCATTGGTAGGCTACTTGTGCGGTGTCGGATTAAGACGTTTAATGAGCAGATTAATGAACAGTGCACTTTACTTCAAAAATGAAGTAAATCTGAGGAACTCTTTTTACAAACAATGCTGTATTAAAAACATTATCACATTAATCATATGTATAAACTTGTCAGTTACAACGTAATATAAATTTATACTAGCTACTTTGTTGTACTTTCATGCTCAGACCAACAATATACACTAATGCCTGGGTTCTTCTATGCTTTTTAAAAATGCCTGAATGTTTCTTTAATGTCTTTGTATTCTGAGCATTGTCATGTGAAGTCAAAGCTTGAGTCTGACTGTGCCAAATGCCACTGAAGGAAAAAACAGGGTTAGAATCGGTTATGTAATGTTGGGATTATTTTGATCTTGTCTCTTGGAAACAGAGGAGTAGCATGTTGCCTCTGCCATTTATAGTATTAGGACATGAACACAGTGAATGTTCACAATCAAAATTGTCCTTCCTGTTTAATATTTGTATTGGCTTTATTTTGAAGGTAGTACCAGGATATGCTCGTGTAAATAATATTCATATCCACAACACAATCCAGCAAACCAGACAACAGATTGCAATTTAATTATGATTATTGTCTTGCTGTGTCATCACTATTAAGAGTAAAGCATTTCTTCTGTTCAGCTGCTGGCGGTACTCAATTAGCCTTTCTGTGGTGAGGTTGTGTGGCCGTGCTGAAATAAGCTGATTTCTCTTATGCTGGTCCTGCATGTAAGCTGCATTTAGAATAATTAAAGGTTGCTAAGCTTTGGAAAACCTCATTGCTGTTGTGTCAGGGGTCATTATGGAAATAAAAGCCCACGTTTGTATCAATGCAAAAATTGAAATATTTGGGTTCTGTTACTACTCATTGGGTCTTTTTGCTTTGTTGTTATGCATTGTAACTATTTATTTTTTTGCCTTTTAGGAAAGTGAGCTAAGCAAGAAAAGAAAAGAATGTGAAAATCTTGAGCATGAAGTAAAGAAGCGACAGAGAAGATGTCTGGATTTGGTAAGTTATTCTGTCTCACCTTGTCTCTAAGTCTTAAGGTAGATATGAGCAACCACTCTGGACAATGTGGAGATTTGCTGAGTTTTTTTTGCTGAATTTTGTCTTTTGATTGACAACAGGAGAGCCAGCTTGAGGAGGAACGAGGCAAGAATGAGCAATTAAAAGAGGAGTCAGATCTCCTCCGGAGGAAGGCACAGCTGCTCGACCAGGTCAGCAGCTTCCATCATACTTGCATTATTATGTTTTTTTGGATGCATTTATTAAGCGCTTGTATATACCTTCTTGAGCACTCAAAGCAGTTTATATTATAATTCCCATCACCCATTCACACACACGAGCACTCACACATTTACACTCTGGTGGCGGTAAGCTGCCTCTGTAGCCACAGCTGCCCTGGGACAGACTGACCGACAGACGTAATGTTAGTAATTGGCCATCAGTTTTTTAAACAGCAATTATTATTTGCTCATCTAGTTCTAGATAGGCTAAGCAATACATGTGTTCAGAATGGCGAACAATACTTGACATACAAACATTTGGTTGTGTCATTTTACTTTTTCTCAGACTCGGGCTGAAAATGAGGAGCTAAAGGAAGATCTCTCTGAAGTGACTGCTCGGCACAATTCTGTTCTCAAAGAGAACCAAAGACTCCGTGCCAAACTGGAGAACTTAGAGCAGGTCCTAAAGGTACTAATGAAGCCAGTACTTCTTAGCAGTTGTCCTTAATACAGGATAATAACACGGTACATTTTAACAGCATATGCGAGAGGTTGCTGAGCGAAGGCAGCAGCTGGAATTGGAGCATGAACAGGCACTGGCTATCCTTAAGTTCAAACAGGATGAAATTAAACGGCTTCAGCGGGTAAGTGAGATATGAAAATCCAGATTTAACCAGTAGGAGGCAATATTTGGGCAACAATGACACGGATGGAAATAAGCTGTAAATAAGAGTACTATACAAAGCAGAAAATGCATGATAGATTGAATTACTTCATTGTTTTTTTGAACAGGCTCAGTTATTTGCCAAGAGGGAACATGAAGGAGTTGTTCAAATGCTGGAGGTATGTTGTTATTATCCCCTCACTGCTCTTTACCAATCCTACTTAACACCTTAAACAATAAAAGAAAGAAACTCAACAAACTAAACCCAAAATATGTCCTTAGATCCTCTCTCATTATATGTATAGACTATTCCTATCAAATACAAACTTTATAGACTTTTAAAGCACTCACTTGCTGACATTAGGACAGGCTTGCTCTCAGTTTGAGAAGTTATTCACAATTCAAGTAAATTTGCACAGTTAAATGGTTCACTTGTCTGACTGAGCAGCTCTTCGTTGTCTTGTAGTGCATTTTATGAATGGAGTGTGTTTCTAAATGATGTATTTTGTTTTAGGAGTTGATTCAGCTTGTGTTGCAGAGGGAGCTGGTAGAGTATTAGTTGCTCATGTTTCTAAATTGGCTTGTTTCCTTCCTCTTGCTTTATTTGTCTTACTTACTCTCTTCTATTTAGTTTAGTTTAAATCCAAAGTATCACAGGAAAAAGTCTCCTTCCCTACAGGGAACATTTTTGAGAAAGACAAAATTCAAGTGATACTGACTTCTAACAAGAATCTTCCACTGACCAGCATTAAACAGCAGAATATCTTGTTATTTAATATATTATTTTCTTATAATTTTCTGAGCATGTGCTTACATTTGTGTACTTTCTCTTGTGCTGTTTTTGCTAACCAGAGTACACTGGACTGCATGCAGGTATTGAAGAGTGCTTGACCCCATTTCCCAGTTTGTGCAGAAGTGTTAGCAGAGTGCTGCACTTCCATGCATATGTGACCAGTGAATGCCAACAGTAAAGCTAGTTATAGATTATTTATGATATTCTTATCACAATTTCCATATTAACCATATTATTATGAAAAAAAGAAAATTATTCTCATTGGTACTCAGCTGCAGCTCAGTACAAAAAGTGGCGCTCAACACTTTGTACAGGTTACAACAAACAGGAACTGATGTACAGACAGTTTTGTGCAGAGGCTTTACCAGAAACTCCCACCACATCCGGAACTGTAATGAACCACATATTTAAGTTCACCCCAACAAGACTGGTAGCGTCATTTCTCATAGGCCTGCAGACAAGCAGCTGGTTAAAGTCAAGTCACCCCTCAAGGAGTTTGCCTACCTACATATTTATTTATTTATAATAAGGGGACAATGCATATTAATGAACATTAAAAAAAACATAAAAATGCCAGACTATAGCCTTGGGCAGATTTCCATCTGCAGACCCCCTGGCAGGTAGATTCACATAGAAAGACAAAGAAAAACAACTATAAGTACAGACACACCAATATAACAAAGTCAATATTAGTACAGACAATAGAACAGCAACAAGTTAATAAAGGGAAGAGACAAAACATGATTTACAATTACATTTGTATTGCACTGAATCTAAGAAGGTACACAAATCTGAGTAAGTATTAATTATGGCTACTCAATCTTACAAACATAATTTTCTAATAAATTGCAGGTCACATATGATTGTTATGTTATCCATGTTGTTTTTTACTTCAGTTTTTCTTTTGTCCTCTCCATTTTCCTTACAACTGGTCTTATAATACCTACTACCCTGCTTATAGATGTATAATCAGAGTTTGACAGAGTTTGTCTTTTGGAAACATTAAATGTTCCCTTTTAAGATATGTTGTTGGGCATTTTAGCCTTTTTGGATAAATAGGTAGATAGTAGACAGGAAAAAAATGTGATTAAAAAGAGGAGATAACATGTAGACAACTGTCCCAAGCTGGTATTCAAACCTGGGCCAGTCCACTTTATGTGAAAGGGCTCTACCAGGGGATACCCCACAGAGGATAAAATTTAAGGTTTCTGCATTACGCATTGCAAAGCTACAAAGCTTAAAGAAGAAATCTATCTTTACCCATGATGTCTTTGATTTGATGCCATGGTTAGGGGGTGGTATACATTGTATTGATCGTATTTCTTGTGCTTTAAATGTGGTATGTGTTCAGTCAAAGGTACGGGATCTGGAGGAAAAATGCCGCAGCCAGAGTGAGCAGTTTGGCCTGCTATCCCAAGAGCTGGAAAAGTTTCGATTGCAGGCTTCAAAAGTGGACCTGGCTGCCTCTGCTCTCCACAACAATCCCAGCCTGTCTGTTCTGACCAATGGACTGGGCCTGACCGCTGACAGAGGTAAGCCACACCACTGTGTACTCACATTCAGCTCCCAGGACACAGCCTGTCCTATAAAATAGTATAACCTTATCGTATGATATAAAAGTATATTAAATATCTGTGTCAAACCACATGAAAGCTTTGGTTCTTGTCATCTGGACTGCATGAAAGATTGAGCACACAATGGTGTTTAAAATTGCGTTTCTTCACCTTGTACTACTAAAAATAAATGTTTTCAGATTTGCTTTTAAAAAAATGTTAGAAGTCAGGACTTCAGGACTTTCTATATCTGAATTAGGATTTACTGCTTACAGCTCTGTTTATATTGTTCTATCCTTTCTTCTTTGTTTTGCTACATCGATGCAATGTTGGCGTGTTTTAGACTGCAGTGGCTCTTTGGATATGGTGTCCCTGGGTGAAATAGCCTTCTGGAGTCTCGAGGGGGGTGACACTCTCTCCTGCATGGAGGGAATTGATCCACTTGGTACTTTTTCTGTCTCTGCTGCTTGTGTTAGTGTTGGCTGCAGCCACAAAAGCACTGCATGTTCTCACCTGTCATCTCACATTCGCCACCATGTTTCAGTCCAACACTGTTACAGAGCTTGACTCTAATTTCTACATAGAAGTCATTACACTTTGCTTGAGGTGAGATATTTCTGTGGACATGGAACCAGTTAAGCCCCTTAACAGTGCTGATGTGACACAGGTAGCCATGAGGCAATGTGACCTTTGAACCCAAACAGATGGAGACAGGATTTTTCTCCACTGTTTAATCAGCCTGGTTCAACCTTGAGCCTCCTGCATGTCAACCAGTGATCCCACCTACCTAGCTGCTCACAGACTCAAGCAGGTTGACCAGGGAGAGCATGGTTGTTTATTAGAGTTGTGGATTATTTATTTACAACATACATCTACTTTCTCTGTCCTGCTAGATGTGGCTGCTGCTCTTCGGATGGGGGTCACACCCCATGCTGCAGGTCTTTCGAGGGTTGAGCGGTCGCCTGTCACAAAGCACAGGGAGCTGCCCACCATAAGTGTCAGCAAGTCAGGCTCTTCCTCCTGCAAGTCTGAAGCAACGCATCTCACCCCAAAGTCTGACACACACTTAAGCCCTCATAAATCAAGCCCAACCCATGAGGTAATAACTTGCACGTTCATAAAATATCTTGTGACTTTAAATCTTTACAATTAGACTATAAGAATATATTGCTTTTGTAATATCTATAAATGTTAACACTATTTTCAAATATATATTTGAATTTTTATTACAACCTGTTTCTTTAAAAGTCACATGTAACTCACTTTTGGAAAATGTTTATTTAATTTTGCTCAGTTGTTTTTTAGAAATACAGACAGATTGTTCATCAAGATTACTAAAACAGCCAAGCATGAGCACATTGATTGTGTGGATTTAATGGATTAAAAAGCCCTCCTTAACCTGCTTGTTAGCTCACACAAGAAAACGGGTCAAATAGGTAAAAAGAGTCAATCGTCAATGAGTTTCTGAGTTGCTTGACATACCAGTTGTTTGTTCATTAATTTTGTCAGTTTCCCTTCCCACAGTTCAATACAGCTCATATTAAAAGAGATAATCCACACACTATTGTGAATTATGGAGGATATAGAGTAGTTATTGTAAGTGATTCTGCTGAAAAGTTTTTTTTCCAGAGAACTATAAATGTGTGTCTTATTGCATCGTGATTTTATTAGTTTTTTATCCTAGACAAGCAAAGCTGTTGTGCACATTTAAATATTCTTTTTTTTTAGTTCTAAGGCATTACTGATCATTAATGCTGGTGACCAACCTTTTTATTCAATAGCTAATGTTTATGTTTTGTTTTTTTCAACTTTTTAGGTGGACACAGCCAGTGAAGTAGAAGAGCTGGACATTGATGTTGCTCCAGCGCCTTACACAGTCATCAGAGGAGTATCCAAGCTTCAGGTTTTTATTGCACGATACAGGTATGTTTATTGTAAATGGTCATACTTGCAGTATTCAGTCACCATTTATGTGCTTTGGTGAACTTTTGGTACCGCTTTTGACAGCTACAATCCTTATGACGGTCCCAATGACAACCCTGAAGTGGAGCTACCACTCACTGCTGGAGAATACATCTATGTCTACGGAGACATGGATGAAGATGGCTTTTATGAAGGTAGCACTCATATATGTGTGATTGATTGTTTTACATGTTATTTTGTCTTTATAGTGATCAATATTGTTCATTTTTAGGTGAACTTATGGACGGACGCAGAGGGCTGGTCCCATCTAACTTTGTGGAGCGTGTTTCAGACGATGATGTTATGAGTGCTCACCATCCAGAGACTTTGGATATCTCCCACAATTCCCTGCTTGACAGTAGCCTGCACAGTGCCAGCCACCAGCATCACCTCCTAACAGGAGTAAGCGCCTCCCAAAGGACAGAGGTCTCAGCAGCTTCTGGTCCTGTCTCAGCCCCCTTAGATTCAGCGTCAGCCTTGGCTGTCCCAGCCACTCTTACCAACGGCCTGGACTTGGACATAGAGGAGGTGGGAGTGGACATTGTGCCTTACCCACGGAAACTCACCCTCATTAAACAACTTGCCAAGAGCATCATCATCGGCTGGGACCCTCCATTGGTGCCAGCCGGCTGGGGCAACATTTGGAGTTATAACGTTTATGTGGACCAGGAGCTGCGCCTCAACGTGCCCTTCGGTTCCCAGACCAAAGCAGTGCTGGAGCGGCTTGACATAAACCTCAAGGCCTATCGTGTGTCAGTGCAGAGCCTGACAGAGAAGGGCCTCTCAGATCAGCTGCGGTGCAGCATGCTGGTTGGTCGTGATGTATGTGTGGCACCCACACAGCTGAATGTCAATAGGGTCACTGCTACCACTGCTAACCTGAGCTGGCTCCCCAGTAACAGTAACTATGTGCACATTGTGTCCTTGAATGGGGAGGAGTATGAGCTGGTAAAGCTGGCTGTTACTCCCTGTGCCTCACTAACCTCTCGCCGAGCCTGCAGTACACGGTCAAAGTGGAGGCACGACCACAGCGCACACCATGGGAGTTACCTGTAGAACGTCGTGAACACAGGAGCTCTACAATCACCTTCAAAACACTGATGGCAGGTTAGCATTGTCCGTTACTACGTGGCCTTTACTTATAGTTCTGCTCACTATTTTACAGTGACAATTTTAGTGACATTTTGTTGACACTGCCTTTTATACACTATTAAGGTCACTGGCCCTGCATATGCTATGGATCTGTTTGATAATATATATGTTGCCATCAGAAACTCATAATAAATATTTTATTCCTGGAAAAAAATATTCATGTTGTGTATTTTCTATGTTTGTGAAATGTATTTGTTATTGGAACAGTTTTGACTTGGCCGTGTGTACAGGTCCTCCTGATGCTCCATTGGACGTACAGCTGGAGCAGGGTCCATCTCCTGGCATTGCTCTCATCAGTTGGCTGCCAGTTACTATTGATGCTGCAGGGACCTCCAATGGAGTTCGTGTCACAGGGTACAGCATATATGCTGACAAGAAAAAGGTATGCTTTTGCTTATGTGATTCATCATTTGTCATTCATCATTTGTAAATGATATATACAATATTCTGTGACCCAAGGTTCTGGAGGTGTCCTCCCCAACCGCTGGCAGTGCCCTGCTGGGCCCGTCTCAGATCCAGTCCCTGCAGGGATCTGAGGAGCTCACTGTGCGCACAATGTCTGCCCATGGGGAGTCCTGCGACTCTTTGCCAGTCAATGTACCGTCCAAGCTAAATGCCATCATTGCAGGTCCAGCTATCACTCCTCCACTTGTGCCACTCACACCCTGCATCCCAGTATGCCCCAGTAACCTGCCATCTCCTGTGTCCCACGGGAACTCTGCTGCCAAAGTGCCCACGTTGACCAGCACCTTGCCATCAAACACACAAGCCACTATTCACATAGTGGAACCTACTGCCAATCTGCCCTATGATCTCCACCCAGAGGAGTCTTCTGCCTCATATGTGCAGTCCTGGGCCAATCCCTCATCAGCCTTGGCTGTGGGTAACACGATGTTACCAGCAGCCTCCAACATCATTCCAGTGGTAATCTTCTTTCATCTTCCTGCTCAAAAGATTAAACTTCACTAATTTGTGTTTTGTTTTATAGACATCATATATATAACACATATTTTGAATGTCTCTGTAGGTTAGTGTGACCTCACCCATCACCACAACACCTCACCCACTTCCAGCACCTGCACAAGGACCAATCATGTCAAGAGCACTGGTGCTGGAGAAACAAAGGGACACCGACAGCCCTGGAACCATACGTCCATTTCCGTCAATAACAGAGTTCATTGAGGACCCATGTGCCAAGCTTGAACGCATCCCTACCCCACCAACAGCCCCACCTACAGATCTCCTTAATCCACAAAACACCCAGCTTCTGCGACCCCCAAGCACTTCACCTCTGGATTCTGAAGTAGAAGAGGAACAGGAAAATACACGCTTGGTGTCGATAGAGGAGTTCTTGAGGCAAGACAAAGAGACAACATACTGCAGGAAGCAGCAGGTCAGTTGGAGTCTATTATTGGAGTCTACTTTGTTACTACTTGGAAGAAGTCAATCTAAGGTTTATTTCTACTTTTATGATATGATTATCGTGTTACAATGAGTAGACATTACTCTTGATGTAAAAACTAAGGTAATCCTAGTGTTTATTTTAATGCAGTATATTTATTTTCTAACATTAAGAATCTAAATATGCCTTTGCCTTTAAGCTATGTGGAAAAGACTAATAGTTTGCACATATTTTGTTAGAGTTACGGAAGAGGCCTTGCTGAACCCCCCAGTGACTACCATGCAGATAATAGTCGATCAGACCTGTCTGATATTTTGGAGGAAGAAGAGGAAGAGCTATCCTCTGACCATCTTGGAGAAACACAAACTATGGGATACATAGCTGCTGCTAACATGCTAAAAGTATGATTCCCTAGATTCTTACCCATATGCATGCTACACAGCCAAATCTATCATCTATTTCTTTTTAACATAAATAAGTCCCAACTTGTTAATTCTGTTGTTTTGACTCTTTATTTTTCTTTGTTTCTTCTCTTTTTGCATGGCTGGTGTCTTTTTCTGTTCTGCACTTGCCTTATTTCTACTGAACTATATGATACAATCTGCATCACACCCTTGATTGCTTTGACACATGTAGTCCTGCAAAATAGACACATCAGACAGTGATGAGGAAGTTTTTGAGAGGATCCTTAAATTGCCTTCTCAAGTGTACCACAGCAAGCAGCTGTTTAGCATCCCTGAGTTGGCAGAGGACGAGGACAACAGTCAGAAAAAGCCTTTATCGCAGCGCACACAGCCCCGGGCCAGGCCCAGCCAACATCCCACCAGAAACCCAAGACTTCAGCAGCATGCTCCACAGCATTATGTTAGCCCCCACACACTACCCCAGGTCCCCCCACGCCTTCAGCATGTAAATATTGATTCCAGAAGAGTGACCAAAGAGCCTTTATCCAGACATGCAGCCTCACAAGTCAGACCGAAGACACAGCACAGGGTTCACTATGCAGACCCAGTGGACACTAGCTATTCAGAAGAAGACACAAGTTTGTACGAGGGTCCTGCCAGGCGACGGTTGTCAGCCCGCTGTCCTCCCCAGCCAAACCCCAATGGCAGAGCATTGCTCAAAGGGCTTGGGGACCGCCTTAGGAGGGAGGCCATGCTCAGGAGCCAAATGGCTGCCGCTGCTGCAGGCAATCCCAACCATGTCCTTGCCCCACCAAGACCCTACCCTGTCAGCAAATCTGTCCACACTGTGAGATCACCTTTGGGCCGAGCAGCTGAGATCGATGTGGAGTATGGTACTGACAATGAGGAACCAGCAGGGTACGGTCCTGGGGAGGTGGTAATGGAGCAGATGAGCTCAGAGTGGTGGGTTCAAGGGGCTCAGAAGGAGCAGTGCAGACAGCCCAGCCACCGGGGGCCCAAGCCCCAAACACTGGCAAATATTTCTGCAGGCCAGCAGCAATGGGTGTGTTGTCCCAGCCCTTTTTCTCCCTTTCCCTTCCTTGTAGGAGTAATAATGTATACAGTTGTCAAAGTTTAGTACACAGCGGCTTAGTACATTTCCCATTATCAGCACTGCTTTGGACTGCTGACAGCAAGAGCAAGGTGCTCATTCCATTACAGTTATTTTGCCAAAATGAAGAAAGAAAGATGATGGCAATACCATAATCTCTGTCTATTGATATATAATTGTGTTCCCTTCATGTGACTCTTTGTAATCTCAGGCCCCGGCCATTTAATCAAGAAACATTTATGTGTGTTTATGTGCCTCTGTCTGTAGTAGTAGGCTTTCTTGCATATTTTCTTTTGGTGGCTCAGAGTAATGCCTTTCCTAAACTTTCCGTTTCTCCGTTTGAGCAGGAGCCCAGCCAAGTCCCTCCAACGGAAGCAGGGCCATCATGGCAAGGCCAGGCAGAACTACTTTCTAAATCAACATCATTTCCTAAAGGTTAGCCACTCTGTCTCTTCCTTTAGTAGACATGTACGGGAAAGTCTCAAAGGCAATTCAGAAACCTGTGCTCTCTGTTAGTAAACCTTCCCCCATCTCACATGATAGTAGTCAGATTAGCACCTTGTGTTGAAAGGGAGGGGGATCAGTGGGAGGAGGTGCTGTAACAGCAGTGGAGCAATGGGTGAGCACCTGCTAAGCTGAGAACCGGCTTAAGACAAAGTGGCTTGTCATGGCAGGAGGAAGTGACAGACATTAAAATAGTAACCTTGATTAGCAAGCAAAGAAATGGCTCTATTCAATTGGTCTCCTGTGCAAAATTGTAAAAATTTAGATGCAGCTATTAAAGATAATCCTCAAAGATATGTAATTCTGTGTGTGTGTGTGTGTGTGTGTGTGTGTGTGTGTGTGTGTGTGTGTGTGTGTGTGTATATAGATATAAATATATAAATATATATTTTTTTAAATGCGGGGGAAAAAAACGCAGAGGGTGAAGGCCACATATATATTATATGTTATACAGTATATATGGTATATTATATATATATATATATATATATATATATATATGTATATAAATATATATATATATATATATAATATATATATATATATATATATATAATATATATATATATATATATATATATATATATATATATAGAGAGAGAGAGAGAGAGAGAGAGAGAGAGAGAGAATTTTTCACAAGCACTGAATAAAAAGAGCTGAACTCTAGCTACTAGGTTGAGTGAGGATGTGAAAGTGTGCAGGTTGTCTGCCCGTGACTTTTGCCAGAGATGAGTTTATTCTCTCTAATGAGGTAGAGAAGACTTCATGCTGCTCTTCCAATTTGTTTCAGTCACATAGTCTTCTTGTTGTAAGACCTGTCTCTATGGGGCGGCAGTAGCTCAGTGGGGGGCGGCAGTAGCTCAGTGGGTAGAGCGGTTGTTCTTCAACCAGACGGTAGGCGGTTCGATCACTCTCCCCACAGTTCATACTGTTGTTGTGTCCTTGGGAAAGACACTTAACCCACCTTGCCTCCAGTGGCTGTAACACTGGTAATTACATTAGAAAAATGTAAGTCGCTTTGGATAAAAGCTTCAGCTAAATGAATAAATGTAAAATGTCTCTAAGGGATTGGACAGTGTTCACTTGCCAAGTGCTTTGCATTTGTCTCTTTGAATGTTTTGTGTGGATGTAAGAAAAGTTAGCAGTATTGAAAAAATAAAAGGAAAAATAACCATTGCGAAAAGTGTTAGTCAATTACTTCCTACAGATTAGGATCAGTGCTTTTAGCCGTTACGGCTCCTCCTGTACTAAAGCCTGATCAATGCAGCATTGCCGTGGCTGGGGGAGGGGCAAGCTGGTGATATACTATTCAAAAATCACTGCAAGCTTTTTTAAAAGACCTAAAAATCTGCAAGTATTCTGCTATGATGTATCAAGCAAAACTAAATGGTAAAAAGAATCACATACCACCACAGTTATTTTTCTTTCTGTTACTCTATAACGTACCTGCCTCCGTTATACTCCATCATACAAATTGTTAAATGTGTTTGTGTGTTTGTAGGTTGTGTTGAATCAACAAAGATGAAAGGATGCAGCGACATGCGCATCTTTGTGGCCCTCTTCCATTATGATCCTGCCACTATGTCACCCAATCCTGGCGCCACTGAGGAGGAGCTGCCCTTTACTGAAGGACAGATCGTCAAAGTAAAGCCCCTCTTCCTGTTGGGATGATTAGTGTTCTGCCCTCACTACTTCCCCGAGCGCAGTTAGACAGACAGAGAACTCTTCCACTGATGACTTGGCTTTTATTAAATCGATCAGCAGAGAGAGTAAAACTGTAACACACAGATTGTTCAACATTACAACATATATGTGAATAAAATAACAAACAAATGCCACGTCAACATATCAGACCGCGTGACTCATCAATAATTATTAGGTTAATACACACAATGAAATTAAGCTAACATGCTAATGCTAGCGGGCTAACGCGCTAATCGCTAATTCAATGCTATGACCCAAATGAAGGCCTTATAAACACATTCACCAGTGCAGAAAAACAGAAACATGACTGCAAATACTAAATAGTGGCTTAGATTAATTGTATAACCCATTTGAACAACTTACAGGCTGTGCTCAACACAGGACTCAGAAATGCAGGCGATCTAGTGTAGTACTTCGCTGAACAGGAAGCTGGCGCATATGACTTCCGGTTACACCCTTTCAACTCCAAACACATTAATATCCCTTAGAAACATTTACAATGTATGAATAATAAACATAAACTAAATATAGACAACATGGCTCTTAAGGAGCCAGAACACTCCCCGCCTGACGTCAGTAGATGTCACACTATTTACTATTCAATTCACCTTTTCACAGCATCAGATAACAGAAGAACCATATCTGTGACCGGTCTTAAATATTTCCTTTTTGTACCGTCTCTCACAACATTGACCTCAACCTTTCTAACTCGTCCGTCACTGCTGGGGTGAGCTTTTACCACCACCCCCATTGGCCATTGGTTTCTTTTTGTTTGAGGGTCCTTCAAGAGAACCACGTCCCCTTCTTGAAGATTTGGTCTTGCAGATTGCCATTTACGGCGAAACTGGAGGGTAGATAGGTATTCCTTTCGCCAACGATGCCAGAAGGAGTTGGCAAGACACTGGACTTGTCTCCACTGCCGCTTATAAAGGTCCTTTTCTCCAAAGTCGCCTTGGGGTGCAGGAAGAGCGCCAACCTTCTGGGTAAGGAGTGTAGCCGGAGTTAGTATGAGTGGGGAGTCTGGATCACTTGACACAGGAACCAGCGGTCGTGCTCATTATTGCAGCTATTTCTGCTAGGAACGTGGTTAGGGTGTCATGAGTAAGATGTTGTGGTCCTAGTTGCGCTATTTGGGAGTCTAAAATACGACGTGCAACCCCAATCATCCGCTCCCAACTTCCTCCCATATGTGACGAGTGTGGAGGATTGAAGATCCACGTGCAACCACTGTCATTGAGGAACACTTTGATGCTCGGGTCAGAAGCTCTCTTTGTGTCAAATCCTAGCTCCTTGCAAGCCCCGGTCAAGTTTGTTCCACAATCTGACCTTAACTGTTTTGCGGGGCCCCTGATGGAAAAGAACCTGCGGAGGGCATTGATAAAACTTGAGCTGTCCATGGACTCAATGACCTCCAGGTGAACAGCTCTTGAACTCATGCAGGTGAACATAACTGCCCACCGTTTGCTGTTTGCGAGACCACCTCGAGTGCGACGTGAAGAAACCATCCATGGTCCGAATACATCAATGCCAACATAGGAAAATGGTGGCTCAACACTCAAGCGTTCTTTGGGTAAGTCAGCCATTTTCTGTGACTGAGTTCCACTCCTTAGCTTCCGACATACCACACATGAGTGAATGAGACTGCTGACTAGGCGTTTTCGCCCAGGACCCAGTAACCAGCGGATCTTAAAGCGCTCCGTGAGATGGCGCCCCTGATGCTTAACCTTTTCATGATAGTAGCGGATCAACAGGTTTGTGACATGATGGTGATGGGGCATAATAAAGGGGTTTTTCTCAATGCTTTCAAGGTCTGAATGGAGAAGACGTCCACCGACCCTGAGGAGACCTGCTTTGTCTAGGTAGGGAGAGAGCTTTCTCAGGGGGCTTCCTTTTTGAATGGCCTTTCCTTCTTTAATGTGTTTACGCTCCTCCGGGAACCCCTCGTGTTGAACAGCATTTATAATGACCTCCTTTGCCTGCTGAAACTCTGACACAGTGACTTCTTGACACATATGCCATCCCTTGCAACTTTCTTTTTGCCCCTGTAATGAAAAGCTGTGCACAACGTGAATCAACCTAGCAACAGCTCTGGTAAGTGACTGCCAACTGGAGAATGATTGCAGGTTCTCAGTCTTTAAGCAAGGGTGCGTTGTTTGGGAGATAGACGTGAGCAAAGGACGGACTTCTTTGTCAGAATCGATTTTGAAGCTCGAACATGTTGGCGTCCTCCAAAATGTACTCTGTGGGGTTTACAAGAAAATCTGGCCCTTTTAACCATGAGCTGGCTGATAATTTGTCTGCTGGAAGATATCTGGATCCGAGGTCAGCTGGGTTACGTTCAGAAGGTACGTACCTCCACTGGGTCGGGTGTGACCGGCTTCGAATGCGTTGCACACGGTTGTTAACAAAAACGTGGAACTTCCTCGACTCATTGTTAATATAGCCAAGGACAACTCTACTGTCTGAGAAGAAGTACATGGAACTGGTTTGTATGTGCATTTCATCGCTGATGAGCTCTGCAACCTCCACTGCCAACACCGCAGCACACAGTTCGAGCCTAGGAATGGTAAGTTCAGGCTTCGGTGCAAGCTTGGCCTTCCCAAATACAAATGCAATTTCCACTTTACCATTGATGTCAGCTGCCCTTAAGTAGGCCACAGCTGCAATTGCTTTGGTTGATGCATCACAGAAAATACAGACTTCTCTATGCGATGCGTTTGCAAGTGAGAAGGAGCTGTATGATCTTGGGATAATGGCTTGCTCAAGATGTTGGAGCGAGTTTTTCCACTCTTGCCATTCTTTGAACATGGTCTCAGGAAGTGGTTCGTCCCAACCACAAGTCTCCTTTGTCAGTTCTCGTAACAGTGCCCTCCCCTGAATACTTACTGGGACTGCGAACCCCAGTGGATCGAAAAGGCTGTTTATTGTAGACAGGACACCTCTTTTTGTGTATGGTTTGTCGGTCCTTGAGACTCGGAAGGTGAATATATCTTTCTCAATGTCCCAACTTACTCCCAGACTTCTCTGTATAGGTGGAAACTCAGTGCTTAAGTCTAAATCCTTTAGTCCAGTTGCGAGATCTCCGCTGGGAAACGCCATTATAACTTCGGGACTGTTAGAGGCTATTTTGTGCAGTCGCAAATTAGACGCAGCAAGCAGGTCTTGAGTGGCTTTTAAAAGCTCAACTGCCTTGGACTTAGTGGGAACGGACTTTAAACCGTCATCGACGTAGAAGTGCCTTTCAACAAACTGTTTGGCTTCAGGGCTGTACTGTGGGTCTGACTGGCGTGCTGCATTTCTTAGGCCAAAGATGGCAACCGCTGGTGACGGGCTATTGCCGAACACATGGACTTTCATTCTGTACTCTACAATTGCTTCTCTTGGGTCATTGTTACGGTACCAAAGAAATCGAAGGAAGTTCCTGTGGTCCTCTCGTACAAGAAAACAATGGAACATTTGCTGTATGTCTGCTGTGATTGCCACTGCCTCTTCTCTAAAGCGAAGAAGGACCCCGATGAGACTGTTATTCATGTTAGGACCTGTGAGCAACACGTCATTTAGAGACACTCCATGGAACTTAGCACTGGAGTCAAACACAACTCTAATGCTCCCCGGCTTCTGAGGATGGTAAACACCGAAGAAGGGCAGATACCAGCACTCGTCCTTGTCCCCCAGAGTTGGAGCTGGCTCAGCATGGTCCTTATCAAACAGCCCCTGCATAAACTCCATGAAATGTTTCTCCATTTCAGGACGTTTTTTCAATGTGCGTAGCGACTCCAAGCGGTTGGCAGCTAAAGTTCTATTGTTTGGGAGGCGAGGTCTTGGTGAGCGAAAGGGAAGTGGGGCTATCCAACTGTTTGTGTTGTCTTGGTGGAAGTCTCGTTCCATGATCTGTAGAAAGGCCTGGTCCTCTAGCGAAGGGGCTATCTTTTCATCCTTCTCACTTTGTTGGAAGATGGACCCTCCAAGGTGGTAGGAACTACGAGCGTCCCAAGGTTCAGTGAATGACTTGAACTGCTCCTTGACTTGGAGACTATTCTGGCAGGGTGGAAAGAAGCTTGGACGTCCATTCTGTAGGATGTTTGTTGTGAAAGAACCCACTACGGTTGGCCTGTGAACTCCCCTTAAGCAGACTTCGCCTACAACAACCCACCCAAGTGCTAATCGCTGGGCAAATGGTGCGCCAACTGGGCCGTTGATTTGTTCATACACTTTATGCACTTGGATTATGTCTCGTCCCAACAGCAGTAAAATGCCAGCCTGATCATCGAGAGATGGGATCTTTCCTGTCAGACGTTTGAGGTGTGGATGGGCTTGTATAACGTCCGGAGTGGGAATCTCAAACTTGTTGTCTGGGAGGGTGTCGCACTCGAGCAGTGGAGGTAGGGAACAGCTGTAATGTCCATTGGTTGACTGTATTACAAAGTCATTAGCTACACGACCTATTGTCTTGGAGATTCCAGTACATGTCTTTAGTGTGTATGGTGACACAATGTCCATAGGAATGTTGAATTTGTCAAAGAGAGCTGACCTTGCTAATGACCTATTGCTCTGGTCATCCATGATAGCATAGGCCTTGATTTTCTTGTCTGGATGGCCCTTTGGATATATATGGACAAGACATATTTTTGAGCAAGAGCGACCTCCACTTACGTTTCCACAAATCTGGGTGCATGCTGAGGTGGTTTCAAGTGTTGATATTTCCATGTTATTCTCTCCACTGAGCTCCCTGCCGTTCTCCCCGCCTTGGCCTAAGGTTCGGTTTCTACCTGGTGTGTCTTGCGCTGTCCATGGTGCTGGGCCTGCATGAAGTGCAGCAATATGTCTGTCGCTGTTGCACTCTGAACATGAGATTTCCGCCTTGCAGTTTCTTGCCTGGTGAGTGGACGAATCACAGCACCTGAAGCAAATGTTGTGGTCTTTGAGGTAAGCTTTGCGCTCATCTAATGCTTTTTCTCTGAAGGCTCTGCACTTCTTTAAAGGATGAGGCTTGTTATGTATAGGACATTGCTTACTTGGTGACACAGTAGGCATGTCTGAGTTTTCCTTGTAGGTTTTATTTATTTCAGTTTTATGGACAGCAACAGCAGCCCTTGATCTCCCAAACCTTCCATGATGGCTGTCATGCGTCACTGGAGTAAATGTGGGTGTTGACCTGTATGACTTAAAACTGGGGTCGTTTCTCATTTTTGCTTCATCTTGTACAAAGCGACAGAAGAATGAAAATGGAGGAAAGCTGACATTGTGTCTTTGTTTGTACTTTGTTCCCTCCGACATCCATTTGTCTTGAAGGTTGATGGGTAACTTCTCCACTACTGGTGTGATGCCACGTGCAGTGTCCAAATACACTAGACCCGGTAAGGACCCATCACCTTTAGCTGCGTCAACTTCTGACAGTAAGTCGCTGAGCTCTCGAAGTTTGAGAGGTTCTTTATTAGAGACTCTGGGAAAGCATTCGAGTCGATCTAAAAGAGACTTCTCTATTACCTCTGGTGTGCCATAACATTCTTCAAGCCGTGTCCAGACTGTACGTAGACCTCGGCTGGGTGATTGAGATGGACTGAACGAATGCGTTTGACGTGTTTAGAAGACTCTTCACCAAGCCATCGAGTCAGTAGATCTAACTCTTCAGTAGGTTTTAAACCTAATCCTTCTATTGTGTTGTTAAATGAAGCTTTCCAGGCCCAGTAGTCTTCAGCTTTGTCTGTAAACTTGGTTAGACCGTCCGTGACCAAATCTCTTTTTGCTAAATATCTAGCAAGGTCACCAAAGTTATTACCCACTACATGAGAGTTGTAGAAATGTGACTGAGGTGGTGGAATAAGTGGGGCGGGAGACCTCATTGGCTGGGCTGCTGTTGTACTCATGTAGTTGTGGGTTTGTGGCTGTGTGGGTGTAACAGCAGGGAGGTGGGTGTTGAATTGCTCTTTAGTGTCCTGGTAAGCAACATATGGGCCGTGATTTTCTGTAACGGCCGGGTCTGGGCTTGTTGCTCTAGACAACTTGACTTGATCAACATCTTTAGAGTCCTTCAAGTCTTTTTCCTGCTGCTCCGGTGAGTATCCAAGGTAAGCGTGTATGCCGCATTTGTCTGACTGTGTTGGACCTGGAAGTTGGCTGAGTGTGTGAGACGTTAGTTCAACTTCTGCGTATCCATGACAACCATTTGTATTTTTATATTGTTGTACTGGTGGACCGGATGACAGCATTTCACTATGAAGAGCTTCTTCGGCTGCTGCTTCAAACACATTAGCTTCGGCCAGTGCAGCCTCCGCTTCCTTCTCCTCTCTGAGAATGTCTAATGTTGCATTTAATTCAGCTTGCTTTATTTTAAACTCCATTTCTTTATGTGCATATGCTGCTCTAGCACGTGCAGCTTCGGCCTTAGCACGTGCTTCTACTGCCGCCTTCACAATTAGGGAGTTTCTTGATCGAGCTGAGGAGCGAGATGAGCCGGAGCAGACTGATCTGACCTCCAGGTTGTCCTCCTCCGCTGGCTGCATTATTGTTGGCTGCAGTCTGTTCCCTGTAGAGTAGCCTTTTTACTGTTCTGCCCTCACTACTTCCCCGAGCGCAGTTAGACAGACAGAGAACTCTTCCACTGATGACTTGGCTTTTATTAAATCGATCAGCAGAGAGAGTAAAACTGTAACACACAGATTGTTCAACATTACAACATATATGTGAATAAAATAACAAACAAATGCCACGTCAACATATCAGACCGCGTGACTCATCAATAATTATTAGGTTAATACACACAATGAAATTAAGCTAACATGCTAATGCTAGCGGGCTAACGCGCTAATCGCTAATTCAATGCTATGACCCAAATGAAGGCCTTATAAACACATTCACCAGTGCAGAACAACAGAAACATGACTGCAAATACTAAATAGTGGCTTAGATTAATTGTATAACCCATTTGAACAACTTACAGGCTGTGCTCAACACAGGACTCAGAAATGCAGGCGATCTAGTGTAGTACTTCGCTGAACAGGAAGCTGGCGCATATGACTTCCGGTTACACCCTTTCAACTCCAAACACATTAATATCCCTTAGAAACATTTACAATGTATGAATAATAAACATAAACTAAATATAGACAACATGGCTCTTAAGGAGCCAGAACAATTAGATATGGCTCATGTTGTCATTGCTGTTATGACCTGTGTGCTGTCACAGACAAACACAATGGAAATGAACAATTAACATTTTGAAATGTTATTAGTGTATATAAAAATATTTCTTGCTCCTCCTAGGTTTATGGAGATAAAGATGCAGATGGATTCTACCAAGGGGAGTGTGCTGGCCGTGTGGGACTGGTGCCATGTAACATGGTGTCTGAAATCCAAGTTGAAGATGATGAGACACGACAGCAGCTACTGCAGCAGGGTTTTTTATCAACAGTAGGCTCAATGGAAAAGATAGGTATGTGGCAATTCAGCTTTGCTTTATCAAGCAGCTTCTTCACTTATGTATTTGTCAAGGGTAAATATTCATTGTGCTAGTAAAAGTCATCTGTCCCTCTTGTGAAAAGTGAAACCTGTGTACAACTGAATGTTCTATCCATAATATCACTTCTGTTTGTTACATCAAAGTGGTCATAAATTGCAAATGTGTATTGCAGAAGCCTTTGAAAGAGAAAGATGCACATAATGCTGGAAACAAAAACATCCAGTTCTGTATTTCTTTGCATTACTGGTTTCTCAACCCTATTATTAATTATTAATACTATTATCCACGTATTACATTTCTATTTATTCTCAAACAAATAGCTGTTACTGGGTATCTTTAAAGCCCAAAGTGGATGGCTGTGTAAAGTGGTAAAGAGCTGTAAAGCATCAAGCGGACACTCAGCTTCTGCTTCCTGCTCTCTACCCATAGCAGTTTATGCAGATGGTTTAACCTTTTCACTTCCACTTGTTTTCAGAGCTGTGTCTGCTGCTCACTGGTTGCTGTTTTTACATTGCTCTTCACTGGCTTTTTCATTGTCTCTTTGTCCCATGTGCTTCTCTCAAAATGGCACCTTTATGGTTCTTTTTGGCTTCAATTTTGCTCCTTCCTCAAACTTTCATCAAGGCACTTGCACACATGCACAACTTCCTCGTCGCCCTGTTCCACCACCGAAACCAAGGCGATCCAAGAAAGGTGTGTCTTACTGCAGTTTGTGGCTTTCCGCCTCCCTCTGTTTGTCTTGTTTCTGATTTGCTTCTCTTTCTGACTTTCACTTTAGCGTTTGCCCCTACTCATTCAGCAACCAGAGGGGATTTTTTAGATTGTATGCTGTAGTAATATAATGAAACACCATTCCATCATCACATCCGACATGAGTAGGCTTGAATATAATTTTAGGCTAATTTAAATGATCTTTACTGTTGATTAATCTACATTGTTCCAATTTAAAAATGATCACCTTACACCTGAGGCACAGATAAATTTGATCACTCACGGTGCACTTGCAGCATCCATCCCCTCTGATCTTCATCTCTTGTTTTATGTGTGATACTTATTTCAACTTTCAAATTTAAACTGTCTTGGCTCCATGTGCTTAAGCTGTTTTCACCACCTGCTCTCTTCCAGTGGAGTCTGCAACACTTTGGGGGCCTAGTGTTGACTCCCCTAGTCAAGGTTTGTTGTAGCTGTTTTGTTTGTTTTTTCCTTGCATGTGAAATCAACTCAAAGTCTACCGGAGACCAGCATGCTTTAATTAACTCTTAGTACCATTTTTTCTTCCACACAGACTTTTCTGTCTGCTCTGCAGGTAGCTCTGGTAACCTGTCATCCAAGCTTTTAGGGACTGTTTGATTGATGGAAATTTAATTCAACATTTATTGAAGTTTTGCCAGAAACCATTACAACAGCCATAGCATTGGTTTAAGTGCATGACACAGATTGTCAATTCAAGCAGTCCCATTACTGTCATCAGTTTGTTCTCGTTCTATAATTTGTTATTAATGCCATCTTTAAACTGTATACACAATTGGCTAACCTTGTGTTGTTTTACTAAATGTTTTTTTATTGGCGTGCCTTTTCTCAGCATAGCATGAGGCTGTTTGAGCTGGAGCTGTGCTGGTTTGAGTTACAAAACATTTCCGTCCTGTAAACATTCTAGAGTTAAAAAGACACGCTTCTCTCTTTATGACAGACCCCAACAAGGTCACTGCTGCTGCTGAGGCATGTGCAACAGGTGGTGCTCCTGCTGTTGCCCCCACTCCTTTAGCAAATCCAGGTCCTGAAACTTGCAAGATGGTTGCCATTTTTGATTATGATCCCAGAGAGAGCTCACCCAACACGGACATAGAGGTCTGTTGGCCATATTATTCCAGCTTTGTCTTTTGTATCTGTCTCTTTATTGAATTTGTTCTGACTCTCTTTAGGCTGAGCTGACGTTCAGTGCAGGTGACATCATACATGTGTTTGGAGACATGGATGAAGATGGCTTTTACTATGTAAGTAGAACTGTACTGTTTCATATTTTACGAGACTGACAGTGTTCTATGAGCTGTGTAACACTCCTGATTACTTCTATGTTGAACCTTACAGGGAGAGTTGAATGGACAGCGAGGACTGGTGCCCTCTAACTTCTTGCAGGCTTTACCTGAGGCAGATCCAGCAGCTCAGCATGCACCCGAACAAAAACAGGAATCCCAGGTATTTTCTCCTCTCAATGAGAGATGTTACTTTTTCATCCATGTTTTACTGTTTCAATTAAGTTGTTTACTGTTTGTTTGTTTTTTGTAAATTTTTTCCTTCATTTGTACTGAATTTGTCTTGCTGCATGCAGAAGCAGAAACGAACTGTACACTTTGAGACATGATTGTAAGTGTAAGCTCAGTGGTCAGCCCTATTGTTCCATATCCCAGTGCTTGTACACTCCATTTCCTGAACCCTGCACAGAACCGAGTCCCGCTACTGTTTCCCACAACTGTGTCCCTTTTAACACAATTTAAGTCTTTAGCAACACTGTTGCTGATGACCCTAAAAGTGTACTTTATCTCTCTAAAGGCTGCCTGGACAAGTTTCCAACAAGATCCAGAGCCTTCAGTCCCAGGGAATACCCGCTCCAGAGAGACCGAAGCTCCCAGTCCAGACCAACTAGAGCAAACTCAGAACACAGACCTATCTCCTGAAATCACTCCTTCTGCAAACCCTATGTCAGACCTGGCACCATCTCTTTGTGCAGCTGAGGCAGCGAAGGATGCCTGCTCTGCTCCAGCCCCTGATCCAGCAGACAGTGCTGCGCAGGGAGACAGCACACTAGGCAAGAAGAAGAAAGGCTTCTTCTCTAAAGGCAAGAGACTGTTCAAAAAGCTGGGAAGCAGCAAAAGAAATTGACTCTGAACACTAGCATCAAACTGAAAGCACTTTTCCTGTTGTTGTTGTTTCCACTGGTCGTCTGCAGTTAGAGGCTCTCAGACCAATATCAGTATAATATCAAATGCCTTAGTGTGCCTCCAGACCAGCTGTTACATGTTGTTTACTTTAGAACATCTTACAGATCTTACTTTACGCATGTTCAAATGCATGTTGAAGTCTCAGTAGGCTTTATAATGTTAAAATAAGAAAAAGGATTTGACTAAGTAACATACTTACTCTTGTCGAAGCAGTTACAGTTTTCAAACACAATAGAGGCTGTAAAGCTTCATATGAAGTCTACAGAATGAACTGCTCTACACTTTAGTTTCAGCTCATATAATGTATGAGAGCATGACGCTCACACACTGATGCCACTTTATTTATCAAAACAAAATAATTAAAAGCAGCAGTATATCTTCCTAAAATATTGCACTATCCATCCACAGTGGATGTACTTTTAATCTCTTGTCCTGCACATTTTCTGTTATGATGTTTATTCAATACTTTGTACAGAACATACTATTTATTACATGATGCATTGTCATGGCTTGGCTTGATTCATTCTTATACTGTATCTATTTCAGATCTGGTTGTGCATGTGGACAGTTAATAATAACTTTTAGTTATGAATGGTGGTTTATGAGTGAGAAGTTTTACCTTCTGCTGTGTGCGCAGACAAAACTAACCTGTCCACTGCTGAGACTGACAACAAATGCCTTTCTCAGACATTCTCACTGGAACACTATCGCAGCGGTCACAACTACCTAAGTGTGTCATAGTACCCATATGGTGTGAGTGTTAGTGAATGCAGTATGTTTAGGTTGCTTCCGCATCATGATAATTTATTAACCTAATTTATTAACTTGTTTTACTCATATGCAGTGTAATTGTATCATTTAGAAGTCAGCCTTCTGATGGATTTTCACATTTTGAGTGTTAGACTACATGCATTACATGACAGTGTTTTAAAGAGACACTGGTGGTTTGGGGCACTGCTGTTCTTTGTTATAGGTAGCATGATCCGTATGTTTTCTGAGTGTATGAGAACCCTGGCCCGGTCTCAAGAGCAGCACTCTGTCCAGACATGTCCAGACCTTTCCAGCTCCTCCTCTGTGAGGTGTTCCCAGGTCAGCTGAGAGGCTTAGTCTCTCCAGTCCACATTTATCACACAGGTGAAAGGACATTAACAATCTAAAAGTGATACCCACCAGTAGTGAAGTGTAAGTCTGGTCAGTGTTTGTCTGCTGGGGGCTGTTATAGGGCTCTTGTGTCACTTCTCAGGTTTTTACTTTTCTTTTTTTTAATTTATGCCAAGCCACGCTTTGACTCTAGCTGCCATAAACTGCAGCATATGCCAAAATCTTAGGTGCTTTGTCTGTTGAGTGGAACAGACAACATATACAGTCAAGGCTGGCCTGATCACAGACATTGAGTCATTACACACAACCTAGAGGTTTTATTATCTGTCATGATTGTTTAGGTTTAACTGTTTTTTTCAGTGTTACATAGGGAGCCTATTGATGCCCACAGTTAAAGGACTTTTTTGGGGGGGGTTGATTGCAACGACACTTTAGATGTAAAGTAGCCGGGATAGAGGCAAGACTGTACTAGTATGCATTTTTTTACTCAAGCGGAGGTAATGGATGCTCTGTTGTTGCCGAAATTTAAAATTTACAGTGAATATTTATACTGCTGTTTTTTACGGCCTTGAATGAACAGTTATTCCTCGACCTGCTGTGTAGTACGCCCTGCCTCTGTCTGTGCTCCTGCTCTGCTGACTCATAGGACCTTGTGTCATGTAGGTAGAACCATAGCTCAAACATTTAGCCTTATGAAAAGACCTTGTTTAGTCTTAACACATCGTTTACAAGATGTTTATTGACTGCATGCAATGTTGAACTCATGTTTGGCCTTATTTATGTCATTGTCGTGCTGTGTTTTCATATAGCACTGAAAAGTTTTGGTTTCCTAAATCATTGTTCACTTGACCTTTTATATTATAATGCTTTTTTTGAAAGCACATTTGTAAATATTTTGTAAATATTTTGTTTTTATCTTCAAATGTTTGTTGCATGTCTAAGCAGTGTCTATGGAGGAACAAGTGTAGTGCACAGAAGACATATTGAAATTGTGATGGTTTCTTTGAATATGGGACTTTTTACAGGAATAAAATGTATATTTTTGCATAAAACATACATATGTATTTTTTGAGGAAAGAAACTCCAACACATCACATAGAGATATTGCAGGTTTATTAAAACATGTTTTAATTACATATAAAATGGTAAAAAGACAAACTGCAGAAAGAAGTGTCTACTTTGTCGTGCTGCACACTACTCATGTGAAGTGACAAGGACACAGTGGGTAATGCACAGCTGTCAGACAAAGTAGTTTCCTCTTCTCTGACTTCCTGTGCGCAGCCTCAGTCATCTCCCCGTAGCCAACAGTACACTCATCCATAAAGTAGGAAACACTACACTGTGGCGTGGAGTTTAGTAGTGCTTTCTACTTTATGGATGACTGCACTGTACTTCCATGGTGTCTCTTCCATCTTCACTTTTAGTTCTTCTTCTTGTGCACCTGCCACAGTTCCACAGCTGCACACCGCAGCCCCACCCAGACCCACTTTCATGCACTCGTGCGCAAACCGTCATTTTTCAGCTCAACGCACACCCCTTCTTGGACAATTTCTACTCACTCAGAAAATGCACACTTCCTGATTTCACATGACATATTTGCATATAAAAACTCCATTTGAGGCCGGTTAACATTTCTGTACAATGCAATATATTTATTTAATAGATCACCGCTTTCTGACTATTAATGCGTCAGAGTAGTTTTTAAATAAAAGTTGTGACGAACCAACTGAGGAAGCGTTGTCTTGAGGAAGCCATTTTGACAGCCATGAGTAAGCTTTTTTTATCTAAGTCACAGACTTTTTTGTACATGTTAAAGTTTACAAAAAGCCAAAAAGTTAGCTAGAAGGAGGTTAAACTCAGTTAAATTGAATCCAGTGAGAAAAATACAAAGAAATAGATAGAATACATTTTCAGTAAAGTTACATTTTGAATTAACAATGTTATCAATGACATTTAAACCAAGTATTACAGTACAGGGAAAAAAAAGGTTAGTACACATTAAGTTCTAGTATTGTCTTGTATAGTGTTGCTGTTAAAATACCACCAGCCATCTTTATTATGTTAATCATTATTTTCCCGTTAAGTAGAGAATGGTTTGTAATACTTTACCTCAACCTGGTTTTCTTCTCTTCAGTTAGTGACAGTCGCCCAGCAGCCTCGCAGGTGTCTTCTGCGCGTCCAAGAAATGGGTGAAGAAGAAGAAGCCGTCTCTTTTTGAACCCTTCGTGAACACGTGATGTAACCACAGGAAGAGGTTTAACAGTCAAAGCCGCCCTCTTTCTCATCTTCCGGCTCCAACTGAGCCTCTACCAGATGCTTTAAACATTTAACATGACACATTTACACTTTCAGAAAACCTTATTATTATAGAACTCCATCTGGGACTCACATACATACATATATGTAAGGATACATGCTTATGATGAATACAAAATGATAATACTCATAGCTAGAGAAAATATTGATCTGGATCAACTTTTTGGAGAGCTAAAAGTTCTATCAAAAATATGAATCAAACGTGACAAACATTAGGAGTATTAATATTTGGCTGCAGACTGTGATGTCACTTGGAGACAGCTTTAACCAAAGTGTTCAGTTTCCTCCAAAGCACATGCGTAATGTGAAGTTGGGCAATGTGCCCTGAGTGATAGAGGAGAGTGAGAGATTACAGGCCACAATATCAACATACTGTCAGTGTGCCTGTCATTTGATTTATGTGTGACCTAAATCTAACGTTATTGCAGGCTTCGTGGCTTGGGCTTTGACGTATATAAAGCACACACCGTCTGATAATCTTTGTTCACATTATAATTAGTGCTTAGACAGCAGCAGGCAACAGGAAGGATGGGTTACGTGAGTCAAGTACCTGTTGGATGAAAAAAACAACACTTCCTGTGAAACTGTTTTCTCCCTCATATTGTGACCTTTCTACTTAAAAATCAGTCGAGTTGTTAGTATAATGTGGAGGAGTTGAGTCTGTATGAAGTACAACGGCTTCATGACAATAGAGCATGCATGGCGTTAGAAAAAAGATGGGTAGCGCTGCTTATATAAAGTAAAGGTCATATGTTTCAATTCCTCCTAAATGCAAATTTCCAACTGCAACTGAGGTTTGTCAAGATAAACCCGTAGTTACAGTCAGCATGTGAGTATCGTGTTATGTGTTAGCAGAAATAAAGACTTCCTATGGTTCCGGATAAATATGATCATACCAAGGTCAACCCATAATAAATTTATTTCATTTAAATATTAACACTAATAACACTCTAATTGATTAATGTCACATAAAGTTGAAAACATCCCTGTCCTGTTTTAAATGAGGTTACGTGATCGTGTTGCCTGTTACTTTATTCCAATGACTGTTGCCCCTAAATAACAGTTGGATGAAAAGAAACAGACGTCACACTGACATTAATACCTTTGTCATGGCTTGGCAGGCGGAGGATCTGAAGAACTTTTGGGTAGTATTTCTGTCCATTGAGAACAAATGACTGGGCTATTGTAAAAGACAGACAGCGGATGTGACATCAACACGTTGAAGAACAAAGGTATTTGTTTCTTTTTGTGTTTTTTTTAATTACTGCACATGTTTCTCTTGTAGTTCACTTCTTCCCTAAGCACAATGCATGTTTATTTGAATGAGAAGCTGTGAGAAAATATCCAACACGTGTTGCAATTTAGCTTTTGCCCATACAATCTTTTGACCCATGGCCTGCATTTGACTAATCCCAGCCTCCACTCAGTCTTGCTGCAATGTCCCCGTACTGCAGCCAAGTGAGAGAACATACTTTGGTCATACTTTTGGAGAGAACATAGTTTGGTCTTTTGGTCTAAGGCCACCCTGCCTTACGTGATACCCTGCCTTATCTAAAGTGGCAGCCATTTCCCCTCCCTGCCTGCCCCTGGGTCCCCCTTGGGTGTCGACATCACCATGACCCGCCAGCAGCAGTTTTTCAGAGAGAGGCCCTAAACTGGAGTTAACCACCATCCACTCTAACCAACAGCTAAAACTAAACATGTGCTCTTGGTATGTGCATTAAAGGAATTGAGATCTTCGTGTTAGCACAAACTGTCGCTGCTTTCAGTTCTGTAGACTCTTTCTGCACTGCAGGGAGGAAGTTTAATCAGACTTATGAAACACAGCAGTTTAAATGTGTGTGGCTTCTTGTCGATAATGTCCATCCCCCATTCCTTCACTTCCCTATCCTCTCACTGTTTATTCACAGTTTTAAAGAAAGCTCCTTTTCACCTTTTGAATGTAAGGTACAATTTGAATCCATTCAGAACTGGCATCATCTGATCTAACACTTTGCCTCTGGCTCACTGTGGCAGGCCTTGACATCTCCAAATAAGGGCAAAAAACAGAGCTGTGAGCGCCAATGAGACGAAAAGCCTGTGTGCACTCTCATGTGTGAAAATGACTGGCGCGCTTCTCTTCACACAGATGCAGCTCCACCAAGACCGGACACGTGTACAGAACAGTGCAGAGGCAGCGCTCAAAGCCTTCCTGAGTAGACTTGCGGTCACAAAACACTGAGCACAGTTTCATTTTTAGTTAGCCGCTCAGAACAAGTCAACCACAGATAATCTTTTTAAATGAAACGCATCATTTGCAACAAACACAAAAGTGGCCCACTTTAATGGAAACCCAAAGTCTTTCTTTCCAGAGATTCAAGAGTTGTAAAATGTAATCAGATCAGATCAGAGTGAATCTATTTTCTGCCAGTAGAGGAGTATAATTTTAGCAAGCAAATGAACTGAAAAGGTTCAATGAATCGATTTGAATTCAGATCTGTAGTGTGTAGTAGCTTTATGGTATTGTTCAGTGGAGCTGAAACTACAAAAGCATCTTAAAAAGAAGTAAAAAATTAGTCCACTGTAAGTTCCAGGATTTATTTATTCATGTATGCATTACTTAAAAATGGTTGGATTAGTTTGTGTTCTAAAAGGTTTTTAAAGCCATTCTTTATTTCCTCACACTAATGTAATCAGCAGCTTTGTCAGCAATGTATCTAAATATGACATGTATTACAATTCATACTTTTATTCAACCAGCAAGTTTCTTCTTGATTGGAAATGACACAGGCATATGTCAGAAGTTAATAAGACAATGAACAAGAGGCATTGTTGTGGGAAAATAATATTTCTCAGCTTTTATTTACATTTGAAGAGAAAGTGGCATGTCCAAAATTATTTATACCCTTTCCAAACTGTCACAGTCTTTGGGCAAATCCAAAGTTCTATACCATTCCAAATAGTCCAAACTGTTCTGATGCATCCTATTTACCCTGATTCTTTGGGAAAAGCTGTTTTAATCAACTCAACAGGTGAAAAACAGCAGCTCTCTGCAGTTGGTTTGTGGACAGTCATGGCTAAGACAAAGGAGCTCAGTGAAGACCTGCAGCTGCGCACTGTGGCTGCTCACAAGTCAGAACAGGGTTATAAGGCCATATCTAAATGTTTTCAAGTTCCAGTGGCTACAGTGCAATGTATTGGTAAAAAATATGTTCCACACTGTAGAAAATCTCAAAGGACGTGGTCCGGAAGCCAAAAGGGACACCTGAGCAGGCCATGAGGATAGTGAGAGGTGAAAAAGAATCCAAGGATCATCACCGAGGCCATCCTGGTGAATCTGGGCTCTGCTGTGGCAACGTCTCAAGGCAGACTCCAACAAACACTGCAAACTGCTGGGTTCCACGGACGCTGACCAAGCATCACGCTGCTTCTACAGATAAGGCACACAAAAGCCCACTTGGCCTTTGCAAATGCTCTGTTTTATGGTCAGATGAAAAGAAATGTGAATAGTTTGGCCACAATGATGTATCCTTCATTTGGTGTAAAAAAGGAGAAGCCTTAAACTCTAAGAACACCTTCCTCACTGTGAAACATGGTGGGAACCTAATGCTTTGGGGATGTTTTTACAGCCAGTGGACCAAGAAACCTAATCACAGTAAACGGCTCAATGAAAAAAGAAGAATACATCAAGATTCTCAACAACAACACAAAGCAGTCTTCAAAGAAACTTGGCTTTGGGCACCAGTGGACATTTCAGCACGACAACCCAAACACACCAAACGTGGTGAAGAAATGGTTAGCAAAAAAAAACATTAACCTTTTGCAGAGTCCTGACTTGAACCCAATTGAGAATTTGTGGAGGGAGCTAAAGATCAGGATGATGGCAAGGAGACCCTCCAACCTGAAAGAGCTGGAGTTATCACTAAAGATGAACGGTCAAAAATCCCAGTGGACATATGCAGCTGGTCAGCAATTACAGGAAGCATTTGATTGCTGTAATAGCAAATAAAGGATTTCCTATTATTTAGAAGGGTATAGATCATTTTGGACATATTGTTCAAATGTAAATAAAAGCTGAGAAATATTTTTTTCCTCAACGATGCCTCTCGTACATCTTCTGGAAGATGCCTGTGTGATTTTCAATTATGAAAAAAACTTGGTAGTTGAATAAAACCTTTGCAGGCGGTATGAATAATTTTGTGCTTGACTGTACATTAACCTAAAGCACAGAAAAAGTGCATAATACAAAAACTAAAAAGCCCCTGCACCAAGTTGAAATCTGGTCCCACAGTCTGCAAAGAAACTCTATATGTTTCAACGGCCCTGGAAACAAAGTGGTTTAATATGTGGCCTACTTTAAATACATAAGAATAATATCACCTTTAGAATAAACATGATAAAGAGTCATATTAAACAGTTTCGAGTTAGAATTACAGGACACTGTATTTTGACCTTTCAGCTCCCTTTGTTGGCTTTCCAGAAAAGGTACACCAGGTTTTACACCAAACTGGGCCATTTCCTTTTTTTTAGATGATGCATGAATATAATAAATATAGTTTAAACTAGTTTCATTGTGCTCAACTGGGGTCCACCTGTTCCACCATGTGTTTGAATTCACACAGGCAAGCTTGATAACTTAAAATCTGACTTTATAAATATTCCCAGATTCAAGGTTGCACACCGAGGCATTTTAACCTAGTTGTGCAATGAAAAAAAAAAACTTTGTATTTGTTTCACTAAACCTCTTATTGTGTTTTTTGCAACATGCCATTAGCACCAAATGTACCGCCATGATTTTAGTAAAACAACACATGACTACTTTGTTGCTCACTAAATAGTTAAAATGTTGAAATAATCCTGTGCGACCCCAATCCTTAGTGAAGACGATACCAGATATGCACCCTCAGGTAATTTACTAAGAAAACAAAAAAACAAAGACACTCACTGAACAGAATTTGGTGCACATGATGGCGTCCAGGAAATCTGAGACGTTATATGGCAACCACGGTTAAAAGTATTTTTACTCCCTTCTATAATTTGACGTGTGCTTCCCCCTGGAGGCAAAACAAATCCACAACGTATTATGAGCCTTACAAGACATTCCAAAAAGCTCTGCTATTATTATAGCTTTTAAACCTGGATGAGAAAACATAATTATGTAATGCAATAATATGCTTATGTAATACTAGAATACCTACATTTCATCATGCAAGAACAAGTTCCGTTCTCTCCAATAATGTGAGGTGCCAAAGTAATTGTGCACTTAATACATCATAATAAATAGCTTTACATGTGGAATAAAAATGTACTCACCATGAAAACAGTTTTATTATAACAGTTATTAAAACAAATGTGCAATGTCTAGTTTTAACAAAAATCAAATCACAAAAGGTATAGAAGAAAATTTTTGGACAAAATCAATGAGTCCCTCTGCAGCAATACTTTTGAAGGTTGAGTCTTGAGAAGATGAAAAAGCGTGCAGTGGTCTATGTCTTCACTGCTGTGTCTCTGGATTTGTAGATAACTCCTCTGCTCTTCAGCTCTCGTACCACACCTTCATAAATAAAGAAGCAAGGTCAAGCATTGATCAAATGTTAACTGTAAGTGACTGGGTGTACTATGGAGTGAAAGGTAATTATAAAATAATATATTATAGTGTATATGTATATTATTTAAACCTTTTTTGTCATATACAGCGTAATCAGTGTTGAATGTACTGTACCTGGAGGTAGTCGTCCAGTCACTGACACTGCATAAACACCAGGTTTGAAGTTACCTGCGTGATGCAACACAACATCGTATCGTACAAGTATTAAAAATGAAGAAAAAAATGTATAATACTGGGCAGTTTTTATGAAAGTGGAGTTATGTGTCCTATGTTGTGTGTGCTTCCAGGCAAGCAACCAGGGAAATCCCAATAACACAATATTGATTGATTCCTACCTATCCTCTGCCATTTGGCTACCCAGCTATCCTCGGGGCTCATCATGGCAATCACACTAACAAACACAGACAATACTATTAACAATGTAATAAATACGTAAATAAATAAAAAGTTTATTTAACAAATTCTTTGTTACCCATCAAATGAGGAACTCGTGCACTCGTAGACCATTTCTCGATTCCCCTTCATCTGAAGATAAGACTCGCAGTTGTCACAGCCGTCGTATTCAAATTGGTCGATTGTCTGGAAAAGATGATCATTTTACTTTAGAAGTTGTTATTAAAATAGGCAAACGTATTTGAGTGCTAGCGTAGTAGCAAGCTTGAGTATTATTTTCGCATAGGTTAGTTCTAAGTTTAACTACCTTAACTAGAGAACAAAGAAGACACGCTCGCAGATGCCGAAGGTCTTTGGGAACAGTTTCCAATGCCATTATTCCAATAACCTACTGGATATATCAGTATTCCCTAAAACCTTAAGGAGAGGGCTGTTTTGAACGGTTTTGGTCGCTTGGTAAATGCGTCACACAGTTTGAAGGACCTCAAGGGACCAGCATCTAGCTAGGTGTCTAGTCTTACGCCTGCATAAAAATAAAAAAGAGCCGCATTTTACGAATGACAAAATATAAAAACAATAAAGCGCTACCGAAAAATTATACACCCATTATCACAGTTATTGCTTTATTATATTATATCAGTCTTATGTTCTAAATCTTATACATTTCAGTTTGGACGCTGTTGGTTGTCGCAGTTAACCTTTATACCGGCCTATAAGTAAATAACAATAATAAACATTTGGAACGTATAAAATTCTGTTTCTATGGTAACTGGTGAAATTGGCTTCACCATGGGTAAAACGTTTAACAACTCAACGGTTGGGACCTAACGGAATTGAGAACACGGATCTGAGAACGATAAAACAAGGTGCGTGTGTATTATTAATATCACTTGTATAAATTTGTGAAACATTCAGCATGTTACTTCCATTAGTCCGGTTCTATGACTTTAGTAGTTAGTAAAGTTTGCATTTATATTTCAATTATTTACTTGTAAGCGGGACAACTTCAGCTAAGTTAACCTAACTGGCTAAGTGAGCAGGACAACGAATTAACTTTCAACTGGATTTTAGATTAGAATTATTTTATTTTGTTATTTTTTTGTTTGTTTTTGTTAAGAAGCTTAGAAAGTTAGCGTTATATACAAATAATAGCATGAATTATTAAAGAATGCTTTGACATGGAAAAAAGTGTGTTACACTATTGTTTTCTTTTCCTGTTGCGCAAAAGATGACTGAAGGTGATCAGACACTTCCTGATGTTATTAATCCCAATAACTTTCCTGCCAAACTGTGGCGTATGGTAAACAGCCCGACAAACAGCGCCATCTACTGGGACAGCCGCGGAGAGGTCATCATTATTGTCCAACGGCTCTTTGAGAAACTCTTCTTGTCTCCTGGTAACCACGGCGTGGACAGCTTAGACACTTTTAAAACCACCCACTTCTCCAGCTTTGTTCGCCAACTCAACCTGTACGGCTTCAAGAAAGCAGAACCAGCCTCAAAAACAACCCACTTTGAGTGTGACATCTACAATTCCCCTGAATGCATAAGCACGCTTCATCACTTCTCCAACCCAAACTTCAGGCGTGACCATCCTCACCTGCTTGTAAATCTAAAGAGGTTAACAGTAGACAATAAAGCCAAATTAGAAGCTGGTCATAATGTGAGGTCTAGACCTCCAAATAAATACCACCGAGTATTTGGAGGGGATGATGACTTGCACAAACTTTTGAAGAAAGGTAATGTTTTAACATGTAATACTCCAAAAAACACATAGAGATTTACAAACCTGAAAGTTGTTCTTTTGCTGTTTTATAGGCAGCCCCACTGCCAGTGCATGTCAGGCGTCACCTCATCCTTATTTTACAAACAGACACATGCCGGTGACTCCCCATAATGGAACCCCAGTCCCTCCACGCTATTTACAACGACGTGGTGGTGTCACTCCTTCCACTGTCTTTCCTCCCAACAAAGGCGTGCCACTTTCTTTAGCTCATCCATTATTACCTTGCTCCTCAGTAGTCTCCAGCCCCTTTCAGCATGGTGTGCGAAGTGGTGTTAACTATGGCAACCCAAATTTCACAGGGTTACATCCTCAAAAAGAACAGTGCCATCCTGGCTTTTACTCTTCAGGTAAGCATTACATCAATAATATAATATTTTGTACAAATACATGATACAGAAATTAAAATAATCATTACCACACTTGCTATGATAAATACTTACTTTTTAAGTGTATCTATCTTATGAGTTTGCCAGTGCTACGGTCCACCACTTATGCCGAATGGTCTGCGAACACAGCCATTCTCATCCCTTGGTTACTACCAGGTAAGTACAGTTGGGCTCATAAGAGATTTATTGTTAATTAATTGGAGTTAAAATATAGAGAAAGGGTTTGTAAAATTTTATTGCTCAAAATATATGCAAGAATTACAAAACATGTGGCAAAAATGAGATGATAAAAATTATCTTTATAATATACAGTGATTAAGTCCATTAAATTAGTCCTTACAAATATAGTCTTTATATTTACATTAATATATCTTAACTATTACTATGAAGGTTTTTTTTTTACAATATATTTACATTACATACCCTGGCAGAATTTGTGATTTTTTTTTTTTGGCCATTTTTCAGAGAATATGAATGATTACACAAAAACCTTTCTTTCACATATAGTTAGTGGTTGGGTGAAGCTATTTTATGTTATTGCTATTTTACAACTGTGTTTACTCTTTTTAAATCATAATGACAACAGAAACTACCCAAATGACTTTGATCAAAAGATTACATAGCTCAGTTCTTAATACTGTGTATTGTCACCTTTAACATCAATGACAGCTTGAAGTCTTTTGTGGTAGTTGTGGATGAGGCTCTTTATTTTCTCAAATGGTAAAGTTGCACATTTTTTTTGGCAAAAAGCCTCCAGTTCCTGTAAATTCTTGGGTTGTTTTGCATGAACTGCACATTTGAGATCTCCTAATAGTGGCTCAGTGATACTGAGGTCAAGAGACTGAGGCCAGTCCAGAACCTTCACTTTATGCTGCTGTAGCCAATGACAGGTCGACTTGGCCTTGTGCTTTGGAACGTTGTCATGTTGGAACGTCCAAGTTCGTCCCATGCGCCGCTTCCGGGCTGATGAGTGCAACTTTTTCTCCAGTATTTTCTGATAATATCCTGCATTCATCTTTTCCTGTGTCTGTGTAGCTCACACACATCTCCATGTTTCACAGTAGGAATAGTGTACCTTTAATTATAGGCCTTGTTGACTCCTCTCCAAGTGTATCGTTTATGGTTGTGGCCAAAAAGTTAAATTTTGGTCTCATCAGTCTAAATTAGGCTTGTTTCTGTGCTGTTTGGCGTAGTATAAGTCTTCTGGTGATTCAACCACACAGCCCATTTTTGTGCCTCCTTATTGTGCATTTTGAAACAGCCACAACACTTCTTTTCAGTTTCCTGTATTTCATCTGAAGTTATTGGTGGGTTGTTTTTTGCATCCCAAACAATTTTCTTAGAAGTTGTGGCTGAAAGTTTTGTTGGTCTACCTAACCTTGGTTTGGTTTCAACAGAATCCCTCATTTTCCACTTCTTAAGTAGAGTTGGAACACTGCTGTTTGGCATTTTCAATTCCTTGGACATTGTTTTATATCCCTTTCCTGGTTTATACAGTAATGTATAAACCATGAACCATGAAACCAAAAATGTATGTTTTACATAGTTTATGTTCTATTTGGAACATTCTGACAAAGTCAGATTTTTTTTAAAGCAAAATCTTTGAGGGCAAGATATTATGCTTATGTTCCTTCATATTATGATTTGATTTTAATGTGTGAAATTGTGTAATGGTTAAGGTTATAGGAAATAACAAGGATACCCAAAGTAAAACTTGTTTCCTACCTTCAGATTAACACAACATTTCTTACCAATCTTACCAATCTTATTTGTATTAGTTTCTTTGATGCTTTATTGAAGACCAATGTTCAATTATTATCTATTATTGCTCACTACTACTCAATCAGTTCTAAAGAAAATATTTGTCAGTATACTTAACACTTTTAATGTGTTTTCTAATCATGTGTTTGTCTGAAATTATGTGCATATATCTCCATCTACCTCTTTAGGCACCATATCCTGTGAATGATATGAATAGTCCAGATTTTTTCCAGAACAAGAAAAAACTTGAGACCAAAAAATCTGATATTAACCTGGACACAATTTTCCAAATTGCTGATGAAGTGATGCTAACTACACCAAATGGCAACCTAACTAAAATAAATACACCGGAGAAGCAGTCCGGTAGAGGGACACCACCTGTCTCTGCACAAGAAGACATCTCCAGAAATTCCCCCCAAAATACCAAAAATATCTACTTGTGCATTGAACCAATTACGGTGACTGCAATAGGCAATGGTAATGCAGTCACATGCTCAGAGCCGGAGGTATCTGTGCTCGCTGTCCCGGAGCAAATGCCTGAAGATACCATACCTGAGGTAAATTTATATGTGTTGTGTTTACAAGTGAGATTACATTTGTTTACCACAGGGTTTGTTCATTGTGTGTCAGGTTACCAGAGGTGATTTAAACAACATTGAGGTCATGCTAGTGGAGGTCAGTGATACCAGTCAGATATAGGAAAGCAGCATCAGAACTCATTTAGGTAAGACTCTACTGAACAGCCAGGCTGTGATTTATGCTCTGCAGGTAAAGGACAAGACAGTTAATTATCATATTCTCTGTTTTAGATGCTCACATTTTAAAAGGCAGGGACTCTACGGTGACTTCAGTTTATGCTTATTCTATCCTACCCATGATTTGAATGCTTAATAAAAAACACATTTGTGTGTGTAGTTGAACATTTTAACTCTGTAAACTGTAATGACTTTACTAAACATTATACAGTGGTGCTAACACTGTAAATTAGCTTCAGTACTATCTAAGCAGTTATCAGTATGCGTTTATTTTTTTTATTTTTTTTTTATTTATTTTTTTTTTTCAAAACAAGCAAAGAGTCAAAGAGATTTGCAAATCAAATGTGAATTATTTAATATAATTTTAAAATGAAATTCTATTAAAATCTATTTTAATTAAATGAAAAATGCTCTTTATTATTGCATTGTGGTGGTGGTTATACTGTTAAAATGATTATTTCACGTGATGTTTTTTCTTTTAAGTATTTCTGCTGTTTTTGCATGTTTTAAACGTTGCAAATCAAATAATACAAATGTAATATTGATTAATAAACTCTGATGGACTCTATATTTGCTCGTCTCTCTGGCTTTATCTACAGTTAATGTTGTTAATGTTTTGCTAATAGAGGCTAGTCTTCTGGGATGTCGCTAGAGGGCGCTCCTCGCTCGTTTATTAACACTGCTATCGCGCGGCTGCTCCGCCCTCTTCTCTCTGTTGCGTTCAGGTGCAATAAGAAGTGTATGCAATACTACTGCTTTCATGTAGAAAACATAATCTAATGTTATCTAAACATAATTTCTACTTGTAATGTCTGTCTAACGGTTATGGGTGTTTGCAAGTGCTAAACTAAATGTGATCAAAGCAACTTAAAATGAAAGAAAGACTACATTTCTGAGTTAATCACCTTGCAACTTGCTGCTGCCAAAAGCTTCTCACTGCAAACAAATGAAGTTTTTGTTCACTCGGATGTTCACTGTGCTAAAACTGATATTCCCGAGGCCGTGAAGGCGGCGTTGCTCTGAGCAGGTAGAGGCTGTCGATGAGGTCTCAGGGGAGCGAGACAGAGTGAGTCCGATAGGTAGACTTGCGGGACGGTGTCAGGAGTGTAGCTACAGTGATTCGCTGGTGCTTGTCAGCCTGGAGAACACCAGACGCATGGACCTCTCGTTTTTCGTGACTTGTTTGTTTTACCAACTCTGTTCTTGCTTTTGACTTTGATAAAAAAACGAAATATTTTCCCCTCCGTGCTCTCGAGAGTAGCCTATCGTATCCTACTACTTTAAGTGCACAGGGGACACTGAACTCGTTGAATGTGCGTGTTTTGTACGAGCCAACTTCAATGGAGCGACAGAAGGATACAAGATGTGTTATACACGGGTTTTGCCAGCGCACTGTAATTATCAAGTTATACGTGGAGTAAGACTACGCTCCATTTAATCTGGTTAATCATTAGGGAACATTCAACAACTTCTTAAAGGATATTTTTCGCAACTCTGTGGTTGTAAAAACATTAAGCAACTTTTTGGCACGTTGCGTTATCTGTCAGTATGCCTTCGAACTCCGAGGCGGCAACCTGTAAAGCAGCCTTTGAAGTTCAAGTCGTGGCTTCTCCTCGCTTTTATGGATTTATATCAAATATGTTGCCTCCTGCTGGACCTCTGTCAACTCCTACTTTGGCTTCAAAATCTTAAATCGTAGGGTATAGTGACTGACGGACATTGATAAAGTTTTCGGGGATAGATCGAGCAATACGTGGTCAGCAGCACCGAAGCCTACGTTAGTTCAAGTTTGACATGTGTTTGAAGCTGGAGTCCACTTTGTGAAAACTGGGCTATTGAAGGCAGTGCACACTTCAGGCTCCACTACACAACGTGTTTTCTCGGTGCACTCGGGCATGCAGTGCACACTAATGACACTGGATAAAAGTTCATTATAGCTCACTTTTATCTGGGGAGTGCCGTTTTCTCTTCAGGGCCATTGTGTTAAGGGTTTGGAAGCATTTGTTCTACGTGTAAACCTTGGATATCTAAACACAAGCAGCGGGTGGACTTTAACGCTTCTTTTTGGATTAGAACCCTATGTGTGGATTTGTTTTGCATTGATCGTCGCCTCTCGAATCAGCGGCCCGTGATTCGTGTTTGTTTCGTCTCTCCGCGGTGCTTGTGTGCTTTGAAGTCCACCATGTGCGGCCGGCCGACGCCGCTCCAGCCCAGGCCATGAGCGTCCCCCCGCGGCGCCTGGCCGGGCTCTGGCCGTGGCTGCTCATGGCGGGCCTGCAGCTGGTGCTGGGCCAGCCGCGCCTGGAGTCCGCAATAATCAAGGTGACCCTGCTCCGTCAGGATCCCACAGGGAAGCCCATCACTCTGGAGGGGGTGTTCGTGGGAGGAAGTGCGGGCTACGCGGAGGGAAAACTAATGCAGGTGAGCTTTCATTGAGCACAGTCTACAGCGTGTGAACACATGTTGAGTGAGAAAGAGCATTTCCCACGATTAACGTCAATAAGATGTTTGTGTCACACACTAGGTCTACAGTTGCACTGGTAATCTTCTTATTGTCCAAGTGGATCCTGACAAGGACCATCTCGATGTTGTTTCAGCCTATCTGCCTTGTTGAAAGATAGTCTACATTTATAAATTGCGATCCAGGTTATCACAATTTTATCTTTAAAGACACTTTGTATTTGAGCAGATATATGCATAATGCAGACATTCATGTTATAGTCATATTATTATTCATCCAGTCTAGATAATGCACTTTGGATTGCTGTTTGCATTCATGAAAATGTGATAAACTTAAATGTAGTTAAGTCTAACCACTCCTGGTCAACCTATGGTGAACATGTCATTTATATTTATTTGGCTGTGTTTTGGATTGTGTATAGGGTAAGGATGAAGGACTAACAAGTTCACATCAAAGGAGTCACTTGTAAATGACTTTTGTAAACATGTTCTGTCTGTTTCTCCTGTCCTATTAGACCTATTTACCCAGCAACCACTGTGTGCAAAACCGTTCCTTGTTGCTGTACACTGTTACAGTACTGTGGTTGTTGCAGGGCTGTGTACCTTTCCAAAAGAGAGCCACACTTCCCACTCAGTGATGACAGAATATCTAAATTCCTTAAACAATAGTGATGACATACAAGTGTTATTGAAGTTAGTTTTTCTCAGCCTATTTTTACTCAACCTTGAAAAACATGGGTTTGGTTGTGGTTGTCAGCAAAGGAGACAGCTTTGTTTTGCTCTAAACTATCTGTGGTATCCAACTCTCTTTCAACATTTCAATATCAAAGTTTGGTTAAAACTGTTAAACAAGCAAATCCTTGGCGGGCTTATGAAAACGTATGATTTAAGCAAAAGTGTTTTCTTTAGTGTAAAAAGTGCACTTTCAGCCTGTAAATGTGAAGTATGCACTCTATTCAACGTGCATATTTAGGATTCAGGAGTGGATTAGGACTCCACGGCCATAAAGCAAAGCTGTGTCAATTTATTTACTGTCTCCAAAGAAACGAGACGACAGATTTGAGGCACTGTAGGCTCTTGTCTCTCCTCACTCACCAGGTGTGGGAGATTTGGTGAATGGCAAGCCAAACGCTGCAGTTTGCTGAAATTGATAAGAGTTTACATTGCTTTTTTGGAGAGGAAGCGCCCCCTGATAAGACGGCACTGTCTGCGCCGCTGATGTGTGTGGGATGTCCTGGATGCTGCTGAGATTAAAGATGCGTTCTGGGATTTCCAACCCTCTTTGTTCATCGTTGATACAACTTTAACTATAAATTGTGTGTGTTATAAACAGGGGAGCACTGTGTGTGGGGGGTAGGAATAAGATGTGTTGATATTAGGTTACCAAAGTCAATTATTCAATTATATAGGTATTTCGGTAATTGTTTTTTTTATTTATTTTTTTTTGTTACTTTTTGTTTTTATTGTTAGGCTACAAAGTCTAGCCTCAGGAGTCACTGTCACTGCCCAAATTAAGATTTTATTTGGCTTACAGTTTGTCTTTCTGTATGTTGTTGCAGCCAAAATAACACAGGAAATCTCATGTGTGGCTTCTTAGAGTTACAGTAAATTGAAGATAGATTATAAGATGTGCAGTATTTTTCAAAAACATAAAGAACCAGTTTGATCAAAAATATGATTCACATCTGTACAATGACCCTAAATGTTCTGAAAGGCAAATAAAATAAAATGTATTATTATTAAGATGCAACTTGTGCTTTCTTACAAGCTAACCCTAGTGTCTACATTTGTCCTCTAGAGATATTGATGATATTTATGTCTACCTAACTGTTTCTGCTACGTCCAAATGCTTTGTGAGGCTCCAGAGTCAGTTCATAGATGTGACCCAAGGCCACAAAGCTTTGGTGTTGTTTTATTATCAGGCTACCACAGCGCAGTGTTGCTACAAGATGCCCTTTGTTGCAGCTTAGACCTGTTCCGACAGGTCCTCCTCAGCTCTGCAGGCTGCTTTATGGTCCTGCTTTAAGTTCCTGTCTCCTCGAGGTATGGTAGGATGAAAGCTTCAGCTTCTTAGAGTGCACTGTGTATGTGCAGTAGACTCTGTAGAGTGGCTCGTGTGTTATCATAACTGTAAAAATCAAATAAGCAGATGTGATTGGATTTTTTCATTCAATTGTATTTTCTGAAAAGTTCTTTCAAGGCAAAGTTGAAAGTCAGTAATCAGGCTAAACGACCTCACAGAGCCCTGGCTGCCCTAAGTTTACCTTTCATATACCTACAGTCTGTGTTGGCTAACACTCAGAAGACACCAAATCCCTCCAGGTATTACACACTTGAGCCTGAAGAAGTCCCCAGATTTGTTGAGTATTGAAGTCATGGTACTGTAGCTCCCTCTGATCTATTAAACTGGGCTCTGTCTGGAAGTCTGCCCTGTCCTCTGAATGAACACGTTCACTGGAACAGTGGCTGGGCTCTGGCCAGCGCTATTTGGACAAATACAAGTGGTCAGGAATTTTGACTCTTTGCTTCTTCTAAACTGAGGCCTACACAGTGAACATTGCACTGCAAAGGCTCCTGGGATAGCTCTTCTCCACTTGAGAGGATTTCATTCTCTGTTGGGCCTTGTGCCAAATTAGGAATCAGTAAGCCAAACATTGTAACTTTTATGTACTTTTATTTTCACTCTCGGGTTTCTTTAAAGTTGGCTCAACCTTTAGAGCTCCTATAAATACACAAATCAGCTTTAATGAAGGCAATCAAGTGAACGCCATTAACACCACTTCACATTCCTCTGCCTTCCTTCCCTGTGTCCCACTAGGTACAGATTCCTCCTCCCTCTCCCTGGGCTCTCTTCCGTCGGCCGCTGCACTGTCGTTTGGGAACGAGTGATGGGAGGGTGGAGGGGGACCCCAGGGACAACATCAAAGTGTGTCCATCTCTGAACGTGAGCTGGGATGATTAAAAAGCGAGACTGTTTACACTGCACTTCCCATATGGGCCCTCTGCTCCCCCTCCCTCTAGATTTCCTGTCCGTACTTCCTATCTCTCTGGATGAGATAACAGCCTGTCCAGAGCTCCTCAAGGCTCCTTCGGGCTTTACCTCACTGTTGGCTGCACAGCATATATAGTTCCCCAAGAGTGGCTTTGCTAGTGAGAAACAGTGCTCATTTTTTATCACTATATCTGGATCACTTATTTAAGCCTATAAATATTTAGAGTCTAATGCCCAATTTCTACCCTGCAGTTGTTTTGAGCAGAAGATGTCTCCTAGTGTCAGTTTTGGATGTGGATAAGACATAAGACAGGGATGTAGTTTCTGCTGGGACAGTACAGGGTGAGTCGGTGCGGTTCGGTTCTGACGCGTTTCCATTACCAAAAGGAGTTTGAAGTGTCGGCTTGGCTAGGTCCCAAGCAGGTCTGTCTTTGGGAGGAGAGTAGTTCAACACTGCAGTCAGCTGATTGGACAATAGATAGTCCTCATTCGCTTCATTAAACATTGTATTGTATCTACACTGCATTAAGCACATGCAGAACATGTGCCTCAAACACTGAGTCCAGAAATGATGGGAAATTTGTGCAGATCTATGCATTTTAATGTTCATAGAGATGGGAATAAACTGGAAACTTTTTTATATTTACTGCTGCAAAATACAATTCAAATCAATTGTATTAATCCCCAAGGGGAAATTCAGTTGTCAGTTGTCTTTGCTCTGATTTAGATTAAATATTGGATATGCATCTAACTTTCAAAAAGTCTGCTTCAAATTCAATTTATATCTCAAATTGAAACAGAACTTTTTGGCACCTCTGTGACGTCATGACAAGACTCTTCTGGACCCAGTGGAGTGCAAACCCAAGCCTCTTCAGGGGTTTCCTGTACCAAACCGTGCCGTGACCCGACCCATAACGTACCCAGAGTGGAAACAAGACTATTGGCACCATTGAAAGAGCATCTTATTAAATCTGGTGCTAGAATTAGCTTCATTTATAAAACTTGCAAAGTTTTTAACATTTAAATTACCACATTAGTATTAGTAGCAAAATGTTAACCTGTCTAAATTTTAAATGTAATATCTTTAAGCTAATACATACATTTTTGACCATTTTCTCTAAGTATAAAATGTTTGGTATTATTCCAGTTTGAGTAAAATTGTAACAAATACTGTAACTCAAAGCTTGATTTTTAAAGTCATGAGAAAGGCCGTTTGACTTTGAAGCAGATCATATCTTTTTTAGAAGGAAAAATGTTACCTTTCTTTAGATGTGAATGCTGCCTGCTGCCGGTGTCTGGCATACAGAGTATGGATACAATAAGAGTGCTGGACATGAACTACAGTACAGTCTACTCTATCTGTCTATCTGCCCCTCAGCAACACTGGCAGTTACGTAAAGTATGGCTGAAATCACTATAAGCTCACAATTTCCCTCTTCTTTGCCACAGCACCTGGTGAAAGAATCCTGACTTTTCTATGATCAAGTGCCTTTTGTGTAGAAAGCAGGGCCATTCAAGGACAAACGTCATCTCTAATACCAGCATGTGCTCTATGTTATACACAGCACTGTTGGTACAGAGATTAATCCTATCTCTTGTTTGCTCAAGCAGGCAAGGTTTACTCAAAATGTCAGTATGCTCCCTTGTGCGTCCGACCTCTCAGACAAGCACTGGACTAATGGTTTCACCGGAGCATGGATCTGACAAGTCTGCAGCCTGCAGCTCAGGAAGCAGGGGCTGCTGCTGTCCTGTCGGCCTTATTCCACAAGAGATGGCTGTTGAAATGTTTCTCAGGGCACAAGGAAGAAGGGAGAGGCAGGTAGGGGAAACATGGCAAATCTCTTAATCCTGCCGGCCTCCTTCTTTTTAACTCATTAGACCAGGTCTGGAATTGTTGAATGTGTCTCAGTTACACAACACATATTTTCCCTCACTCTTCTCTTTGCTGCCACTATCACAGTTTTATTCAGCAAGTCCCTCCTTCCTCCAATTGTGCAAAAATGCTTTAGTTGACTGAGTTAATGCATTCAAGAACACAAACATGTATAGTTCACTCACACACTGTATGGTTTGTGAGTGAACAATACAAATGTTTGTGTGCTTGCATGGGCATGATACAAAAAAGCATAGAATTAACTGAGAATGCATCATAAAGGCATATATCCACGAGGGGACAGGAGGACATCGCTGACATTTCAAAAGGTTTCTTTTGTAGTCAAGGGGTCCTTTGGGTACTTTAATGCGTACATTTCATGTAGCACTTTAGGGTTTGGAATTTAAAGCACAAATCCTTAAAGATGTGTCTTTTTCTCATCTAGAGTAACAATTAAAATCTAACATTTTTCTTTTCTAATATAATTTTTCAGAGATACAGCACAGTTGCACTGCAGTTGTAAGTTGCTGATAATCCCTGAATTGTCCTAAATGTTTGAATTAAACTTTAGAAACAATATATGAACCCTGGCACACCTTGATCTCAGACAGACTGGTGGAAAAACAGGGCCCGGAGCCTTTGTCTAGCCCTTCTTTCATTGTCTAGGCCTTAGAAAAGCGATTCTCACCAGGGCGCTGAAGGAGCAGCGAGTGTAGGCAGCTGTTTTAAGTTGTGCCATTATGTGGCCTAGCATCGATTACAAAGGAGTGGAATGAGTCATCACTTAAGTACTGCTATAAAAGAGCACACACATGCACTCTTATATACACAATGGTGCGGCACATATCCCTTTGATGGCACCATACCTGGCAGAGGATCAGGCGGAGCTCGGGTGTTTTCAGGGTCAGAGGAATTCAATTATGTACAAGTCCAGGGGTTAGACAAATACCTTGGCATTTTTGTATACACTATGAGATGGGTATCTTGTGTGACCTTTCTGAATTTGTCCCGACAGTACAGGTCAAGTGAAGCACCTGTCTCTTTCCAGTTGAAACCGATCCACTGGGAGTAAAGAGGAAAGCCTGCTGATCCATTGCGAGTGTGGAGGCCAAGCTATCCCTTCCCCTGAGGATCAAGGTCACTTTTATACAGACAGATTTACAGGGAACCGGATGGGAACAGATGACATTTGCATCTCATTGCAGAGGAATTCCTAGGAATGAGAAGGGGGCCATAATGGTTGGGTAACCTGTCATGTCCCATCCATCTGTGTGTTTTTGATGAGCTTGGCAACCTTTTTAAATCCATGAATGGTTATTGTATTAGGAAGGAGACAATTAGCTAAACGTTAGGAGTTGACAACAGGAAGTAGCTAGTGGTGGTCGCCTCACAGCACGGTCCAGGGTTTGAGTCCCGGGCCAGACAGGGTCTTTCTGTGTGGATTCTGCATGTTCTCCCTGTGCATGGGTCATCGTGCATGGGTCATCGAAACATGCTGGACACCCCCTGGTGGTGAAGTTGAAGTAGAACAGTCGGTTTGAATCAGCTAGCTAGTGAGGGCTGTGTTTAGACAAAGGTAGTTTTTTAACTCCTAGCTTTTGTTAGCTTTATAGTAACCCTAAGTAATGTGACATAACATTGAATAACAAACCAGTATGATTTACAGTGTCATTAGTCAGCTAATTTAGTGTAGTTTTAGCCAAACGGCATCACAAACACATCACAAAGTTGTTTTAATATGACGCCTGTCCTTCCTGTCTCACTCACCTCCCTTTGACTAACTCTCTTGTGTCTTGACAGTTGTAAAACAGTTGTAATTTATTGCACGTGCCATTGTCTCGAGGACAAAAACGGCATGTATTCTAAAGACAGGAAGTGCTAGTTTGCTAAGAGTCATCACCATATACCACAGATAAATGTTCTGTCTCCCACCTTCTCTTTGGTTCCCTGTGGCTTCTTCACTCAGTTTTCAGCTTAAACACATTGCAATATAGTTTTATGCACAGAAAAAAAAAGTTTGCAGTTAGCAGACAGATATTGGTGAAAGTTAATGTTTTCTATGGAAGTTTGGTACTTTTCTGCTTGAATGCTCGGCTCAATGATCCGCAAAAGGAAGAGCTTTCACCTGTGTGACTGTCTGATTCTTTATGGATGTGTGTACAAGCATGAGTGAGCCATTGTGAGTGTGTCTGCGGTGTCTGAGCGCAAGAGGCGGAGCTCCCGTACTGAGATCATTTACCAAACTCTATTAAGCAGGATCAAAGTGACTTAGATCTCTCAGTGCTGCATGACTACAAAAGCCATATTGTAACTCCAGATCCAGGAAGATAACGCTGCTGACAAAAAATGCTTTATGTCTCCCCAAGTCACATGGTGTGGCCCAAACGACAAACTGCATGTCCCGTTTTTGACCTTTCCCTTTTGCTGTCTCTGCAGAAAGGCTTAAGTATTGGTTGTTATTATGGCACTCTCACTGCTAGGCCTCATGCAGAGTTTGGGTTATTGAATTAGCAAGCAAGGTCAGATTTAAAGACAAGCCATACACTCTGAAGGAGAACCAATGGATAGTCGTAATAAGTATTGTAAAAGTATTTGTATTTATGTATTTTGCATTTCGGCTTTTGCTCTCTTCTCCCACTGGCCTGTTGTGAGGGATTGCTCTCTGTGAACATGGCTGACCATCATACACTCTGTCACATGGCTGCCAGCATGATATATGAGTGTTCTGTCAGTCGGACTAAATGAAAAGTGCATGCTTTTGAGTCAGACAAAGGGCTTGCATGTCTGCCAGACTAGTGTGTTTAGCTCCGTTTGTCTCTGTGCACCTGCAGGGTGTCTTAGGGGATTTATTTGGAGAATGCAAAAGAGCATGGAGAAAGGCATGTGACTCAAGAGCGTATGAACTGACATCCTATGAACTCTAAAACCTTCTGTTTGATTATAGATGATGACCAAATGTTCATTAGGTCAGTGTTGACTATTTAATACTGATAAGTGAAAGGATTTTATTTACTAAAAAATGCACCCATTTACTTACTGTCCAGTTCTGCATCCACCATTATTCTAGGGCTGCAACTAACAATCGTAAATATTTTTACAATCAATTATTGATTAGCAGAGGGATAACCGTAAACCTAAATGTGACTAACTTTGCAGTATTTTTATCATTAGAGGCATTTAACTAGCAACATATGTGTATGTGTGGCAGTTTTTAAAGTTCACTGACCGGTCCTATTGTCTCTCGCAGCTCCAACTACAACATGCTTTCAAATTCAAAAAGTATCACTATTACTATCAAAAGTGCTTCCAGAGCTAGGAATTGCTCCGATTCCATTCACAAAAATCTCTCACTCCAAGTTGGCCGCACACAGCTGATTTAATTTTTGATGACTTTTTTCCAAAGGTTTTGGTTACCAGCTGAAAAGTTGCCTCTGCACTTTTGGCTGTAGCCCCCTCTTTGTTTTTAATGCATTCTCCTGTAACAGCATTTGCAATTTTTTTGTCACACCAGCAATATAAAAGGCATTATTGCTTGACTTCTTCTCTTGTGCTTACACTTTGGGAGATGGCTACTAGCACATGCAGTGTATGTTAATGCAGCAGAACGACTAATAATTGATCAAATAGATTCATGAGTATCTTACTCTTATCATAATTATTTTGGTAAGATGTTACCACACACAATTTACCCAGTCTTCACGTAATTGCAATAATCAGTTTCCAAGTCTTTCCCTGCAGGCATTATTAGGAGTGCTTGCCCTAAATCACTGTTTGCATTTGTACAAGACGCCAAAATGCCACATCTTTCTCTTTCTGAGCACTTAAGCAATATGTTTGGTTTTTACTTAAAACATTAGAAAGTGTAGTTGTTGCTGGAACAAATAACACTAGAAAACTTTTGGTCGGGGGAGCTCTATAAATAACTGCAGGATATTCAGGTCAATAATTTACAGTGTTTCAGGCAAATATTTCTCCAGCGACTGTGGCACTGCAACTCCACCTTCAAAGGCTGTCTGGGTGTAGATGTTTTTTGAGAGCTGTATATAGTGTTGGTAGCATACACTTGTGTCTAATTTGATACAATGTTTCCACCAGCCTATCGTTAGTCTTGACCCAGGTGGAGTTACTGACTTAACTCTCTGCTGCACTGACCTTACAAGCTCCAAAAAACAACTGATGCCAAGCTTGCCTGTAGCTGCAGCTATGTCCAGCAGCCCTCAAGAGAGGCCTGTGTATCTAGAAGACCCTTTTCATTTGGCCTTGACCTCCTGACTGTCTGTTATCTAATTAAATTCATTCCCTTATTGCCTCACTGAAGTAAATACTTTGGCACCCTACAGGAATGGTCAGTGATGGACTGCTGTTTAGGGTGCTCCAAGAGAGACCCTAAGAGAGACCCTTGACTCTCCTCATGCTTAACCCACACACAGGCGGTGTACACTAGCTGTGACAGTCTGCCAACAATAACAGTTCACCCTCTTTAGCAACGGAAACACAAATGATCTCATTGTTGAACTTGCTCAAAATGTGCATGACTATCGTGGCTTTTCCATGGGGACATGCTGTGTTGCGTTTTAACTAAGGGCTCCCTTTTATTATCCTCAGACATGGCCTTGTGAAAGCGCTGGAGTATCAAGTGCATTTTGGTTGCAAAACCTCTGTGTTGACATTTATTCCAACATAACACTTTGTGCAGGTCTCAGTCTGGAGAAAAAAATAACAAATCGTTTCTGTTTGAAAGTCAGCTGCCCTTGGTGCTTGACTGGGATTAGGTGGGCGGATCAAAAGGCAGCCTGTATTTAAGAGAACAGGGCCATGGTATCTCTTCAGGGCCGTTCACCTGATAACCTCAACTGCCGGAGCCAAACAAACCAAAGACATATAAAAGTAATATTTGACAGCTAACAAGGCATGTCTTTAGGGCTGGATGGACTTGGGCATGGGCTTTTGGTAAACGGAGGAGCCAAACCTCATTCCCATGCAGCCTGCTATTTAAACCCCAGAATGTTGTGTGACGGTGGAGTGAGCACGGTGTGACTCTTTGTCCCGGGCCCTAGGTTAGGGTTAGCGCAGCGTTACACCACAGCAGCCCCTAAGAGCTGGCTTTAAAAGACTAAAGCAGAGTTGCGTGTGGTTTGGTGTTTGCTCTGTTCGCTTGGAGATTAGAGAAGCAGGTTGGCAGAGGATCAGCTAATGACATGTCTACCGCTCCCGAGTCCTTGGACTGTCTGGGGCTGAACGCAAGATGCACACACACACCTACACACAAGCCTCGCACTGCTCCCACCAATGGGTAAATTTGGCAATGTAGAGTCACAAAGACTGTTGCGGTGATGGAAACAGCATTACATTTAGAAGCTCTGCCAAATGAGATGTGACATGGTCAGCCACTAATAGTTGAAGGCCCACAGATGACATATAATGTTCCACTCATTGTCAGAATCACATTAAACAGAGCATTACGTCTTAGTAAATGTATATGTTAGAATCAAAACACCGCAAGAATCATTGGGGAGCATGTTGTAGCCACGGAATGTTACTAAAAATAGCATCGGAGTAACTGTGCCACTACTAAAAGTTGTGTAATGATGATACTATGATTGAAATAACAACCCATTCATTTTGGCCTCTTTCCACTCGAGTTGTCAGTGTTTTTTTTTTTTTTTTCTGCACAATGACAAAGACGTGACTGATGGTGAAGGTAGTGCTGATGAATGTGTGATCCTCATCCTAGTATTTTATCAGAAGAGGTGCTCAATTAGTGCTAATCCCGCTGTGCATACTTTCCACTTGTCTGTTTGTACATGCTAGGAATGCTCTCAAGAAAACATCTTCCTTATCTTTGTATTGGCAGCGCTGCAAACAAATGCCTTATTACCTGTAGTATTTGTAGTATTTGTAATCTGAAGTACCCTTCTGCGTTAAGAAAAGTCTACTGGCTTGTAGGTACTTGAAGGTTAGCTAACTTGTTATGCCTCCTTTTATGAAGAATAATCTGTTGTACTTATGACTCAACAAAAGGTTCACAAAGCTCCAGTCCAAACCCAAGAAGCCTGTAGGCAGTGGGTTAGCCATGCCCAAGTGGCCGGGAGGGGTAGAAGATGTGGATGGTGGGACGGTTGGGTCTGAGGGCGCAGGGGGGCAGCGGTGCTTCTACTGCAGTTCTCTGACCTACCTCTATGCCGCTGACTCCCACTGTTTGCCCACTCTGTTAACCATTAGCAGAAGGCTGTGTACCTTGGCTGCAGCCCAATGCTCTTACACATACTGCGGGCCTTTATCAAAGAAGACCTGCACTACAAGCCCTGGAGTCCTTCCAAAAAGGCCACAGCAACAGTATGTGCTTCAAGAACTATATCCCAGCACTCTCCTGTTTTGTGTCCCGTCCCTTTCTCCTCCTCCCACCTCTTTTTCCAACTAATCCCACTGCCTCAACACGCTAAACTGTCTCTATCAGGTGGCTCACCAACCCCTTTCCTGACTTATTTGTTGAGGTACATGTAATTGTAAATTGCTTGTTTTTCCATTCAATTTCTTTATTTACATAGGAGGGACAAGTGTGTATATTTCAGCCAATCAAATATCATCTTACATTAAACTTCTAGCTCTGAGTTCAACATTTGACCAATGCAATACTGCAGTTATCTTTTCCATTGACTCCTGTTACAATATGATATTAGATTTGAAACCGTTTTCCACACATGTAGGATAGGTATATCCTATAGACTCTGTTTAATGTTGCATTTTACATGTCTTGGGGGAAATAGATAAACTTGTGTTATACCTCACTATAATTCAATATAATTTTACGTCACTACATTATAGTGGCTACTCTATATCAGGCCTCTTATTGTAAAACAGCTGTGTGGTGTCACTGTGTCTTATCACTTTCCCAAACCAAAAGATAAACAAGATGTCACTGTCATTTTTTTTTTTTTATCAGTTTCCCATTATCTTTTTACAGGAGATAACAAATTACAACATTGGGCATAGTGGGGCCATTTTGTTGGCGTATAATTCTGAGCTAATCAATTGTTGGTGGCTATCTTGCTCCATCGAACATTAAAGTCTTATGATGGCTTTATTATCTCATTATATCTCACTTACCAGAGCGTGTGTTTATAGAGATCCAAGCGGAGAGCCTCATTGATTTAGACCGAAGTTATAGCACATCACACATCACATTTCCCATCAAGCTTTTATCGGCCTATAAATTACATAACACATTAATGTGGAGGCTTGTATCTGCGTCAGTCCCAGCGGAATCTTGCCAACGTTTTTGAATGTGGCTTCACAAGATACCGACATACAGTATGTAGGTCACGAGTCACAAGATTGGATTTGAATATAATTGTATAATCAGACCAATGAGATGTGCAAAATGGTAGTAGTGGTATTTTTACATGACAGAATGTGCTGGGAATTCCTAATTTCAGAGAAAATGAAGGGGGAAATGAGGCTTTGGAAGTTGAAATGAACAGGCTGCTGAGAATCAGCCCCACTGTCACTGAGATCAGACTTCAGTCTCTGGGTTAGTTCTGGTACACTCAGTAACAACGGCTCTCCTTTACAAGACTGTTATTGTCCCTAGTATATATACAAAATATTTTATTGTATTAATATTAACATTTGTTTAGTAATGATTAAAACCTGAGTAACAGAAGCCAGGTGATGGCCGTCTCCATGCCTATGTTCTGTTCCAGTGCATTATGTTTTTGTTGAACCAGGTGTCCTCCCCATGGTATTAAACCAGGTGCTCACCCTTACTAACTGTGTGTACACATGGCACTCATCCTTTTATGTAAACATATGTCACTTTGAAGTGTAGACAGTTATGTATATTAAACCTGAGATCTGATTCTTTCTAACTGATATGTAAACACAGAAGTCTTTAAAGAGCCTGTGTGAAAGTGATGTCAGATATTCCTAGGTCAAACTCAGAATTGATTTTAAAATTTTAGTCTTGACTTTTAGAGCTCTACAAGGACAGGCCCCCCAGTACATCACTGACCTGCTGACCCCTTACTCCTCCTCACTCTTCGGTCTTCTGGTCAAAACCTTTTAACGGTCCCCAAAACACGTTTTAAAACCCGGGGAGACTGGTCTTTCCAAGTAGTCGCCCCAAGACTCTGGAACGCCCTGCCCCTGTCACTGCGAGTGGACGTTTCTGTGGATTCTTTTAAAAAGCAGCTGAAGACACTTTTATTTAAACAAGCTTTTAGTTGATTGGGCTTTTTATGTTTTAATATTTTGTGGTTTTAATTTTTTATTCTCAAAGTTTTACTGTTCTTTTATTGCACTTTGCAAAGCACTTTGTGATTTCTATCTGTGAAAGGTGCTATATAAATAAAATTTACTTACTTACTTAATTAGGTCAACTACACAGATAATCCTTTCCTTCTCAAACCCTTAAATGCTACTTCTAAAGCCCCACTTGCCATTTAATACCAGTTAGATTTGCTGTACTACATTAGCTGCCAGAATCCGCACATAAGTACATAATAAACAAAAAAAACTCTTAACCTTGATATAAATTTTCTGAACCCTGCCAACTTGTTGCATCACACTGTAGGTGTGAATGTTACCAAACGAGTATTGATTGAAGTCGACTACCAACATAATCCTGTTTTATGTGAGCCGTGTGAAGTGCAGAACCCTTTGTAGTTTGTTATATAACTTTTGCATTCTGCTTACCATCTGAATGAGAGCCTTGCTGGAAGGGTGTTAACGTGAGCGTTTCAATGCTCGGTGCAGACACTACAATAGAAGATATAGTTCAATCCCTGGTGTAAATGTTTGCAGTTGGCACAATCATTCACATCTTTTTGAACTCAAGGTTAATACCCCAAACTATCTAACTAAAACCCAATGACATTTGAAGCATGCCAACCCACAAACAACATAGGAGGAAAGAGGGCAGCGCCGTTCAGAGGGTTTCTCCTCCACGCCTATGACGCCTTTTGTGTCCTCGCATAATGATTTCCTTTTGGGTCACCTCTCGAGCCTTTCAGGGCAGTGAAAGTGGATCTGTCCAGGCCCTCTCCATTACATAGCCCATCAGATAGGGAGTGCTAGATAAGTCCCCCCTGTATAATAAATGTCTCATATTTGATCTTAACAGGTGGGACAGATCTCACCACACTGTAGCCAAGCCGCCTCTCTGGGGACAGCTTGCACAAACACCTGCTCTTAGAAGGAGACATGTCTGGAAGCCCTTTTTCACATTCTCTGCATTGTATTTTTAAAAACACACACCCACATGTAGCCGTTTCCAGTTACTCTACAGTGTCAGTGGGTGGAAGGGTAAAAGGTTAAGGTCCTTGCTTATTCATCCTCGTTAACCTTTCAGGAAGCTTTATGGAGCCGATCTTAAATGAGTTAACCCCCGTGCCTTACCTCTACACCCTTTCTTCATGCCTCACATCCACGCAGCATACAAGACAGTTCAACTTTGCTTCATGGGTTCAAAGTTCAGACACAGGGCCGGGCAATCATTGACACAGTAAACTACTTTAATGGAGAAAAATGCATAAGGTAATCAAAAGGAAACAGGAGACAGCTTGGCTCTGGAATAGACAAGAGATCATAAACAAGGAGAAAGTAAATAGTGGAGGCAGAATGTCAGGCTGTCTTGTTAGCAGGTGTAGCGTTGCAGGGCCGTGCTCTGAAAGGGACATTGAAAACATGGGAGGCAACCCAGGTTGTGAGTTATGCTTCCCGAGCTGTACTGCTATGCAAACATTGTTTCCCTCTCTTAACTCTCACCAGCGGTCCAAGCCTTGTCCTGTCAATCATTTTTCAGGGTGACACTTTTCTGATGATGATTGGCCACACTGGGTAGGGGTGTGTTCCACCAAATGGTCCACTAAAAGCTCGTGGTGACAGTCCCGCCTATTGCTTCAGTTAGCTCTTTGTGCCCTGCTCTGGTGGAAGCACAGTGACCTCTTTTCGTGTCTGCTCTCCTGCGCTTGTGTGCAAGTTTGTTTATCCAAGCTTTTGAGAGATAGAAGTAGACTGTTAAAAACAACTTCACAGAGTTTGCGCAGCAATTTAAAAAACTGCAGCATGATTGCAGCATGTACTTTGCATTCGTTGGTGGAAAGAATCACACTTGTTTGTTAAAGATGGCTGACATTAATAATGCAGCACATAATGGCATTAAAGTTGTATTTATTATTACTGCTCAGCTGTGTATAGCAGTGACATGGGAGAATAAAAGACAGGTAGAGGCTTTAATCCCTCAAAAAATGAGTGAACAGCTGACCCCAAGCCTGTGCTGTTGTTGCCAGTGTTTGTATCATGTAGCATTGGAAACAGGTATTTCCCTGTTTTATCTCCCTGTTTCCTCTGCTATACATACTCAACCACTGTAACCTTCTCGTATTTTTAGATCTCTTATCTGATATAGTCATGGCAATGCAGAATAAACAAACCGTTATGATAGCTGCAGGATTTTTCAGTTCGAACCTGTCTCGGGGTCCTTTGATCAGTGAGGGCTTTTATTCTGCCAACAAGCTTGAGAAGCAGGAAGTGGTGGGCAAACAAAAGTAGGACAATGTAAGAAAGCCCCAGTGTGTAGAAAGATTTAATGAATGGGTTTGGCCTGATAATGTTTAAGAAAAGGGTTATAGATGGATATAAGAATTTATACAAATTGTTGTTTCTGTTTTTTCCTTTTATCTTTGCTTTACTTTTTTGTTTACTGTTTTTACTTTGGAAGCCATTTTTGATTTGCACGTTATAAATGGAGTTATGAAGATGTAGTAAATATATTTACCACGTACCCAAGTTAAACATGAGTCTCTACTACATGGTGAGGTCATCACTTGTTGGCCCCATTGCGGGGGTAAGTTTGGGGAGCACTGATGCCTGCTTACAGAAGAGGAGTGTGGGAACCAAGCAGCCAGTGTGCACAGGATGGGGGCAGGGGGCACAAGATGAGGTGAATGTCCTGGAGCCCAACAATCAACATGTTGATTTCTTCACTGGGCGCCCTAGTTCTGGTCAGAACAGGTCGCTGGTGGCACTGTGGGCTCCGTGGACTGAGGACACATGGCACCATTTTGCTTGCTTTAGGATGGGCTCTGTCTCACTCTATAAATAACTTTATGTACCCATTACATGTGGCGTTAAAGTGTGTATACCACATTTGATACTCAAATTTAATCTAACATAAATGTGCTCAGGTGTTGTTGTCAGACTTTTTTAGTTGGGCTTGTAGTGTGTGCACTACTGGCTGCTGCAACTCTATATGCTCAGCCATCTACAAGATCTAATTTAACTAACTATTTACAAGTAGCCTACCACAAGGAAGCTATCTGATCATTTTTAGATCAGTCCAGTTTGTCCAGTGCATTTTGGGAACCGTGATATACAGACCTTGGTTTAACCTCTGGTAGCATTCTTCTGTTGAGGCCTACAACAAACACTGTTGCTTATGTTAGAGACAAAGCCCCGACTGGCCTCGGGCATCTACACAGAAGGGGGGTTAATATGAATTTTCTCTGAAAGCTAACACTAAACTGAAATGGCCTACCGCAAAACATGACTAACACTGCAAGCTAACAGTTGTCTAGCATGCTACTTTAATAGTGCAATGTTCCAATTTTGAGAGAAAGGGAAAGAAAAGTACTATAGTTTCCAGTTTTCTAAAATTTTAACTGCATACATTGAACAGTGATAACCTGCGTTTTGCAGACAAAATAAAAAAACACAAGCATTGTCCTCGTTAACAATATTATTCTCACTGTCAAGTCATAAAAGGTGTGGTAGCAGTTTAAAATATCTTCATCTTTTCTATGCCTTTTTAAGGAGCCGGATTCACCGTGATGTGATAGCACTGACGCTAACATTTTTAGCCACTCTAGCTCTACTGTTATTGTCAGAAGGGCAGTGCTATGTTGGCATAACATCACAGATAAAGGTCTTGGTTGTGTGATTTGTAGTTTTGGTACAAAGTTAAGACTACTAAGCCTTTATTTTATCCAGAAATAGCATACACTGTCATTGTGGTAGAATCTTTATAGCTGTATATAATAGTCTCCTAGTAATTGTGTCGTCTGAGGAGGTGGCAGTGCTTGTCTTGTTGCCTGACAATACATCAACCCCCAGTAGCCACCCAGAGCTCTGTATATCCCTTAAATAAATTTCCATATTTTTCAAAAGCAGTTGACTGGAACAATTTTAGTGCTTCCCCTCCCATCACAAACCCCCTCTTTGGAGTGAAATTTTAACTGCCCAAAGCTTGTCAATGAAAGGCCAGCTGTTCCCCATCCTCTGCCATCCTGTCCAAGCCTCTGTTAGATGTTCCCCCTTTACCCTGGATGGGACCCCCTCCTCACAAATTGTGAGGCTTGTGTGAAAGCATGAAATGCCATTACCAGTATCAGGCGTCAGGTTACGTGGGCACCACACCAAGATATGCCCCCCACCCAACCCGCACTGCTGACCGAGATTTTGGTGAGAAACTCGTGTGCTACATGCTAAGTGCACTCTTTCTTTCACAAACACAGCTCTCAAGGCTACAGTAGCACTATTCTGTAAAAAGTTAACCATACGACAGAAATAGCAAGCGACAGTCTTTAATGTTGGAGTCCCAAGCTAAAACACAAGCCGCTGCTGGGACCCCAGGAAATAAATGAAGGCTTCTGCGGGCAGCTTATATGTTACTTTAAGACATTTTTTGACTGTTTTGAAGCCCTGGCTAATCACAGCACAGTGGAGCATCGCTGTGCAGCCTCTGTAGCAGAAGAATATATTTAGTTGTGATATTCATGTTGGCCATGTTCACTCATTTTTAGGCATTGACACGTGGAACCACAATCAGTCTCCAGTATTTGCAGTCAGTCCAAGTGTAGGATGTAGTGTAGAAAGCTAAAGTATTTTCACAATGTTTTCACTACACTTTTATTAAAATACAAAAGTGTTGTTGCAGGTTTTGACAGCAATATAGTGATTGGTTTCGCATCCGCACGTGGGAGGCATGCTCTCCGTAGCCCATGGACACAAATCCAGATATCTTTTGGATCTGATATCAGCTCTGTTCACGTCATGAGTCTCGTCCATTGGAGGTTACGTTACTGTTTTTCCTCCCTCCAGAAGCTTTGTCTCTGCGGTTTCTGTTTCCCCAAGGCCAAATTGATTAAACGTTAAGACTTTTGACGACAGTCTTGTGAAAGTATCGGTTTCAGGGCCTTCTCCGTCTGCATTTTATGCTTTAATACGTCGGTGCTTGCTCCAACTCTCTCCCAGCACGCCGCTTTGTCAGAGTCGGGTTAGCTTTAATGAGTGGACTCCATTGTTACTTAGGACGGCCGCCTGCTTGCAGCTGTGGATGAAACTATCTGGTGCATTTGGCATGGCGCCCATCCTGGTCCTCGGGCTCTAACAGGAGGACGAGGCAGAGGCCAGCACACTAGACATGCTTGATGCAGACAGCTTGTCGTGTCTTGAGGAAAACTGCATTTTCCTAATCTACTTAGTCGAAAGTGTGAGTGACAGAAAGTTATGGTAGAATTTACTATCAAAGTGTATTAAAATGCTGGACAGAATTTATCTTTAGAGTTTTATTTATGTAGTTTTTTTTTGTAACATTTGATTGGAGTGTAGAGTATCCTTACTTGTTTGATAATGAGAGTATCTCTTTCAGATTAAACATGCTGTACTGACTCAAACTGACTTTACCAACCTGCTTGTGGTGTTATTGTCATATGCCAAAGACTACTTTTCCATCAAAATAATATGTCCTCTTAACTACAAGTCCTTATTAAATCAAGTACTTGTCAGACAAGAAATGTACAAAAGACTATTTTATTCTGTAAAGCTGTTCGTTTGTACTGCCGTCCACTTGAAGAAGAAGCTTGAAGAGTTGTGTATGTGTGCACTGGGAATGTCCTGAAATTCCTTCAGCCAAGGAAGTTTATATTTGTTCCAAAACAGAGTAGGAGCTGGACCATAAGTCACCTTTTAAAGCCAAATCCTCTGAACACCTGGAAGAATTATTGTTGAGTCATAGGTATTTGTACACATTTATATAATTTTGTCATTTTGCAGTTTGAGCAGTAAAAAAGTTCAGTGGTTTTGAGAGATACCTTAATACCTTACCTGTATGGCCAGTCGCTGTTCTCTAGCTTTGTGAGTACTAATCCGATGTGTCTTTTGTGTGGCTTGTGTGCATGGATGCGTCTGATTTTAAGTTAAGTAAGGTTGGAAAAAAAAGGATGCGGATTACATATTCTTTTGGGCCATTTAGTGGAAGTGAAGCCTTCAAAGATTCCTGTCGTAGTACAGTGACGGACCAAACATTACTCACAGGTGGTGTTTGGAGACATCAGTCGCCACCTCCTCCGTCTCCCACCCATCCCACAGTCTTTTTCTTTCCTTCTCTTTTTGACCCTTGTGTTTCGCCACCTTCCTGCTCGCCGTGTTTTATCGTGGGCCCTCATCTCTCTGGTCTTGGCGCGTTTGTGCATGCAAGGTTTTTGTCTCTTATCACCAGTCTTCCATTGCTTATCAGTTCTCTTTTATGCACTGGTTTGTTCTTCTTATGCTTGTCTGTTGTCGGCGTTCTTTTATTTTTCCACTGTTGCTCATAATAAAGTCCTTCAGAGGACCTGATCCAAGGCCACTAGAGACGAGACTGTAAAAAACACGAGGGGCCCTGGCAAGAACATACTGCAGATGCCATGGGGACAATGTCAGCCAGAGAAATAAAAACTTTCTTCACTTGTTTAACCATATCAGACATTGCCTCAGGTTTGGCCCATTATTATTTATTAAAGCAGTCTTTGAATCAAAAGCAGTAGTTTGCTGTTATTTTACTGCATTATCCCTGACTTCCATGATTACATATTATTTTCTGCACAGTTTACATGTAGGGTAAAAGGGACATTAATCATTTCTGTTTTGACATCCATCTCATTCACATCCGCTGTCTGTAAAAGATAAATGTTGACGGTCTAATCTCAGCTTTTGCTTTGTTGTTGTCAATAAACTGGGTTCAATGAGGGCATCATTTCATCAGTGAAAACCCATAATAAAAGACTGGGATTAAAGATCATAATAGCAGTGTCAACCTATTTCAAAAACCTTACATGTGCGAGGTTTGTGCAGAGTTGAGGTTATCGCTCTTTGGGGGTCTCAGGCGTGTTTTTTAATTTATACCTGCTCTACCTGCCTGCTCCACTCCCATGTTCCGTCTGATTGGCCTGCAGGCCCAAATAGACGGCATGCTTCTGAGCACATCCAGCAGCTCAGCTGTCGAAGGTCAGTGCCTTGGGCCAAATCCATCGCGTGCAACCATCTCAGCCTCTAATTAAGCTTTTGAAGGGAGCGACAGCTTTTATTATGAATAGAGATATAACAGTCTACAACTGTTTTCGTCTCTTTTGCCTCCTTCATATTCCACGCCCTTGCTGCAAAAAAGTAAGAAATTAAACCAGATGTGTGCTAAAACATCTTTATATTTGTACGTTAGTAATTATGTGTGTACTTGTTTAGAGTTGTTGTGCTGCATTTGGTGGCCGAGACATGGGCGGGTGGGTCGTAGTCACCGATGACTCCTCCAGATGATCCACAGTGTAGCAGCAACAGCAACACAGCTGGAATTGTTATCTCCTTTGATATTAGTACTCTATGTAATGTGGAAAACACCCTGGGCCGCTCCACTTCCTGCTCAGACGATAGGGGTTTCACATGCCAGTGGCTTTTATAATCCTCCAAAGATTTATCCCCAATTCCACAAAATTCAAATTGAACTATGTTAAAAATTTTACATTTGAGAATAAATAATTTTCTTTTTTTTCAACTGAATCTAAAGCACTCTTCAACAACAAAACCATCACATCACAAAGTTTTGTAACAGTGATGAAAGTGAAAATTGGCGTCTGAAGAACCTGCCTTTGCCACTGGCGTTCCTTTCAACCTTTACAACATGTTTCTTCGAAGGGAGTTTGGGGGAGGAAGTGCTTTAGATGACATTGCCCATCTTCCCAGAGGGGCTGCATGTTGAGACGCACCCCTCCCTCCTTCCTCCTTTTAACTCTTTCCACCTTGCCATCACACACATTTGCAGTGATCTCGAAACTCATCCTTCACTTTGTCTTCACAAGCTCTTTCTGGCCTCCGGGTTCTCAAAATTAGCCAGTCAAACATAGATTCACAAAGAAACAGAGCAACATACCATTTTTCATTTACCGTTTCAAATGACATAGAGCATTTCATGCTCTTATTCCTGAAAATTAATGTTGTGTTTGTGCGTTCATTTATGTCAGAGGAATGCCTAAAGTAAACCACACATAGACAGTGAGGTCTGGGCAGCTGTTGCACTTCTCCACAGACGCAGATGTTCACTGGTGCTTCAGCCTTGACCAGTGACAGTGGATGGTCTTAAATACACAGACATATATTTACAGCTTCACCATAGTGTGTATTATAGTACAACATTGGCCTAGACATTAAGTGGATCATGTTTCTTTTAAAACAGTCTTTTCCCTTTATTTACATAATGCAAACCAGAAAAGCTACTGCTAAATTTCTGTCTAAATAAGACACAAACCTAACTTTCATCTGCTTTTGATATATTTGCCTCCGCTCTAGGACTGTGTATGTTTTTTATTTTGTGATAATTTATGAGCTACTGTATTTAGCTTGAATGTGCAGGGTTAGCATTAGCCTTTAACTTCAGGCCAAGTAATAAATCTTTTTTCTATTTGGGTGGTCTTGCAATTTGAACTGATATGCTGCCATTAAAAACTTCTATGAAGATCATATAGGCTAATTAAAAGAGTTAGCTTGAAAAAAAATGGGAGATAAAAGGGAGTAAAACTTTTAGTTGTAGCTAACTGCTGAAATAGAAATATTGGTCCGGTGTTACTTTTTTAATAAAAGAAAAGCAGAAGGGGTCCCTAGGCTGCTGCTGCTGCCGACTGGGACGGCTAAATTGGGTAGTGCCAACATTTAACTACATTTAACAACATTTACAACACCACCAAGTTGAAAGTTTGATGTGTAATCCTGCTCTGGGTACTGTATTTGGTATTTAGACGTTAAATAGTATAATAAAAACCTTTACCACTGTAGTCATTGATATGAGGGGTATGTGCGTGAGGTTTTTATTATGAAACTAGTGTAGTACATAAATAGCCATATTTTCAAAATGAATGGCTGTTTTAGCACACCAACAAATGACTGCATTCATGACACGCTGCTCCCCATTAACTTCCATTAACACATTCCTATAAGGTCTCTCAAAGAGTTTTCAATATACAAGGGATTGGGTTAACTGGGTTAACCAATGAACAGTATTTATTTGATAATTTAGGATTCCCATGACAATATTTTTTTTTGAGTGTTGAAAGAGGCAGAAGGAAATGTAAGCTGTTTTAGCATTTGAAACAAGTTAGCATGGGGCACATAGGACCTCTTAGTATGTAGCCTTTATAACAGTCTAATGATATTTGACTTGTTTCTTAACATGGTTAATGTGCTTAACAAGCACACCATGAAAGAAAAATTGTCTCTATATGAAACTAAGTGTGTGCCTGTGTGCTAAGAATTATAGATAAAAGAGATAGTCCTACCAATTAGCTTCATAGTAGCACCGCCCTGTGTTGAACAGCGCAACAGTGGCTGCTAGCCTCCTTGTCTGTTGCGGTGATAAAAGGCTGTCAGAGGGCCAGGATGACTAAACAACTGCTTGACTCACACATGTCTGCAGCTGTTGATTGAACAGTTCACTTTAGGCTGACCATGCTGCTGCTTTAAATGCTAAGCTACATACAGGGACACACCTTTAGCTTACCTAACGCATTATGAGTATTACGCTGTATTAATGCCTCAGTCATTACCAACCTCATTCAGTCCTATGAGTCACATCTTTATGGAGGCAGATGAAGTCAATTAAACTGAACAGAAGGTATAAAAGGAAATTAATCTTCCCCCTTGCTCATTTTTGTCCTGAAGGCATTTGTGTCTGGATCAACTGATGTCTTTCAGTACTTTTTTAAATTACACTTCACAGATACATTTCATAATGTATGAAAGGTAACTTAAAGCCAACATGATGCATAATGTTGACTGTAGTTCAAGCACTTTTTAAAATATATCATAATACCAAAGTCTTAAGCGTAGAAGCATCCAAAATACAAAAACTGAATGTAATGTTACCCTTCAGTGCACAAACTTTTTTCCTAGCTCTGTTATTTTCCCGTTCCCCTCTCTGTGATAAGCAGGTGAGAATGGTGAACAGGAGCGATGTGACAATTAGGAGGCGCTGAGTGGTTTGAAAGTCCAGGGTCTCGGAGGGTTTGGCTGTGATGTGGTTCTGCAGTTTGGCACAACTGCAGCTGGCCTTTGCCACACCGCTCTGATTAAGGGGACAAGCCTGTAAAAGCTGGTTCTGATTTACAGCCCACCCACGTAGCAGCCCAGTTTGAATAGACCCAAGTAAAGCAACTTCACTCTCCCTCGGTCTTTATCGTTTCCCTGCCTGGAGTTTAATTTTATGCGGTTATTTACTTGGTGAGTCCACTTTGCTTTCTTTTTCTCTCTCCTTGCACCACCTTCTTCTTTCCGCCGGGTGCAGGTGTTTGTTCACTCGACCGAGGAGATGTGTTGGCGTGTCTACAAAAGCTTTGGCATAAAAATGGATCAGGAAATTCTGGTTCCACTTTAAACTCCGTGCCTCCCCTCACATGGCAGTAAATGTTTTGCACCAACCCCCTGTGACCCACCCACAGCTGCAGGAAAAGGTAATGAGATGTTACTGGCACGTTGATGTTGTCACTTCTCAAATTCTTAGACAAAGATATCATTCTTGTTCCAATAAACTTGAATCATTTAGTCGGACACAAGGAAGGACAACTTGATATAGGACCTTTCCCCATTTGCCCCAGGCAAATGAGCAGACAAACTTGACTCGGGTGACAACAACAGGACCGTGAGCATTGTGGAACCTCCAGTTGACTCCGGCTGAGACAGGATTCTCGAGTCTCCTTTCATGTCATATGAGGTCACTGTCTTTTGTGTCCAGTGCGCACAGACATCTCGGCACAAACAGACTGTCACAGAGACTCCCAGGATAACAGGAGTCCTTGTGCCCTCGGGGGCCAAAGCAAGGAGCCCTGGCAGAGGAAGTGTAAAGGTCTAATGTGAGACTGCTGAGTGACTTCAGTGTAGCAGAGGCGATTGGATTACAGGGGCAGCCAGGTCTGTATTGTAAAGACAAGACAAGTTGATCTTCTTTGGGCTCTTGTCTATGTCAGTAGGGTCCTGGTTTTGTCCTGTAGACCTCTGGACATGCCCGTAGGCACTAACCAATGAAATTTCAATTCCTTTCTATTGCACAGGAATGTCATTCATGAATTTTTGACTCGGAAGAAAAAATGACTCAGTGATTAATGAGACAATAATGGACCAGAGTGTATTGCCCTGACCAGGTACAAGCTCAACATATTTTGGACAATATAAGTTTGAGTCAACCAAAATAAACATTTGTTGTTGTATATAAAAATAAGCTGCTATGTGTATCCACCATAATAAGGACATCTGTTAAAATGATCCAAAAGACACAGTAAGTACATTACCCACAATTATGCTCAGTTAGTTGCATTTAAAAGCTGTCAGACCTGCTTCATAATTATAACTTATGAGGAAAATTGCTGTCAGTTATTCGTAGCTTGTGCAACGATAGACATATTATAATTTAATTTACACAGTGTCTAGAAACGTGTTTACTGGTTTTATGAGAGTCTTATTCACATTGACTTCAGCAGCAATATACCATCCCCTATTCTTCAATGTGAACTTTGTATTTTAGCACTGTGTCTGCCATTTACAGGTAAGTAATGTCTCTATGTGAATGCAGCTCTCCTGGTGGCTCAGGCTCAGGTTGCTCATTGCTAACCGTCTGCCTGCTGGAAGACTTGGCAGTGCATTAGGTAAGACCATCTTCCTCTGTGTAGGTAGAAAATTACACTAAGACAATGTCTTTTGCCACTTCATATAAAAAAACCAACAAGAGCTCCTGATAAATCCTGCATATTCTTTTTTTGTGAAATCCAAAAGAAAAGAGCAGTATTTGCAGTGAAAACACAGAAAATGACCCAAGGAGCTTGCTGGACCTGTCCTGAAGTTAGTTTAGTCATCTGCTAGTATGTTATCTTTTTTTCATTTCACATTGAAGGATTTAGTTTGTTTACAAAGAAACACACTTAGTGGTTGTAAAAAAAAAAAAAAAAAAAAAAAAAAAAAGAACACAAGTTACAGTCTAAGATGCTTGTGATAGAATTGCGAGGCCTTGCATGTCCTTGCCAAGAATCTGCTGAAAAACAGCCATGTTTTGTGTGCAGGGGCCAGACTGCGTCCAGGTTAGATGCAGGACGCATGGCTGAAGTGGATTGTGGATTTTGCGGTTGTACCTTAGTCCGTATCCAAGGTCTTGGCCTGTGGGAGAGGAGGTTACTTGTGGTACAGTATTGACTGGAACATAAATCACAGACCGGAGAAATGTATGTATGTACCAGAATACTAAAGCAGACCTGCCCTGCAAGGCTACACAAGTACCAATTTTACAGCTTACATATGATGCGACAGCCCAGCGGTGATGACAGGCCCCTGCTCTGTTCCGGGCTCTCCTACCTTTCATCCCCCCCCTCCCCGAGTACAGCAGGAAAGCGGAAGACTGCTCAAAGCCCCTTTCAAGTAAGAAGTACAGAGCCTTAATGTTGCTTCTGCGGTAAAAAAGAGATGTGTGTTTTGTTGTCTGAGGCACATAGAGTCTGGATCACAACCCTCAACATAGTTCGCCTCTTCTGTAATTATGCGCCAAATAAATTTTGATGAGGAATGATGTGGAAATAAATGTTGTTTGTGCAAAAATAATTATCTGTGCTAGGTCTACGGAGATATTTTTAAATGCCTTTGTACAAAAAGAGCTACAGTAGATGTGGAGTTCACTCACAGGTCTCTGGACTAATTTTCAAAGGGTTTCGGAGTCGTCCTCCTGAGGTGGCACTGCTCTGTGAAAATGAAAACCTCCCAATGGCAGACAGCAGCGGCAACTCCACTTTACTTTTTGTTAGTGTCTGTGTGTGTGCTGTATACACAGTGTTAAGAGAGGAGACATATGTGTACGCTAAAGAGACTTTTATCATAATCTATATGGATGGGCTGTGTGCGTTGGAGTGGCCAGATGTTATCAAGACAGTATACAAGCCAGCGTCCACTATTTGAGACTTCCGACGTGAAGATAAGCACGTATTTAATTCACTGACTGTTGGAGGAAGTACTGTCCAAGTGTATGTGTCCTAGCATGTGGAGTAATCTAAACAGTTTGTTATGAGGCATTCCATTCAGTACATTACTGCTATTACCACATAATGACTTTAGAGTGTAATGTGGTGCAATTATTGGTGATAACATGAGGGATATACCTACTTTGTGAATGTTCAGTTATTGTGCATTGTTGAGTCAGCCCACCCCAGCCCCCCCGTTATCACAAGATTAAAGGCTAATTATGAGACACTGATGTAAGAAAATAGGATTAATGAGATACCATAAAAAAACTTATTTTAAAGCCAATATAATTCAATATAATTATAATAATGAATAATATATAATACAAAAAACATCAGTCTAAAGTACATTCTTTGAACAATTTCATGAAAGCTCTCATGCACTCATTGGTCGTGAGTTCGAGTGGTGTTCCAAAGGGCACCACTGTTTACCTGCCCACTTCAGTGGATTCCTCAGCCGGCCGGCTCAGACGCTGAGCTAGAGGACCCGGTGCCTGCGTGTCTACTGTCTACACCGGAGACATTCTTAGCCTGATATCAGGGCTGCGCGCTCAACAAAGATGTTGAAAGGCCATATTGAAACAGGTCGAAGGAGTGGCGGGGGTGGGGCCAAAAAGAGAAAGGGATGAGGAAATTAGAGACAAAAAAATTCTGAATCCTAGTCACTCCCTGATTTGGGTCAGTTACCTAATTTGGCTCAAGCATGCAAGTGTTTTAGCCTAACAATATTAAATTAGTTTAGAAATAAAACATGTTATTCTATGTTTTAGCTTCTGACAGATTCAAAATTAAACAATGCTAATGCAGCACTGTGTAAAATGCTTAGTGTTTAAAAATCCTATGTAAAAACGGTATGCGTTATCATAATCAAACAAAACAAATATTAATATGAAGTCAGTTATATTCTTTTTTTTTGGAGATTGTTTTATTTGCTAATTTTTTTGCAAATAAATTAAGTCTCTCTCTCTCTCTCTCTCTCTCTCTCTATATATATATATATATATATATATATATATATATATTTTAAGTGTAAAATAGTTAAATGAGTGCATATTCATTGTTGTTTGACCAAGTGGTTTTGCCATATCGTCAATATAGTAGACAAAGCTGTGCTGAGCATGTACATGGTAGTGACCCAAAATGGGGAGTGACGATGGTCAGCCGGCCGGAACCCTTCATGAGCTGCTGTGGGAGAGCAGGTGTGAGCTTTGAGCATGTTTCTCTGTGCAACTACGGATGTACAGTATGTGACTGCTCCGGCATGTGCGTGGGTGCATATGGGTTCACATGTGTCGAAGCCACTGCATCTGTGGTCTGGTAATAAACAGAGTTTGTTCAAGCCTCGTTAAGATTGAGACACAAATGCTAATTGCAAAAGCACTATGTAGCGCACTGCTAAAAAAACAAAACAGTTGTTGTGTTTCTGCTTTTTTGAGAGCAGCAATGCCCAAGAACAGTCACTCAACCCATCCATAACTATGCATCTAGTCCAAATATTACACACAACCCACAATATTTTTGATTGAAGTGGTTTGATGTAATTAACCAAGCCTTTGCAGTGATTGAGCATTAGTTCTTTGTAAATCAAGCAACAGTAGGTCATAGGTATGTGTGGGCTGGGACAGGGGAATGAAGCAACTTCAAAGCAGTGTGGCAGTACACTCCAAGCACAGCCTGTTTACACTGCTCAGAGGAGTCTGCATTCCACTGTCTCATTTCTCCATGGCATTCCCGAGGAGCTCCATGCTGCTGGCTGTGTGCCCATGCCTCGGCAATGTTTACCCCACCGCCCCCACTGTCCTCATCCCGTACAGCGCATACAAACTTCAGCACACACAACTCCACTTGGTCATTTACGCAAGAAAGCACTCAGATGCAAGTGGAAGCATCAGCACCCACCAGCGGGGAGCTTTTAGTGGCAAACAGAGGAAATATAAGCAGGATCACATGTGCTGGAGAACGGCGAGGGAAGATGGAGACGCAGCCTGTCAGCCAGCCTCCCATGTCTAGTTCTGTGTCTTGTTCCTTCTGCTCCTTGCTGTTACACAAATGTCACCAAAACATCTGCACTGGTTTGTCTTGAAAAGCTCTCAGCACATTTCCTGACCATAAATCAGGCTGCTTCAATGCCTGTGGCCAGAGTGAAATATAGCCGCAAAAAAGAAAACAATTATACTGCCAATTACAAGGTGTGTTGCAAGCTCTCAGCGGCCACATCTAAGGGCCTCTCTGCCGATGTGTTTGTGACTATTTACCGATGGGTTGCTAAGGATTTGACATGTGTGTGCCAGAGCTGTGCAACCACATTAACATTAGGGAAGAGTAAAAATAACAGGGAAAAGCCCTTAATTTGGTTGTTGTGTTTACTTGTTCTTTACTTTTATGACTGCATTTCTCCAGCATTAGCCACAGGTGATTATGGGATTCCCTGTGGGGTGGGGTGGAGCAGTGGGATAGTGAATAACAGATTGCATTCTGGATTCAATTAAAATTCAGAAAATAAAATAAAAAATGTATTTGTGTGTTGATTCTGATATAGGCTTGCTTCCTTCAGAAGATGAGGCCAAATGATTTGTATGTTTGCAAGCGTTTTAGCTGTTGCAAGCCCACATACTTGAGTGCAGATGTTAGAAGAATCAAGTTCAGAAAGAGGAAGTCAGTAGATTGAGTCATTTTTTCAGGGCAGTTGGTCGGATGGGTTTGCTTCAAGGCATACTTCAGGAAAATGATTTGTGGTGACAACCCTAACCTAGATTAAATTTTACTGTGTCTTACTGCAGTTAAGCTACACTTCACTTGTGTACCGGCAATGTTCCCAACATAAGGTAAAGCCACATGAATGTATCTTCTTGAAAAGGAATCAATCATTTGTGTAGGGCAAAAACACCTCACTTCAATCAACTTTCAGTGGCAGAGCATTTGTCCCTCAACTGAAAGGTTGGTGGTTCAATTCCCGCACTCTCCACAATTCATATTGTTGTGTCCTTGGGAAAGACACTTAACCCACCTTGCCCCCAGTGGTGTTCCAGCTGTAACCCTGGTGAATTGAAGCTTAATGTCAGTCCCTTTTGATAAAAGTGTCAGCTAAATAGAGTTTATTCAGTATATTTTAAGTTTTGGCATAGCCTCCTCTCTTAATGTTCTGTACAGGCTAACTGCTAGCTGTCATTGACTTTAGGTGCATTTTATGCCCTGTAATAAGTTTGACCTTTAACAGTCGAGAAATATTAATGTTTTTGGGGGGCAAACGGGAAATTTTATTACCAAATAAAAGAGAGGTGTTTAAAGCACCCCCAGAGCGTATTGTTTTATGTGCTAGTGTGTTAAAAAAATAAAATAAACACCTGTTACTTGTTAAATTGATTGCCTTTTATGGAGTCATTTGCAGAAATGTAAGCATTTTGAACTCTGGTTAGGCTAGCCCACAGCTAATGCCGTTCACTCTGGTGTTCCTGCACTTCTTTGTCAACATCCAAAATAAATTAATGTTGTTGTAACCCAAAACTCCCACCCTTACTGTCATGACTTTATTGTGTTAAAATGTGTAATTAAATACAAAAAACATTTTATTACGCTCTTTAACTAAATTGCCTTTAGCTGTAGCTAAAGTAGCTAATCTAGTCTATTGCAATTGCAAATATTTTTTTTCCATTCTTTTTGGCTGCCACTGTTTTTGCACTTGTGTTTCTCTTTGTATTTTAATTTAATTGCCCTTTTTCCTCCTGTGAACACTTTTTCCTAATTCTTTCAGCTATTTTTTTTCCCCACATATCTGACCTTATGGTGGCCAACCGTAAGCGAGTGACACATTGAGAGGTGTTCTTTTTTTCTGTCTGACTGATGTTGTGGAACCTGAGAGTCAGAGAGCAGAGCCGTGGGCCAGGGACAGGTCGGAGGAAGCCTGGAGGACGTGTGGACGTGGCCCCTGTGTCTGCGGGGAAGAGAGATCACTGCAATGCTAACAAACTCCTGAGTTATCAAGCTTGCTGACTTGTTATGACACGGAAGTGCTCTGTTTACATTGAACTCAGTGCTTTGAAATGTATAGCCGAGCGCAGGATCCAGGCTGATGGAGTGATTCTACTTGTTGGTGGTGTGTATGCAAGCATTTGTGTTGCCCAGAGCGAAACCTGTTCCAAAATGCGAAATGCTAAAAAAAATATTTCCAGATTTCCATACAACTTTAACTGTTCTGCCAGATGGATCAATTAGATGATTTATAGTTTAATGTATCTGATGTGGTTATTATTTACTTTAAATGCAGATCATTAGTGCCTTAACATGCAATACCACTAAGTTGCGACAGAAATCTACTGCATTGACTAAAGCACAGGTGTGGCACTACACCCAGCTTTGCAAGTCGGTGCACAAAGGTCATTCCAGCTTCCTTTTTTGAATTGATATATCAATGCATATCTTAAAATAACCTCAGCCAATTCTGCATAATATCACATCAAAATCCAATATTAAATTTCTTATCATTCAACAGGTGTTTAATCAAATGGGCACATCAGAGCCTTGCTTCATTTTAAACTCGTCTTCTCTTCTTCTTTCTTCTTACTGTAATTCTTTTCATAGAGAGACAGTCTGACGGGGCTGGAATTGGGGAAAGCACTCCCACTTAAAGAAAGCGCCAGGGCAAATTTGGGACTAGTGGTAATTATTTGGGCCTCATTATGGGATCACGTTTCCCCGAGTCATTCTCTGTGGTAACCGTTACTGGATATGGGGCTGACACTGTCAATAAAGCGAGGGGAAAGATGACACGCTTTTTGTTTTGACAGGACCAAAGCTGTAATGCTTCCATTCGTTTGCATTTGCAAAGAGAGAAGAGGCCTCAGAGCCCTTTTTTCCAGATGCCCCAACGATGAGAGGAGAAAAAAAACTCTCTGCTATGTTCCCTGGCACCGGGCAACCTGGCGTCTCTTCCAGCCAGCAACCTTTCATGAAAATCTACTTAGCGGAGGGTCATAAGATACAAGGATGTCTGATTAAGGAGTGTGGTTTGACAGTGTGTATCTGTGTCATCTATGGCTACAAGCCGGACCACAGTGTGTGCGCAGAAACTAGCAATGCTTCTTTAGGGCTTGGACTGATTTGACATTTAGGGTAAGACTCCGTTGAAGTCCTACAAATACAGACTGCTGCGATAGAGTTAGACTTGTTTCCACCAAAGACTACGATATTGTTTCATTTGGTTGATCATGGCCATCCAGTGCATTTCTATGTGTAAAAGTTTAAAACTTTAGTTTTAAAGTTGTTTTTAAATGTGTTTAAATGACATCAAAGAAGCAAATAGTTTACTATCAATGTGTGCTATGAAAGGCTAGAGATTGGTAAATGAATAAAGACATTGCTTCTGATGTTCCCCAGCAATTTCTGGTGACCTGCAGGTTTGGACCAATGGTGTGGTGGTAATGGCTGAACTGGCAACTACTGTTAAGACTCTGCTTTGTTGGAGCTTATTTGAATTAATGCACATTCTTTCCTTTTAGGATGTGGCAGTTTTTGACAAAAAAAGACAAAAATGTTTGAGAAACAGCTCTTCTTTTGAGTCCATTGGTTGTCAACATGGACAAGTGTATCAAACTGAATTGCACAGTAGCACTTTAGTCACTTCCCTGCAGGACCATGGAGGGACTTTTGAAAAGCAGCAGATCAGTTCACACATGCTATATGTTCACATGCAAGCACATGCTCAGGTGCCGCTAGCAACAATAAATGTCACTGTTCACGCTCATTAACCTATACTGCTGCACAAACGCTCCCACACTTTACATTCCTGTCTTTCTTGGAGATTGTTGGTCAGTTTTGGAACCTCTCAGGTCACTATAAGCCATCTGTCAGGAATAACAAAGATATATAAAAACTGTTGCCTTGAAAACCCTGGCAACCGCATTGTGTTCTTCTTCAAGTATTACATGTGGTCTCGCTGCTCTGGTCGCCAACCGCTTTTCCTGCCTCTAACACAAACATCTCGTCTTTTTTCTGCACGCTTTGCAGATTCGTCTGCCAAGTTAAACAAAACACACAACTTTGATTTACACCTTTAGAAGTGGCAATATTTCTGAGAACAATCAACACATCAAGGTTATTTTTGTGCACTGTACTGTAACTAATAAAATGAAAAACCCCAGGACTATTTCTGCCTATGACACAAAACAGCCAGACAATTCAATTACTAGCAATATTCCTTGTCTTTTTTTGTCTTTCCTCATATGCACTAACCTGGCAGCCACTCCATGCTCGGGGCAAACGCTACTGAAAAGTCTCCAGCCTTGATTTGTTTAATAGAATAATCTCATATGCCGCTGGTGTATTTTTTATTATCTCCCAATTATCCTATGTGCCTCCATTAGATGTTTTCATACATCTTGTCATTCCTTCAAGAAGCCCATGACCAGAGCTGATGGAGGAGCTTGATGAGAGGTGCAAGTCCTTTTTGCTTCCCCTCTAACACACACTGACATAAAAACCTGGGCCCAGTTCCCTGCTGGCAGCACATGAACTAGAAAGCTCTCTTGCTGTTAATTGGCAGATGAAAATAAAGATCTGGAAGGATAAGCAAGAGGAATAAAATATTATTGACTTCTCACTACAGTTGCTATTTTTCCTCTTTTCTCTGTACTTGTATTTGTTTTTGAGACGGTTAGATTCTTGCCCTGGAATATTTTTGGAGTAGTCTTTGATTGAGCTACAAAGGAATGCCTTTAATCGCTGCTACAAATGAACTGAGGGACATGTCCCCATCAGTTTTGCAACAGATCTAGACAGATGAGGAGGAGGAGGCGGTTCGGAGGAGTAAGCATTGTTAACAGTCTGTGGGGAACTGTTTGCGTGCCCTGTGGTTTCTTGTCTCTGTGAAATGGAGACTCATTTGGGTTGGTTTCCCAGGCCCTATTTACTCAGGCCGCACAAAAACCAAATGAAGATGTTTCAGCCTGTCCTTGTTGCCATTTATAGTGTAGCAGCAGCATGTTTCAAAGTGGTGGTTGGCATCCATGGTGGCACATGGAGAGTGTTCACGGCCATCTCATTGTATGCAGTGTGGTCGTGTCAAAAATAGAAGATAATGTTTAGTCTTGTGCGCAATGCAAAACATAGATGCTTTTACCAACTTGATGGTTGCTTGTAGAGCCCAAGAGCAAACAGTCGCATTGTTTAATATAGGTAACCCCTGAAGAAACTTCTACTGCACTGTGGGCAGCATAGGGTCCTCTATGTAAACACCGAAGTGATACTCGTGCCTAGACACGAGTGTTTCTATATTAGATATAAACTGCATTTGAAACAAAGAATGTTTTTAGAATTCAGAAAGTGAGACTCTACTTTAAAACCAGAAAGAGCTATTGCTAATAAACACTAGCTTTGTTTTTTGAAAGAATACATTTAGCATTATTTCTTCTTGGAAAATGACTAGTTTTATTTGACATTAACATTGTGTTTTTCCTTTTTCTTCTTATTTTTGTGTTTGCCATCATCTAACAGACTACTGCAGTTAGCTAAACGTCAGAAATATGCAAAATATGCAAATTAATATGGTAGAAAGGTGCAAAAAAGGTGTACCACACCCTTTTTTAAGATGTTTTGTAGCTTTTTTGAAAAGGTGATGGTGATGTGCACTCAACCATCCTCTACTGTACAGTACTAATCCAGTGGAAACAAGGCTTTTGGCACTATTTTCTGCTTTATCAGGCAAAACCATTATTTGTATAACAATTTTCTCTGTAAAGTTTGATCAAAAAAGAGTCAACTAAGTGCTAAAACAACATGAACAGGGCTCTTTTTGATACTTCCTATAAATTAATAGCAAAAAGAGCAGAGGTCATGGCTTCCCTGAGGTTGTGTCATAAAGGACATTTTTCCTTTCTTTTTCTTTGTTAAGGGCCAAGTTGAACTGGAGGCCTCTAATTTGGGCCTAGTAAATGTGGACTGGTAGAGGCAGTTGGCAGAGCAGCCCATGAAGCGGGCCAGGGATTCATGGTGTCGTGCTGCCGCCTGTCCTGCATAGTATATGTCATTCTGCAACATGGCTGAAGCTGGGTTTGGAGCAGTGTCACATTATCTCTGTTCAAGCATCTGTCAGTTGGCTTTATCCATCACCTTCTTCTTTAGCTAACAAAGTTGGATTCAACTCAGACATCATTTTTAGTGTAGTCTATAACACACTTTCTGGTATTCCATTTATCCATTTTGAACAGAAGATTGACAGAGACAGTGAGTGTGCAGAATGATGGACAAGGTCAGAACTTGCAGCAGATGTATTTGACTGTAGTCATGTGGATGTTAACGGGCTGGTTTTATGTCAAGAAACTGCTGCTGTCCTGTTGTAGATTGGTTAACAGTGAAATGCATTTACTAATTAACTGACAGAAAGTTAAGTCAGGTACATCTGCTATAAGACTCTTTGGTAAATATTAGATCTGATAAACGTTTTGGGCTGGGTGTCCTGGCTTGTTTATCCTTCAATGTATCCTGTCCAAATTATGGGATGGTTTTTACCTTTTATCTCATCATCTTTACCCGTATCTCAGTTTCCCTTATCTTTCTTACAACTGCAGTTCTCCTCCTCTCCTCCTTTTCTTCTTCTGACAGACATGCACCAGCCCTTTTGCCGTCCATTACGTCAATGCCCTTGACCTGGAGTGCCAGCTGTCGATGTCACCCATGGGTCTTTTTAATTTAGGGATTTCCGTTGGGTGAGATGAGGGGGAGCTTCATGACCTCAGCCCACAGCCACATCAAGAGGCCCACCAGGGCAGAACCAGGCCGGGATGGGCCTGTACAGTACAGAGCAGGGCAGGGCAGGGTGGCACCGCTCTGCTGGGGTGTGGGTGAGTCCAGACTCTGGTTCTGCTGATCTGTGATTGCAGGAGCTACTGGCGCAGCGCTGATGTCATGTGAAGTGATTAGTCAGTGTGTCGGGGAGTTTGGGACGTGTCCCGCTCCCTCCCGGGCTGCCGTGCCGTTCCTTGTACCCGTGACAGCATGTCTGTGACTTGCAAACACTGCTGCTATCCCTTGAGCTCTTAAATGCTGCCTTTCAGCAGCTCTGTATTTCCTTCCTTTCAGAGGGGATCAAATGTTCCTCCCAGAGACTATCTCTCATTCTTTAAGTCCTCAAGGCTTTGGGTGGGAATGAACATTGCCTGCCGTGTAATTGATTTTGTGGGGTTCCAAAGTTTTTCCTCTTGATATCAACTGTGTAGGCTTTAGGAAGGTAACGCCTCAATTTGACGAAGAACAGCTTTAATGGAGTGCAACTGTTGGTCTGTGATGGTGTGAAACACAGCTGTAAGAACTCTTTACTTTAGAAAGCACTTTCTCACTCGGCTTGGTTCTGTCCAATAATATTGTTAAATCCACTTTAATGTGCACGATCATCACATTGTTTGAGGCTGATTATGTGAAGCACATTGTATGACAAATGTAGACTTTTATAGTCCACAGTCATATAAAAAAAAGATTGTCTCTAATAAATATTGGTAGAAGTTTTTAAAGCTGTATTGGAATCTAAAAAGGTTATCTTTATCTGTCTTTTTCAGTATCACCCTTTGTCTCTGTGCAACACCAGTGAAGATGAGCGTCAGGAGAGTGACTTCATCACCATTGTCAAACTGGAGCAGAGGGTCCCGCGATGCCTGCCGCTGCTTGACAAGGTAGGTTTTTCATATGCTACATTCTACATCTATGTAAAGATTGCACACTCTGGAAACATCTCCTCTGTGTGACCCCTTCCCCTCTGCAACATGCTTAAGACTGAAAAACCGTCCTGGTGTCTTCTCTCTAGTCCCTCTTCCGCTTCTGGATTTAGACTTTAAAGAGGAGATGAAAGTATTTTGCAGGTGTTTTTATCGTTTTCTTGGTGCTTTTTTGGAGCGGGGGCTTGGACAGGAGGGGAGGGGGCTTAGCTCATCGCTGCTATGTAGCAAGTGGCAGTGAGCCCTGGCTTTGGATGTAAGACTTTGAAGCCGCAGCTGTCACTGGTCCGATCCTAGCCGGCCAGAACCAGACACTTCTCTTCTTCTGCTTCCCTCTAATATGAAATCATGTCCATAGATTCCACCCGCAGCGTTTAATGTATGTCTAAGTGCATTACAATTGACCCAAATCCTTAAGTATTCTAGCACACACACTAGCGTGATTTAAAACTTGCTGCTATTTTTTCCAACTATTTCAAGTGGTGGCAAATTAGCAGGCAGAAATACAGTTAGAAGACTGGCTTTTTTTGGTCTGTGTTTTCTTTTCCCCCTAATTTGAAGCCATGTTTAGGAGCTGCCATGACGATGTAGGGACAAATTCACACACTTTACCCCCTTGTTCCTTTCTTTTCCTGCTGCTCCTCTGTCATCAGGAGGAACCAGAATGAGGCCAAAGAGTTTTGATTGAAGTCCTAATGGCAACCCAGTGTTATCCCGTAAACAAAACACGGCAGGAGCACCATGGAACAAAAACGTCTGCTTCCTGCTTTCTTCGGCCCTGTTGGATGTTGTCTATCACAGAGCTGTAAGATTTATTAGAGACTGGAGGCCCCTCAGCCAACAGTGCATTCTCTGATCAATGCACTGGTATACTTATAAAATAAACTAAGCTTACACGTACCTCATACTGTAGCAGGATCTGAAACAGAGAAACTGAATTCACCTGCATTGATTCATACTTAAAAACTTCACTTAAAAAGTGAAAGTGTGAATAGTGTCTTTTGTTTTGGTAATGATACATGATAGCTTGATTTTGTGACAATGGTAAATGTCACAATACAGTGATTCTGCAAAGATCTATATATATATAGCAAAAAATTATTGAAATAGAAAAACATCAACATAAAATGCAAAAAATGTTGTCAGTGCCTTGTAGTTTCAGCTTTATATAGTTTATCTGAAACAAAACTATGTCCCTCAAATAATTTTTTTATTTTCTTGCTGTGAGATGTAAGGAAATTCTAAAGTCCCACCTTCACGCACATATGACGGTTAGTTGTCCATGTCACAAGAGCCACTGTTTGAATGGAAAATGGCCTTTTTGACAAAACATCTCGATACAATCATCTATCACAAGAGGGAGACATTACAATAATACTACATACAGTTATATAATGGCATATCATGGCGTGGTTATTACTCCTGCCTCAGAAATAAAAGCTCCATCCCCACATTGATTGAATTCCCATCCTCCAGGACATGCATGCATTGGTGAATTGCATCTAAATTGCAAATGTAAATTAAAATGAGTGCTAATAATTCACTATACACTGTAAAGTTTTGACTCTACAAATAATCTGTACACACACATTGATAAGAATCAACGTGATGTCCTACCCATTGTTTTGTATAGTCATCCTAAGATTGTTTTGATAGAATTTTCGAAAACTGTTAGTATAGCTTATGTTTAAAGAAAACAGTTTTAAAAAAATCAACAGATCAGATGGAGGGATGAAGATGGAGGCGCAGTGAGTGAGTCTTGTTGTTTCTGTCGCTTGGAAAGTATGCGTTGCAATAAACTCCACTTGAGCCACCTGCAGCCTCACTTCCGGTGTCTGAATCAAAGGTTTTGGCCCGGCGCTGGATTTATTGGGGATTCATCACGCAGCTGTTGTTGAGCTGAGTCCATGCTCGGCTCTTTTGAACAGAGATGGTTTGGATGTGCAGTGCTGGGTCCGCACACCACTCTCCTCTGGACTCCACTTGTTTACACTCTAATCTGCCTGTGTCCCCGCTCCGCTGATCTATAGATACTCGGACAGCCGCAGAGGGCTCATGTTGCACCACACGCACTCAGAATAGACCGTAAAGCAAACAAAGTACGCTGGAAACCTTGAAGTATAAGGTTTCATTGTTGTCTTTTGTTTTTATTTTGGCGTTTGCTATCGTGACGGGCGAGGGATGTGTCAGATTCCTTTCTTGATTTGCTGTGATTGCCTGAGTCTAATGCACTCGGTTTCACATTATCTCTGAACAGCAAAGAAAAGGTCTTTGTCTCTCAGCTGCGCTTTGAAACATTGTCTTTACATAGCACAGCTTCTTCAAATCAGATGCCCTTTAGAAGAAGTCAGGCATTTAATCCATCATACACAACTTTTATGTGCTAGTTCATGGACAAGGCTTGCACTCTAAATTTTCAAAAGAATGAAATCTGTGCCAGATTAAGGTTGGATATTGGAAAAATGTCCAATACACAATAACTGTTTTAATATTGTAAAGACAATGTTGCCTGCGATATTTGAATGCTCTTTTACATAGTAAAAAGAAATATAACACTCTGGACTAACTTCCACTCATCATATCAGAATCAAAGATTATGCTAGGAATAAAACAGGTCTAATCTTGGTCTAAACAGATCTCAACAGGTCTAAACTAGGACTAAACTAGGTCTTAACAGGTCTCAACTGGGACTGAACCAGGTCTAAACCAGTACTTTTTAATTTGGACGCATCTCAGTTTGATTAAAAACTTTGTTTGGACAATTCTGGATGCTTTTGACAGATAATAGGAAAAGTCTATTAAATGGATGAGTAAAGCATTTTACCAATACAATAATATCACAGTGGCCTATTCCAAGGCGTCCGAAGCTCCAGTGTTTTTTACATTCATTACACTACACATGCTCAGGCCAATGCCACCATGTGTTGCCACAAGTGATGTGTGTTCATACCACGACATTTTAGACTAAAGCCTCAGAAACTGCGCTGCAAAGCCCAAACCCAATTGAGCAAGTGGCTTTCACACAAGGGATGCATCTCTATGAGACCACATCAATACGTCTTTCACAGAGTTTTTAGCCCATGTCTGAACTTGTTGACTCCCAGAGAAAGCCCTGTGTATTGATTCAGCTCTTCTGAGATAAAAAAGGGTTTGGTTTTACTGAGCACTAATCCTGTTTTCTCTAACAGGATTTTAATTTGAATCTCAATGTCAGGAGACCACACCAAGATTAGGGGACACTTTCATTGATTTAGATTGACATTTGAGCTCTGGTCTGTAATCGGATTGCCCTGATGTATTATAATCTGTAACATAACATCATCTGCACTGACAGTTGTGTATCCACGGATACTAACATGCCATTTAGTATCTATAACAGTAACAGTGTTAGCACGTCCGAGACCTTTGTATAAAACCAATAGTGGGTAACAAGAAATCTCTGGGCCAAAATAAATATCCCACAATGCAAGTCATGGCAGCAACATAATTAGCAAACCATAATTATACATAAGATAGATACATCATAAATATTGATATAGGCAGCTGCTGGATGAGGTTGTCACTTGTAGCGTTCGGACTCAATGGTTGCAGCACTTTTGCAGTAACATGAATTTTACACACTTTTGTAACCAGTGTTATTTCAACCTTTTTTCATCCCAAGGTCCAATATTTTAGGACCTGTATCATTCCTCCACAGTGGAGCATTGTTGAAACTAAGATGTATTCGAGCAGCAGATGGGGAGACGTATAAATTCCTAATGATACTGTAAAACAAAACCTTTACGGTGTTGGCCTGAAGTGACGACCTCCAAATGGTTTTATGGTTAGCTGAACTTTGGCATGAGGAAGATGCGTCCCGGCAACAGGAAGTGGTTGAAAACAAGGGAAGCCCATCGAGGGGGACATAAATCTTAGTGCTCATGACAGTGTTTTTTGTGTCTTCATGTCTGTGGGGGGGTGACACTGACCTCAAACTGTTCCTGAGTATTTTGAAAAAAAGGCAATGGCAGCTACCTCTGGCTCCTGTTTCTTCAGAAGCTGCGTCCAGTGGCTTCAGTACATCAGAGGCGAGCTAAGGAGGAGGAACACAGGGGAACATCTGGAAAAAGGGAGATTTTTTTAGCTTTTCAGAGTCAATGTGAAACACAGCAGGTACACAATGGTCATGTTGGCCAGTGTTTGCAGACCTCTGTGTTAGCTTTGATTCGGCACATACAAAAGACATTATTCCTTCATCTGTGCCAGACAGTTGCACACTTGTCTCCAAATGGATCCGACACCTCACTGCTATTGATGACTGTTGTTTGTCTGTAAGTGCAACCCATGTCTTGTAAATACACCGCCAAGGAAAGCTGCACTGCGCGCCGTTTGTTCTTTTTCATCTTTGAAGCACAAAACAGCACCTGCATATGCCTGCATTTTTTGACTTCTCACATGCCAGGTCACTTACTTAAAGGTTTGCAAGCCATTTGGGGACATCTCTAAATCTGTTTTTCAGTCGTCTGTGCTCTGGGTCAAGTATTTTCTTCCTGTTATTCCAGAGATCATATTCCTTCTGCGCCTTGAAAGATAGGTTTACACTTCTTTGATCTTTGCTGGAACTCAACAGCTTCTCCAGTTAAATTGAACTGGATTTCAGGTCACTATTCTTGGGATTTTCTTCTTGTATAGATGAGGAATGCCTGGCTAATTGAGTGTAAAGTGAATAGCTATTATGAACAGTTTACACCCTGGCTTATATATGACAATAATCCAAGTGGTGTTGCTTCCTGCCCATTTATTATACATCTATATAATGTATAATTGGATCAGTTTGTTTATGGGGCGCTGCCATAATCTGTATGCATGTAGTGCTCATATTTCTTTCTTAAGAGTAATGTGATATGGCATGTTAAAGTAGAAATATCCTGGAAATGATTTACATGAAAAGTATGTATTTTCAGCCATCATGGTTTTGTTTGAATCTATGATGGCTTAAATAAATGTGTCATCATCAGATTTATGCCCCACCACAAACCCATTGGGAATATAAAGTTTGAGTTTGACCCTCTGAGGCTGCAGTAGTTTGTGGAGTGGAATTTAAACTGGGGCATAAGAAATCAGTCAGAATAATTGCTACAGGCTACACACACAAACTTTGTGTATTGTAATTTGAGGAATAAAACTATGTCAATTATGAATTGTCAAGAAAATGTCCTGGAAAAGTATTCCCTAAAAGACTGTATTTTACAATTAAACTAAAATGTTATTGATATTTACTTTTTAAATACCACGGTCCATCTTAAGGCCTGTTCACACCGGGACGAATTTCGCTCTCGATATTCGTTGACGTTTAACGCCTCGTGACTAAACAATGGGCGCCAATGTGAGTGGTCACACCGACGCGAAAAACGCCACTCGTAAAAGCGTCAGTTTTTAAAAAACGCCTCAGGGTCGTTTTTTTGGTTTGACGCGCCGTGTCAAAAACTATACGACCAATGAGATTAGCGTTTTTGCTCACGTGTCTGGAGCTTCTGAAGTTACAGTAAAACACAACTTGGGGGCGCTCAAACACAAAACGGTCTTGCCGAGCACACATACGTAACGGCGAAGAAGATATACGCAGTAGCGTCTACACTGCCGGGAAGAAATAAGACGAAGAAGATGCAAGGCAATGTGAATGTAGAGCTGCTGGTCTCGTTGGTGTCAGAACACAAAGAACTTATGACAAACGCGACATCGTTTACAAAAATTACTTGCTCTCTTCTTCTGAGTGAAAAGCAAGTGTCAGAAGGGTAAAGTTGCGCGGCACCACCTTGTGTACCGGAGTATTTCTGTTTTTCATTAAGCGCCATCTAATGTCAGGGAATGAATTTGCATATTCACTCGGCTCATCGTCAGCAAAAATCGCTTGGGTGTGAACACAAAAAATGCGTTGAAAAACGCTGGCGAATAACGCGCGCCAATATTCATCCCGGTGTGTACGGGCCTTTAGACTGTAGATTGTAGCCAGCCACCAGGGGGCAATCTAGAGGTCCTGCTTTTAACCTTGAGGAGCATCCATCTTTACTAACAGTCTATGATGGATACAAAGAGGTGACAAGTAAAAGGAAAAGACAGGAGGGGAGTGGTCTTTCCCAGACTGATATCAGCCCTCCGTATTTTCCTGGATAAAGTGCAGATTATAGACAACACCATCATCCCATGGACGTATGGCTAGCCTCAGTTCTTTGTTTATTCTTGTCTTTCCTTCCCCATTTCCTTTGCTGCTCAAGAAAGCCTCTGTCTTAGCGCTCCATATCAATGTAACGATAACTAAGCAGGAAGTCCAGCCAGCTAATGACTTGTACTTCACTTAGTGTCATTTTTGTATATAGACACTTAGTGAGGTGATCATTTGCTTGTAGAGATTAAAATGACATATTACATTCTTTTGTCAGACCATTGTATAAACGTAGTATCTGTAAATGCCATTGATGCCATTGAACAATCCAAGGCCAGGAAAGCCCGGTGATTAGTCTTCTGCTGTGGTCACAGTCAAACAAGCAGTAGACACATCCCCACGAGGCACGGCTTGAGAGTATGTTGTACGATTTGGTTTACAGAAACCAGCCACTATAGTCACTGTAAAGGACTGTTTTCAAATTGGACCATTGAATGAGCTGGTCGAGCCTTAGGCCATGGTGACAAAGAAGTCAGCAGTGCGAGTTGTGAGGGAATCTCCAGCCACTGATGAACAATTGCCTTTCTACTAACCCTGTTTGGTATTTATTTAATGCACTTTCATCTCTGTCTTGTGTGCTTCAAGTGTTTTCTTCAACCCTGGACTACATTGTTCATGTAAATTAGTAGTTGATTATATACTAAACTTTCCCCATTGAGCAAGTAATGTTTATAGGAGTTGATTAATGACATTGGTCAGACATGTTTGAGTATGTTTACCTTTTCATGTCCAGAACTGAAATTACATGTTCTTGCCGGCTATAATTTGGATGTCCACAGATCACCAGACTCATTTGAAAAATGACACTGATCAAAGATGTCCAACATTGTCTAGACTCCCTGACCTTGGTTAGACTAGACAACCAGAGATTTTCCCCCAAGTGTTTTGAAACCCACTATGACCTTCATAAAATGGTCACAGTTATTTGAGAGAAAATCCACAGGGAGAGCGCTGATTTACTACATCCAAATGGGATATGTGTGCATGACCTAGATCGTGTGTTATCATAAAATGAGAAACCTAGTCTCAGAATAGGTTATCAAATTTACATCCTGGGTCAACTGGCTGGCAGCGTTTGCCTTATACAGTAATCAGTAGTATGTGAGGTATGGACTTCTGAAAGTGTGCTGCTCTGCTTATTGACACCTTTGAAGGTTTTTTGTTAGATATTTGATTTAATGATTTTAAGGGGGGTGGGATTATATAAGTTCACACTTTTGGGCATTTTTATTTATATTATTTAATATAAATGTCTAATTTAATTGTATTAAATGTTCGAAATAAACTTAATAATAAAGATAAAACTATTTTTCAAAACACTACAAAATACTTTCTTGCTAATTTGGGCATTGTCGGCCAATACAAACAATGTATTTTCTACTGCTGCAAGAATATAGATCTATTAACCCCATCACAAATACATCACTTCTCTAATCTTGTTCAGTGCATATAGGAATGATGTATGTATGTAGTCTGTATGTTGATGACAAACTAACCTGTCAATCTTTTGCATATTTCCTCCCCAGACTTTGATTTGAGATAAACATAAAAGAAACTCACTTGCATTCCTGCATTTTCAAGAAGCACTAAAATCACTAAAAAGCACTAAAAGGCCCCAAGGGAGTAAGCGAGCAAACGTAACATCTAGTGACATTCTAATAATAATCAGTCATGCTTAAATACACTTAATCCCACACATGACTGTTTGATGTTCAAGTCTTCAGAGTCAGGGGTCAGTGGGATCGCAGGTCACAGCTGGAGCATGTCACCTTGACCTGGCATTGCAACATCAGCACTGCCATCACTCCTACCAGCGAGCCATGAGCATTGGTAATGGCTCTGGTTGCACTATCACCTAAACATATCTCCCTCCGTGCTACTCCTGCAGTGACTTCTGGGATATTTTGGTGCATAACCCATCCCAGCTGCGGCCACGGCTCTCATCCACATGTCTTGTCCTTGTCCTGCTTTTCTGCCAGCGTTGCTAAGCTAAACACTGACTCTGCACGTACATACAATCTGGTTGTTTGCTTTGAAAAGGCAATGTTTTTGGATGCCCATGCTTTTTTCCCAGCTCCTAGCGATTAGCAGCTTGTTGCTCCCATTTTCTCACTGTTCTGCTCTTCCTTTTTTTCTTTTTCGCCACTGCAATGACACATAGGGTGTGACTTTGTTCGGGGTGGAACCGGATTGTCCATGGTCTTCTGTGATTTGACTCTGTTGACAGCATCACCGCAAAGCTTTTATACAACAGTGTGTTGGAGGAGCTCCTCTAAAACAGAGGTCCGCTGGAATGTGTGCAGAATAAGCTTTTAAAATAAATTGTCTTTAAAATTATCTGATTTACATAAAAATTATCCCAGTTTTTGAATATGCTTGATTTAAAAACACTCAAAGATGCTTTTTAAGTTTTACTAACACACCTAGTGCTCTTAAATATTCATGCTGAGTTATTATTCAAAACCAGATGCACTTGTTGAGCAAAAATTAATAGTTGTTCTTATAATTGTTCTAATTGCTCAGGTCTTAATAGTCCCATAAAAGGATGCCACACTAAACCTGGTTGCTTTATCTGGAAAAGAATTCCAAATAAGTGACCACCAGTTCCAAATAAATTACACTTAACTAACTAAATCAAAATGGAAACACGTTAGTCTAGAGTATACTGGTCGTCAAGGTTACCATAATGTTTTTAGAAGCATCAAACCAGAGATGGCCAGTTGGCCGCCAACACAGGTTTTCCTCAGTTTCTGTTTGTGTTTGTCCGCACTCCAACACAATCCTGGAATTTTCTAATTAAAACAGCCTGTAGCATTTTCAAGCCCTTGTTTTCTCAAATTCCTAAAATAGTTGTTGAAGTAGCCTATTGCATATATCATTTAAACTTTTTTATTTCACAGCTGCACACTGTGACGCTGGGTTTTCAAGCGTCATTGCTTTGGCTGTTTATCTCCTCCTGATGGCAAGCACATCAGCGCCTCACAGACCTATTCCTGCTATTTGGAAGTGTTTGTGTCTCGGGCGTTCGTACTATGGGTGGCACATCTTTCACGTGTCACTTCAAAGACAGCGCGCCGGGTCAGGGTTTCATCAGGTTGTCGTTGCATCTTGGCACAAGTGATCAGAGAGTGCAAAAAAAAAAAGAAAGAACTTGGCTCTAAATATAGACTGATATGACATGCTCATAAACAGAGACACAGGCCAGATGATGCAGGGCTGTGCCAAATTGCTGTTATTAAAATACCTCCATCCCAAACCGGTTTGTGAAGCACCTCTAGAGCAAATAGAGGGCTTGTGAAGGTGCCTGGTCGCTCATCACTCACTCAATCTTGTATTTATTTATTATTAACTAAAGAAATTACACCACAACTAGCGCCCTCTTTTTCCCCAACATCTTTTTTGAACCAACGTGGTGAGGTAGTCATAGTAATTAGCTTATGTTTTAGCTATTTATGCTAAATAAGTAATTGCTACACACATGTTAACTTCAGGTTACAATGGTAGGCCTACCCGCTAATCGAAACGAATCACCTGACTGCTCATTGTGTGTGTGTGTGTGTGTGTGTGTGTGTGTGTGTGTGTGTGTGTGTGTGTTTCTTCTGGCGACTCGACCATGCCTCCCATTTATCTTTAAGTGCCTCCTTATTGTGCAAATTGAAACAGCCACACCACTGTTTTCAGAGAGTCCTGTATTTCAGCTGAAGTTATTTGTGTTTTTTTCTTTGCATCCCAAACAATTTTCTTAGCAGTCTTGGCTCAAATGTTTGTTGGTCTACCTAACCTTTTCATTGTTCTGCTGGACACTGCTGATTGGCTTTCTTAATTACTCAAATATCTTTTAAAATTCCTTTCCAGTTTTATACAGTTCAATTACCTTTTTCCGTAGATTCTTTGACAATTCTTTTGCTTTTCCCATGACTCAGATTACAGAAACGTCAGTGCAGCACTGGATGAGAGAAGCAAGGAAACTCACTGACTTTTTATACACACACACTGTTGCCTTTAGTAGCCATTCAAACCTGTTTGTGTCAACTTGTGTGAATGTTATCAGGACAAAATCAGGGTAATTTGGGTATGACTGGACATCTGTTTTAAAGTTAGCAAATGGCAAAAAGCAAAAGTGAAGTGATAATGTCATGCTTTATGTACAATGACAATAAAGAAAAGTTTAAAAAAACTGTCAGCTGGATCAAAATGTTAGTTCAGTGGCAGGACTTTTGTTTTTTTTTCAGTGGAAAACAGTTTGAGACAAGCTTTATAAAATATTGTCAAAGTGAAAGCATAGTAATGTTTGAAGAACGTCTGCAGTGGCTTTGACAATTTAAGCCAAACTCCAATTAAATTAATTGGTGAAAACAATCAGACCGTGACCTGTTTGAGGCTCAGTTTCACATAAAGAGTAGCTTGTTCGGTGACACATTTAGTATCACACTACTACCTTTTCCAGAATTGCAAGGACCACCACCTTTTTTTTAAGAGTCCCAAAAAGCATGTAAACAGAAATACAACAACAACAACATCAGGTTTGTTCCAACAATACAGGAGCGCTTTCAGAGTGATCAAGAGCTGTCAATGCCAACAAAAACAAAAAAGCTTGAAGATGCAAACTATACAGTCGGGGTTAGAGTGGAGGCGCTACAGATGATCATGGAAACAGAGCAGCAAAAAGAGTAAGCCGAATGTTATGACAGTAATTTGCAGAAACTACTTCATGCAGATCACACCCAAACAAACCAAACAACTTTGCTCCCTTAGCCTGGAGCAAATAATCCAAAATAGCCAAACCGCAATTTCTTTTTTAAGCTCATTTCTTTATGTATGTCAATATGAAATATTGTTCTCTTTTGAAAACAGTGAGAGGTGGTCCCTGTTCTGTTATTGGGTCATGGTTAAATGCATTGATTGCTTGATATGGAGGGACTGTAGTTTCCAAATAATCAAATACACCTCTCTAAATTGGCTATTTGTGAATGGCTTTGACCAAAGTGCATGTGTTGATTTTTGTGTGTGTGTTTTTTTTTTCAGTCTACCTTTCTTGCAAAGATATGTTTCTACACAGGGAGGGTAAATAGGATCATATGATGAGTGTGTAATGGCCCTCCAGATACAACTGTACTTACATCGTTGCCTCTCCCTGATGAATGAGCCGTTCACAGGGCACTAAGTTATTATTACTGCAGTATTAGGCGTTTGATCTTCCAGAAGTTTTCAACCCTGGAGTTTTTTACTGGGGCGGCTCGTCAAAATAGCTTTGCAAATGGGGATCGGGCCTGGTCTTGCCCCGGCTAAGAGAGGAGGCCTGGAGGTGTGCAGAGGAAAACCTGACTATACAGAGATCACACTGCAGTCTCATGCAGACCTTTAATGGCTCAAAGAATTACCACGGTTTAGTTGTGTTCAATAAGCTGGCTTTAGTTTGACCCTTTTGGAAAGAGACTGCCAAGAAATGCTTTATTGAAAAAGAAATCTCTTCAAAATATGAAGGTGCCGTCTTTTCAATAAAACACTTGATGTCTTTGTCAGTGAATAAATTCCTCAAATAATGACAAAGAAGGATGTGGTGAGAATGAAAGGTAGAGGGGTGAACGGGGTAATTGGGAGGTGTTTTCTTTTTTTTTTTCTACCATAGTGCCTAGGCAATCTAGACGTATACTTAGAGATGTACATTATTATACATTACTTAAAGGAGCATTACGGAAGATCCAGAGTTTTAGTACTAGTGTGCCACCTTTGGTGTTAGCGGTTCTTCATCCAGTGTCATTTATGTTCCGTAATGCACCTTTAAAAAGGAAAAATTGTCAGCATCCAAAGGGTTGGAGCAGGGGACATGAAGACCCTTTTACTTTTTGTATTAATATGGATTTTTAGCAACACGAGTTTCCAATCCGGGTACTCCGGTTTCCCCCACTAACATCCAAACATTCTGGGCTCCCCCTGGTGGTGGCTGCCGACAATAAATTTAGGAATAATAAAAAGAAACCTTAGTGAATGCTTAGGACAATGTTATCTGTGTGCAGACCTGGGACCTAGAGTTTAACGCATTGTTTTAGAACTTAGAAAATATATGTTTGGCAAACGTGTAAAGCTTCAGGGGTAAGAAGTAAGTTATAGCTATAGTTTTTAGCATTCATGGTAATGGTAAGGCTAATGGTGAACAATGCAGTGGCCATTAATTTGGAATAAGAAAGAATAAATAAATATAAAACTGCATATTATTCTTTTACAGTACATCGTCTGAAAGTTGGCCTCATAAAAGAGCATGAAGTGTATGTAAACATATACACAAATGTATCTGCTTTGATTCCCCTCTGTCCCAGCCCGCCCTCTTCTTGTTCATGTCTCATCTCTTTGTTGTCACCCCACGCCCTCCTTTTACCTTCTCTCCGTCGCTCCGTCTGGCACGTCCCACTGTTCTCATTGTGCGCTCCTTTTTTTAAGGATCTGCATTAGAATGTTGTTTTTCTATAGCAGCAAGCGGAGGCATGTGGAGCCTCTTTTGAAGCGCTCTGCAAACAGATGGAGGTTTTCACGCTGCCTTTATGAGATTAAGCGAAACATTCCCATAAAAAACACATTTCCCGGTGCCCCTTCGCTCTTGTCTCACTTTTTTTTCCTTTGGCGTGCCTCAGGCTTGGGCAAGGGCACAGTGAAAGTAGACAGGTTTGTGTTACCAATAACTGCTTCCTGAGGCAAGTGAGCAGTCAGGAACACACAGCATCTCCAGCAATGAGAGAAAGTGTGTTTCTTCTCCAAAGTGTGAATCAGTTTAACTCTGACTCAGGTGGGTCAGCGCCAAGTGCCCCCTCTCTGGCTTTTGACACAGCTTCGACAAAACAGATTCACAGGGAAGACTGCGTGGCTCTGTGTAACTCGAAGGGCACAATGAGACTATTTAGACTCAGATTTAAATGGCCTTTTATTAGTTTTAAAGCAGCTTAGATGGATAATTGGAAATTTCACATTGACCTACATTTCATGTATGCCATTTATGACACAATATAGTTAGAAAGTTAAAGAGCGAAACTGGTGTAGGATGTGCTCGTGTTTCAGAAAGGAACGCCCACACACTGTCTTCTCTGGCCTTGGATAAAAGTGTTACAGCAGAAAAAATGGTTGGTCATATCACAAAAGTATGGACGTATAACAAACATCCATATGGTTAATACAGCTCCAAACTGTTATAGCCCCAACTGCTATTGCGAACAAGAGAAAGGACCTGGCCTAGGCAATATGTGCAATATCTCCAATTTATACTTCTTTACTACTACTATTCATATCCATATACTGCACACACCGTAAGCATAGTCTATTTTAGTTTATCTTGTCTTAGCACAGTTTTAATTAAATTTGTGTGATATGTTTGCTTCTTTTACTGCACTTCCGCTGTTGCAACAAAGCCATTTCCCCACTGTGGGACAAACAAAGTCTTTCTTATCTTATCTGAATAAACTGCATCTGAGATGCCAGAAATATAAATAATACAAAAAAATCTATTGCTTTGTCACAAAAGCCACAACAGATATTTACTTTGTCACTGTTATCAAGCTGCTCTTGATCTTCTTTACATAAACACAGGCATTCAGCGACTTCATTTAATGGTATCTAGCAGTCATCTAGTTTAGGAAAACTGAGATGGCACTTTTTCAGCTATAGATCGAGTTGGTGAATGCGTGTGTGTTTGCTCTGAATAAAGACATGGCTTACTGCACGGCCTGTTCCAAGAACAAATTCCTGGAGGCTTACAAGAGCTGTTGAATGAGATGGAGGGCTCAGGGCAGGAATGATGGCAGGGCGGGCGAGGAGGGCGGCTGGAGGGCCGTAGGAGGGGTGTCAGCCTCTCACTTACAGGCCTGATTAAATAACAGGATGCTTTATGAAAACAAGAACATTATCTGCTTCTTAAAAGACCGGGAAGGCCCTCTAATTTGCTTCCCTTGAGTCACTGTGTTGCCGCCCATCAGTGGAAAAAAAAAATCTATTCTGGTCACATTGGGAAATTAACAGGACACTTTTTCTGTTCGTTGGTTATAGCCTTATCAATGCACCAGGAATGTATCAACATAAAGATACGTCTGAGTGCACAAAAAGACTCTTTCCACTCAAAGGCTGGGGATGCATCTCTTGATTCACTGCAATACAAACAATAAAAGGAGAGTGGCTCCTCTGTTGGATCGGACAGTTTCACATGTGGCAACTTTCACAGCTGGGGTTTAAAACAGGCCCGGCCCATGTTTAGAGATGTTTGTGTAGATCATCTCCCGGCTCACTGTCTGTCTCCCTGCCGTGTAAGACAGGTGCTTTACGTAATTATAGCAATTATATAAAAGTACTGCCATAATTAAAGCACATCTACCGCCTTTAATTAATTAATTTTTCAAATGCCTTTACACCTCCTCTTAGTGCTTGCCATGTGTGGTTTGTGTTTTGCACATTTCAATTTGTTTATCAGTACCAGTTTGACAAAAATAATATAACATGTAATAACATTTCCATGGACAGGGAGAGTTAGGTTTGGAGACTTTCTCTTGATGTCTCTTTACTATAAAGCTGAGGTACACATCATTAGCCACACCTCCCTCGTTTTATCCTGTGAGATGAGCTAAAACTTAAAGTTCAAAATACTGTATACATTTTTTTGTTATATATTGTGGTGGGAGTTTCTTCTTTCAACTAATTATTGTGTCAAGGCTCCATTTGTCAGAAAAAAAATTCTGCGATGCTTTTGGAAGGCATTGAACATGATTTATTTCATGCAGAAACTGGAGCCAATCAGACAGCTGCCAGCTGAAACTCGTGACATTTTTCTGCCCCCACACTTCTGTGGGGGCACTTTGGCGGCTCAAAGTGATCCACCACATCCAGAAAGTGGTGTTGCGAAAATTGTGTCAAACTAACTGGATGTTAGTGGTGTTACTCAGTATGACAAGTCTTTGGTGTGTTCTCAGTTGAAGCTGTAGAAGATAACTGTTGGTGTGATGTACAGTGAAATGCTTCTGCGGCACATACACCACGTAGTTGTAGCATAGTGTGGAAAGCTGGCCTTAACTAATGAGCAGTGATAAGAGAGGTCACCTGTGGCGTGTGTTGAGTGCAGTGGGAGCCTCTTGTCTCCATCATGGCTGCTGTCACCAGCGGCCACATCTACCCACCACGCGGCACTTTGATGTATAAAGGATGTGTTTAGCGAGCGATAGTGTATCGGGTAACACGGGTCCCTCTCAGTCACCTTTGCATTTCAAATGTGTGTCACAATCCAACCACAGAAAAAAGTCAAGGGATGGGCTGAGCCTCCGTACTGTGTGTTCTCTCATTGACCCCTCTACCTCCAGACAGCCGGATCAGGTTCACATGTTTTTTCCAAAGGCTCTACATAAGAAAGGTGTCCAAGCCCTGCTTCTGGATTAACTGTAATGTGTGTGTGCCACAATGAGCAGTAGGTAAAATGAACAGAAGGAGACATGTGTGATTCAGGCCCACCCCCTGTGGCTCAATACTTTTCCTGAGAGCATAGAAGCTGCTCACCTGCCCTCACATGCCCGCCCGGCCCCCTGCCCCCCTTCCTCATCCTACAGGCCTGCAGCGGGCCCACATCAAAGTGCACCAGTGAGTAATGGATACCCAGCAAGCCACACCCTTCAGTCCGCGGCGGGCACCCGGCAATCACACCACACACACACATGCACATTCACACACAATTAGACTTAAGTATACAGCTTCGGAGCTAGGTAAACATCACTTAGGCTAAGAACAGCTCAGATTAGAATGAAAAAAGTAAATTTCATCAGAACAACTTACCACGTAGCCTATTAGAACATCTTGGCATTGGTTTGACAAAATGAAGATTCCCTATAAGAAATGGTAATTACTGCTGAAAATTGTAATTCAGAGTTCTGGGAATAGATTATTGCACAGTACTGTCACCTACTGTTGATAAATGAAAAAATGTTGAAACTACATTGCAACACTTCCAAATGTCTGTTCATCATTCCGACAATGGTTATGGGTTGCTGTGCATCAACCCGGAGACCCTGGTCAATACCGTTAGCATAGAGTGCACCTGTTTCCAATGGCGCTGTGGCCCACCATGTTCCCAGCAGGCCGTCTGCTCCTCATTTAGCCGTGCGGTGTGTCCCAGTGCCTGTGCAGAAATGTTTCCAGCGTGCGGACCGCTCGGTCAGGAGAAATGACAGAGCAGAGAGCCGGCCTCAGACCTGTAGGCCCGGAGCTCTGCACTCTGTCATTAGACACTTCAATGCAGCAACTCACAGTCTGCTTGCATTCCTCCCCCTTCGCTTTCAAAGTCCTTTCACTCTCACTCTTTATTCCCACACATATTACGCCACAGTATAATTTACTGGTGTCCCAAACCATGTGGCTAGTCAACAAGTGAAAGTGTTCCCATTTCTTTGTTTATTGTCCTCTTTTCATGACATTGTAACATGGCTGCAGATCAAAGAAGTGGAAGTCTGGCAGTGCCACATAAAATCTATGAAAAACACAGGCAAGGGATCTAGTCAGGTTATGTAAAGAAAAAAAAAGTTCTGTTCTTTAGTAAATAAAGACATTAAAACGTAGTTTGCTCTTTCCCGGAGACCAATGAGATGCTGGCAGGGCCGCTGACCACAGTTTGGCTGAGATGTAAACATTCAGATTTGACTTGGCCACCCACAGCTGGAGTACCTACTCATGCCGGGGAGACAGAAAAGCAAATAAGAGGCGGAACATTATTTTTTGTAATTTGTAGCAGTTATTTGTAGTGATAAAAGACAACAACTGTGTTAATTTGGTTAAACTAAACTGCCAGTGCACCCACTAAACTAAACTGACACACACACACATAGACATTCCTTAAGCTGCATTAATATTCAATCAGATGCACTTGGAACATACCAATTGTGTATTTGTTGCATTTGTCAAACTGTTTGAGCCAACTCCAAAAGAAAGAAGCCAAACAGATACTGGTGTGGCTCTACATTAATTTGCACTAGACTCCACTGATCTAATATGTGCTGGATTTGATCCTATAATCTAATAATCACAGGCTGACTCAGTGGTTATGCCATAACTTACCTGTGTTTGAGTTTGACCTCATTGCCCCAGGTGTGTTTATGACTGCTTCTTTTGGCAGAGCCTCTACCAACCCTTCTGCCCCGTCGAACTCACCTGTCATGGAGAATGAGCTCAAAACATCCACTCTCTCTCCAACATTACACATCTTCACCTAAATTAGCTCATTTCAAGGCTCTTTGAAGACAGCGGTGTTAAAATTAGAAGCAGACTGTTGTGGTCTGTGTGTTTGTTAGTTTTTCACTCGTGACGTCCGCGCCGTAAACCTCAGCAAACCACAGCTATTTCCGCTCACTGAGATTGTTTTCACCATTTACCCGATTGTGGCACGTCTCAAGTTGCACCTCATTAGGAATGGGTGTTTACCTAACCACAACTGTGTCTCTTAACGTTGAACTCACAGCTGATGCTGTTGTTTTATTGCAGCATTTACACTTAAATGTATCCTTACTTAATTGTCTAACCCTCATGGTGTTTCCGGTTAATGGCTGAGCGGAGGCGTATGGGTTGGTGACCACACTGCAGTGCAACTACGTCTAATACTCAGATATCATAAGACCACAGTGGCTGTTTGAGAAATATATTATGATATATTCTGAACTGTAGGAGGCTATTTGTAACAACTGCTTGTGTCTGTTTTGGACCTCAAGAGCGGCTTTCTTGCTTTTACCACCACGATTAGAGGACATTTGGGCTCGCCGTTGCGTAGGGAACTTTTGAACCCCAGGTAAAGCAAATTCCCACATGTCAAACATCCAGCTTTTTTTTTCCCCCTTATATGTGGCCGCACCCGATTTAGGCCCATGCATGTACTACAATTACTGTTAAGATGAAACAGGGCTTAGGCTATTGCACCAGAGTTGGAAGCCAGATCAAAGTGGATATGCTAATTTTGATTTCAACTCTTTTTGACCCAGTCATTCTCTGAGGCCAACCTACATTGTGCCTGCACATGTGAATGCACCCCAATACAGCCTTTTCTATCTTCAATTTCAATAAAACTTGTGTGTATATTTTATATTCATTATTATTATTATTTTATTATCCTTGTGGGCCACCAGGGGGCACCCAGCATGTTTTGATGTTCAAGAAAGAAACCTGAGTACCCAGAGAAAATCCACCCGAGCTCAGGGAGGACATGCAAATTCCACACAACAAAAAGGGTCCAGGACTTTCTTGCTGTGAGGCGACAGTACTTACTACCTCCATCTGTATTTTTGAAGGTGTTGCGTCCTGTGTTGGCTTGGTTGAAACTGTGTAAAACTTTGAAAGAACATGTGTGTATTTCTCATACTGACTCATGCCTGTGTAACTGTGTAGTGTTTGACCCAAGTTATTAAGTGTCTAAACTTGTGTCTCCTCATCATTAGGCGCTGACAGAGGCCAGGCTCTTGAGTGATGTGATGAGATGTTAATGAAAAGACAGCCACTTGTTGGTGATGCCCATCCACTGGATTGTGGTATCTTGAACAGTACTGTAGAGCAGGCTTTAAACACAACACAATCTAAAACACTGATGCACAGATGGAGAGTTCTGCAGTAGGTTCGTCCCAGCCCAAAACCGTCACTTTAGAAACTTGAAATTATACATTACATTACATTTATTTGCATCATTAGCATTAACCATAATCAATGCCACCATAACATTTTGTAACATTATTTTAGCAGGATACATAAATTATTATTATTATTATTATTAATAATAATAATAATAATAATAATAATAATAATAATAATAATAATTGTTATTATTATTATTATTATTATTATTATTATTATTATTATTATTATTATTATTATAAATTACATTAAAAGTATACAACAATTATGAGTTATTTTACTGTTTTGGAGCTACTTATAACATATGTTCCCTAGTTCACCAAAATGTTAACACATGACAGTCAACATGTTATATGTTACATGGCAGAGGCACTGAGGTTGATCAGCTGTTGCTTTGACTACACATTGTTCTTAATTGTTTGCATAAAAATGACCTTTAGAGTGATACGTCTGTTGCTACTTTTAAACATTGAGATTACACAATTCAAACAAAAACTGTTACATGTGGAATTTGAGACATCATTGTCTCATTTTTACTTGTTTTGCAAGGAGGCTCCAACCTATTTTTATATTACTTCATGACTATAAAATGCTCTGTTACACTCTCTTATCCTTGTTTTTGTATGAAACAGCAAAGGTGCACTTTGTGTCTATGTGGCTTTAGAGGCAGGTGTACAAGTGTACTTTGGTCTGTGCAGTGAGGCCAGAGGCTCATGACATGACTGCCATCTAGTGGCTGAAAACCCAGTCACATGTCTCAGAGTTTTTGCAACTGACTGACATGTTTGGAAATCTTCCTGTATTTCAACACGGTCCATCTCTATCCCACAGGCTCGTATGGCACTGGATAAAGGAGCCCAGGCTGTTATCTTTGATGTCAGTGATGATACCAATGCTGCTGCTGAGGTGAGTGAATTTAACTTAATGATGAATTGATATGATTGGGTATAAACTGATGGAGGTCACTTTGGTAAAGTTTGGGGGCCACTTTGGGGTGCAATGACTTGTATTAGAGCTAAGTCATTGCGCCCCCACCTGAAGGTTGGTGGCTCAGTTCCCACGCTTGGGCAAGACACTTAACCCTCCTTGCCTCCAGTGTCCGTGGCACTGGTGTATGAATGTGTGTAAATGTTTGGTGATGGTCGGAGAGTCCATAGGCACAAAATGGCAGCCACGTCTGCTGCCCCAGGGCAGCTGTGGCTACAGATGTAGCTTACCACCACCAGTGTGTGACTGTGGAGTGAATAAATAATGGATATGTAAAGCATCTCAGGGTATCTTGAAAAGCGCTATATAAGTACTATTTATTATTATAAAATCTTTTGTTTTGTTACTCACACACTAAGCTGAGAGAAGCAGACTCGCTCCCTCGCCCAGTTGTGCTGGTGGAGGCTAAGGACGCTGAGGAGTTGATGGGTTTGGTCAACAAGAACGAGGAGGCTATGGTTCGAATTCAGGTCACGATGGCCCCTACCTGGGTTAGTAATGGAAATTATAGAACTAATTTAACAAATGTATTTTAGTGTTATATAAACAAATGTCCGTTGCTCTTTTCAGCCAACTTATGATGTTGGGATCATGCTTACCATCGTCCTGGCCATTTTGGCAATAATCCTAATCTTTGCTTTTCGATATAAATGCAAGTCTAATAGAACTTGGGTGAGTACCACTGTATCACAATGAATCACAATTGTTTTTCCATTAACAGATTGCATAAGAAATTATTTACTGTTTATTGAGAAAGAAACAGAAAATTTGCATGAGTTTACAAGTTTAACATTTTCTTACACTCACTGTAGTGTTGAGTTAAATATATATACATTTTTCAGATGTTTGTCAAAATGCAATTAATCTTTATTTTACTTTTTTATATATCGTAGCAACAATTTTAAATTCTGCTAAAAGTTAACTTTGGTATACATAAGGAAAATATAAAATAGTTTATGAATTTTTTATTTTTTTTTTTACTTTTGCTCATACAGGACTCTGTCCATCAGCAAACAATGCGAGCCATAAGTCGATTAGAGACCAAAACATACAACTCTCAGGGCTGTTCAGGATCCCAGCGCCACCGTGGGGCCTGGGGGTCCGCCAGCAGCAACTCAAGTCCAGTGTGTGCTATCTGCCTCGAGGAGTTCCAGGATGGACAGGTAAAATCAAGAGATTGAAGAGTTTATACTTCACTCTGTTTATTCTTTCTTCTAATTGTCTGTCCTTTCTTTGTACCAGGACCTGAGAATCATCTCCTGTGCTCATGAGTTTCATAAAGACTGTGTGGACCCCTGGCTTCTGCAACATCGCACCTGTCCCCTCTGCATGCACAACATTATGGGTAAGACTTCAGTCCAGTATAGTCCTGCTGCTGGGCTCTGTATGTCATACTGAAGTGTGCTGTTCCTGACAGGGACTGAGAGGCAGAGTCAGAGGAGCAGACTGCAGCCAGGCTCGGAGCACAGTCGGAGCTTCCTGCCCCAGGGGTACAGCAGCCCCCACAACCATCCCTTCCCCCAGCACGCCATTCCCTTCTCAATGAGGCCCCATTACCCCCGAGGGCCCTCTGGACATTATCCTTCCCTAGGCCACTACACTGGCTCAACTCCTATGGACCCTCAGGCATTACGTTTCCTCTCCGGACGTCCGCTGGGCTCAAGCTGTGGCTACCATGTCCCAGCAGAGGGCCCAGGGAGGCCCCACAGGATTGCAGGTAACTGTAGGACTTCAAGCCATCATTACGGCCCTCGTCGGTCCTGCCACAACTATCGCTCTTCTTGTCCAGCCCAGCGCAGTGTGTCCAGCTCCAGACTGCACCACACAGCTCTTACCACAGCCCAGCCCCGCGGTGCACCTGGACACAGCCGGCAGAATGAAGGCAGCTGCTCTGGAGGCAGCTACCACACAGAGCGTAGTGGATATTTAGCGGACGGCCCGGCCAGCGATTCCAGCTCAGGGCCGTGTCATGGCTCATCAAGTGACTCAGTCCTGAACTGTACTGACGTTTCTCTGCAGGGGGTCTATGGCAGCTGGTCCACCTTCCGTAGTTCTCTGAGCAGTGATTATGATCCATTTGTATATTATGGCCCAACTCCTGCTCCTGGTCTGGAGTCTAGGGTCCAGGCGAGGCCTAGGTCCCTGGACTCTGTGGTAAATAAAGCAGGCTGCGAGGAGCAGCCCCAGACTGTGTTCAGCCATGTACACTACCACCGTCACAGACACCACCACTATGATGAACCAGAAAACAGACAGGCCCCGGCCCGGGGCTCAGACGAGGAGCAGGGAGCCACTGCTCCACCCACGGGCCCCTCCCATTTTCTGGATTCACCCAAGCACAGCCCCTGCCAGTGCCCAAAACCAGACCCCACAGACCGGCCAAGTCCTGGTGCGGAGGCCAGTACCTCCACTGGACCTACTGTTCTGGTGTCTCCTCTTCCCCTTCAGCTGCAACCCCACTGCTGCCACCCGGGCCACACTCACACACCCCCTCCTCTGGGCCGGGTGGGGGGCTGCGTACTGGACGGGCCCTCAGTACGCTTCCACCAAAGTTTGGACTTGCAGGACGACCGCAGCATCCACATCCACTATGGCCAGGGTGCGGGCTTCTGCTGCTCGCCCTCTGATCTGCGGCCCGCTCTGCTGCCTGTGCCTCTTATTTTGGACTCTGCGGGCATGGACGATTGGCCATGCTGTGCCGGTACACATGTGGTGTGGCAGAAGCGGGTGCAGCAGGCCCACTCAGAGCCCCAGCTGCTCGGACCTGGGACTTCTACAGACAGACCACCTTGCAGGTTCCACCACGGGCCTGCTGCAGACCGCGGCACAGATATGTGTTTATATTGCCAGACATTACAACACAGTCAGGGTAAGGGTCGATATGAAACATTTTTGCTTGGATTTTGAAATTTCATCATTGTTACAAACATAGATCTACTCTTAATAAAATTCATCTATGTGTATCAGCCAGAGAAATGAACTTAAGATAACATAATTACATTTCAGACAGGTTGTTGCATTATGACATTGTGTGATATATTTGTGACTCAAGCTCTTTGTGTGTCCGCAGGATCAGAAGAGGAGTCAGGTGTGTGAGAACTTGTTGCATCCCCAGTATCACGCTGCTACATAGGAGCCAGAACGGACAAGCCTCTTGTTGCTAATCGCTGCCATGCCTTTCACATAATTCAACTACAATTAACAACGTGTCATAAAATGTCCATTATGTTGAGTTGTATAAGAAAATATATGATGTGACGCCGAACCATTCAAATAATGCATCCCTAATTGTAGTATTTAGAGAGAGAGCTGAAAAAAGAACCACAACAGCCAGGGAAATTTTTATTTCTGTGTTTTGACTTGTCAGCTGTAATAGGAAGAATATTCATTATCAACATTGTATGAGTAGTTCCCATGCTTCTCGGTGAAAGCTAATGTTTCATGAAGTGAGACACCCCTCTGCATCCTCACTTTTTTTTACAAACTTGATTTGTCTTGGAGGTACTTATCTTCATGTTCTTGATACTTGTCTTTTATGCTGAGTCTAGTCTCAGCTGAGAGAGAGCCTACCTCAGCTTGGATTTCTTAACCTGCCTCAAACAGGGGTCTCTAAAGGTACTGCTGTAGTTGTCCTCACAACCATATAGCGCTTCCAAACTCAACTTCATATTTTCTTCTGCCCAAAATGGAGGGAGAGGTTGATCCTTCATTATCTTGTTTCTGAGCCTTGCATGGGCCCTGTTTTCATTATTTCAAAAATGGCAGCTGTGTTCAATGTATTTTGTTTTTTCCTTCAGTTTTTTGTAGCCTATAACTTTTTTGTTTTCATCTTTCAAAACAAATTGGTATGACTGATAATGTCTTTGTCATTACAAGCTATTGGTGTTGTTTTGTCATGGCCACGTCATGCTGAGGTGCTGTTAAATCCTGTTTAGAAAAAATTTCTCCTCCTCTTCGATTGTTCTCCAGCAACTGAAGCTCTCCAATTTACCACATTGTAGCCATAAAAAGCCAACAAATATCAAATGCCTCTTACACCCACAAAGTGCCGTGTTGCATCATCCATCTAAAGATATATATCTCCATATATGGAAATACATTGCTCATGCTTTCAGTGATTGAAGGTTTGAATGGGTGCAATTAAACTAACAAGGATAGATTTTTTTTTTTTTTTGTCAGAGCAGCTGGGAATGTGACCTCAAACATGGTCAAATGTAATGTGTTCTTCATGTCATGGGGGTAAATTACTATTATTTCTGATTTGTCAGAAATAAATGTTTGCCAATAAGAGACCAAAATCCAAACTCTAAATTCTGAGAAACATTTCTGACAAAAGTCACACACTGTAGAAGATTTCACATCAATAGTTTCAAATGTTTTGTATCAAATGTGCATTTTTAGTTCCTTAATTTGTTCTTTTAGCACTTAATCTGAGTGACCCATCTCAAAATTTAAATAATTATTTTTTCCTTTAAATATAAGAGACAGACCACCATCTCAATGTTTATAATGTGCTGGTCCCTCTGCTCCATTTGTGACGGCTTAGCTGTCGTTATTACAGCAAAATAACCCTTCAACTGTGCAGCCCTCTTATTTCAGTAAGTGCCATTAAAAAATGCACGTTTAGCTCAATTTCAACAAGTGTCTTCATAAATAAAGTACCTACACAACAGACTATATCGTCCCAGGAAACAGAACTTCTGTTAAATGTAGATTTTCCTTTCAAGGATTCTTGAAAATGTGAATCTATTTTTGTAACTGCAAGAACAGTTTTATATTAATATGGAGACACAGTCGCTTACAGCACTTAGAGAAGCAGGCTCTAGAAAAATATTTGTATATCAATGTGCCTTATGTTGCTGTTGGAATAGTGGTAGTATCCAAAACCAGCAACTAAATAGAATTCACTAAGCTCTTATTTGTCAAACCAAAGAGGCAAAGTCCTGAACTTCACCCCAACCTTTAAATTTCCTAATATAAGCGTACTTTGGATGACAAGGAAAAACATGTTTGAATTGACCTTGTTTTTTTGAAAATCTTGCAGACATTTTAACTGCAGTCCCTCAAACTAATACCTCACCAGTTCTCCAGTCTAAGTGTCAGGTTTTGCTCTTCTCTTATGCCTTCACAGTCTCCAAGACTGGATGGAAGTGACTGAACTACAGGCAGCACTTTGGTTTTAACAGAGTTTATAGAAAGACAATATAAAACCCAGAGTATTAATTTAAAATAAGTCCATCAGAACAGAAATAGCAATTAAAGCATTTCCTCTCTTCGTCTGTTTTATTGTTTTAATCTTGTGTTTTTGCAAGAGAAATCAGCTGAAACTGCCTTTACAAATCCCTCCAGATATTTAAGGGATACAGTATATTTTGGATACTTTGAGTACAAAAAAGAGAACAACTGAAACAGAAATAAAATAGTGTTGTATTTTATATATAATAGAACATTTCAATAAAGTGACATGTCACTAATATATTTATTTACTAATATATTTATCCATTTGTCCAGGTCTAAGAGAGTGGTATCTGTATAGACTAAATGTTTCTATATGGAAATGGATCAGTGCCATCACAGCTATATCCACATGTCTTCATTCCAATTATATGCAAATAAATTATTTTGAAATAAGCCATGTGCACCATTTGACTGTCGTGTTTATTAAGGATCATTGCCACCAATGCACAACCTTGAAATTCATAAGTAAAAACTAAACATCGTCACTTTTAACAAAATTCACAGAAACTGTAACTTGAGAAATGTACATGTACATACAACACAACATGGTGCCCAGTGTCCCACCTGATCAACAGGTCTATAAAGTGGTTACTGAATTTCACATTACAACCTTTTTAGTTCAAACATGTTATAATTAGGGTTTACCATTAGTTGTTCTCCACATAGTGACTTAGACTAGGTAATCAGGGATCTCAAAAGATATACAAAACTAACTTTGGCATCACCTTTTGTGTTTGTGTTTATTGAACTGTAGAAAGAGAATACAAGAGACCTAGGACATGCATTGCGAGTATTCAAATCAATTGTTTTCAAATGTTTTTATATATAATTGTATGTATTGGTTAATAAATTAGCTTCAACTTTGTTTAAAGAGGTCAATCCTATTAAAGAACCTCTGGGTAGTACCACATTAACGCAGCATGAGGCTTGAGCTGTACTGAAGGATACCATAAAAATGTGTTTAGGATGTTGTGTTGTACACTTAGGGCACAGCTGTCTAAAAGGAAGTGAGCATTGGTTGAAAGATCAGTAGAGTCCGGGGAGGGGAAGGGGGCTCAGTAGAAGGCTTTGTCCTGGCCCTCGGGTGTCAGTACAGTCAGGTTGCCTCGAGCGTCTTGGTCTTTTTCGATGGCCTCAAATAGCGACTTGAAGTTTCCTGCCCCGAAGCCCTGCAGACAGAACAGACACACACAGATGGCTAATTACCCCCAAAAAGATCTGCCTTCTTCAGTGTCATTTGTTATGGCTCTGGGGATGTTCATTGAACACTTTGATGTCGGATTACAAACAGCGGATAAATATTCTCACAGGGTTCAAACCTACACTTGGCTCTGACAGCGGGTCGAGCTTGTGAATTAATCATGTAAATATTTTCATAGATAATCAAAAGATCAAGTGTTGGTGGTTGCTCTGGGTGGTTCTTTGGTGTGGTTCGGGTTCAGTTTCTCGCTTTCATGCATTGTATCCACATCTGTAGGACGCCGTAAAACGCTGCAGAGTGACAAGACGCGCCTGTTCTGACAAGCAGAGAGGTGCTGGGTGTTATAAATCCAGTGCCACGGGGTGCAATCCAATCCAAAAGGTTTCCCCCCTCTCCCTTTTTGCTGTTAAAGAGTGAGCCTTTTAATCTGTACGTGTGATAGATTTACTGGGCTTTTACAAGAGGGCTACTGTTATACTGTTCACACTGGGTGGGAGCTGTTAACAGGTGTTCATGCTTCTTAAAGGTGCTGAAGGTAAGAAACGGGGGCCGCGGGCTTGTAAATCCCTTCACACAGTTGTTGCTTTAAACTCAACACATGCTTCGTGGGATTATTATCAGATCAGCCCGGCATTAATTCAGTTAAATCAACACCAGTACGCTACTTACAAAGTGGTTGTTCCGCTGAATGACCTCCAAGAAAAGAGTGGGTCTGTCCTGCACCGGTTTGGTGAAGATCTGGAGGAGGTAGCCTTTGTCGTCAAAATCAACCAAGATTTTCAGTTCCTTAAAAGAAACAATGGGTTATGAAGAGCAGATTATGGCAAATAAAGTGGGCAAAATAAAATGGGCAAAAAAAATGTATTTTTATTGAGTTCACTGTGTTGGTCCAGCCCTCCATAAGAGCTCCATGTTTAAATGTGGCCTTTGGGGTGAAATAATTGCCCACACCTGGAGAAGACAGTAGCCAGACAGGAAGCAGAGAGTAGGGATCCCTCTGGTCAAGTACTCTTTACAATGTGAGCCACCAGGGCAGCCATCTGATATATGTGTATTTATTCATGCATTTATTTGTTATCTTCCACTTATTTCCATTGAGGGTTGCAGGTCATGCAGACTTCTTACAGATAGGCCGGTGTTGGCTGGCGTTCAAACTCACAACCTTCTTGCTGTGAGGCAGGAGTGCTGACCACTGTGCCACTGTGCACCCCCTTGTCTATTAAATCAAGATTAAATGCTAATTGTAACTACTTTCTGTTGTACTTGGATTACATGGCTTGTCAAAAATATGCACCCACATATAGACTAGACAGCAGCAAAAACAGATGGAATTGTTACATCTTGCTCATGAAAAATGTGTAGCACTATATATGTACTATATAGTAGCATGTCCTGTAACTGAGGGTTACACAGTAGAATAAAGAAACCATTCTTCCTTTTTTGTGGCAAGAGATCCATCAAAATGACTTTTATGCTTAACATTCAAAATATTTTATGGTAAATAATACAAAAAAATAGTCCTATTTTTCTGCCATGTTGACAATGGACACACATGCTAGGTTGTCATAATAATATAACAAAATGACACCAAAAAAACACTAAAAGTAACAGAAAGTGAATATTTTTACTAAGGCTATTGGAGCCAATGTCATTACCAAACCCCTTAGGTAACAAGAAAAAAAAATAATTTCACTTATATACTGTTTAACTCTCCTTACTTGTAAGCGGTTGAGGTCCTCCTTCACCTTGATCTTGGCGGTTTTGAGTTTCTCCCGCAGGCTGTCATAGTATGTTTCAGGAGCAGCAAGGAACTCCATCCCCCGGGCCCTCAGATTCACTATCTGTTTCAAGTCCCAAATAGACATATAAAGGGCTTGTTCATACTCGTATTGGAACACTATTAAGATGGAATTCGGGGTTTTAAATGAAACGGGGTAAAAGAGGAAGAGGCGGCACACTTACAGATTCAATTATGTTATTTGTGTTGAGAGCAATGTGCTGCACACCCGGGCCCCCATTGTAGTCCACGTACTCCTGTGGATGAGAAGGTCAAAAGCAGTTTAGTGCAAGTCGTAATGAAAAACTGTGATACAGAGAGATTAGTTATTAACAATAATTATTATCCATTTTTGGCTGAACTTTTCAAATTTTATTTTGTAAAAAATCCTTGGTAATTCTTTTCTACTTAAATGTGTGTTTCCAGTGGAAAAGGAACATTTATAAAGAGTGGGCAATAATTTTAGTCCCCTTTAGACCTGGCATTAAAATCCAGTCAGATCTGAGGAAGCATATGGTATGGCTCACATGTTCTCAGATTCGCTCTGGCTTGCACTTTGAGACCTCTTATATCAGTGGCATGTTGTTACATCAGACAGAATCACCAGGGAGAAAATTACTACCTTTGTCTTTTATGGCTAAACAGTTGATATAGAATTGTAAATTATACAACAAGAAATTAAGAGCTTGCTATGCGTCTGATAGTACCATTGTGTTAAACTATATCAGTATGATTTAACCAGTCTAAAGCTGATATAGTTTTACAAAAGAAATGGGGAAGCTAGAAGAAGAATGTGGAAACAAGTTGGGCTGACCTTATGTTTTCAGACACAATATGAATTAAAAGTGGGTGTTAAATTATGTTTTATCATACTTGTAGTATTTAAAGAGCCATTTAGGAACATAGATTGTGCAAGCTAGGCTAGAAATGACCTAACTTTCTTTTTGGGGACATGCTTTTTCTAAATGGATTGCAATCTATCCCAGGAAAACCTCCAGTTTGCATTTTTTATTTTTATTTTGCTTCACTTTTGGTTTTACTTTGCCTCTTGTGATGGATCAAAGCTTCGGGTATATTACATATGAGTCTAAATATTACTTACACACTGAGTTAATATCAAATATGCTTCTGGGGGGTGGGCGCTTTAGTGGCTCACTTGGGAGACCTTCTCGTTAACCCTGTTTTTTCTGTCTTTCTACCATCCTATGAAATAAAGGCAAAATCTTCTGGATTTTTAAATTGATAATTTAGCTTTTTTTTTCAACCCTGACTTAGGCTATACTTGTTTAGTGAGCAACGGGAAACACAGTAAATCATAATATTATGCTGAGGGATAAATACAGTCTGACACAATAGTGCCATCTGGTGTTGGTTTATAGAGAATGCATGTGAAGGTGTAGTCAAACCTGGATCTGTGACTTCTTTAACCCCATTGCAGGTTCATTAATGGGCATCTTGATGGTCTCTTCATAGTTTGTCACCACTATGGACCTGAGTGAGCTGAACTGTGTGTGGATCTGATCGTCATCTATGGACCAGAACCGGTGGAACAGCAAACACTTCTCATACCTGCCGTGGTACAGGGAAACATTAACACTACAACATATCCATCTGATTTAGTCTGTTTTAGTCTGTCATGAGAGTTAGTACAAGGATCCCCTTTTTAATATCTGCAAAAAGACTGATTAAAGTCACCCCACAGCCACTGTTTACTCGTCCTTTGGCCCTGTCTGCTGTTGTGTGTGTGTGTACGTGAGCTCAGACACGGGCCTCACCAGTCTGAAATTGGCACCATTTGGTCATCTGGCTGGTTTCCCACAATGTGATCAATGAAGTTTAAACCTCCTGGTGGGCTACAAAGAAAAAGAGAAGAAAGTGCACAGCATGGGTACTTTTCCACAAAGGTAAAGTGAAAGAATTGTATTAAATCACATGTTTTTACAAGTTTTAATGGCAAATTAAAGTTTTATACTGTGCAACCACTTACAGTTTTGTTAATAGAGGGTCCTTAAACAGGGGCTCTTTGTATCCGGGCAGGAAAAGGCCCTTGTATGGTCCCAGGTACTCAATAAATGTGTGAGTGGTGTCTCCATACTGTAATTAACATAAAAGTAATGAATTTGATTAGACTTGTTTGCTCTTATATAGTGTTTTTTTGTCAAAGCATGTGACAGTTTTTTTTACCGTTTGAACCACAGCAAACTTGACTTTGCCATGGCTGTCCTGCTCCACCCAGGGCTGCTTCACGATCACCGCCCCTCGCTCCTTTGCCGTCTGTCAGTGGAGAAGACACGAGATCATCTTTATGGTTTTGCCATAAAAAGTAAATTGTCGTTCTCTTTTGGTCAACAATGAGCTATATGAACGTTTTTTTAACTTCCACTTTGACCTTGACTGAGTTCTAGAGTTTGAACCAGTCGCTCAACTTGAACCTGGTGTCCTTTACTGTTACTTATCAAACACCACAGCATTTGCCCTTATTTCAACACACACATTTTACCTTGTAACTATATGTATTAAGTACAAACCATGTTGGACACAAAGCATTTGTCACAAACTGTATGGACCAAGTCAAATGTAAAGCGCTTTAAGTGCCTAGTAGGTGGAAAAGCACTATATAAAATCCATGTTATTTACCATTCAAATAGTTTAAAAGACTAATTGAGAGTCTATTCCTCTATTTTCTGTTTCTCTATGGTATACTAAACTCTTTGTTGAAAAGGTTGTTATACAGTTGCTTTTGAATAAGATTTTGATCTTGGCTCTTAAAATACATTGTCATTACCTTAACTAAGAAATCACAGTCTTCAACTTGAAAAGCAATGTCTTTGGCTCCATCTCCATGCTTAACCAAGTGTTTGCCCATTTCTAGAGGAACATAAAACATATGCTGATTAAAGCAATATTTGAGTTTTTGAACTGATCAAAATAAACAAAGACACAGCTATACAATAAATTCCATTTACTCTGCTTTTACTCGTGATATTGTCTTAATTCAGTTGGTCACATCACAATACCAGACCTAGTTTTTTCATAATAAAACTAACCTTTATTTCCAGGATTTAGTGGAGATTCAAAAACAAACATTATCTATAACGAGACAAGAGAAATGTAAAAGGAATGATTGGATTGGAATTGTGTGCCATTAATATAATCTCATTTTAGGATTACATGGTGCACATTATGGTATTGTGACAGTTATACCTTGCCCTGTCTGATGACATGTGACGCCAACCTCGCGGTTTCCAGTCTCCAAACCTTTATAGGCCAAAGGCTCGAAGCCCAACTTATCACAGTAGAATGACGCTGCCTAAAAAGGGATCAAATGTGGAGAGTCGGAATCATTTTTATTCTGTAGATAATGGTCAGACATGCTGTTTGTGTCTTTGAATAGTCATCTGGTGTCAAATACTGTATTTTGACATAAATTGAATTGAGAGAAATGTGCTTAAGTTTTGTATTTATGTATAGTCTGAACATCTATGCACCATTTAAATCTGTTAAAAACAAAGTTTATATTTGTTAAAAGGAGAAAAAAAATGACCTGTTTGGCATTGCCGACCCAGAAGGTGATATGATGAAACTTCACAAACTTTCCCTGTTTGTGCTGAGGACCAAAAGAAATCATAAAAAAAAAACACAAACTTATATAAAAAAAGAAGCATGTCATGTTTTGTTGAGCACACTGACATTTCTTGCCAATAAGTAAGTCGGACTATATTTGTCTGTTTGTGCTTTACTCTGAAGAGCAGCGCTGTAAAGTCAAAACATCAAACCACATCAGATGTCATGACTTTGCTTCACTGACACCTTTAATCTTACCTTCTCGCCTTTATCTGTGTAGCTCGTCTGAAAAGAAAGCAAAGATACAAGGTAAAAATACTTTCAAACAAGCATCATTTTATAGTCAAGTGTGACATAATTAGTTCTTATCCATGAGATAAGCACATGTTTTTGTTATGAATGCTATCTTGAAAAGTCTTACCATGGTCTAATTGGAGATGGACAAAAAAGGTTCCAACAAGAGAAAGACTTAAATCAGTGCTTGTGTGCAGATAAGTACTGTCCTGATCATTTCTGACCTGAAAAGTACTATCCTGATGTCCAGCTGTGATTGGTCATCTGGAATGTACACCCACCTGCCCGCCTCCTCGCCACTGTCATCTCTTCTGAATCCACTGGGTGTCCATCGTTCCTCTGTCAACAGGGACCCTGTTACCATAGAAATGGCATACAACACATATTTTTAGTTTGAATGAAGTTTGGCCATTTCAATGGCAGCTGCACTGTTCCATAGTCTAAACAGAAAATGTGTCACAATTATAGCTTTATTACATAATATTACTTAATGTACCTGGCCAGTGGAGTATATAGCCAATTTTCTACCGTACGAACTTTTATTACTTACCCGAGATTTTGAGATACCTCGGTGTCCAAACTTTCCCTGGAAAAAATACCGCCACCTACTGGACTGGATATATAGTGCAGTTTCTGTACATTTATATACATTTTCCAACACAGATTACCTGAAATAATAAAGAATAAATTCCTGGAAGTCACAGTTTCTTGGAATGTTGGTGGAAAATTTATTTTAATAATAACGAGTACAGTAACAAAATGAAAAACAAAAACCCATGAACCTTTGTTTCTTAATGTTTATCACTAGATGGAGCAGTAGTGCCTTGCTTCAAAATAAGTTAACTCTCAAGACCCAGGGTTTGCAAGGGACCAATTGTTAATAAATAACTTTAAAAGTGGTATGCTTAAAGCGGTCATATATCTGTAAGGAATTGCTGATGGTAAAAGACAATCATTCATTTTCCCTCGCTTGTTGATTTACTATTCCCATACTACACATAAAACATATCTTGTTGATTATACACTGTCCGAGGTTGAAGCAGACAGGGACGTGCATGTTTGCCCTAATTTTTACGTTAAAGGTCATTATATCAAACACGGGGTAGCATGACTGTTGACTGGTTTCAAAAAGCATCTGAGGTCAGCTAAGGCTTCACAAAAATAGTGCCTGGCCACAGCTACAGTGCAGCATAGTAGACATAGACTAGTGTTTATATGAATAGGTCACACATAACACATTTGTAAAATCATCAGAAAACAGATGTATGAGTTCATAAATTGATAACTGGTAAATTAATTTAAAACATGTCCCTTGTGTCTAAATATTGTGTAATTTCTCCTCACGTCCCAAATGCTACAGCATAGTAAATAGTAACCCTCTGCATCTTGTATATTATGTTATTATAGGCTTTTTAAAGTAGCATTATTCAAGTTTATGAATGTATTTTGGTTATTGCAAGTTGTAATTTTATTGTATTTTGTTTTAACGTACTAATCTATTTTATTGTCATTTAGTTTACCCTCTGCTGCTGTGAAACATTGGCCAACATTGGACTCTTTATTCCCATTTCAAAGCTTAGTGTCCAATGCTTTTCAAGCTCGCCCGGGTACATGAATGTGACCAAGCTCACGTACGGCGCCGTGCTCGTGGGGACGTCCGCTTTGTGCCGCGCTGTGATTTTCTATTGGCGCCCGTTACATTTACACTGCCACTTGATTGGCTCGTCTGTGGGCGTGTGCTACTCACTTGCCGGAGAGTCCTGAATTTTAATTGGCCCAAGGTAATTCTTCAGAGTAATTGGCGCAAATGTCACGATTTGTTTTCCTTCCATTGGATGTTGCTGCTGTCATCGCGCGGGAATGCGGAAGTAGTGTAGTCTACTGAGTCACCGTTGTGTCAGCTGATTCTTTCTGAGTGAGTAACTGGGTTCAAATTTCAAAAATAAGTAACTTTTGCAAATGCGTTCGTTCCCGACACGTTTTGTATGTTATCGGCATTTGTTAGACGTACGGGGTGGCAATCATTTTACCACTTTTGCTTAGAAATGGTGACGTTTAGGCGCCAGCTAGTAGTAGTGAAGCTATCCGGCAGCTAGCACGATGCTAACATTTGCAAACACGCGCACATAACACACACAGAGACACTTTCGGTTTGGAGACTACTATAGTAACCTCCGAGCACTGTGTGAGCTCTAGTCAGTCTGTCTAACAGTTTCATTTCCACCCTTCAAGTGTGTAAACTTTTCTGTCACACCTGTTGTCTGTCACAGCTGGCGTTTAAGCGTGATTTACTGACATTTTAATCATGCGGTTGACATGAAATTGCCGGAATTTCCCACCCTACAGTTATTTGATTTAGGAACAGGAAGTTTTGCAGAAATTCCAAAACCACGGATATTTATTTTTTAAAGCTGTTTATTTTATCTTTTTTATTTATTTATTTATTTATTTATTATAAATGTTATACTAGAAAGCAGTTCAGTCCTTAACCCGTGATCTAACAATAGCAATTGTCGAATACTTTTAGGGTTTCTCATAATAATGTCCATTTCAATGATTAGGAAGATTCTTTTTATTACGCCGATTCAGCCTCTATAAGCTACAGTGCAGTCACAGTGTTTTGAAATGCGATACAATATATGAATTATTAAGGGACATTGATGGTAATTGACAAAAATTATGGGATATATACTGAATATCACAGTTTAGTAATATTTTATCTTCGTGTCGTTTCATTTATTTTTTTTAAAAAATACAATGAAAGATGATTTCCAAATTCTGTTGTTTTTGTGCCAACCTTAGAGTTACGGCAAGAATACAAGTCCTTTTGTATTTCTTAAAATATGTAAATAATTAGTAGTTTTCCTTTTTTGCATAATTTCTACTGCTGTTGGGCACTAAGATTGATTGATTGACATGTCAAGGTACACACGGTCAACTTTAGGGATTTAGCAACCCTGCATAATCCCACTGTGGTTGTAAATGTATTGAGCCTGGTTAGGTCAGTCACGTTTGTTAGCGTGGGTGTAGCCTCCAGTTGGCTTTATTTTTTTGATTGGTGCACCTTAAGACTCTAAATTATGTGTTATGTTTAATTCAGTGTGCATGCGTGTGTAATAATGTCCTCCTATTGTGCATTTCTGTGTTGGTAAAATTTGTCATAATTTTTAGGTGTGTGTGTGTCTAGTAGTATGGCTTCTTGCACTGCTTTGCTGCCTGCTTTGCTGACTGGTACTGAGAGAGTGGGAGGGTGAAGAGTGAGCAATAGACAGTGCTGGTGAAAAGGGAGGGACAGCGCAAGGCATGTCCTGCCCTGGATTACTACCAGAATGTGTTGGAGAGACCGAGAGTACTGCTACTTTACTAAGCATTTAGCTCTAATTTGACTGCAAAGCTACTACTAAAAGAATTCACTGCAGCCGAATCAACATTTGTGCAGGTAAGAAATGAAGACCAGCATTTTGGAAGTTCAAAGTAGTTTTCTTTTTTTGTCGTGCTGTGTGCAAAAGGGGGTGTGTCAGAAGGGGGAAAGAAACAGTGGACAAGTGAGTTGGATTAGGGCTTTTTTTTTTTTATTTATACAAAAAATTCAATGTGCGCCAAAAAACTGGAAGTGTACAATATGTCCCCATTTAATCTGCCTTTAAATGTGTGTGACTCCTTATTGTAAACTTGCTCCGAGCGTCCCCTGCTGACTTCCGATTGGATTGGATCTGCACAGAAAGACGAGGCATTAAGACATTAAAGAATTTTTGTTTAGTTTTTAAATAATGGGCGTGTCATGTTCCAGGTTGTTAAATGGTTGTTTGAATTTTTTTCCTTGTTATCTAGGTTGCTGGTAAGAGGTTGCTGGTAATCTCTATAGGAATGTTGGGTTTGTGTTTCTAAAAATCAGTTTTCCCCCATCAGGTTGTGTCACTCGATCCGCAGGCGGCAGACCTCACATGTGCCTGCATGTCTGTATGCGGGAGAGACACTGTTTACATGTGCTTAAACTTATTTGCTCTCTGTAGTCCCATCCCGGGAAGTTGAACTGGGCTCAAACTTTTGTCTCCTTTCCATCTTGTAATCGGCTCTCAATAAAAATGTAAAGTATGTGTGCGCTTTCGTAAGATTGATAGATGTTTTTAACTGCGCTATATTATAGGTCTCCATTCTGTACTCGAGTTCAAAGGAATGTAGTAGCCCTTTGCTCTTTCACGCTTGGCACGTCTGAAGGTGTGTGTTCTTGTTTTGGCAGGAGCTACAATTGGCACGACAGCGCCCAGTAGAGCGGAAAGGGAGGGACCTGCAGAGCACCCAGATCCACTGTCTTCACACTGGCTGACAGCATGGTGAGCCAATCGTAGCGTTACACTCTTAATGTCAGTGAATAATATAGTATGTTTACACTACACTCAGATTAGAGAGTCATAAAGGCTGTTGCTTAACTTATTACAGCCTGCACAAAATTAGGATGTCACATTACTAGGAAGTGACATAACACTCACATGCCCAAGCAAAGGACTCACTGTTGTAATGCACTGGTATGCATTTATTGTACCATCAGTTTGCCCAATAAATTTGCTTTTTATGGCTGTTTCAGACATTAGGTTCCAGTTTATAGGCACTCAAAAGTCTTAAATATCTTCTTGACGTTTCCAAATAGATTAATTTACATGTTTTGTTTTGTTTTTTTTACACTATGTTGCAAAGTGCCATGCAGCAAAATGGTAAGTAAAATGTAGACTCGGATCTGAATAAAATGCATTGTTAATAAGAACGGTCTACATTTGAGGTTAATCTGTTCGTTGTGTTGACACTAGGTACTACAGTAGGTATTCACAGGTACTCTACCTTTACATTATCCTAAAGGAATTTCAACAGTAACCATGATTATAATCTTCAAGCTGTTGCATGATCTTTTGTTTGTATGAGAATTTCCATGAAACTATGATGCAAGCTTTAGTTTGCCCAAAGCCTGCGGTTCCTACTTAAACTGAAAAAAATTCAATATGTTTTTCACAACTCTTAATTTACATTACTTTGCAAGTGCTGTATATCTTCCTACAACTAGATTTTTATCTCATGCAGTAAAAATAAATTTTAACTTAACCTTCTGTTTATTACCACAAACCACTTAATTTTTTTTTAAGATTTGCTGTTTGAAGGTTGAATAGTATTTTTATAAACTGATGAATATGTTATTAAGTGATGTCTTGGAAAAGCCCTGGTATTTGGCTTTGCTCTTAGAATTTTGAGAGCAGCAGCACCTAAAGTTAAAATAAACTGTGTTGAAAAGGGAAGAGAGCGGTGACCAGATAAGTCACTGATGCTTTAGAAACTGACAGTGGCTGCTTTTATTAGACAGAAATAGGAAGTGTAACAGGAGGATGTGTGTCCCAAGTTTCTGGTCAACTGGGTCCACAGAATGTCACTGTGGCCCAGCGCCCGGCTCTCAGCCTTTTATGGGACACACAGTTGCACAAACACTCTGGACTTAATTGGTGGCGTGGGCTGATGGGTAAATAATGTGGCCGCGGAGGCACATAAAATGAGTGCATTGCAAGCCCAGTATTGTGTACCGAGTTCAGATTGCATGTGCATCTTAAGGATTAATGAGTAATTTGACACCAAGCTACACCAAGCTACACACTTTTCAACACTTTCAAGTACTTCCGAACACTGTCATTGGAGTGAATTATGTATAAAATGGTCCCAGTCTGTGCCATTTGTGTCTGCTCAGAGACGCTGACACCGGGGTTGGTATTGTGTGACATTGTTCCAGCAGTTTGTTCCACAGGTAACATGATCCACCCAAACCTTTCTGTGAAGCAGCGGTTAGTTGCTTCCCAGCCTTCAGCTTTTTCAGCCGAACAAAACTGTATGGATTTAGATCATACCAGTGTCCACTTTGTCAGCCTGATGATGTGAGAGTGGGATAAAAGAACAATAGGGCTGCTCTACTGTGGTCCACAAAGCATTAGTTGTGCATCATGAGCGAGAACGACCGATATGTCAAGGGGATGTAAAGAAGATTGTGTCGCTGTTACACAATGATGTCACCAGGTTACATGACAATTAAGTCACCTGGTCCTGCTTTGTTTCAAGGCCAAATGGGTCTTGCCTTGGGGTCTCTTCCAGGTTCACGGTCCTCATGCTGACATTTCAGCATTGTATTTTATATTTTGTTAAAGCTGCATTGACCAGGATTCCATAATCTATCAAACAAATCTACCGTTATTGAAAAAGCAAAATGTTATCAGCACAATTCGCAAGGACTGGTTGAACTGCATTACGTCTTATCATTTGCTATGTATGCACATTTGGCCTAGTGACCTTATGATTATTAAAAGTTTAGGCCTAATACGACTTTGACTTCAGCCTAAATCCTTTTTGGTCTATGATTTATAGTTATTGAGGGTGTTGTATTATAAATATTGCCCCTTTTTTTTAAATGAGCCCCTTATTTTGGCACAATAAAATTAAAAATGACACCAGCCCTAAAGTTTGTCTGGCCTACTGTATTTATTTTTTATATTTTTATGTTTTATATTAATTCATTTTAAGTATGCAATGTTCAAGTGGCAGTTCAATAAATGGAGTGTATACAGGTTTAATTGTAGACAAAATCAACTTTGGTTTGCCTTGGTTTTGTTTTTTAAGTATGTGTTTTTAACGTTCTATATTCGTGTGTCTGTGTGTGTGTGTACTGAAACTCTGCTTTGGTGACTCGCTGCCCCTCTTTCCTAAAATAAAAGTTGAGACACAGGAGGCCAAATCTGTCTTTTGTGGCGGTGTTGGGTGCAGCCAGTCACAGAGAAGGAGAGTTGGGCCAGTTATTCAAACAGCTGCATTCATACTGCAGATATTTTTGCTTCATATTAACATCTGCAGTAATCTCAAGCTAATCATTTGAGCTAGACAATGATTTAGGATGAGGTCAAGTAAAGAGTTGTGAGTTAGTGCGCAGTTCAGTTACTGACGAGCGACTTCAGCAGTCATCAGTTAGGCTAACCGTTGTCCCACTAAGGAAATATGTTCAGGTAAGGCTTGAGTATTAACCGTAACGCCATACAGTATTTCATTTTTCAATCACCCTATAAAATAACTGCTTACGTTGAGCTTGATTTATGGAAGTGAGTTTTGCCAGTGAATGCGTCTGTCCATTTACTTGATGAAATCAACTGTACACAAAGTGAACGCACTAAAGCCATGTTGGTACATGAAGCTCCATACAGTATATGCGAGTACAAAAAGTTTATTCAATTACACAGCTACATTAATTTGCACTCATTTTGGTGCCATTGTAGGAAATAATTTTTCAGATGCTTATAGTGATTGGTCCAGTCTTATTATATTAAATTCTAAAGAAAATGCAATTATTTAAAAGCTTGTCTTAATTTACATACAATTATTTTTTTACAGCCTTATGGCAAAATAGAATACAAGGAACTTGCTTAATTAACTTGCTGCAAAATTACAGACGTCCACTGGCCAATTCATTGTTATGTAACTTCAAACATGATTTTTACTTGAATTTATATGTCATTTAGACAGATTTACACCTCATTTACGACTTGTTCCTCTAAAATAGAACAGTTTTCCAGCAGCAGAACCTTGTTATAGCTCAAGAACATTTACTGTATATCTAGATGGATCTGGTGTCCATCGTAGATTGGCTGCATGATGTATTGATCTCAACAGGTCACCTTTTTCCTGAGAGCAAATAGAGAATATAACAGTAGTTTCAACTGTATTATTAAATATAATATGGTTATAAGGTTTATCACTTTATTGCATTTACATCCTGCTGCAGTGTGCATCCTGTCTATGGCCGCTGCATGCTCTCTGTGTTACATAATGTTGGGATTCATGCAGGCATCAGCTGAAGGCGAGTGGCTGTCACGACTCCGCCAGGGAGGACATTGGGGTTAGAGGGGGAGGGGCTGTGACCGCCAGCATCTCCCCCTTTTTCCAGTGTGTGGACAGGTTTACCCTTGACTCCTTTTTTTTTTTTTTTTTTTTTTTAAAGCACAGGGATTCTGCAAGGCTCCATAAGTACAAGTACAGCAGCATCTCTCTTGGACACTGAGACAAGAGTAGGCTTAAGAGAATGCTGTGACACTCCTCACCCTCCCTCCACTGCTCTGTCCTAGGTTTTGTTTCCTGTACTAAATCGCTCCTGCCAAAAACACTTTTTTTTTTTTCTGGTAAAAGTCTAGACACTGCAGCTGTCTGCTCCTCTTCACCTGCGTGTTAACCTGCACTGTATTTTCAGAGACGTGCTTTGAGCTGGCACAGAGAGCCTCGCCTGTGCAGACATCGCTGTGATGCCGGCGCTGATCTCAGGTGTTACAGTCGGAGCGTCTTCTCGTTGCTGGCAGAACACTATGTGCTTAAGTCCCTCGTTGCTGAGGCAGAAGCATATTTATGAGGTGAACGGGGAGGGAGTGGGGGGAGGAGGATGAGAACGAGATATAGAAACGCTTGCACGTGAATGTGAGAGCAGGAGGTGGATGCGCACGCAGTGGGTGGAGCTAAGCATCAGGCAGTTCCCTCAATCATCCTTTCTCTCATCCTTCCCTCCGCTCTAGTACTTTCCCCACATCCTTTTGGTGCAGTTAGAGGCACATCTGCGCTTGTTCCCTCTTTCCTCACTTTGCTCTTCATCAGCTGATCAGACGGAATCTCATTTGTCTTTTCTGGAGTACCCTCCTCAGTGGTGCAACAGGAGCTGTCTTCATACAGCACACTCATTTCCCTCTTCTTCTGGAATCTTTTTTTAGGGATGTGTTATTGAAAGAGGACTGGCCAGTTGCACAGCAGGTCGATCAGAAGGTGGGGGAGAGAATTGGGAGCAGACGTGAGGTGGAGAGGGTAGGGCTGGGGGAAGGATGGTAATGCCGGCTCCTCGTGCTCGTGCCGCGCTGCTGCTCTGTAGGCTGTGTGTCGCTCAGGCACAGCCCTGCCGCTCCTCGACATGAGCCTCGCAGGGAGGGTGTCCTGCTCCATGCTTAACTGCTTTGTAAGTCTTTGATTCTGGATGTGTGTGTGTGTGTGTTGTGGCATCCTGCCAATCACTGGGGGATGGGGTAAGAAGGGAGAAGGGGGTGTTGGTCACCACACGTGAGCGCTGCAGTTATTTAATAACCAGAGTTATCTGCATTTCTAGCAATAGTTAAACTGATAATAGGCTACTTTTATTACCTTGTTTCTTTACTCATTTGTTCTGTGTACGAGGCTGGGAGCTGCCAATGTGTGTGTGGCCCCGAGCAGAGAGGCCTAAGTGTGAAACGTGCAGTGCTCGGAGTGAGCACATTGTGCAGCGAGCTCTGCAGCGTTGAAGAAATGAAGTGTCTAAACTCTAATAAAGGTCCAGATTTTAATGGGTTTACAGACACTCTTTTTTTTTTTTTTTTTTTTTATTGTTGTTTTGACAATGTACTATTGACTCAGTCGGTAGTTCAACAGTAGTTTGCATCTTGAGGTGGCAAGTCATAAGGATTAGTTGTTTATACTAAAGTCTGTTAACTTTAATAATCTGAATCTGAAGTTAACCTTCATATTCAATTGAGGGTTAGCGATGGGTTTCACCATCTTTATTTGGGTTAGGTTAACCGGGCTACTCCTTAATTTCAGACTAAATAAAGTAACAAAAAAAATCCTGACACTTTTTTTTTTTTTTTCCCAAGGAATTTACGCTTTTAAGCACAGATGCTAAACATAGCAAAGCCGATCCAAAACCAGACCGTTAAGTCTGTGGTGGCCACAAAACAAGAAATAAAACAAGGAATATATTTTAATATGATTTTAAGATGAGCAATGTGTAACTATTAGAGGTATTTTCTTGTAAAAGACACCACTAGTGTCACTAATTGATTGTGGATTTAAAATTTAGATTGTGTATAAACACAGGAAACCATTTCTAGAGACAATTCTGACTTTCAAGGTAATGGTTTTAGTTTGTAATGTCCATCTTTGTTTTATTTTCCTTTTGTTTATACATGTGTAGTTTTGGAGAGGGTGGTTGTGGGCAGACAAGGACAGGCGTTACTCAGTTTCTGTTCATACTTTAAGTCCATGGTTTAGCTGATTCGACACTTCTTCTCCTGCGTCACTCTGTGTTTGATTTAGTGTTTGTGTCCTCTATTACTTATACAGCTCTGACACCCTGCTCACGTAAAAGTGTCTGAGCCTAAGCCTTGAACCAAGTTTAACATTAGCCCTGTCAAACTGTGGAAAAACATCTTCAGCTACAGTCCCAATATATCATGTTTAGGCCCATCTGCCAAATATTGCCTTCACTAAATGGGACTATAAAAGGTTTAATTGGATTGGTTTAGATTTTTCCATGACTCAAATACTATTATGTGGGCTAGGTAAATGAATCAGGTGCACATAGAGCCAAAAGCGTTAGGAGATGTTCATACTCCATGCCCCTGCACACTCTGCTCTTCACATGTAATGGGTGCTGAAGTCCTGTCTAATAGGACACAAATGCCACTAAAACCATACAGCATGGCACACAGTCACCTGCTACTCTCTTCAGATTGAATGTTGTGACCGTGTTGATTATTGGGGCATTTTTACTTTCACTTTCAAATACAATGTTTCTATTGAGCTCTAAATCCTGATCACAAATAAGGCCTTAGAGTCTAACATGCTTTTGTCTAAAGCTGGTCTGAAATACATAGAGTGGTCTATGAAGTATTAACATTGAAGGAGGAACAGGAGAAGGAAGGATTCAGCATATGCCACCATCTTGGCCAATAATGAAAACTTCAGTGGCAAAGTTAACTTTCACAAAGAAGCTTTATATCTGTCACATGTCAACCATTTGTCTTTTTCCGATTCCAAGTAACAATGCATAATCTTTACAGATTCTGCACCCAATAACAAACATTGGTGCCACTGCTGCAAATTGACATCTCTTGATTATCTCTGTTGTGTTGATCTGGAGTAAATATGTTCTTAATTACATAGTTCTGTAAACAATGAAGTAGCTGCATGGTGTCTATTGAAAGAGGTCATTAGGGAACCATTTAAATGACTGGGGCTATATTTTTTGAAGCTAGGAATTGTATGGTAAAAAGTTAGTGTAGCTTTAACTATGGGTTATTCTTCAAATTGACAACACTGAAAACTTGTTTTGTCTGCTATGTAATGTGTGCAAAGCTGCAAATCATAAGATAGCATAAGTGTAAGTGCTGTACTGACCTCATCTAAATATAATAAGAAGGGCACCTCTGCAACAGAAAGTGATTTTTCTAATCTGCACAACTCCAGGACAAAGCCCCAGTCACACTAAGTAAATAATCTGGTGAGTGAGTAAGCATAGCAAATTATTTCCAAAAGCTTTGGATGAAAAAGGACTTTGCTTCTCTGATGCTAAAAAAGAAGCTAGTGTGTCCATGGCAACCAGACACTCATGATTTCAAAGACTTTTTCTGTTTCTCTACCAGGCCTGCTTTTATCCAGACAGTGGGTTAACCTGTGGCATCACATCTCCAATCAGCTGATGGCAGTTGTAAAAGTGGATATAAAGGAGGATATGGTGTGCACTTTGACATTAATGCTCATGAAATACTAGAAAAGGAAAATATATGCACAAATGTCAGCTCCAGTATTATGATGGCTGGTTGGACAAAGTAGGGGAGGGTGTGCAAGCTCACAGCAGTGACGAAGCAAAAACATGTTTTGGGAGTAGAGCAAGTTGCGTTTCATTCTTTTTGGTGGTTTCAAATTATGTTTGTCTGTATAAGATCAATGTCTCATTGTACACATGCAGTTGAGGGAATTATAAAACAACAAACTTTAGTTTACGTTGTTTGTGTTGTCACTATGCGAGTAGCACACTAGTCTCACTAGTCTATTTAGTTAGAAATGATGCATATGTTAATGATGATAAATTAAAAATAAAATGGGTTTAAGTTGTAATTATTTATTTTACAATTTGACTTTTTTGTGTATAAAGTACACAATGTCCTAGTAGAGACTATGCCTAGTCATTGCTGCTTCGGAGCAACAAGCTAACTGGGCAAGCAGTGCCAAGCATCTTCCTTTAGTGCATTACATAATGTGCTCAGGAGCCAAGGCAGCTTATGGACTGTAAATGGTGTGCATTTACCTGGCTGTGCCAAAGCACTTTACGTGATGCTTCCGATTCAAACACATTCACACCTGAGGCAGACAGAGAGGGGGGCTGCCATACAAATGGCGCTCACGCCTTCTCCAGTCATCACGAAACTCACCTCCTATAAACAGGAAATGTGGGAATCAAACCGCTCACCTTCCAGTTATAGGACGACCACTCTACTTGAGCCACCATGCTCTTTTGTAATACATTTCTGAGTTGTCTGGCACATGTTCATAAACGTAATTCTATTAAAAATGACAGCGCCATCTTGCATGCCCAACACTGTTTCAGACTGCCCAGCAACAGTATGTGAAACTGCCCTGCTCACTCAGTCACAGCACTGACCCATGACTCTTAGGTGTTGAAGCATGCCTCAGGTCAAAGGTTATAACCTTAGTAGCAATTCACAGCAAGAATTTGCATCTGTTCAGACAAGCTCATAGTAACTTCATCGTCAAGTGGATGTTCTGTTGAGAAGAGGTGTGAGGTTTGTTGTAGGAGGCTAAACATAGCATGTCAGTCTGGCAAGACCATTTTAAAACTTACCTGGTGCCTCCTCCATAATGTACTGTTGCCCTAGCCCTTGCCCACAGCCCTAGATAAATTTATGAGAGCATTTTAGTAAAGCCCCAAAAGTCACCTCCTGAGCTGTCAGGAACACTGCAGACTCTTACAATTTATGACTCAGTAAGATTATGGCTACTGCTTTGACACCTGTCTCCATAATAGTTGGCCATTTCAAGGACAACATTTGTCTAGACGTAATCAATTACCTGAGAAAACTGTCAGAGAATACATTAAGGTTGTATTAATGAAAATCTGGCAGATGAGTGAGAACTAATAACTCTCTAAATCGGCCTTTTGAAATCGGATGGGGACATGTTTACTGACATGTACAGAAGGGTGGGCACTGTACGAGCACAGTCTCCATCTGTTAGCAGACTTCACAGTGGGTGGCTAGCTTATTGTGTGGCATAATTACAGACTGCTTTTTCTAAATGATAGGTGTAATGTTTGTAAACATGCTAGGTAGACTGCAGAGGGCTGTTGCTCGAAGCCGGTTGAACAAACTTATTGGCTCACATTGAGGACCAACTTAAAAACTGGCTTCAGATCATGAAAAGAATTATTCAGAGAGAGGGAAAAAAAAGCTTTAGGTATTTGACTTTGATCAAGACTTGGTCCAATTTGGTTTTGTGGACCATGCAAAACCAGAATAAAACCTGCTCTGGAGCAGTGTAGCTGTGTAGTGTAAGTAACCATAGAGATGAAACGCCCACTCATAACCAAACCACCTTCTGGAGCCATAAAGCTCAAAGGTTTACTCAAACTAAACTTTTCTGGATAAAAACCTAAACCGGCTTTGAGCAACAGGCCTCTCAGTCCTTCTACTATACAGATTTTATTAACCCTGGGAAACGGAAACCTATACTTGTATCAGTGTGTCTAAGCACTAGGAGCAGCACTGATATACTTTTAAACCACTGAAGCAACCACACTGAAAATCAAACTTTCAATACCACAAGTGTGTTCTTGATAAGAATAATTTATTAGCTTCATCAGCCCAGCCTAAAAATGCAATTAACAGACTGGAAGGTTTGTTTCTTTAACATATTACATGAAATTATTTATTTAAAAAATGACCTAGAAATGTTTCATCTTGGTAGAAAGTCAGTTATGCAGAACTGTTCAAGTGTGGTATGGTTGGCTAATTCCTAGTATCTTTGTTTGCCCAAGACTGTAATACCCTGGCACAAAGTCTACAGGTTTTTGGCTTTAGGTACCCATTTTGTCTGGAAGTGCACATGCAATAATTTATTAGCCTCTGGCAAAACTAAATACATTTTAAAATACCTCTTACCTGCACCCCTATTACTGTGCACATTTGAGCAAAGAAAATTCATTATTGTTCTCAAGTATTTTTCCTGCTGATTTAACACAAGGTCACACGTCTTGCATAAAGATAATTGGATCACTTGGTGTCAATATTTAACCTAATACGTGATGTCTGTGATTTTTAAACTCCAGCTGGCATGTATCAGCACATCCGAAGGTCCATAGGGGCTTCTAAGTATAATGTATTCTGAGTATTTGACCACTGCTTGTTCAAACAAGTGTGACTGTAATATGCAGTGTTTGCAGTGACAGATTTATCTAAACAAGTGTTGTTTCTCCTTCTGTTGTGTGCTGCAGGGTGAAGACGGGCCTCCCAGTCTGGAGTACATCAAGGCCAAGGACCTGTTCCCCCAAAAGGAGCTGGTGAAGGAGGATGAGAGCCTTCAGGTGAGCTTCAGGCCCACCTCAATTAACCAAGTTTATCTCTAACATTTGTATGACAAGCATAGACTCACTGTGTAAGAATGAAATAAAGGCTCAGTGGCCAACAGCATTACAACCATGGGACCAATGACAGCACACTAGAACGGATTCTAAAACTGAGCATTTTTAGTACAGAAGCTGGTGAAACATGTAAAAATAATTTTTAAAAATTAAATCCTGACTATTGGCATATATTACCACAAGAATCGCACGTCAGCACATTTGAGGCCAGAGACGGGACTTTAGGCAATAATGCATCTGTCACTGTTTATGAGCAAGTTTAGAAGGCAAACTAGGGAGATAACTGGGTAATTGAAAAGATTAGAGAAAGTATGTAGATAATGCACTGTGTCTTATAAAAAGAGGCATAATGACTCCCAGTCTTTATTAGACAAGGCATTTTGAATTAGTCAAAACAATTTAGATACACACGGCCTCAATAAATGTCAGGCAGAAAGAGGTTTTTGTTAGTGTGCGGGTGGCTAAGGGCATTTTGTATGTTTTATCTGTAGCTGCTGTTGCACAGAACATCAGGCAAAGCTTATATCTACATATTTTGATTTTGTTTGATTTGCCAATTATGGTCATAAATTATGGGCATGAAGTCTAGAATATTCACGCCACAAGCACTCAAATTTTGGTCCCCGCTATAATAAAATGCAATATAAAAAACCTGAAGCTACCATTTGTTTTCTTTTGTTAAATGTTGGCTGACCTAATGTGAGAATGCGTGGGAGTTCTACTGCTGCAGTCTAGGTGGAGATAATGGAACAGGATCTTATCTGGTCCGAAGGAAAGATATTGAACTGAAGGGGCCATTTTTGACGTCAGCTGTATTAAAAAGGACACAAACACAAAAAAGAAAATGGCTTAAAGAATTTTTTTTCTTTCAGATTTTTAGCTTCCCCTATGAATGCTGAATTTTACATAATATAAAATATCAATAGAATCAAATTTAACAAAAACATAACATGTCACACATTATTGTTGAAGCATGCCGACCCCTCCCCCTGCGATCACACACCATCACTGTGTTTGGTGCACTGACAGCTGAACTCTCACACCACTTTTTTATTTTTATTTATTTTTGAAAAATTTAAGGAATTTCCTACTGTATTTATTACCCACTGCTTTCCACTGCTTGTGCTTGCACTTAATGCCAGCAATTGTGTGTGTTTGAACACGTGCATGTCCTCACAAGCAGCAGCTTGAACCGGAAGTCACGACTGAGAAGTCAGCAAATATTATTCACTGCTCTTTCTACTCCCCTTCCCCCTCGCCACGTCTCTGGTATAGTTTTTATTTCTGCTGCTGAAGGCTTTGTAGAGGAAACGTGACACGGTATCTTCTGCTGCTTGCTGCCTGCTGGTGACTCATACACCTACTTTTGGAGCAGAGCTTGTTTAATGCAGCTGCCAGTCTGTGAAGCTTGTTAACTAGTGCACTCTCAGCAGCAAATGTTCAGTGTCCTCCACAGAGAAGCAGTGCACTGCAATCGTTTCAGCCTTTTATGTTTAGAAAGCAACCTTTCAGACAATAACATAAATGTGCTTGTGCTGGGCTGATGGAGTTTTTCACACATTGTTGCATTTTGTAACAAAACTGTCAAAGTTTCTAATTTTATCAAAATATTAAGTTTAGATGTCCCAGTACAGGGTGCCAGGGGACCCACCGTCTATATTTGGATGAGTGCTGAGTACTACGTGCTCCATTTCCCAGGTTAGGCTGTACTTTCTCTCTTCATACAGTCCTGCCACACATGCTTCAGTCACAGATGAGCTGCAGCAGCAGCTGCAATGATAAATGTCACTGGTACATCTTTTATCATAGGGAGCAGTGGTTCAGCAAAGGGCTCAGTGGTCGTTCTATAGTCGTTGGCGGTACGATTTCCACTCTCCCCACAGTTCATAATGTTGATGTGTCCTTGGGCAAGACACTTGCCTCGAGTGGTGTTCCAGCTGTATCACTGGTGAATGAAAGTCTAATTTTAAGTTGCTTTGAATAAAATTGTCAGCTAAATTACTAAATATAAATGTAAACATAAGTCCTATGGAGACTATAATTTCTTTATTTTTGACACAGTGTGACCTCCTTCAGTAAAGCCAGCTCTTTATATTCTTTTATACCTGATTTATGTGCCTGAGACATAATGCAGTAGACTTAAAAGAGATATTTGTGTTCACACTCCTAATATCCCCTTTGTGGTTGAATGCTGTGCTTTTAACTGTGTTGTTTGAACTAAGCTTGCTTTTTATGACATCTCAACATAATCTCCCATCTGGCCTGCTGCATGACCTATTTAATATGCATCAATGGGTCCTCCTCTGAATGACTCAGCAATGCATGCTAATGCAAGATGAGGTAATGCTTAGTTTTGTTTCCCAGCAACACCATTGTTCTCAGAACCAACAACAAAAGAGCAAAACCTGGATCGTAATTTGTGGTTCCCAAAGACCTGTTTACAATAAAGAAACAAGAAGAAATATACATACTGACTCACATACAAGTCAGGGCTACTAAGATGAACTGGTATAAAGAAGTCATGAAAGTCAAAAAATGACTTGGCAGCACTGAACTCAGGTGGTCTGTCAGATGAAGGAAAGCTAGTTCTGCTAATTAATCTTCAAACAGGCTACATTTTTGTTTAAAGACATTTTTATTAATTATCCATCAATTGTCTTCTGGGGCTGGGTCCTAAGGCTGAAGTCTAAGCAGAGTTGCCCAGACTTTCCTCTCCCTGGACACTTCCTCCTCCACTGAGAAGTGTACTGGATCAGCTTCTGGGCTTTCAAATAGATGTTTGTATTAATCTCTTTTGGGAACCTATTACTAAATGTAAGGGTTCTGTTTCCGCCAAAGCCAGGGGATATTGGAGTCTGTTGTTAAATTGGTACCAGTAAAAATGTTAATGGCCTGTTTGGAATTCCTCTATGTACGGTCAGCTCTGGTGCAGACAGTCTTCTTTCCAGACTGGCCTCTTGTCGGCTGCTCATTGAGGCCATGCAACAAGCCTTCTGTACTCACAAAGCTCTCTCTGTAAAAGTATTCCACTCTAATTGGACGGCTACACATGCAAACAGTTTCATACTGTGCCCCTCTTGTTCTCATATCTCTACTGTTGGGCCACATGCCATCATGTACACTGAAACAAAAACTGGTGTTTTTTTATACTATGTGTTTTTACAGTGCTGACATGACACTCTATTTTTGTCTCCTCACAGGTGCCATTCTCAGTTCTCCAGGGGGAGGGGGTGGAGTATCTTGGCCGTGCCGACGAAGCCATCATTGCCATGTCTAACTACAGGCTCCACATTAAGTTCAAAGACTCAGTCATCAATGTAAGTTCTGCTCAAAAAAACACAGCTGCTGCTGATCCCACAGAGGTGTAGTTACTCTTTATACTGCAACAGTGTCCAGCCACACCACGCCACCACAGTAGCTAATGGCAGGACAGAGGGAGCTATAACTTTCAGTTAGGAGCCAAACAGTCTTTTTCTTTCCCCAAACTAGCTGTATAAATGCATAACTCTGCTAATGAAGCAAATAAAGCAAAACATAGTTTAGGGGTGGTACCCGTAAAGTGTTTGCAGTCCTATCCTTGCTCAGTTGGCATTGGGCTGCACCACAGGAGTGGCGGCGCCTCTCATCTTAGGCAGGGGGAAGTTTAAAGTGACATCAAGGCTCCACAGGGACGGGCCTCTTCTGCCACTGCAGTCCAGCTACCCTCTTCTACTGACGTCAGACTTTACTCAAACACAAACAGGCCAATTCTTTATGTTCACAGCTAGAAAAAGCCTTCCTTCTCCCCAAATTGATGTTATCTTTTTCAGGACTCCACTTGAGAAATTCAGGCGACAGTGTTTTTAGGATGCTTCACTGTGACTAATTATACCAAAGACTAGAGCAGTGGGGTATATTGAACTTAGTTGCTCCTGGCCAATGTCCTTCCTTGACCCCAGTGACTTTGATGAACACAGTATGATTGCCAACCAGCCACAACCTCTCACCTACCCCCTTCACAGCTCATCGCTTCACTTCCAAGCTGTTTTCTTGCCCTTTGCTCCTCTCCATGTTTGTCTTTCTCTTTATAATTTCCATTTGGTTTAGCCATGTGCTGCAAGTAGCACACTACGTGATCCACACAGTTATCCTTTTATCTGTGAAGTTATTCTTTTAACTCTTAAATTACTTGAAATTTTAATTTAATAGTTTTTATTTTATTTTTTATTTTTCCATTTCCTTCTGTCCGTGTCCTTCCTCCTCCCCTTCTCTCTGTGTGCTCCATGGTGTCACTGTGTATTAGAGCTACCCAGGTGTGGACAATGAAATATCTGTGAGTACCGTTATCAACACCACCCTCTGCCACTGTCTAGACAGCCTCATTCATGCTGTAGCAGGATTACTGTGCACTCATAACTATTTGGTATTCAACTTTACTGTTTAATTCTGAGTTTACCATAATTTACCAGTGGATGCTGTCTCAGTAAGTGAACTTTTAAAAAAGTTAGTTATAAGCAAGGTATAATGGCATTTTAAATTTGTCCACATTAAGTAAATACAATTAAATTTATTAAACATTCATCTCTACAGTGAGATTAAAGCACAGGTTTGATTGGCTATTGTAGACCTGGGGTAGCGTCCACTGTGCAGATCTGCCATCTCTCACACTGACCGCTCTGCTCTCTGTCTCCCCCTACAGGTGCCTCTCAGGCTCATAGAGAGCGCAGAGAGCAGAGATATGTTCCAGCTACACATTATTTGCAAAGACTCTAAAGTTGTCAGGTGAGACTGTGACACCAATGAAAGTGTTTATTTTCCTTGTAATTTATATTTGTGGCAGAATTTTTATGTGTAATAATGGTATGTGTAATATCTGCATCACGCTTGAACTGCATCAATGTCATGGTATTCAAAACCGTGACAAAATTAGAAAGTTGGAGGCATTGGTGTAACAAAAAGTGAAATATAAATCATCATAGTATTCAACTAATACATTTTTATTATTATTATAGGGCTGCCATAGAGCCCAGTATTCATACCAATAGTTGCCTTTGTAATTCATAAAGAGTAATTTACCATTACCCTTTACTTCTTTCACCTATAATCTACAAAACAAAAACAAGGAGTCTTCTTAGTATTCTCCGCAGAAAATGGCCCTGTCAGATTTGCAGCTCTCTCAGTTTCACATCTGTTTTCCTACAGGTGCCACTTTGCAACATTCAAGCTGTGCCAGGAGTGGGTCAAACGCCTGAACAGGGTCTCTGCCCATCCATCCCGCTTAGAGGACCTGTTTGCCCTGGCTTATCATGCTTGGTGTCTTGGAGGCAGTGCTGATGACGAGGACCAGCATGTTCATCTCTGTCGCCCAGGTGCATAAATACAAAAAGCACTTTACTGTTTGCAGTAGTTTAGATGTAGAGGTATGAACGTAAACATTTCCTCTTGCACTCCCATACGCAGGTGATCATGTGCGTCACAGAATGGACATGGAGGTCAAGAGGATGGGTTTTGACACGCAAAACGTCTGGAGATTGTCTGACATTAACTGCAACTACAAGTATGTTACATGTGAAATTAACATAAATATTTGAATCTAAATTGTAACTATGTTTTTTAAGCATTAATAAAGTGCTCTGTAATTTCGGTATATGACGCTCAAAGGTGTATTCAGTACTGGCTCTTGTTTTTTTTAAAGCTACAATAGTTTTTGTTTGTATTTTTAGAAATTTTGCAGCAGTCACTCAAACCAAGGCAAAGCAATGCATGATTTTGTACCTGTCTTTGGTGTTTGCGAATCAGTTTTCTTAAAAACACAGTCTGCTCTAAGGGCCCAAGAGAGCACATCCTGCTGAGGGAGACAGACACACAGGACAACTGGCTAATTAAACAAGCTGCAGCCTGCTGAGACCCATGACTCAGCACTGCGTTTCACTTTCCCTTAGAGACACTCGCAGCCTGTACTTCTCCTTCGCTCTTTAGGTGGTCAGTGAGAAGAAAAAGGGAAAAGTATCAAGAGAGAGCTAGACAAGGATGGAACCGGTGACAGATGGTGTGAAGCAGGAATGCTCAAAGCTCATTAGGCAGTAGTGACCCTAAAAACCAGAGCATTTCTGTTTGCTGCAACTTTTTTTGCCCATGAAATAAGCTAAGCTGTGTTTCCTCTTTTAGTAAAATAATAATCAGCAAAGCAACATAAGTTGTATTGTGTTACTCATGTAATGGTGCTGGTTGTGCACAGGCTATGCTCTAGTTACCCTCAGAAGATTCTTGTCCCAATCTGGATCACTGACAAAGAACTGGAGAGTGTAGCATCTTTCAGGTCCTGGAAAAGGATCCCTGTGGTTGTCTACAGGTAACTACCTTAATTTTTTACTATTTATGTCTATAAATGTGAGCAGTAATCTTAATGTTTCCTGTAAATTACAGGCATCAAAGAAACGGGGCAGTAATTGCTCGCTGTAGTCAACCTGAAATTAGCTGGTGGGGCTGGAGAAACACAGATGATGAGTATTTGGTGACATCTATTGCTAAAGCTTGTCAGATGGACACTGGCGCAAAGGGAACCTGCAGTGCAGCAGGATGCAGACAGCGCGGGGACACTCATGACTCCTCAGATAGTGATTTTGGTATGGTATTATTTTCTTTATTTATAAATGCAAAGTGTACACTTAGTGTTTATCTATTCCAATCATTAATAAGTCATTCCATGTAGCCTTTATCAGCTATTCAGTTCTACCGAAAACACTTTTTCATTAGTACCATTTTTAATGTTTTGGCCTCTGTAACTGAACAGACCAATCACTTTATAGGGTAGAAATAAGATCTAAAAATAGCCTTACGACAGTGGTACCAAAAGAATGTAATCTCAGTCAATGGCAGCAGAGTAGTGAAGAGCAGTTTGGTCTCACTCTCTGCTGTGACATCTCATGAAGATATCTATTTTCAGTTGATTACAAATAAAGTTCACCTTGTGCTTTTTTTCACTTAAACAATTAAAAACTGTCCTTGTCTGTATCTCCAGACTCGTCTCTGACCGGAGGCTCAGGCTGCGATGACAACACTGTGCGGCATAAGCTGCTGATTCTGGATGCTCGTTCGTACACTGCTGCAGTGGCCAACCGAGCCAAAGGCGGAGGCTGCGAATGTGAAGGTTTGTGGCACTAAACTAGGGAAAATTTATCTGTGTTTTTTTTTTTTTTTGTAAAAATGTGTGTGTGTGTATGTGTGTATATATATAATCTGAAACTGATCAGACATCTTCCCCTTTGCACACTTTGACTTTCATCATTTGTTTGCTTGCAGAGTACTATCCCAACTGTGAAGTGATGTTCATGGGAATGGCCAACATTCATGCTATTCGTAACAGCTTCCAGGCACTGAGGGCTGTGTGCAGTCAAATCCCAGACCCGGGAAAGTAAGTTGATTCGTTTAACCTTTCTGTGTGTGCTCCTCTGGCCTCGTTTTTGTGCCATCCTCGCCCTCCCCTGTTTAAAAAAAATAAATAAAATATTCACCCCACAGAAATTTAACACTGCACAGGAATGAAACCAGTGTAGTGGTGTGGTCAGATGTCTGTCTGTACACACGGACACTGGATATGTTTTGTACAGTGGCAAGAAAAAGTATGTGAACCTTTTGAAATTTCCTGGTTTTCTGAATAAATTTGTCTTTAAAATAAAAATGGGATTTGAGACTTATCTAAGTCAAATTTAATGTGTCTAAAAATAATTACATATATATATATATATATATATATATATATATATATATATATATATATATATATATATATATATATATATATATATATATATATATATATATATATATATATATATATATATATATATATATATATATATATATATATATATATATATATATATATATATATATATTGTAATAATTACAATTCTGATCTTTCATGTCTTATTGAGAACAACAAAAAAAAAATATCTCATGCACAAGAAGAACACGCTTATGTGAGCCATACCTAGGGGTGTGACGGTTATTATATAACCGTGTGATAGGCGGTTATAGTTGAACACCGTCATTAGAACTCTATAACCGTCAAAACCGTGTCATTAAAATATTTTTTACAAACATTTTTTATCAAAAATTATTTTCATTTTTTTGATAGGATCATAACATGCGCAATATATCGGGAGACATGTTTTTTACCACTTAATGAAGTTTTGTAAATCTTCAGACATGATATTTACCACTTCATTAAATTTTGCTTTGTAGAAAACCTTTCTTAAAAACAAATTTCGTTTTGTACAAATTTTATCTTAATTTTAATAAATGTTTCATCAACCAACTGCATGTATTTTAATAAATAAAAAGCAAATATAGCAGACAATGATAACCGTGACATGGAAGCGCCACCGCGCCGTGTTCACTTGCAAAATGAAAATGAAACTCAGCATACCTTAGCATTAGCAATTTCGTGAAGAAAGGTAAAACCAAAAAAAATGTTACATCACGTATATGGGCACATTTCGGGTTTAAACCAGATGGCAACGGAAAACCAGAAAACCTTGATGAGCCTCTGTGCAGAATATGTGGAAAAACGGTAGGCTATTTGTTACAAATGCCAACACAACTAATCTCCGTAACCATCTTACCCCCCCTCCCCCGCCCACTTCCCCCGCCGACGGTTATGTTATGAACCGTCACATTTGACTCATGTCATAACCGTCATCACCAATTCTTAAACCTGCACACCCCTAGCCATACCTCGCCAAAAAGAGCTTTCAGAGGAGCTATGATCAAGAATAGTTGCTTTACAAAAAGCTGGAAAGGGTGACAGTTATTTCAAAGACTTCACCAAATTTGCCAGTCCACAGTTAGGCAAACAATATACAAATGGAGACGCTTTGAGACTGTTGCAACTCTACCAAGAAGTTGGCGACCCGTCAAAATGACACCAAATGCACAACAAAGACTCATTAATGAGATAAAGAAACAACCACCGAATGACAGCCAAAGATTTGAAGGCATCATTGGAACTTGCTAACATCTCTGTTCACGAGTCTACAATGCGTAAAACATATCTGTGAAGGTTCTCAGTCATCCAGGACATCTTGGAAAAAAAGGTTGAAGTAAAAGCATCTGGACTCAGTTTTCAAGGTGAAGACGTTTTGTCTTTAATTCCAAGAGACTTTATCAATTCTGAGATCAACTGGTAAGAGAGCTGAGCTATTATCTTTAGAGGGAGGTTTGGTTTCCCTTGAAACCAAACCTGATGGACCGGGCTTTTCTCACAGTTGTTTGAAAAGAGGGCTTTTCCATTTTCACAAAAATGACACCCTTCACCCCTCACTCAAAAATAGATATTGCTGTCCTCAAAGGAATGCCCTTTCTCTTTTAGAAAGAGAGAGGGCATTCCTTTCTCTGGAGGACCTGAGTCTGCAGTCCACCTCCACCTCAAAGAGACAATTCCTTTGAGGACAGCAATGTCTGAATTTTGGCCAGAGAGATCAGATGGTTTGAGAGGAATGAAGGAAGTCATTTTTGTGAAAATGGAAAAGTTCTTTTTGAACAATGGAGGTGGCCTCAGATTCAGTGTTTTGAAATCTAAAACAAGAGTTGCACCCTAGAACAACAATTGCAGCACATGAATAGAACGGTGTCACTAACGACTTTCCTGAGCCTTAACAACAGGAGTCACTCTTCCCTTTCATAGCCAACGACTTTGAGACCAGAACAGTCTGGTCCATCAGGTTTGGTTTCAGGGGAAACTCCTCCCTCTAGAGATAAGCTCTCTTATCAGTTGATCTTATCAGTTGATTTCAGAATTGATAAAGTCTCTTGGAATTACATACAAAACGTCTTCACCTTATAAAACTGAGTCCAGATGCTTTAACTTCAACCTTTGTTTTTCATTACATATAACACTGAACCTCAGGCAATTCGAAGAAACCACTTTTTACTAAAAAAAATATTGCTGCACGTCGGAAGTTTTCAAAAGAGCACATTGACACTCTCCCAGTTTGGCATTTTGCCAATACCCAGTGGTATTGGCAAAATGTTTTGTGGACTGATAAAACAAAGAACTATTTGGGGAAAAAAATACACAGCTCTACATCTGGCATTAAAAGGGCACAGCATATCATCATGTAAACATCATCCCAACTGTAAAGTATGGTGGAGGAAACATTATCATTTGGGCCTGCTTTGTTTTAAAAGTTGAATGAGTGTGTTCAATAAAGACTTGAAAGATCAGATTTTTTTTGGGGGGGGGGCGCATTATGAGACAAATGTATTCAGAAAACAATGAAATTCTAAAAGGTTCACATACTTTTTCTTGCCACTGTATGTGTGTGTTGCTATGTTTACATGTGGATCAAATAGGGCTGTGTGTTTCTGGTCAAATACACAGCCAAGAAAGTAAATAAGCCAACTAAGCTACATGACATCTAATTAAATAATCTACGCTAATTGAGTGTAACCAAGCAGGATATTTAAATATAGGTTAGAGCCGGTAATCTTGTGGGTAGTCAAAAGAAATGTTGAGTATAAGTGATGGTAGTCCCTCTGATCAGAGTCTTCTGTTGTCCAGCTGGCTGTCGGCCCTGGAGAGCACCCGATGGCTCCAACACCTTTCTGTAATGCTGAAAGCAGCCACCCTGGTGTGTTCAGCAGTGGAGCGAGAAGGTCGGCCTGTCCTGGTGCACTGTTCAGACGGTTGGGACCGCACACCCCAGATTGTAGCCTTGGCCAAGATACTGCTGGACCCCTACTATAGGACACTAGAGGTAAGAGAGCACAGGTCCATTATGTTTAATGCCTGGATTCAAATGTACATCTTGAGTACACATTAAGAAGCAAATATTTTGACAGGGATTCCAGCTGCTTGTTGAGACAGAGTGGTTGGACTTTGGGCATAAATTTGGGGATCGCTGTGGTCACCAAGAAAACTCTGATGACGTAAGCGAGCAGTGTCCTGTCTTCCTTCAGTGGCTTGACTGTGTTCACCAGCTGCTCAAACAGTTCCCGTGTCTGTTTGAGTTCAACGAGGCCTTCCTGGTAGGTGGCCTGTCATCTTCTTGTGCGCATTAGACATTTCTAGACATCTAGTATATAAGTTGCATAGCAAAAAAATCTAAATATTCTGAGGTTGGACAACTATAACTCCTAAAGTTTACATCTGGGTTTGTATGGCCTGTGCCCTGTCCTACAAAGTCAGAAGAACTTAACCTGGATATGCCTCTATAACTATCACTTATGGTCTGGATTAAGCTGTATCACAATTTAGTTTACCAACTTGTTGAAGCTGAGAAATGTGAAATAGACATTAATCTCTGAGCAAATATGTTCTTGCTTCAACATTTATGAACCTGTAAGTTACAACTTGATTATGCTTTTTTCAATATTGCTAGTCTAAATGAATGAGCTCTGTTCTTTGGTATGCCATCTGCCATGTCGCTTGTTTGGTCTTTCTTCACCCAGTTGTTTTATTTTACTCTGCCGCACTATTGGCATTTATTTTTCGTATGGCCCAATATCACGATAACAGTGGTCAAGATGCCTACCCATAAGCATGTTGGTCATTTTTGATTGGTCAATGGGCTGTGTTTCAATCCTCTATTTGAGCCATAAAGAGGCACTTTGCAGGATTTTTACCTAAACAGAACAGCTTCGATATCATTGTGATGATTTATTGACTTATTAAATTGGGTCTGTCCCGAACCCCTCTGGCGCCTCTTAGTGGAAAAAAACAGCCTTGCAAAATGTGTGCGGAAACCCGTCGCATCTTGGATTCAAAAAGTCTTGCGGGAGTCTCGGAAGTCTCACGAAAAAAATTAATTGGTTTACAACACTACACAAAAAAGGCGCTAAAGCAGAGAAAATTATTGCTAATGGTCAATTGGGAAGAGAGGAGGGCAGGGAGTAGGGGGTGCACTATCGGGAAAAATACAAACAAAATCGGCAAAGAAACTGTCAGACCTGCAAAGTGCCTCTTTAACCTGCTCTGGAACAGGTTAGCCATTCTCCATGTTTCCATGGTGATATAGTACCTCAGTAGCAAGTGAACCAGCTTTGATATACTGAAAACCATTAACCTGAAAGTGTCCTCACTAAGCTATCATTGTAGTATTGGGCCTTGAGCTTATGTGGTTTGATTTATTTGTGCACAGATGACCCTTTCCAACCCTGTGTCTTCCACTCTTCCTTCAGGTCAAGTTGGTGCAGCACACATACTCTTGTCTTTATGGCACATTTTTGTGTAACAATGCTCGTGAGAGAGAAGCAAAAAACATCTATAAACGCACCTGTTCAGTCTGGTCTCTGCTGCGCACAGGAAACAAGAACTTCCAAAACTTCCTTTACATCCCGTGTCATGATATGGTGGGTCCCACTCATTCTAACCCTCACTGTTATACTAGTTTATGTCCTACTGTTGGTTACTATACTACAATTTGACTTTAAAGACTTATTACTTGGTACAAATCTTTAATATTGGATTTTTATTTAATGTGACACTGTATCCTCATGCGTTTATGTTATCGATCTCTGTGAAACTCCTGAAAGTGATTTATTATCAATCAACTACCCCAGCCATAATAAGCAGCTGCGTTAAAGGGCGAGTTATTTTGACCTTGCGTCTGTGCCCTTGTCTTTATTTGTCTGCCAGGTGCTGCAGCCTGTCTGCCACACTCGGGCGTTACAGCTATGGACAGCTGTGTACCTGCCCACCTCCTCCCCCTGCACCGCTGTGGATGACGCAATGGAGCTCTACCTCTCGCCAAATGTCACAGGAGAAGAGCTCACCTCCCGCTCCTTGGACAGGTATGTCTGTTTACTCTTATGGTCACCTGAAGAAATTTTAAGTTTAATTAATAGGGGAAAGTATGTTTCATTATTTATATTTATAGCATTTATGGCCAGGGCAACAAATACAGACAAACCATTATATGCGAAACCTTTAACAGGAAACGTAGTGTGAAATGTAAAGCATCAGACTGCCACCTAGAGCCTCAAATGGACCATTACACTATGAGCATTTTGTGTTACTTAATTTAACCAGAGAAAGTATATTCTTAATATGTTATAAATAATTACACTATAATCATGGATAAACATTTGACTAAGACCAGGGGGCTCAGTGGCTCAGGTTGTCCTATAACAGGAAGGGGCTTTGATTTCATATTGTTGTTGCATGGGTTTGTGTGATTTTAGATGTGTTTGGTCAGCGAAGGCCCTGTGTGTATGGCAGCCCCCCTTCTCTGTCTGCCCCGGGTGTGAATGGGGTGAATGTAAGGGTTTTTAAAAAGCGATATATAAATGCATGCCATTTACCAGTTATCTTTCAAATTCAGGCTTCCCAAAACACGCTCCATGGACAACCTAGTGTCAGCTTTTGAAAATGAAGCACCTTTGACCCGCACTTCCAGTGATCCTAACCTCAATAAGCATTGTCCAGATGGTCGCTCTGCACTGGAGCCCTCACCTCCTGTTGGAGGAGGCTCTGACAGTACTACACCTGATAGTGGATTGGCCAATGGTGAGGAGGAGACGTATCACCCCAGCCATGCCACAACTCCAGAGGATGGCCCATGTGAGGAAAACAGTAAAGACTCACCTGAGGAGCCTTGCCTCACTACACAGCCACTGCCATCTTTGCCTCTTCCTCCTGTATCTGATGTTAACAACCTCTCTCAGTGCCCCACTCCAGTCCTCCAGCAAGCATCACCCCTTACCGCTGGCTCACCACTCCCAGAGCCTCTAGCAGAGGACAACAGCTACTGTAGGACTGTAGACACCACCATGTCCCCTGTTCACAAGTCAGAGCCGTGCTTACCTCTCCCCTGCAAAAGTGCACAACACACAGCCAACACTTCCACATTTCTGCTCAATGGCCACTCTGACCACCAAACCAACGGCCTCCCAGAGTCTGAAGGCCTGCTAGTTTTCAAACAGCTCACTCCACTTCTTTCCATGGAGGACTCTACTGAAACCCTCACAGGTGAAGGGGAGCTGCCTCCTCACACCACACAGACCACCTTCAATCACTTCAATAACACAGAAACTGAGGGAGAACCAGAGAAAGACACAAGGACAGATGTACTGAAGAGCAAAGCAGACTGCTCCCAGGCAGCAGCTCGCCAAGTCATTTCTCAGAGTCCGCTGACCAACCTGTCTTTGCTGGGACCACAGTGGGACAGTGTTCAGGGTTTTGTCCAGTCTGCCTGTTCTGGGCACTCTGCCATTAGTCGGTTGTTGCAGCCCGGTGCTTTCCAGAGCCGCCGGGTTGCTGGTAACATGCTACGTTCTGCTGCTGTGGCCAATGCGGCCCAGTGCTGCCGCAGGGAGGCCATCCTGGCCTCATACTCCCTAGCAGCCCTTCCTTCCTACTCCTCACCCTCCAGCTCCCCTTCCCCGTCACAGACTCCTGCCTACCTTGATGATGATGGGCTGCCTGTTCCTGTGGATGCTGTGCAGCAGAGACTGAGGCAGATTGAGGCGGGCTACAAGCAGGAGGTGGAAGTGTTGAGGCAGCAGGTGCGACAGCTGCAGATGAGGCTGGAGAGTAAACAATATGGCAGCCCTCCCTCAGAACCAGACATTGACTATGAGGATGATATTGTGAGTAGCTCATTTTTGTGTGCAGTGCTTCGGGATGTTTGCATTTAATTAACTCGAGTACATTTTCTCATGTCTTCCTCTGTATGCTTTGTTGGCCTGTATTTGTTTCCAGACTTGTCTGCGTGAATCAGACAACAGTAATGAGGAGGATTCCCTGTCCACTCACAGTGAGGATCGGCTGTCCGAGGGCAGCTGGGACCGAGTAGAGCGCAAGGACACAGAGGTCTGCCTCTTATGAGATTTTTCTGTATATATCTAACTATCGTCTATATCTCTCTATTTATCTATCTCTCTCTGCTCTCCTCTGATCCTTTCATCTCTCACTGTAACCTGGGCAGCACTATTCTCACTCTGATGTGTTTTGGGGTTTGTGTAGGTCACAAGGTGGGTGCCTGACCACATGGCCTCGCATTGTTTCAACTGTGACTGTGAGTTCTGGATAGCCAAGAGACGTCACCACTGCAGGTGCATCTTCATCTGCTTATTGCATATTTAATACTTATTTAATATCCATACTCATTTTATGATGATGTAGAACAAGTGTTCTTGTTAAAATGTAATCATCCTGACGTGTTATTTTTTTTTGTTTGTTTTTTTCACAGGAATTGTGGAAATGTGTTTTGTAAAGACTGTTGCCACCTGAAACTGCCCATCCCTGACCAGCAGTTGTACGACCCGGTCTTGGTCTGCAACACCTGCCATGACCAACTGCTGGAGTGTCGAACCCGTGAAATTCGCAGCCAGCAGCTCAAGAAGGCCATCGCCACAGCCTCTAGCTGAGAGATTGAAGTGTTACTGCTGCCTCGACTCTGTCGTTGTGGACCACTCAAACGAGTGTTATCCCAAGCTGCTGTGGGTTTTTAATGCACAAGGAAGACGTGCAGACAGGATGGGATGGGTGCTTGCAGAGGCTCGGTATGAGATTGGTGAACAGAGAATTTAATCAAATGAACTTGGAGACTGAAAATGAGGCAGGGGAGGGTTTTCTCCATCAGAAAAGGCCTTCTGTTCAAGACATTTGTTAGCCTGGAGTGTTGCAGCATCCTGCAGCCTCCATGGTTCTCTAATGTTGCCCTGACTGCAACACATCTGAAACACCTGTACCCTCCACAAAGACAGTCTCATACCTGAGAGGACAATCTGTTGTCAAGGACTCCAAAGCCTTTATCCAAGACAAATGGAGGCTTTGAACTTTAAAAGAAAACATGCTGCTACAGTATTTAAAAGTCTAATTTTGTATTCTTATTTTGTGCACTACAAGCTATTGTGTATTTGAGGGAATTTGAGACCAAACTTGAGCAAAAGGGAGAAATCTGCTGTTTACTGGCCTCTGCATCTTTTTTCTGGAAGTCTGAAGATAATGTATCATGGGTTAACTGGACGTTAATGTGCATTTGGTGGGTCGTATTTGTGTTCATTGCTGCAATGTGTTTTCAACATTAAGTGTATGCAGTCGATGTGGTTCTGTCTCTATCAATGCTTTTCTCCAGTATAGCCATGCTGCAACATTTATTGACATAAATGCGTTAAATAAATAAAAAAATATATGGAACATCGGGAGATCTATTCTTCTGACTTGAAGGTCATTTGAACGTAAAGATTTTTTTTGGCAAGTTTGTGAACAAAGGACTTAATGTCCTGGCTCATTGTGAATCTCGATGTCCACCTGACTGATGCCTGGCAGTAATGACTCCGCAGAAAGACTGAACAAACTGCTCAGTTTTCTTTAGTTTTTTTTTTTGTTTAGGGACTTATGTTTAAATGTGCTAGTGTCTACTGGTTGTTCCTTGAGACAATAGTGCCATATTTTGTTAGTATTTTTGTCTCTTAAAGCATTTGTTTATCATGGATGGCAGCAGGTTTCTAATTAGTCACCTTTAATTGTAATGGTACAGATAGCTAGCTGCTAAATAACACTGAGAAAAGATTAACAGTTAAATATTGAGGCTAACAATTTAAACAGATGATCAGATATTGAATTAGGCAACCTGTGTAAAATATCTGACTATCATTTTTGACTGGTCTTCATGATGTCACAAAAAGACATTAAGATGTATCATAGTTATGTTTCCTAGTGGTGGCTAAACTCTGTCACTTAATGAATAATTGTTGTAAAGAATTGCACTGTTAAAGTTAAATCCAATGGGTTAAAATTAAAGCTTCTACTAAGATCTGATGAATTGCTTGGTGTGTCTGTTAAATTTGTAACCGGCTGCAAAGAGAAGTCTGTGTGTAACACTTAGATTTGGTTTCAAGGAGAAGAGTGCTGGTGGAAGTTAACATCGTCAAAAACCTGACAATTGAAAATGTTACACACAAATGTGAAATGCTAACAATAGAGCTGATGGAATTTAGTCAAAAAGCCGGGAGAAAAAATATGGTTTATTGAAACTTATATAATGAAACAACCACTAACTGTACTTTTGTCCCATTGAATTTCCACAGAAACATGACTAGCTGAGTAAAGGTTGACTGCTTTCTTCTTTTCCTCCACCAGGCGGTGCTCGTTCAACTCTGTCCAATAGCTCTACTTCTGCATCATGGCTGGCACGTTAATTACCACATACTTTTCAGAAGGTCGTTGCATATAACATAGTTTCTTAATTTTATTTTTCTGGTAAAGGGCTTGTTAAGTTCCTCTTTGACCTCTATCAGCGGCCATTTCTCTTTGCCGTCTTTACACGGAGGAGCTCTAAAGCGTAACGGATTTGCATTGTATATCTGATCACACTCTGTGCTAATGAGCATTCAGCGCTAGTCTTCAGACTTGCAAATGCCAGCTCATTTGAATCTTTTAAGACCACAGCTTCAAGTGCTGTTTTGTATGTCTCTGCGATAACAGTTTGGTAAAGAGTTGCGGAAATTGTAATATTGTTCTAAGGAGTTGATGAGAAGTTATTGGAATTCTTTTTTGGTTGCCCAATTTTAGATAACGTATTTGTTTAAATAAATTGTGTATTACCACTAGGATATTTTAAATCTGAAATTTTACTAAAATCGATAAACTATTTTCACGTTTAAGGGAATTGTCAATGACAGTTTTATATTCAAAGGCCCCCCAAAGTGTTATTAGTAGGCCTACTAATAAACAAATGTTGTCTTTGAGGGTGAATAGAGGTTTGTGACTGACACTTGTAATATCTCAACAGTGTTTAATAAAAGAGCGCTAAAAGACTTCACAACTAGACAAATGTATTTCCCTGTGGTCTATTGTGGTGTTGTTTCTGGAGTCAATTATCTGTGAAGTAGCAGTCCACACTGATCATTAACTGGTGAATAATGTAGCCTACATGTATAAAACATTGTGTAAAACACATTGTGATGCAAGGCCCTCGTCCTAAAGTAGAAATCTTTCATTAGAGGCTATTCACAAAAGGGGAGGGGCCTCTCGCTTCCACTTTTTTTTTTCTTTCTCCTGTGGGGTACGCTGATAAGTAGAAGACCCCCTGCAAGAATGTGATCATATTGGCAACAACATCCCATTGTGTGGTGTCTTCGCTCCGCTTCGTTTCGAGATGCAGCACCTGGTCCTCACTGTTGTCCTGCTGTCTTTTTGGACACCGGCCATAGACTCTGGAGGTGAGTATGCTCCCAAGAAAATGAATTAAGATCTCTCACTTGAATGTGGGCTCCATTACATTTGGTCTTTGTGCCACATTTAACTTTGACTGTGTGAATGCCATCACCGGATGTATGTTGCGGATTTGAAAAGGTTTTACGCACAAATGATAAACGTGTTTTTTCATGTTGATGTTTAAAAGTTAAGCTACCTTTCGATGGCCATGCAATGAATTATTTATTTATTTATTCACTTTTTTTCGTAAGGATAAATCCCTTGAGATGAATCATCTCGTTTTCGTGGGGGTCCTCTTACTCACACTAGACACTTTAGAGTTGCCAATTAACCTGTACATGCGGGTCTTTGGACGTCTTCAGTCAACGAAACTAACATGTGAGAAGGATCTTACGAGTTTTCCCAGTCCCGTCACTTTTTATGAATTCAATACCAATCTGTCGAGATAAAATGCCATTCGAACAAGACTGCAAAAATAAAAATAAACTCCCTGACTCCCGGGCGCGTAACGGACTGTCCTCCAGTCTTTGTCCCACAGCGCAGCATGGTGCCTTCATCAGCGCAGTGTGTGATGTCCGGGTCTAGTTTGGACACAGCAGAGCAGCGAGCGCACTGTCATCTTCCAGCGCGGCTCTAAAGCTGCTTCTCTGTTCCCTCGCTCCGTGCACCTGCTCAGTGACAGAGCTTTGCGCAGCAGAGTGGCGCGTTGCGTTGCCAAAGCCTCCACTCTCTCAGCAACACACCGTGTACCAAACCAAACCGCGCCCAACAGCTAACAGTTTTTTTCTTTTTGCTCATTTGTAAATTTTATATTCTGATATTGTCTACCATCTTTGTTTGGGCTGTGGGCTCCCTTGAGCCGGAGACGCGCTCACGTGGCTCCATTCTTGAGTGTTTAATGCTGAGAGGGAGTGCTGTGAGATTCTCTTCGTGCAACACGCGCAATGGTCACAAACCACGTTGTGAGGAGTGCTGTCAGCAGAGACATTCAGACTGTGCACCTATTTGCCCTTTCATTGTTGATTAAATCTACCTACAAGTCTCCCAAACAGACCCATGTGGCATTTTCCTTTTATTTTTGATGATTTTATCGGGTTATGCCTCACACCCTGTGGCTGTTCCGGCAAAATAAATTAAAAAGAACGTGTATTCATTACACGGAAGCACACGAAACCCGTTTGTTTTCGCTTCATTGCCTTTTGTTCCTCGCCAATTTCCTCAGTTTTTCCCTTTTTGGCAGAGCGCTCACGCCATTCAAAGCCATTCATAGTGTTCATTTGCGCCGGTTGCAAGAAGATCAAAGCGAGGCGCTGATTGGTCAGCGGTTTTGCGGATAGGGATGCGATTGGCCGAAGAGAATGTGGTAGAAGACCGTGCTGTTTGTATTGCATAAAGGAGTGAAAGCTAATATTTCAACAACAGTTTCCGAAAAAGTGCTAAAAAGAGAAATCATCATTTAGCGTTCATTTACTGAACATAAGCTACTTCGACTTTTTATCAGGCTAGTGTTCACTGAGAGAGATTTATTGCTACATTCTTTATTTCTCTAGATTTCGGGATACATTTGGGTCGTTGGCCATTTATAATAAAATAATCAGTCATGCACTTGCACCCGTGAATGCATTTGAATGCGTGTGCGCGTGTGCGCGTGTGTGTGTGTGTGTGTGGTAAATATTTGATTTGTGAAATAGATGCAGAACTGTCTACAAAGTACAACGTGGAAACATGCAAAGCAGTTGTGAAATATTGATAAACCTCAGACAAACATGACATGTGTGACGTCTGTTTTATCGAACACTGGCTGTGTTTATTTTGAAAGATTGCACACACACAGACACTTTGCTTTAAAAGGGGGACAGTTCTTGTTTATTATGGGTTTTGCACATCCTGGAATAACAGCAGAGTAAACAAATCCCTTGCTGGCAATAGCGGTCAAAGTTATTAATAACAGGACAAGTTTTGTAAATTGATATGGAAATTTACCAAATAAACTGGTTGAAGGGTGAAAATGTCACTCATGGCAGTCAATTCACGTTTTTTTAATTGTTTTGTTTTAGATTGGTGTTACCAGTCCCAGTTCACCTGTGAGCACCCGTGCAACAGTAAGTGTCGAATGCACTTTTAAACTAGGACACGCTCTCTTTTATATTTGCTCATTGCCGACTGTTTTTTATTTTCTAGCACCAAAAAAGTGGAACCATGCCAACAGCAACTGCGCAGGCAAATACCAGTCACCAATCAATGTTGTGACCCGTAAGACTTTACTTGATGAACGCCTGACTCCTTTTCAGTTCAACAACTACAATCAGATCTTCAAAGGCACAATCAAGAACAATGGGCACTCAGGTGAGCTCTATTTCCATAATCTATTGTCCACGTGAGACAACACTCCAGAGTTCTTGCGAGTGACATCCAGTGTTCTTTCTCTAGTCCAGGTTGGAGTCCCTCACCTCAGCACTATTTCTGGTGGAGGCCTGCCAACCACGTACAAGGCCGTACAGTTCCATCTGCACTGGGGTACCAACGGAGGGCCTGGATCTGAGCACACTATTGATGGGGAGCAGTATCCCATGGAGGTAGTCTCCCGTTGACACAAAAGATAAACCGAATGAAAAACATAAGTAACAGGGGTTTCTTTCCAGATGCACATAGTCCATATGAAGCTTCATTATACTGATCTGACAACAGCACTGGCAGACCCCGAGGGAGTCGCTGTTCTGGGCTTTTTCTATGAAGTAAACATTTTTGAATTTTATCAATGGCAATGGAACACACTGTGAAATTAAACAACAACCATGTTATTTTTTTATTCACTTTCAGAGGTCCAACAGTGCAAACCGAAAATATGACCCCATCATCAATTCTCTGCAAAGCATTAAAGCAACAAGTGTGTATTTAAATACATAGAAATATTTTTTGCTACAAAGTCCAGTATAATGATTTCCTCTGTGGCATTTTTTTCAGATGGGAACACATCTTTGCCACCTGTTTCTCTACTTCAGCTCATTCCTGCTGAGCACAATCTGACCAGTTTCTACCGCTACAAGGGGTCCCTGACAACCCCAGGGTGCACAGAGGCTGTGGTTTGGACCTTGTTTGAGAAACCTATCCCACTCAGCATTGAGCAGGTAACGGTAATATATAAATCAAAACTCTCTGACACTAATAATCAAGACAAATCATAAGTATGCTAAAATGTTTATTTCTTTTGGTCCTCTAGCTGCGGATGTTGTCTGAGCTTAAGTTTCATGATGGGAAGCCAATGGTGGACACATTCAGACCGGTGCAGCCTCTGAACGGACGACAGGTGTACCGCTCTGGTGGGACAGTGATCCTGGCCAGCGCTGTTATCCTTGTGGCTGCCCTTGCCACAGCTCTGGGTCTGTCCCAACCCAACTAGAGCAAGACAGATTGCACTGCAGCATCCACAAATACTAAGTTCATCAACACTTCTCAGCTGAACCCTGGTTTGTAACACGAACATCGCATGGTTGCTAAGACGATTAACCTCATCATACTACAGGCATGAACCACTTGGTGCTCATCTGCTATGACACACATGACAAAGGTGTTGGAAGGACGCCTTATGAAAAGTGACATAGGGGTAACGTGAGCATCCGTGCATGCATAGTTAAGCTAGTTATCATTTCAGCATTATGAATGTGCCATAAAGTGTAGGTGACATAGACAGGTGAATTCAAATCGATAAGCACACCACTTAGATGTGCTGTGTTTGTTGACAGCATCATCCTAAACACCAGCAGCTCATCCACCTTGTCCAATGTCAGGTAAATTTAGCTCCTGCTAATAGGGCAGATAGCTGCTGCGCGTGCCGCTATCAGCCCACTGAACTAGCACACAATGCACGGGGCGGGTCATGTGAACACCATGGAGCTGTTAATAGCAAAACTTAGTCATAAAAACAAGTTCCATTTGCAAGCCAGCGGTCAAAGGAGTCAGCAATTTGGTTCCATTTCAAAGTCCAGTAGCAAAGAGCTGGGGGCTGTCAGGTGAGGCGCTTCACAGCCACTGGGTCAGCAGTTGGAGCACGGGGGGGTGATAGGGTCTTGAATTCCACCTCCAGGAGAATCCAAAAGTGCATGCCGACAGTCTCCTTGCATCCAGGGTGACAGGGCAGTGACATCTGAAACTAAAATGACGCAGCAGAGATCCTACTTGGGCCACAGCCTGGTTTGTGACCATCTAAAGCACAGGGAGACAGAAGCCCTTTTGACAACACCCCTGTCTCTTGTCCAATGATTATTTTTATGCATCACAGAGCCTTGCATGAATCAGCATGCTGTGATTGTTTTTATGAGTTACAGTATGTAATCAACAGTATACAGCTGCTGGGTACACGCTAGACAATGCTTGCCAAAATAAACACCTCTCACCTCTGTCACTTACAATATCCTATGTTTTGGACCAATGAGGTTTCTTACCTTAAAGGAAAGTGTTCATGGCTTGTATTACAGGGTCTCAAATGCACTGAATGTTATTGACTGTGAATTACACTCCGACGAGTCCTCACCTATTTATTCAGGAGGACGTGCAATCTACCAGCGGGATTTGCTCAAGAAAGGATTATATACAGTCTGTATTTTCCATTGTTCTCCGTCTCTGCTATAGAATTGTACACGTGTATGTTGAGATGAAACGCACAGTCAATGTTATTAATGTATTGTTTATATTGGATTGAATGCCAACTACCGACATGTCTGACCTACTCTTGAAGTGTATGAGACTGTCAAGTTTGTAATGCTTGAAAGTGTCATGGATGGAGTGTCATGTGAATGTGTTCCATCTGAACAATAAACAATTTTGCCTTTTTAATGGCAGTGTCCTCTCATTTCTCTGAGTGATCAAAGCAGTGTTTTTAGCAACATTTTGAAAACTGTCCATAAGTGGACAAATGCAGGATGCTCAGACAAGCTTATTCGTTTTCTACCAGATTCCCAGTGGGGGAAAAAAAAACACGTGAGCTGAGTCTCCCTGATCCCAGTCTTTAATCCTTTTCTAATTGACTTGTTCTTTATAGTACTCAGGCAATTTTTGGCAACAGTTGACTGAAGCCAATTGTAGTATCATACACAGCAATCAAAGATCCAAAGACTTACACCTTAAACACTAAAATCTTGTACAGTGCAAGTTACCTGTCTCTTTATACCACACTTCTCCCAGAGCTCTATAAGGACTGAAAAGGCGTATTGTGATGGAAAGACAGCAACTTCTGGGAAAGACGGGACCGAATCCAAAGAGAGGACAGAAGCCTGAATGAAACCCTTTACTTCATTCCCCTCTGTTTGAGGTCTTTTAGTATGTTAATGCATCGTCAGCTGATTGTCCAAAGGTACCCACTGGGGATCTGGCCGTTTCAAACGTGGCAGGGTTACTTTGGTTCTCACCATAGTAACTGGGATTACCCTGGTTGAGTCCCCTCAAATGGCCCTTTGCGCCTCCAGGGGTGTGCGTGGGGGACAAGGGTGACCATTATTTGAAGAGAAAAACCAGAGGCAACACGATAATAAATGAAACATGCCTGGTTGCCCATCAGATAGACCACAACAATTAAAGTTCAGTGGGCCAGGCTTTGTGCATGTGGTGTGAAGGAAAAACAAACAGTGTCACCATAACTGCTCCTGTGCAAGTGACGCCTTTTTACCCATTAGTCTACTTTTTCTCTTTGCATGCTTTCTGAGTTTTATCAACCATACACTAAGTTGCACAACAATTGACTCTGTCATGAGATGATGCAACAAGAATGGCCGACATAATGTCTAAAACAGGGTGTGTTATCATCCTGCCATAAATGCACATTTTTACATTTACTTCAACTTTTGATTTACTTTTGAAGTACACATTTTGCAGACTCAGCCCTCGTCTGTGAATCTTTCAATCTTACTGTAACATAACGAATACCTACTGCCCTAATAATGTTCTGTTAGTGATAAATCTTATTGAAATGTCTGCCAAAGGTTGGAGTTATGTTGTAACGTTAGCCATGCAGCTAACAAAATCCATCACAAAGCCATTGTGCCAAGGTACGTAAGGTTTTATTTTCTTTCTACCGGGCTAAGAATCTATAAGAAGCTGTTGCAATGGCTTAAAAGTTCATTTCCTTTTAAACAAAATGGTAAAGAGAGAAAGTTGCTTTATCTTTCAGCACAGAATAGATTTCACTCACTGAAAATGGCACAACTACTGTGAGGCACCATTAACCACTAATATCTTTTCAGGAGGCCACTTATCACATCGGAGACACTGTTACAGCTATTAGCTTCAGTTTCCCATCAGCGGGGATAATATCCTGTCATTTATGAACAACAGGTGACATCGGTTTACAGCAGCACTCTGATAAATGATGAGAGAGAAAACAAAGCAATTTAAACCCTTTTGATGCTGCAAAAAGCCAATGGGTAAATCTGAACTCTCAAAGTACTTTATACTTCCTTCCTCAGCAACACCTAAGTTTCAATTACAGGGGAGGTCAAAGGTCATTGTGGTCAGCTCAGGACACTGAAGCCCCTCAGAGAGAAGCCCTCCCCTTATCTGTAAATGTTTGTATGGTGGTGTATGATGCCTCAGTGCTCTAGGTGGTCATGAAGACATAGGCCTATTGTCATTGTGGAACATAAAGGGAGGCATTGACATGGTTTTGGGGCCTAACTCCCAGAAACAGCTATAATCAAGGGGTTAACTACTGTAATCCTCTTCAGCAGCAGCGGCTTTGAGAAAGTGATCGGGATTAGCCTGGGCCTCAGTAGACAGAGAGGGGACAGGTGGACTCACAGATCTGGAAGAACGTGGCACTAATAGAGGGAAATCACTCAATTAAAAAATACAGGCAGGGGTGCTTTAGTCAGCAACTGTGAGCTCAAGCCGATTTGACATAGTCCTTTTAACTTCAACTTAATAAAGAAAATCTTCTTATGTTTCCCAAACTGAACAGGCGGTTCAGTTCACCGTTGTAACGTCCCATTGCACGTGAAGTGGGCCAAAGCCTGAGGACGTTAAAGTTTTCAAGCAGGGAAGCCAGTGAGCCTCAATGAAAAGTATTTTTTCTAATATTTCTGACATACAAACGATAAATACATTTCTTGCAGTTGTCACGAGGGTTGAATAGAATTATGTGGCCAGTTATTTTCTTTTTAGAAGTTTTATGAAGCAAATACGGCATTTTTTTCTGTAGCAGTTTAGCTATTGTTATCAATGTGCACCACACTTTGGTAGGCCTATTTAAGTGTGAAGTAGGTTGTAATTTAAGAAACTTTTGGACCTTAAAGTGTCCAGTGGACATACAGCAGTTTTGTATTTTGTCATATTACAACAGGTAAGAATATTCCTGATTATAGCTCAGTGGCCGTCCTTCGACCCGCGGGTGGGCAGTTCGATCCTCGCTCGAAACATCCCAAAACATCATCCTTCTCTCCCCGCATACTGTTGTTGTGTCCTTGGGCAAGACAAATAATAAAATATGGATGTCTTCCACCCATTGCTCCCCTATTCACCGATATTGTTCTCACCACAATAAAATGGTGGTTAAATCAGGGCTTTTCTGCTGTTACTAAGTAGTTTTCAGATAGTATAAATGTTTGTATTAATCAAAAATTCACCCCATGTCGAAATATATTCTGTGTTTATGTGAATAAACTACCTCCACAGAGGAAGAGATGCTTAGTGGACGGTATTTTTGGTGATCAGATTATTTTTGAGAGTAAACATTTTTGTCAGAAATAGATTCAAATAGTGTGTCCTGTCTAATGAAACTATTCAGATATTTTCATCATACATCTTTTTTCTATTGGCTTGGTACAAAGACAACTGGAGCAAAAAAAGGCTCAGTTTGCCCCACTCGCCCCTACGTTTGTATGCTATCCAACTGTTCATTAGTTTAGAAAAATGGCAGCTCAGTTCACCGTTGTTACACTGTCGCACGTGAAGTGGGCCAAAGCTTCCCCTGATTACATAGTATGAGATATTGCAGAAAAGTTGCCCGATATCCACAGTCGTCTATTGCAGAGAGTCATTTGTCAGCCTTAGCACAGATATGATAAGGTAGCCATACCAAAGTATGTACAAAGTAAAACAAACAAAGGTTGAGATAGCTGCACAATATCTTAGTCAGTAATACAAAGCCTACATCACATGATATTCTGCAGCTTTAATCACCAGTGATGGAAACACTCCCTATCAAAATCCAGCACAAGTACGTGATGCGATTGCCATCCTGTTGTATTCTGCGCACCCTGGGAGTTATTACAATGCAGTGCACACCTTTCTATTTGAAACCTGACTGGTGCCTAAGTTTTGTTGTTCTTTTCCCTTTTTTATGAGTCATTCAGAAAGGACAGAAGATGATAGTGCAGTGCTCCTACCATTGAGGTTGGGCACACAGTCTGATAACATTCCTCACTCTAATTTGTCCTTAAATTCAAATACTCAAAATTTGAATATCAGTACAAGTTTTAAAGTTAAAACTTGTAATGACTAATGAACAAATAGTTTTTTTTCAAGTGATTTCCAATTCTTTTTTTTCCTTTAATTTTGCTTTCAGCAGCTTGTCATTAACACACAGTTCTCAAAACCATTAGGAACAAGACAAGACGGGGAAGTTCCCTCATCAGGAGTGTATTTCTCAGCTGACTGGGTTTTAGTGCCCTGTGCAGACGGCAGCTCTAAGATCATATTCGACTTCTTCAATTTTATGCTGAATTAGGTAGTCTGGTTTCAAAGAGAGTGCTGCCGCAGGATTTAGAGGGTTGCATTTCTTTGCTGTGTTTTGGCCAAATCAATCAAACACACACATAGACAAATCACCTCATGTCTGCATAAAAAAGATGTAGTGTATATAAAACAAAGATATGTCTGAAAATATTGAATTGGCCTGAATATAAAAAATACACCACTGTCTCAGCACCGTTCTGTATTATGCTCATATAATAAATAAATAAATAAATAAAAGTCTAGCTCATTAAAACGTGCTCTGAGATATCTGCTTTAGCTCCATTCAGCTTTTTTGCCCGTGTCCTAAAGGGCACAAGGGGCTTCTCTCTCCTCCACTTCTGCTGACTTTGTGCTGATACAGAATGGGAACTTTTCAAAGTAATCTCAGCACCCCCCTCCCCCAGTTTGCAACCCCCCCCTCCCCTCTAGCCAGTAGCCACACATATTTGTTTGTGTGTGATCAGCTCCAACTGGGTGTCCTCATTTTGCCCTGAACGATGCAATGCGGATGACAAGTCATGTCAGCATCACATACAGACTGTAAATCCAGTTTCTCAGACAGATCAGACGTACAAATAATAATAGAATACTGTCACAAGTTACTGGTGTGCAGCCCGGCCCAAGTGAGGAGAAGCTAGGGTCTTGACTTTGAATTGACAATACTTTGCGACACACGAGCTAAGAATACTCTTTCTTAGTTTGATTTGACAGCTTCTAGCTCCAAAGTTAAGAGGCAGGAGTAAAAATAGTGCTATGTCTATATATATTTTGCAATGACTTATTCAGATGATCCTTTTTGAAGAGGTAACACTCCTCTATACTTAGCCTCTACATACTGTACACGCAGTCAGATGGATGCACACCCACACACACACACACACACACACACACACACACACACACACACACACACACACACACACACACATCAACACATCAAACATGCATGGAGGTCGTCTTTCACCTTTTATCCCTGCGTCTGTGTGCGTGTGTTATGTCATTACAGATGTTGATGTTGTTATAATTGAAGCTCTAGATGGTTTAAAATGGAGAGTTGTAGGCTACATGATTTCACCCTAATTGAGTGCAAGATGAATTCAAATTGTTTTTGAAGTAGATGCAACATGCAACTCTTCCTCAAGGTTTAACTAATACTTAAAAATATATATAGTACTATATAGAATATTGTTGTAAGAATGATCAGTGAAAAAAATAGAGCATGCACACAGGCTTTATTATCAAGGATTGGGATAGATAAGAATGTTAATGTGACAGCAAACACATGCTGCACATAAGGTGGCCTTCTCTTATTTCAAACAGGGATGCTTCCATTGGATGGATTGAGCTACACCATTCTGAACAACATTGAATCAATGGCACCAGAGAAATTCCGCTGGGAGAGTGACTACTTCTGCAGTGGATATATCTACTTATTTATTTATTTATTTATTTATTTATTTATTGTTATTTATATAGCGCTTTTTCACCTAGTAGACACTCAAAACGCTTTGTTACATCTGACCATTGGAGGCAAGGTGGGTTGAGTGTCTTGCCCAAGGACACAGCGACAGTATGAACTGTAGGGGAGAGTGGGATGTTATGATGGGATGTTTTGAGCCACTGGGTCTTGTTCACAGACTCACTAAAATCCATCTAGCAATTTCTGGTGATCGGCTGAATGTTTGCAGTATAGCAATAAGGCCAGTTATGTGTGTGTTTTAGGTTTAGCCTGTTTTATTAAATGTCAAAAACTAATTTAACCACATCTCAAATGTTCAGAAAAAATAGCCCTCCATGATTTGAGCTTTAATCAGTGAAATAATAAATTTCATTTTGGATGTAAATTGATTGAATGTTTAATGACCACTATATGTAGAACAGACATGTAATAATCCCAACAATAATGCTTATTGTTTAAACACAATTGTCTATAAATAAATAGAAAAAAATATATAAATAATTCTTGGCCGTTCAACCCCAATATTATAAATAAACCTCATATAATTCAACCTTAAACATTTTATCTCGTGTCAATTTTAACAAGATGTACATTCTTCCTGAATGTGTCATTTTCTATTTTTTCCCACAGCCGTGTTGCCATTTAGTAGCAGTGTGTTTGAGCTTCTTTGGCTCGACCAAACGGCTCCCAAAACATCAGGCCTCTGGATTATTAATATTTATCATTTGCACATCCTGCCGTCAATTATTCTCCAGAATGGGATGAGATTTTGTCACTGGCTGAAAAAAAGGCAGGCTGTTTATTTATGAATAACAGGGGCGCCACTCTGGGACATTTTCTTTAGCCCATGCGGCCCGAGGTTGACCTTTGACCCATGTGATGATGACAATGATGTAATGGGACATGTACAGTAGAGAGGCGATGTGTGCCTTTTCCACCCCCCTTCCTGATGGGATACCTTGGCTGGCAGGCATGTAAATGGGTCAGACCTGAGGCATCATAAGGACCTCATTAATTGCTGTTTTACAATGAATGGACTTTTTAATTAGATGAGCCGTTTTGCCCATGAGACAAGAAAACATTTCTATTTCGCCTAAATTCTTTCTCAGTCTATTTCCAGTCAAAGAGTGTCCCTGTTTCACTCTAGTGTGAGCCTGATTATATCAGCACCCTTCTGCTACATCTTTGTCACTCACTCTTTCACTGAGCGGAGATTCTGACGGACAGTGGCAGAGAACAGAACAGCCACGTATGATGGCATGACAGCACAAACACTCAACATCAATACTGGAAGTAAATGTCTTTGAGGGACTTGAATTAATATGCACAAGGAGCTTGGCAGTTTTTATTTTATTAGCAGCAGCAATAAGTAATTCTAGTGAAGAAGGCCTTTCATTTCTAACCACACAGTAATATTAGTATTGCACATTTTTGCTTCTGTAGATAAACAGAAGCCTTACCTCTGTGCACACTTCTTTTCATTTCTGCCTCTAATCTTAGTAAGATATTCCAAACATACATTTGACAAGGCTAAACCTACATATGACCTGGCCTTGTATCACATTGCTCTCATTCTGTTTGTTTTGCGGCAGACGTCCAGAGCAGACACAAACTGTGGACCCCTGCTCCCTACACCATTGTGTACCGGGGGTTAAGTCCCAGCCCGCTCTGACACGAGACAGTGGAGGTGATAAGTCTGTACGTGGGGTCAAGGCTGGGGACCGTACCCAGAGAGAGGATGTGAGATACGCACAGACAGTTATGTTTGTTTTTAGTTCTGAGCCGTACAAAGCCCGAGATAAGACAAATACTACATCAATTCATTTCATCTGGTGATATTATATTTAATAAAGTCAGTGCATATCTAGGAAGATGATACTTATAGAACAATTAAACCCAGAGAAATGAACATTGTTAAGGAATATAAAAAGTTATTGTCTAATTATTTGATATGAATGTTTAATCTGAAGCATAACCGAAGTGATGTTAAAGCAGATGTTTCAGACTGGTTTGTTTATTGTAGGTGGTCTGTGAACAAGGCCAATACTTTCTCATGATCACTGTGTACTTCCCACCAGAAAACCACATATTCTTCCACAACCCCTAACCCTAAACACCACAAGCACACATCCATATGTGGGTTTCCGAGGATACGGCCTTTACCAATCAGGTGGAACTGAATTTACATTTAGAAAAAGACACACTTTTGCTTTTGTATTCTTAAGGAAGGAAGATGCGAGCAGTTTTTGTCTGTGGCAGAAGCCACTGCTGATTGCATTTGATCAGGGCCAAAGTACAGATTTGTCCTAAACACATCCCGTACCGTATTTGTTTTCAAATGTTTTGACACATCTGTGTCACTGATTATTTTAGACACTAAAGTGATTTACACATTTGTAGATCACATAAACAGCTTAAATCGTGTTCATTTATCCAGGTCACGGCAACTCAGACTCGAGTCACACTTAAGTTGCTACAGACAGGACCTGCCCCTCGACTCAGGGTCCAAAGACTCCGGACTTGACTTGGGCTCATTTCTCTAAATTTGCTCCCTCGATTCCCTGGGAGTTAGTCTTTGTGCACCATCTGAAGCTCTTAAAGTTGCACTGAGAGGAGGCATGAGCGAGGATACCTCAGAAGGTATTAGAAAAAAGATGTACTATAACTGAATATATCCAGCTCACAGGTGTGGCATATCAAGATGCTGATTAGAGAGCATGACTATTGCACAGGTGTGCCTTAGGTTGGCCACAATAAAAGGCTGCTATAGTTACACTGTATTGGGGGGGGGGTGTCGAAAACAAACACCTTCTCCAAAGTGCCAGACGCCAATGTTAGCATTTTTCCACTCATGTCAAACTGGTCGAGACACTCAGCAGCAGCTTGTGCAGACGCTTCTCTTTTCCCTTCTCCTCGACACCAGCAGCTCCTTTCTCGTTGCTGATTGGTCAGTGAGCCCTGTTTCTATCCTCTACCTGTAAAATAACCTGCTCCAAAGCAGGCCTACCTCGCTAGAAAGTGAACCAGTTTCATGATGCTGAAAAGCCAGGGTTAAACCTATACTTGCCTTGCTAATTTCCCAATCCTGCTTCGTATTACAGGGCTTTGTGTCTCTCCCAGTATCCACCATAAGGCTCTCAGATTACTATACAGTAAATAGTGGCACCCTTGTCTTTACTATGTTGCAGTAAAGTTGTCAAACCTATTAATATTTATGAATGAATGTCTACATTTCATACATTGTGATGTATTGACTGAGGCATTCCTTTGTGAAAACCACAGGAAAGTTTTTGTCTTCAAACTGATCTGAGTTTAAAGTCAAATTTGCAAAGATAACAGGTGATGTCAATTGGATAATTATATATATTATTGGGATCTGGGAAGTCATTTTAGTGCAAAGATGGAATCTAAAACTATGAGCACCAATTTTACTAGAAATCCATTAGATTTCTTCTTTCTTTTTTCAAAGCAGGGCCTGGAATAAAGACATTCTCCACTCAGTGCGCAGTCATTAAATATTGAAAAGAATCTGGAAATATTGAGTATAAAAGGATATAGATGCAAACTAGACGTAAACAAGACCTTTGACCTCAGCCATACTGCATCAACAAACATCATTCATCTTTAGCAGTTTAAAAAATGTGCTTTTTTGCAGCTGATGAAATTAGATGGAGGCAGGATTATTTGTGCAAACTAAAGTTAAGCTGTGCAGTACACAATTGAAGCCCAAAATGGCATTAATTGTTACTGCACCAAAATTTGCTCTTTTGTTCATATCAGGTCCATGTTTGTTTTCTTTGAGTTTTGCATGAAATATTTATCTAATATGCTAAAATGCACAAAATGGATAATATTTTCACTTGATTTAAGGCAGGTACAATAACACTGAACACTGAGGTCACCTCAAAGAGTCATTTGATGCAGATTACCATCTGGCCGTTTGGATGTAGCTCTTATCTTTGTGGAGAGTTTGCACACATGGCGTGATCTCCTAAATATTCTCCTAAGCTGCCCAGACATCCTTTCTCCAGCAGCGTCTGCCTCTGAATCACACTCCTCACAAGCAGGAAGAGGAAACTGACTGTTCAATTGTGACAAGACAAGACAAGAAATTTATTTTTGCGTTGCCAAATACCACAACAGAATAACCTCAAAGGCCTTGACAGACTGTAAAAAGACCACATACCCCGTCCTTAGACCCCCTTTAGAGTAAGAACATTTAGAAGAAACCTCAGGAAAAGGATGGACAGGTCGTACAGTATGTGCAGTCAGGGCAGGTAGAGTCATAACACCCACAAATATATGTGGGTGTTATGTTCAGTATTGTGCTGGAGTCCATAGAAGAGAACTTTAGGAAAAGGAAGGTGGGCAATCAGTTTGTCTTCAGCCAGGAAGGTGCTCGAAATCTTTTTCCTTATATTAAAAAGACAAAGAAGGCCAATGAAGAGCAAGGTCTAGACTGTCCAGTTTAATAAGTTCACATAAACAAAAGGCTGCATGTCCAGATTGCAATAAAAAATAAGCACCTGAAAGAAGACTTGAATATGAAAGGGTAGCCAGTGCCAAGAAGCCAGGACAGGAGTGTTCTGCTCCGACTTCCTGAGATTAGGTAAAATTCTGGCAGCCTTTTTCATGTGTAAACTGTGAGCACTTTTTTGTTACAGTTTAGAAAACTATGCGTTACAATTATCAAGCCTTTATTAGCCTTTATACACACTAATGTGACAATAATGCCAATCCTCTGTGGCTTTTTAGAAACTCAAGGAGCCATAAACAAGTCCAGCTTAAACAACTAAAGATAAAAAAAAGATGTATTTTCTCAGCTGAACATCCCGGGTCGCCACTCTGCTTAAGAGATCACAGTGGGACCAAAGACCTCTGGTCACTCCAAGCTTGCATTCTTACTGGAAAACAAGTCACATATCTTTTTCATGAACTTGTAATTTAATGTCCTTCTTGCTAAATGTCCGTATACATATTCAGTTGTGACGGATTGGTGCCCTTGATCAGTTAATAATGCAAGAAGTGATAAAAAACATAAGGAAACCAATCTGGAAATGGCTATCACCTGCTGTATTTGAATAAAATGTCCAGTTTCATATTGATTTTGATCAAGTCTAGGTCAGGTTTAATGAGGTGTTAGTCGTTAGGATGTTCACATGTATGCAGCTTTAACAATAGTACATGTTACTCTGCATTGACTTATTTCCTTCTTTCAGTTTTAGGAAGATGCCGATACACTGTTTGCCATCTAATGCCATGTTTTAATATTAGATGCATTTGAGCTTGCTAAGATAGTGATAGTAATCGCTTTAGTACACTGATTAAAATTAAAGAGGTGCTTGTTGTATTGTTGTATATGTTCCTTTACTTTTTTCCCTTCTCGATGCTGGGGGAATAATTCCCCTAAATATTCTCTCTGTGTTCCCCCACCTCCAGTTTTACACATTAAGCACTGGCAATGACCCATAGATAAACCCACATAAACATCTACACAAGAATCACATGACCTACTCCTAAAGAGATGCAACAATAAATAATGTCGTCTATGTGCGTTTGAGTTCACCTGGCTATGTCCCTATACATGCATGCACAGTAGGCTACACACTTTATTCCTGAAAAGATGGGAAATAATCAAATATGGACTGACGGGCTTATTTTGGGATGAGTTTTAGTTTACTACATATAAACTGCTTCTGGTATTTATTTATTGTGATATTGAAGTGTCATGTTAATGCTTATCGGTTTTAAATAATCATAGCCACTAAATATCTCTTATTCTAGATAAAAGAATGTGAATAAGCCTAACAGTCATTGCTTATCTTTGCAAAACACACTGCCATATGATTATTGCTGATATGTAATCTATATATAGATGTAGTCAATGCAAGAATTTCCAGTTATTAATGATATTTTTAGAGAGCAGACTGGTGGTTTGGAAATCAGAGTCTAAAATTAACACACAAGTATCATTGATAGCAGTCTGACGGCACCTGGCTATGTCCCTATGCATGCACAGTAGGCTACACACTTTATTCCTGAAAAGATGGGGAATAATCAAATATGGACTGACGGGCTTATTTTGGGATGAGTTTTAGTTTACTACATATAAACTGCTTCTGGTATTTATTTATTGAGTACAAAGCGCCACACGTCGCGCTGTTCTGTCTCTGCCTTGAGACACCTCCGTGAAGTTGGCCCCCCACCAAAAGGGATTGACCGAGAAGAGCCGGGAGCGCGCAGAGACACGCCGAGTAACGTAGCTGTTCGCTCACAGGCATGAGACTCTGCAGACTGACACAGAGTCAGATGAGATGAAGGTAGGTGAAGGTATAGCGCAATATCCAGCTGTTTGGTCCGTTTATAGCAGCGAGCTAAAGGAAAGTTTCATAAACTCCTCCCTCCGAGTGTTACCATGGAGACCCTGGCCAGCCTTGTTGAGCTTTGATAATGCCCTGTTGTTGTTTTACTTTAGTTTTATTAATTCAAATGAAACACATAGGCTATATGGCGACCCAAACACAGTTCGTTAAATGAAGGTAGGTATCTCAAACAAGTATAAATATATAGGCTAATATTAAATTATCCCTCGTCCTTCTGTTGATAATGTAGGTTCACAGTTCAGCTTAATAAGGAGAGCAAAAATGCATTTTGAATGCATTTATTTTCTACAGTAAGCTATTGTAGACCATGTGTTAGATGATTTATTATTATATTTACCTCTCCCTGCTCCCAACTCTACTATAACAGGTCATGTGACCTTTGACCACCATGTCAAGGCATTTGGCCCACAGGAAACACTGCAGCATAAATTGGTTTTAACATTGCAGAAATATTGTTTTTTGCAGTTAATGCTGGTGCAATATATGGCACAACAAAAATAAGTCACTGTGACAGGCCTAGTTGGTAATACAAGAGCTTTCTTTCTTGTGGCATCCCTGTTAATTTATAAGAAACCAATTCTCTACTGTGTACTTCTTTTGCTCTTTCTGCAGGGCATTTCTTGTTTGAAGAAAAAATTGAGATTTTTAGCATGTGCTTAATAAAGAATGGTTACCCTTTTTTGCAATTTATGTATTGTTTATTGTATTTTATAATAATACTTTATTTTTAAAAAAAATGTAAAAAAGTATTGAAAAAAGTAATTGTTTATACAAAAAAATATTAGATTATTTGAAAACATAATCAATAGATTAATCGATTAATCAAAAAAATAATCGCTAGATTAATTTATAGAAAAATAATTTTTAGTTGCAGCTCTAGAGAGGAGCCCTCTGCAGATAGGAAACCCCTGAATGTAGACACAGCTGTGCGTGATGCTGCAGCCATGTATTATTTACAAGGTACAAACATGGATTCTCCCTTTCACTCCAATTACACACTTTGATAGCCTTCAGAAATCTTTGGAGAGCAAGTGCGTCCAAAAATACACTTTGTAAGCTTCTGCTCCAGGCTGAACTGAACACTTTGTCCTCAATGAAAAGCTGCTGTACACCTTTTTTCTCTTGGAGCAGGTGAGAGATTCTTCAGCGGGGGAAGCCCTTTCTTTTTTTTGCTCAACAGCATGCATCCTTTAATCAATTAAACATATTCAATATTCTCATCCCACAGCTTATGAATTATTCGTATTTCAACATGAGAACAGTGAGGGAAGACACAAGGAATGCCCATAGCCTCATATTATCCTATTCTCCCTCTTGCACTGTTGTTACTCTGGCACAACACAGATAAAAACATCAAATTTGTCCACCTCAGAATCTGTGCTGATGAGAGACATAAAAGTTGAATGACTACCGAGGCTGCACAGTTATACCTAGTTTATCACAAACAACCAGGTTTTTCCCTTGTGAAACTATATTATTTATAAACCAAGAAATGAGACCAGCCAATAGTTTACCTTTCCCCTCACACAACAAAACGATGAAGTGTTTAAAGTCACCAGACGGGCCATTGCTTTTTGCTCCCAGAATTGCCCTCCCTCCCATGACCCTATAGCCATTAACAGGTTGAAATGCATCATTTTATCTCAACCCCTCGCCAAAGCTCCTACTGAGATATTGAAAATGTTGCATCCTATCTATAAATGATGTGTCAGCCTCAGTAATGTTGTACCGTATGTCTTCCTTTTCACTCTGTTTGGACAGCAAGAGACCATTGCGACTTGGAATTAAAATCGATCGAGCTCGTAGTCCCCGTGTGGCTGTGCAGCTGTGGCCCCTGACAGCTCCCACACACAGCTCTGCGGTGTCCCTCGTACGTCTATGTTACGAAAACCGGTGGGACCTGTCTGCACCGAATTTATATATTGTCATTCACGACTGAGAAAACAACATATAGGCTACATTTCAGTTGGCACTTTAACTTCCACAAGCCTGTAATGGATGAGAGGCGTCAGTCAGCGCGTAGATGGAAACCAAGGTAATCACTTCACTCCTGCTGCAGAAATAATCACCCCCTCAGCCTTGGTTTTACCACAGGCTAAGATGGAAAGCGACACCGTACATACAACATTACGTGTGCAGAATACAGATCATGATGCCTATATGTGTGGTTACAATTAATGCTACAAAAAGGGATGGCTTTCAAACTCAGATCTAAGCGACAATCAATTCTCATAAGCCTTTGCTTGATGAAAAACAAATTGTTGCAAACTCAAAACACAAGCTACAATATAGCGCAATGCTGATAATGGAATCCAAAAGTGTTAATTAAACTGCACCTAACTGTTATTTCTGTTGCCTTTTAGAAACTAATAAAAAGCACTAGATGCAGTGAAAATGTAAGTTGATAAAAAAAAAAGTGCACAATTGTAAATCTGTAAATGGCATTCATTACACAACAGCTCACATTAATGTCTATTTTATTCTAGTTTTACAGTGAAGCGTCCCCAAATCCTCTTGGTCTGCAGTGTCCCGTGAGGTTGGTTGAACATGCCCGGTGCTGCTGGTCCGGTGACAGCTCCTGATCACAGTCGGGGTGTTGGCAGCGTGAAACCCTGGCACAGGGGGAGCCACAGGGGGATTTAAAGAGATCACTTCCTACTCTACATGCACAAGCCCACACATTCAATCTGCCACTGCTATGTGAATGCACCTCCCATGATCCTTGGAGTTTATGAACTGTTCCACATTAGGGCTATGATAGGACAGGTGCTACCAACTGTCTTCATAAGCTAATCTATAAGGTCAAGTTGTTGTAGAGAGCTAAAGGACAACAGCCGCTGGCACATTAAGCCACATACACATTCACACTTTCATTTGTTATTAACTATTATTAGATGTCATTGAAATAATCCAACACCAAAGTAACACTATTTTATTACAAACATTTGAAACAATTTGCTTTTTCAAGAGTTGCAACATAACATACTTAACAGAATATGCAAATATACAGGTGGGGGCTAAAATAAAAAAATAAAAATGATGCAGCATTCTGCCTGAGTGACCATTTTCACCTTGTAACTCGTGTTCACTGGAAACTGGCAGCACCAGCTCAGGAAAACTGAGCTTTCTCTTTCCGCCTCACTAACGTTAGTCAGGAGGACATAGACTAACAAGTTCAACTCAATAAGCAAGCATTGTTGAAAAAATGCTTTCAAATTAATAACTCAATAAAAATGGAAAAAGATATGCCTCATTGTATTATAGTGGTTCCGAAGAGCTATTACTGGACAAATACTTTATTTTTTGTGGCCTTGGAGATTCAATAGCAAAATCTCATGCTTTAGCATCCTTATCAGGCGCACCCTTGACAAGTAAATGTTTATCTAACAAGAATGGACTACTCGGACAAGGAAGAAACACAAGACAGGATGTAGAAAGCACTATAGGAAACACACAAGTACATCCGTAACACACAAGAATGTCTCAATTAACAACAGTCCATTTATAGTTATAAATTTAGACTATAATATTTTCAGTGGTTCACAAAAACAAAAGCTTCCCAAATGAATGATGACATTTCGTTTCAATTGTGATATTGAAGTGTCATGTTAATGCTTATCGGTTTTAAATAATCATAGCCACTAAATATATCTTATTCTAGATAAAAGAATGTGAATAAGCCTAACAATCATTGCTTATCTTTGCAAAACACACTGCCATATGATTATTGCTGATATGTAATCTATATATAGATGTAGTCAGTGCAAGAATTTCCAGTTATTAATGATATTTTTAGAGAGCAGACTGGTGGTTTGGAAATCAGAGTCTAAAATGAACACACAAGTATCATCGATAGCAGTCTGACGTTTTATATTTGTCGACTGAAGGCATGCAGTCTCTGATCAGTTCGAACTGGTGCCTTGCGTCATAAAAATGGTGGTGCCCACATCAAGAGTGGGAATAACTTCAACAGAAAGATGCTGTCTTTCGGGAATAGAGCCGCTGTTTTCTCATTCTTACATACTTAAATACTTCACTCTCCCTTGCTTACCTTAACAATAATGATTGAATCAATATCTCAATACAATATTCACAGCTAAATACCTAAATACTGAAAGAAAAATATTCCCAACTATATATGCCTTTTACCAGTTTGAGTTTGTGCTACTGACAGAAGCTTAAATACAGCAGGACAAAAGGACAAAGAGGGTTTTTGGACAACAAAGCAGTGAGATAAGATTGACGTATTTGCCAAAAGCTAAACCCTCTTTGCCTCACTCCCGGGTTGTGTTGGTGTGACCTCCACTATTTTCTTCCAGATGGGGCTATGACTTTTTTTTATAACCCACATCTACTCTCAGCATTATGTTGTTTTTAGCTGTGGTGTATTGGAAAATACACCCTGAAACAAACACAGAAATATAACGAGATCCAAGGTCTTATTTTAGCTCAGAATCTTTGTTCTTTGTCAGGGTCTTTGTTTGGATAGGTTGCTATAATACAAAGGGCAAACGGGCAAAGTTGAGCATGCAGGTAGATGGAAACACCTTCCTCTGTAGCACTGTGGAACAGTCTGCGAAAGCCAACACCGTCTCAAGTCATTTGTTGCTTTATGAAGCATGTGAGGACAAATGTGTCATTAAATAAATACAATGTCTGCTGCCTTAAACATACTCATTGATCTAAAGTCTCTAGAGTCTCTGATGTGTGGGATCATGCGGCCTCTTAGTAAGAGTTTGATTTTTGTACACAATACAAACAAATACATATTATTGCACTCATGCTGAAAGCTATACATTTCATTTTATCTAACTTGTTTTTTGCAGTTTGGTTCCATTACTCTGAATGTCAGATTAAAAACTCCATAAATAAATTCAAAGTTCTTTTAATTTGAAACATTAAAAATAAATTGGTGGGAACATGGCTCAAAGCAGATTTTACACAGGATATTACATCTGAACCCAGTTCTAACCTCACATTTATTTCAGAAGATGGCAGTGCTATGGGTTGTTTGGACAAGTTAATCACTTTGTGTCCTACACAGACTGTAAATTTCACATAATGCCTTGGTACTAGACAGGTACTTTGAACTCTTAATTTTGCAACATTAAATTCTGTCATGTATTTTTCATCCTGGTATTGTGGGAATCATGACTATTGTAAAATTATGGTTGTTTTTGTCTGTCTACATAACCATTCTAAGCTTTATCCTCTTGATATGCAATGGGCCTAATTATATAGTCACATTAAACTTAAGGGTAACATCTTCACATGTGTTTTTAATAACATCAAATAAAAAGTATGTTGCTTTATCACAGCCACAAAAACACAAATTCACAGAGTAGACTACAGATTGTGTAAAGCAAGTACACCCATAGATTGTATATAAATAGAGCACAACGGATACAATTCCTTACCTTGTTTTGACATAAGACACTGACACAACACTGTTGCTACAAGGTTTCTTGGGTATTGTTATTGACATGTACGGTGTTTTGCCTAATCTTGCTGTCTTTTACTTCATAGTTTCAACACAACTGAAATGTTGCAAACTTAAGTGAGCAGCTGAGGGTGTATCTCAGAAAATCAGTTTAACTGTTTGGCGCCATCTTGTTGCAATTGGTTAGTAATGCAGGAGCCTAGTCTGCTGCTGTCACGATTGATTTCCTACAGTCATACAACGTTAATATTTTTTCCCCGAAATATATTTAGACCAGATTTGACTGACTAAAACAAAGTCGACGTGGTAGTAATGGTTTCTTTTTTTTTACTACTTGCTGCGTGTGTGAAAAGTGTTATGCCTAAACCAAATATAATGTGGTTTAAACTTTTTTTTTTGCTATTTTTTCCCCAACACCTCTAGCTGCAAAAACATACCGCCCTCCCACTAAACAATATCACCGGAAGTGTTTTCGGTCACGTGAGTAGGCTTGGAGTCACGTGACCGCGTCGGCAGCAGAGACGCGGAAAAGTAGAAATAGTAGCCCTATGCTTCAGCCCACTATGTGCCTCTGAGTAAAACCTTTGAACGGTGGTACCAGCTGGCCCAAGATGGCAGCGCCCGGACGGTTCGGTTGGTTCCGTGTCTTGTGCTTGAGCGCGGTGATGAATGTCGTGTGTCTTCAGGAGTCTGGAGGCATGCTCTACCCTCGGGAGTCCTCCTCCAGAGAGGTGAAGGAGCTGAACGGGCTGTGGAGCTTCAGAGCGGACATGTCTCCCAACAGGAACGAGGGCTTTGAGAGGGCATGGTACAAAAGTCCTTTGGCAATGGTGAGCTGCACGTCTGTTTGTTTAGGATTTGGCATCATCTGCTGAACAAGAACATACAGTGACAAAGGGTCAAAAAAACAAAACAACTTGCTCAAGACCACAAAGCAGATAACATGCGTTGCAAAAGTAGGCTGTTCTTAAACCAAAAGCTCCATATTTCCTCCATATCCAAGTGTTGACTTAGTTGAAATGAAATAATTGGCATGTGTAAGTTCTTAATGTAACAGCTAAGCCGTGGAAGATGAACAATCTGTTATCTGTCTAATAAGCTGTTTATATTTTAATACTGACATATGACATATCTTTGGCTATGTTTGTTAGAGGAAGTCAGCATTACACATTTTGTTGGTGTCATATCTAGCTTCCTATCTTAATTTAGAGCAAGATTCCACTGCGCTTTGTTACGAAATATTTTTTGTCTACTCAGCAAGTATCTGACCTAAACTATTGGGACAGTTGGTCATTTGCATTTGACGAGAAAGCCCAACTATTCGTTGAAATAATTCATTAACCACTTCCATAATTGGGTAAATGTACTATTAAGAAAACTCAATAATGGCTTTTTTGTTTAGACTGGTCCAGTAATTGAAATGCCAGTTCCTGCCAGCTACAATGACATATCTCAGGACTCCACTCTTCGAGATTTCATTGGCTGGGTGTGGTACGAGCGAGAGGTGGTGGTGCCTGCCCGCTGGGTCGCTGATGAAGGAACAAGAGTGGTTCTCAGAATTGGAAGCGCTCACTATTATTCAGTCGTGGTGAGTATCATTCATGCAATACCTTATTCTTCCTGCGAGGGTTGCATTTTCCGTATCAGTGTTTTCATATTTGCATGCAACTGTGAACCTTTTACAGTGGGTGAATGGCGTGCAAGTTACAGAGCATGAAGGTGGCCATCTTCCTTTTGAGGCCGAGATTGGGAATGTGATTCGTGAGGACTCTGCTATGCCTTGCAGGGTCACTATCGCTGTCAACAACACTCTAACGCTAACCAGTCTACCTCCAGGAAGCATCACATACATGAATGACCGCACTAAGTAAGCGAATGTTAGCTGTTGAGTATTGACTAAAGAGGAAAGACAGAAATACATTGTGGCATTGTTTGATTTAATAATATTGTGCTAATTCCAACCATTCAACAGATATCCTGAAGGTTTTTTTGTGCAAAGCACCTCCTTTGATTTCTTCAACTACGCTGGGATCCATCGCCCTGTGCTGCTGTATACTACACCCAAGATCTATGTGGATGACATCACTGTGGTCACAGGCTTTTCAGACAACATTGGTAACAATATATTAAGAATACGCAACATTGAGCTGGAAGTTGTATATTATTGGTGAATGCTCTCATTCCTGGTCAAGTTCATATGCTTTTCCACAAACACTTATGACTTCATGTCTTCAGCTGTATCTCATATTGGCGTCACGCTAATCCAAACAAGACAAAGACGTCACTTTACAATACATCTTATCACTGTTCTCGGACTCTCTGTTCTGCAGACTTAGTGGCATTCACGTAAACTCAATCACATCCACAACTGACACGTCGGCTCATTACACGTCAATCCACGACCCTGGAGGTCAGAGGCGATAATGTACACCTCTACACCTATTGTTGCATGTTGTCTGATTTGTTTCATTTGTGCAAGAATTAAACCAGTCTTCCATTTCTAAATTACCTGTCTGTGATCCTAACCTAACAATTATATTGACACATACTGCATAAACGTACAAGGCCAATGCTAGTGCCAGCATAATAAACACTAACAACTGTGACTTCTAATTTCAGGTGTCGTTAACTACAAGGTATCCATTAAAGGTGCCTCCACAGCCAGCCTGAAGGTCACGTTGATGGACAAGGACAACCACTGTGTAGTCACCTCCACTGGGCCATCTGGTCAGCTCAAAGTGCCGAACGTCAAGCTGTGGTGGCCATATTTGATGCATGATAATCCAGGGTATCTTTACTCTTTGGAGGTACAATAAAATAACTCGCTTGATTATCAAAGAGTCTTTGTTGCAACCCAAAAGATGAACCTTAAAAGTACATTTCTCTGTGTACAATAATGTATGATGCATAACGTAGTTTTGATTTGTGTGTAGTGTTTAAAATGACTTTCAGTTAAACAAGATAATATTATATTTCTACATCCAGGTCAGCATGACGGCTTCAGATGGACAGGTGATATTTGAGGATGTGTATGGCTTACCTGTTGGGATTCGCACTGTGAATGTTACCAGCACCCAGTTCCTCATCAACAACAAGCCCTTTTATTTCCATGGAGTCAACAAACATGAGGACTCTGATGTGAGTACTACTAGCGGGAGACATACTCTTTCTATTTATTCTGAAGACGCTGTCAGTTAAGATAAATGAAATAACAACTTAAAACACCTGATGTTTCAGATTCGAGGAAAAGGCTTAGACTTGCCCCTGATTGTCAAAGACTTCCATTTGATCAAGTGGTTGGGGGCCAACTCGTTTCGCACCAGCCACTACCCCTACGCTGAGGAGATCATGCAGATGTGTGATCGCCATGGCATTGTGGTGATAGATGAGTGTCCGGGGGTTGGCATCAAAGACATGTAAGGGCCTCTTCTTTAGTTTAACCTGTTTAGATTTACAAACATGTTCATTGTGAATACATTTGGAATGGAAAGAAATTGTCTGACAATCAAATGTGTGTTTTCTGTGTTCTCACCTTCAGTCGTAGTTTTGGAAATGCCTCTCTGGCCCATCACCTGTCTGTGATGGACGAGCTTGTACGTCGAGATAAGAACCATCCTTCTGTGGTCATGTGGTCAGTAGCAAATGAACCGGCAGCAGAGATGCCTCCTGCTGAGTTTTATTTCAGGTGAGTCCAGCTACACTGTCTGAAACGTTGACTCAATGTTAGTACCTCCTACATTTACATAATCATTAACACGTTTTTGTTACCCACGTCACTTTAAATGTACAGTGACTAAAAGCTTGATAAATATTTGAGGTACTGCTCAAAGGTGTGAATGTGTTTGCGTTGAGGGCGACAGTGTTCCAGTGACATTTCAGTCAGAGCCTTTCCCTGTACTCTGAGGAATGTAGCAAGAGAAGTCACTAAGCTGCCTGAACACAAACACCTGTACAAATGCATGACCTGCTGATACAATGAGTGTCTGAGTGAAACAGAAATCGCTTTTTGTCAATTCAGAGCACAAATAAGACGACAAAGACCGCACATGGGAAATTTAGAAATACCAGTATAATACTTGCCAAAATGAAACGAATCAGGTACAGGTGATTTGCTTAAATAGAGATTACAGCATATGAAGTTTTTATACTTCTCTCACTTCCAGGCTTGTCGTTGATTGATGTGTAATGAGCTGATGTGTCAGTCATAGATATGATTGAGTTTATGTGTATATGCCACTAAGTTTTGCAGAACAGAGTGTCCCTGAACATTGATTAGATGTAGTGCAAAGGGATGTCTTTGTCTTGACATGAAGTCATAAGTGTCTGTGGATAAGCATATGAACTTGACCAGGAGTGAGATCATTCAGCAATAATATACAATTTCATTGACATGATTCATTATTACTGTATACAGTGCATATAAGAAATAATTTGTTTTCTTTTCCCAGGATGTTAATAAAGCATACAAAAAATCTGGACCCAACACGTCCTGTTACCTTCATCACAGACAGTAACTATGCTAGAGACAAAGGGGTGAGTTGACACATTGGAAACAACAAAACTATTATATTTGTAAAGGTATAAATACTTTTTTTAAAACAAAGTCAAATGTGAGCTGTGCTTTAAAAAAGAAAATTGATTCTTATGGTGTTAAAACATTTGTTTTATTTGCTTGAATCTAGTTCTGCCTCTCACTTTCAGCTCTAAATCATTTTTGACAAGATCTGGTGACAGAAGTACAAGCTGCAATTTCACACCTCACGTAGAAACTTAAAAGGCTCCTTTTACTGGGTTCTATGGAACTTTAAATGTCTATTTTTCTAAGACAGACAAATAAAAAGCATTATGTTCAAACATCATTTTAACTTGGGTGTTTCATTTTCCACTATACACAAATTTTAAACAACACACCTTTTTAAAATGTGTATGTGTAGGTCAATGTAGATTTGTGTGAGCAGTATAAGAATCTCTTGAAAAAACACTGTTTTGTGCATCTAACAAATTAGTTTTTGTGATGTGTTTAGGCCCCCTATGTAGATGTAATCTGTGTGAACAGTTACTTCTCTTGGTACCATGACCCAGGCCACTTGGAAGTCATACCAATCCAGCTCAACACACAGTTTGAGAACTGGTTTGGAATGTACAAGAAGCCCATCATTCAGAGTGAATATGGGGCAGACGCAGTTTCAGGAATTCACAGTGTAAGCATATCACGTTTTATAGAAGCTGTGATTAATCTACACTGTTTTAACTCACTAGACGATGCCATATTGTTTCCGTTTTTCTAGGATCCACCCATGATGTTTACTGAGGAGTACCAGAAAGCCGTCCTGCAGAGTTACCATGACGTGTTCGATCAGAAGAGAAAGCAGTATGTGATTGGTGAACTCATCTGGAACTTTGCAGACTTCATGACTGCACAAGGTATCACAGTTGGCCTTAAGTGTTCTTCTACATGCATTCTTCTTCTAATTCTTGATGGCATCATGTTTGTGTGCAGGCATTACTCGTGTGGTGGGGAACAAAAAAGGTATATTTACCAGGCAACGGCAACCCAAAGCAGCAGCATTTGTCCTGAGGGAGAGGTACTGGAGGCTGGCAAATGCAACAGGAAAGTTACCTCCTTGGACCAAGTACCCCTGCTCACACTGATCGCAGCCCTTATGGATAAGACCATGTTAGGACTTGCAAAGACTGAGCCTGGGGAGGAAATGCTGTCATGGGTTTTTATTTAGTTTTATTGTTCTGTACCAGTAGCAGCACTACTCTGCCTCATCGAAGGAGTTGAACTTGTTTACTTGAATGTACTTGCAGTGTTAAGCTGTCACAGAATCGCCTGATACAGAGACACAAACTTGGAGCTTTCAATTGACATCAAAGTAAATTTATGCAAGATAACAAATGATCACATTCTATAGCTTTTAGTGTTAAAGAATATACAGTTTATTTGAATGTGTCTTTTAATAAAAAATATTTTGTTTTTTTCTTTGTGCCTCTTCAACTGTGCCTCTTCAAACAAATTGTTTGCACTATGTAATGAATGCTAGAATATTTCATATTTTTTATACATTTTAAGAAGCAGAACATGTACTTTTAAATGAAATCTGTAATAAATCTGACCAAATTATCAATATTTCAAAAGTGATTTTCTTTGTCCAAGATTTACATTCACTTAAAGGTAACAAAGGGCTGAGCTTTGTGGACTGATTGGTTTTAAAGGATTTTCTGAAGGGATGACTTGGCTTCTGGTCTCATTGTCTGATTAACCTTTGTGTTACAACTGGACATAAGACTGGGCTTCATGCTTGTACTCTACAAGCAATGGTTTAGTAGCTTTTTTAAGTCTTCTATTTCGGCTCCATGTTTATTTGTTTTATTTGTCTTGATCTACCAGCTCTGCCACAGCTGTAGTAAAAAACAGTAACATTGTCATTTGCATGACTATACAAGTGAGATGTTTCAGAAAGCTAGTTTAGTGGAATTACAACTCGTACTTAGTTGCCAAGAATATATAGTCAGTAAATGACAGAAACTTTCATTTACATACAGGCTTGAGCAGCTTGTTTTTACTGTAGGGTTTACTGTAGTCGGTAATCTTCATGTTTTTATTGTCTGCAGTGTCGGGTATTAGTCAGACCATTCAAGTGTTGAATACCAACTATCAACTCCTTCAAAGGTTTGCAGCAGCAGTTAAAAGCAAATGTTTCAGTTTCCTGCACATTCAAATGAAATTGTCAATTATATTCATTTGCACTATTTTATTCAGTTTTTATTTATTTCAAGGACTAAAGATGACAGGTTGTTTCTTGAGGAATGTTTTAATGGTAGCTCATTTCCACTTGACAATGAAACAATGTTTTACGTCATACCTTTCCACAGTTTCCTTTAGTTGGATTTGAACTGCTTTCTTGTACCCTTCTAACATCCCTGTAACGTTTCCATGTAAGAAAATACAGCATTTAAAAACATATTTGGCAATACAGAAGGAAACCCAGTTAAGTTTTTCTCCACAAAGAAATTTAATAAACAGTTTATGCTGACACATGGATTCCAAGCCCTCCAAACTCACAATAACAGTCTATACAGCTAAAGGGCATAATTAATGAAAAACAAATAAGAACATTACAATCTTTAAGTTTATACAGAATGTGTTCTTTGCTAACAAACATGTTCTAGCAATAGAAATGGAGTTTATGAAAGGAAAAAGAACAGCCTTTTATTTGACACGGCATTAATCTGGCAATTCTGAATGGACTTTTTGCACCAGTTATCCAATTTTTGGGAATGACTAATTTATTAAATTAAATTTTGAGCAAGGCAAGCAGAAGTCCCAGTTGCAGTTACCATTCCTCATTTTACAAGGCTATTACTGTTGCTCGTCTTTGGCTCAAGGCCTAGTGATCACGCAGAAGGCACTTTTGTTGGCATTGGTGATGCAACTAACATGGCAGTTATACCTTAGGGCCTGATGAATATTAAAGAAAGTGTAGTGCTCGTTATTGGACCAACATTTTTAAACATTAATTCACACAAACAGTGATTGTTGTACCAGCCAACTGTCAAACTTCAGATTCGGTAACCCATCTCTCAAATGTAACTGCACACATGGAATGAGGAATACGACAAGTTGGGTCCACAGATCCACAGCAAAAACTAGGAAGTCATGTCAATTTGGAGACAGGACATGTGCAGACAAGACCACATCTGAGAATGCACACAGGTTCAAGACAAAAATATATAGTTGGTATATCTCCGTTGGTAAAAACCTAATGTAACTGACAATACTGTTTCAGAAGAGCTTTAAAAAAAAAAACTTGGAAGTGGTGCAAAACCTTGAATTGCCCAAGCAGTGTCTTGAAAGAATTACTATCTCTGTTCTTTTACTAAACTGTGATCTGTAGTACTGAAAAAGATGACATTCCTGTCTAGGTTTGATGATGCAACAGTACATATGCTTTATAACTATTGCCATAACCAGTGTGTTATTTTAAAGCTTACCCAAGTTTCAATAAGTAAAGGTCAATTTGTTAATAACAACATATTCAGAATAAGACTAGCAGTAAATGGCAAAAATGTAAATTTTTCCATTTACACACATTAACCAGGGCCACCGCTCACAAAAGGATGTATCGTACTGGGCATGGTGGCTTAAGGTGATAAAAACTACAGACACACTGGTCTACACCTGGCTGAACATTACTGTACCATGTATCTGTGAAGTGAAACACTTGGGAGGAAGATGATCTTACAGTTTATACAGAAGAATTACAAATACTGTGGGCCCATACCATGATCCAGCTCTAAGCAAACATTTAAGTCAGATTAGCCACTGTGTGAAAAACTTTAGTGTCTACAGCTGTTCATGGAAAACCGCCTGGATATCTTTTCTATGTGAAGAAACCCTACCTATGGCTTAACATGCTTTTAGTGTATGTCCATCAAACAAGAATTAGTCAATTTTGTTCCTGTGAATGAACTGTAACTCAAATAGAAAAGATCACTGTTACCGTTCATTTGACATCACATGTACACAGGCCTCTGACAGTGAACAACAGCCAGATGAGAAATACTAACTAAGATGCCCCTGCCACCAGTCACAGTGTAGCAGCCTTTGCTACTTCGTTAGACTCTGCTAGGGATGATGAAAAAACACTTCACTGGTGCTGTGATGTACAAAAACAGTTCAGAAAAATAAAGCCTTGGACATTTGAGAATAAAACAAGTGTTAACATGGCATGGTCCCCACCCAACCCACTCCTCCAAAAATAAAAATAAAACATAATATTTCACTCCTTTAGGCACATAAGTCTTAATGGATCCCACTTGTGTGGTGGTCAGGAATGGTTTTCACATCGCCAAAGGGTTCAAATACAGACTTCTGTTCAGTGGCTTCAAATGCAACAGTAACCACTTAACTCACAGAAGTTCACACTACTCTGAACTGCATGCCAAACCAGGCTTACAGAAAGTAATGATGCCCCACACCAGCCGTGGGCGCATCTCCAGACTTATTCACCTAACTATGACCTTGAGTGCTTTTTTTAAAAACCGATTTACCGAGGTCTTTAATTCCTTAAAGGTCTGAGACAAGACTAAATTACAATCTAGACTGGAATATTGCTTGTCAGCTATTTACAGAATTGCAAAACAAACTATCCGACTGATCTATGCACAGTATCTGACATTGTTGCGTGCTTACTTTTAGTGGTCCTCATAAGTGTAAACATAAAAAGAAAAAAAAAACCCACTACTTTTAAGTTTTGCCCCCCACCCTGCCACAGGACCATATATATCTGCTAAATTGTTTCATACCTAATAAGTGTTCTAAATTAGGGGCCCATCAATCCTTCATTTTAGTGCAGGCCCACTGTGCTGTAACAGGACTTTTCTAACCAGTGCACCCCTTTAAGTGTAATGTCCCACTTTCTTCCAATTTGCAATCCTTTTTGTTCAAAACAGAGCAGTCTTCCATCGTTCTGTATTGTGCCTCTGCTTGCTTGAGTTTGACGAGATTCCCCACACCCACACAGTCAGCCCGTCCGTGATTACAATGTTAAACCATGAAAAAGAAAAATTTAAAGACAATATTCTTTAACTTTGTAATTCTTCCGTGTTTGCAATCAACACTGAGGTGTCAGGCCCAACATTTAGTTAAATTTCTTCATTTTATGTTTGAACACACAGCAGAATAAACATTGTTTGGAAGCAAGGTCTCCTGGTGGCAAGTCAAATGTTCAGAGGTCACATTTTTTTGTCTCGTTTCTTGTATTTTTTTCTCTTGCCGTTCTCCACAGCTTAGTCCTGTTTGGTCTGAAGCTGCTGCTTCCAGGCCTCATTCAAGTAAACTAGTCGCTTGTAGTTGAGAATAAAGAGAATGAAGTTCAGAGCATATGTGGTGATGCAGATGACGCAGAAGTCCTTTAGGACAAAGTAGAGGATGTAGCCCAGGTAGAGTGAGCCCATCACTGACAAGATGGAGGTCATCATGAGAAAAGGGCAGCCATTGCGCTCACAGTCATTCCTACGGTGAAAAACACAAACTACAGCTTAGGTAAAAAATAAATAAATAAATAAAAAGAAGTGAAAGACACTTTTATACACAGAAGCAATTTGATGACGAGTCTGCCTTTCTCTGTGCTTCAGACAGTTCTCCTTTTATATATATTCACTCCCCTTTATAATGGCTTGAATCCCAGATAAACTGGTCATACTATTTTTATGTCACATGAGGTGTAGTCATAGCTCTAAGACAGTGTTAATGCATGCTGACTTTCATCTGGTTTTGTCACATTTCACTATTCAATACCTTCTCATCGTGCAGACAGCAAGCCCCATGTTTGTTTGCAAAATAGTAGAGACCCGCTGCCTCACAAACATTGCAACAGTTGAGAGTTTTGACCCAGTGTGGCATTTTCTTTAATATGGAAATCTTGACCCGCTGTAGCAGTTTAGCTTAACTGGGCCTCTATTGTGTTAGTCAATGAGCGCTAACTGCTAAAGCTAAAAGGGTCACTTGTTCTGTGCCAGCACCAGGTGGCAAGGCAAGCCTATAGGCCACTCGGCGGGCAACATGTCAAACCAGCATGACCAAGGCCACATCAGTGATGACCTCCTCTGGAAAAATAAACATGCGACTGTAGGGGACCATATATGTCACACTAGCAATGTGAATGCATAAAATAAATATACATGAAATGCTTTTCATTTTGCTACCAGAATCCTTTTATGTGGCCGATCCAAAAGTTCATAATCCCCCATAATTCTTTAAGCATTTCTAACCTAATGTGTTATTCAGTCTTAGTTTTACAAACATTTATTGCAGAAAGTATCTCAAATCTGCTCTGTTTGTGATTAGGAGCATAAAGCTTGTCTTGTAGCAACTTCCATAATGCTGTTGTTACCCCGAGCTTGACGAGGTTAACTTTCAGCACAAGTGGTGTTTTTTGGATCATAGCGTCAGAAAATGAATGAGTCATCTTCAAATCTTCAGTAACTTTTGGAGCATAGGAATTATGTGTGTCAAGATTATTGTGATTTTGGATATATGAGATAGAAGGCAAAAGTAAAGTGAACGCTTACCTAGTAAGAGCTGAAAAGCATAAAAGACAATCCCATAGACACTGTTTGGTTGGTTCAGTGCGCTGTCGTTTCCAAAAATTGAGCCCAAGAGTCCAAAACCTCGACCCCACCTAAACCAGAAAAACACCAACAAACACATCAATTTTACAACAAATTGATGATCATTAACAAATAATCTAATTTCAGAGGTGTAAACAAATAGAGATGCCACCATCAACTTGTGTCTAATTCAGTCTTTTTGAAATGTATTGTTTGCTTAAGGAATTCCACTGTATGTAAAATTTATGTCACACCTGTTTTTACAAACATCTCCTATAACTAGACAAGAGCTTTCTCTGTCACTTCTCAACAATATAATATGTCACTGGATGGTTACATTCCTTTTGTGCAGCAGGTCTTAAAACAGAATTTCAATAGGTGGGGTTACCTTGATGCTACATGCCTACAACAAAGCTGGAATGACTACTTGCACAGGTTGTTTATTATATGTTATATAATGTAATGTAGATTTATTATGGATGTTATAGACAAATGAACTTGTCTTTGAGACCGTTTGTACTGGATACAGGGCATTGGGGTGTATCACTTATTATACTATAAGATTACTATACTTGGTTTGATTTTTGTTTCTTCCCCAAACCACCCAGTGTTTGCGGAATCCCCCCACTGACCTCTGGAGCAGCTCTGCTCTCTGTCTCAGAGTTAGGGTTAACAACCCCTCAACTTTAGCCCAGCTAATGACAAGAGCATGACATCTAACAAGAATGTTCCCCAATCAGGTAATATATTCTGTTAAGCATATCATTCGATAATAAACTAACTATATATACAACTTTATGTATAAAGAAGTAAACAGAAATGATTGCACTCATCCAGTCAATTACAATAACATTATACACCTAACTGTCGTTAACTTTAGTGCTAAAGTAGCTGTTATTTACGAGTCAAGAACATAATTTAACAGGTAAAAATTATAAACTATTAAACTAAATCATATTTAACACTCTGATACTGTATAGCTGACTGGATTATAAGGGCAACGAAGAAAATGAGTTGCGTTAGCTCACGGATAGCACAGTTAGCTTTGAGGAGCTACAGAGCTAATGATGTTCTCATTACGATCAGAGTAAGCAAACAATGAGAATGAAAAACAGTTCAAAGCCGGTTGGCTCTAATCGTATCTGGCTTTAGTTAAGGTTGGTTACAGGAAAATGATGTCCGAAGTGACAGTTTAACGCGCTCAGCCCTTCCCAGTTTGCCACAAAGCAGCATCTTCATTGAGCGCCACTGTCGGCGCTCTTAGCTCAATTCAAAATTACCTTGAGCTGAACACTTTAGAGCAGCTGACCGCGCTGCTCAGATCGCACATCGCCGTGTAACTCGGATCCCGAGCCTTTTCCCTCTCGACATGAAAAGCATATAGAGACAAAAGGATGCCTATGACGCAGACGACAAGCCTGGCTATTCTTTCCCACCGAGGGGTGGACACTCTCAGGACGGGCGCCGCCATCACTCTGTGGCCTAGCTGTGGAGACACGCATACAGACGCAGTGACTGCCTCTCACAGACTGGACGGTAACACGGCAGAGCAGCGACGTGGAGGTGCGTCAGGACGTAGACCTACCATCGCGTCAGGGGCGGGAGCGCACAAAATAAAACACGGGTTTAATATCTGTTATCAAATTCAAATATACGTGCACTGTAATTATTTAATGCAAATGCCAAAAATAAATAAATAAATAGCAAGTGCTTGAACATTTAAAAAGGGAGGTTGTGCAGTGTATTGTACTTTATACATAGGGCCAGGGTATTACCCTTTTTTAACAATCTATGGGAATTACATGAAAGTTGCTTTGGAAAGCTTGGCTACCAGCCCAAATTCAAGCTAGTGTTAACGCGAACATGGAGTTGGGGCTATTCCAAAAGACTTTATCAATTCTGAAATCAACAGGTAGAGAGCTGAGCTTATATATCTAGAGGGGGATGTTTTCCCTGAAACCAAACCTGATGAACCAGACTGTTCTGGTCTGGTTTGTTGTTGTTGTTTTGTTGAACAACAAATACAGCACCTGAATGGAGCAGTGGCACTAACGACTCACCTGAGTATTAATGACTCTCACATCAAGAGTCACACTTCCCTTTCATGGCCAACGACTATGAGACCAGAACAGCCTGGTCCATTATGTTTGGATTCAGGGGAAACTCCTCCCTCTAGAGATATAAGCTCAGCTCTCTTACCAGTCGATCTCAAAGTTGATAAAGTCTCTTGGAATTAGAGACGAAACGTCTTCACCTTGAAAACTGAGTCCAGATGCTTTTATTTTAACTTTTTTTTCAAGATGTCCTGGATGACTGAGAACCTTCACAAACATACTTTGGAGTTCTATTTTTCAAGCGTATACACGTCAATCTTCGGAGCTACAGCAGGGAAACAAAGGAAATAAACGCATAAAACTCAAAATTAGAGCTCAGTAAAACAAAGTAAAACAGTGACGTAAACCGTGTGACCATTGCACCAGGGACAATGAGAAGTTATTCTTGAGGTGCAGTGATTAAAATTACTTTAGGCTACGACCCCAAACACCCATTTTACAAGGACAATGTAATGAAGGAGAAGACATATGGGCTCAACAGCCACAACTTTGAGTAGCCTAATTACCAACAGTACAGATGTCTCAGTAACAAAAAACATAATCTGAAATAAATTATTTGATGATTTCGTACCTAACACGTTTGAGGAAGCGAGAATATCTATAAAACTATGATGAAGTCAGCCAAACAGAGGGGGGAGAGCCACAAGCGACGCTGACGTCCTTGGTGTGAATTGACGCTTTTAAATATACGCGCGTAAAACGACTACGCCTACGCAACATCCCGCGGCGCGTACGCTTTCGGTGAAAAAATGATAACGCGATAACGGCGTGCTTCCGCCCAGCAATGATTCAATCGAGCCCTGAGAAAAAAAAAAACTACAGCGAGGAAACATCTTCTTTCACAAACTTTCTTCTATTGAATAGTTTTATTTTGTAATTGAGAATAAGAATCTTAAACCAGCTGCGGACCAGGCTGAATACCTTCATAGGTTTCCATGGTGATTGAGTCTGACTCACGATGAGCCTTGTTTGATGGAACAAACAACAAAATAAGCCAGACCTATCAAAATAAGTCTAGCGCATTGGGTAAGCTCGCTTCATGGAATACCCCCTAATCCGCCAGGTGTCAAAATAAAAGCATGTGATGACCTTCTATGAACTGAGTATATGTTTATTTTCACAGTAAAAGCTTTATTTAGTTGTAAAACCATATTTCAACTAAACTGGGGGTGTGCTGACGGTCATCTTCTATTGGAAATAGCTATACATAAGTATAGAAACACGTTTCTAAAAATTCTGAACTGTCCTGTTAGAAATTTACACACGCAAACTTCAATAATTGAGCAGAATCCCTTTAGTAGCGCAGCCGTGATCACGTGACCACGGGTATATAAACACTGGTGACGTTATGTTTACTTGTTCTGAGGCTTTTCTGGCATAAAGCAGCTGCCTTTCTCCTCATAATAATGGCGACAGATATTGAAATATTGGCTTCTTTCGAGGAGGCATTCTATGACCAGTATGAGTACTACAACCTTCGTGAGTATCAGTGTCACGCCGGGGGAAAAGGACGAACCAAGAGAGAGATCGAGCTCAACACCAACCGCCATTGTCCCTCTGGCCACGAGAGAAAGCTCGCAGAGAAATTCTACAACAGCGAAATGAAGCGCAGGAGAACTAAGAGCTCGTCTTCTTGAAGACTTTCGCGACAAATGGGCAAGTGTTCGGTGTTTTTTTTTGTTGAGAAGTAATTGTGTTTCAGTAGGTAAAGAAACAAAGAATGAAAGCTTTCTACAGGACTGTAACAATGTCTAGAGGAACAAAACATTCAAAGTCGACCTTCAAAATTTACTTCATACACTAACGTGTGTGTGTGTGTGTGTGTGTGTGTGTGTGTGTGTGTGTGTGTGTGTGTGTGTGTGTGTGTGTGTGTGTGTGTGTGTGTGTGTGTGTGTGTGTGTGTGTGTGTGTGTGTGTGTGTGTGTGTGTGTGTGTGTGTGTGTGTGTGTGTGTGTGTGTGTGAGATGTTATAAATACGAAAGAAAATATTCATCAAATAATGTGTGTTTGTGACCATTCTGTTTCCTTTTCCACAGATTCCACTTGGATTTCAGATATTGACCAAGCCAAATGTTTATGTGTTTGCCTGACCCAGTTACTGGAGTGTGCTGACACCAAGAATCTTTACGAACAGCCCTTGTTTCAGGACCATATCTTGTTACAAGACTGCTCTAATGTTACAGCTGAGCAGGAATAGTATAATGAAGAATAGTGTTCATCAATACAAGTCAGTGTGTGTGCATGTGTGATGTATAAATATATAGTTATTGTGGAGATGCGTTGTATTTTAAATCAATAGTGATGTTTTAAATATATTATAAATTTGAAAAACATTTAAAAAAGCAATTGCATTTAAGACCTATGTTGAGTCTTAATGTATTCCTTTTAAGTCTACTTAAATACATTTCTTCAATATTGTGTGTTTTTAATGAATGAATAAGTAATGTAAAGCAATCGATGTAGATGATAAACTATCACTTTTAAATTAAATAATTGCATTCAACAAATTTCTTTCTTGTCTATTTTCAGTCTTACAAGTCTTACGGATAGTTCAATATTTTGTGACTCTGGTTTGGAGCCTTCTCTTTAAGCACAGCATGAAACCCCTTTAACCCCTTTACCATTGACTGTGCTTTTATGTTGAAGGTGCATATTATACAGGATATGGTACCTTAATTCTTCCTTGTAGAATTAAGCTTGCCCGTTCTTACTGGACTAGGTTGAGGGTTTGGTTTGACAATTGGAGAGCTGGTGAAGAGCCACAGATTTAATAATATTCAACTTAGTCCTGCAGTAATAAATATTGTAATGTTTTGAATTTAAAAAAAGACTTGAATGACAAATATTGTCTTTCATTTTTCACAGACATAGCATTTTGACAACATGGCAAGAAGTCTGGAACAATGATTACAAAGGCAAACTTTATTATAGAATCCGAAAAGTCTGTTATAAATAAAGCATGTACACACAAATGAGAAGACACTGTTTTTAAACTTGGTCATACTGGTTTAAATTACACCCTCTATGGAATAAACAAAGCAGAAACTGATAAATGTGATGTGTGTGTGATATGAGTACACTACTGGAGTGTACGAGCTACAGTGTTTGAGAGAGAGAGGGAGAGAGACTAGAACATCCAGGGTTTATTAGGATAAATGGATATGCAGAAATTGATTCTGAGAGCTTTATTTTAATTTTTATGTAATTATGGTTTGATTTCTTGACTGTAGCATTTTCTCAAAGGCTGCGTTGCATACTCCGATACAGGAGGTGGCGGAATGCAGCGCTAGTTTGTAGTTTTCCAATTAACGGTAAAAGAAGAATACTTCCGGGTAGAAGCAAACATTAGACAACCAATGCATTAGACACGCGTGGAGCTAAACCAAACAGACAATTTCGAGGTTTTGAAGTTTCTTTTAAGTCACAAAAATGCAGTTATGCTGTGTGTGCACCGAACAGACGACAAAATACAAGTGTCCAGCCTGCAAGATAAGATAGTAAGTAGCTTGCTTCTTCATCCCAACTGAGTTTGCGATGTAGGCTATGCTAACTTCAAGTATTAAACGGAGCAGTACAAATTTGTTGAAGTTGTAAAGTTGAAACTCATACCAACATCACTGATGTGTTAATACTGAAAAGTAAAACGAGTGTGGGAATCTCAATACTATGTTATGTAAATTATTTACTACGAACCTAATTGTTCCTTTTAAAAACATCAACTTTTTCTTGTAGTTGTTCTCTGGGTTGTTACAAGAAGCACAAAGGTAAAGTGTCTAAATGTATGTTTGTTTTTTTTATTGTTTTGTCAAGCTGTTTATATTCTCTTTTTCACTTGCAGATACTTGTTTTCCTGTTCAGCGGCCTTCAAGTATAACTTATAACATCAAGGCAGCTGTAAACACAGGTGCAGTAACGATTGTACCCAGTTACTGTTGGTCTATGTACACTCACCTAAAGGATTATTAGGAACACCATACTAATACTGTGTTTGACCCCTTCGCCTTCAGAACTGCCTTAATTCTACATGGCATTGATTCAACAAGGTGCTGAAAGCATGCTTTAAAAATGTTGGCCCATATTGATAGGATAGCATCTTGCAGTTGATGGAGATTTGTGGGATGCACATCCAGGGCACGAAGCTCCCGTTCCACCACATCCTAAAGATGCTCTTTTGGGTTGAGATCTGGTGACTGTGGGAGCCATTTTAGATCAGTGAACTCTGTCATGTTCAAGAAACCAATTTGAAATGATTCGAGCTTTGTGACATGGTGCATTATCCTGCTGGAAGTATGGGTACATGGTGGTCATAAATGGATAAACATGGTCAGAAACAATGCTCAGGTAGGCCATTTAAACAATGCCCAATTGGCACTAAGGGACGTAAAGTGTGCCAAGAAAACATCCCCCACACTATTACACCACCACCAGCCTGCACAGTGGTAACATGGCATGATGGATCCATGTTCTCATTCTGTTTGTGCCAAATTCTGACTCCATCTAAATGTCTCAACAAAAATCAAGATATTAAATCAGACCCGGCAACATTTTTCCAGGCTTCAACTGTCGCCTGTGCAAATTGCAGCCTCTTTTTCCTATTTGTAGTGGAAATGAGTGGTACCCGGTGGGGTCTTCTGCTGTTGTAGTGGTTAGTTCAGTCAAAGTTGCTCTCCTATCAGCTTGAATCAGTCGGCCCATTCTCCTCTGACCTCCATCATCAACAAGGCTTTTTCGCCCACAGGACTGCTGCACACCAAATGTTTTTCCCTTTTCACACCATTCTTTGTAAACCCTAGAAATGGTTGAGCGTGAAAATCCCAGTAACTGAGCAGATTGTGAATTACTCAGACTGGCCCGTCTGGCACCAACAACCATGCCACACTCAAAATTGCTTAAATCACCTTTCTTTCCCATTCTGACATTCAGTTTGGAGTTCAGGAGATTGTCTTGACCAGGACCACACCCCTAAATGCACTGAAGCAACTGCCATGTGATTGGTTGCTTAGATTCTTGCATTGAGAAATTGAACAGGTGTTCCTAATAATCCTTTTAGGTGAGTGTATGTGGGCCATCTAATCACTGTTTCTTCTAAGAATGAGTAAACTTTGAATCTTGTGATGGTGTTTCTTTTACAGATGCATGGAGTGTTGAGGATCTTTTACATGAGGATGACATAATAGACAAAGTACCTCTAGAGAAGCTGCAGCAGTTAGGTATTGGTGTTTTACAGGCATTTACTTTGCTAATACAGCTTCAGTATTCTATATCCAATCTTGATTTTAATCCACTATCAGTTTGCAGTAAATATTTTTTACTGTCAGTGTGACATTCCTGCAATTGTTTTTCTTCATAGGTCAGTCAAAAGAGCTTAAGGACCTCCTGTGTAACCCCCACCTTAGGCAGTTACTGTGCTCCATTGACTGTGCTGACAGCAAACAGGATGCGATGAAGGCTGCTATGCAGGAGCCTCTGTTTGTTGAGTTTTCTGATTGCTGTTTGAAAATTGTAGATGATCAAGAAAACAACTTAGCGTGACAACTATTCCTGTGAATGCCATTTTTTTTTCCATTAAGTGTGTTTTGTATTTACTGCATTGCCTACCACCATATTACAATATGTACATACAGTATACAAAGTGTAAATACTTTTTTCCATGCAATGTATAAATACATAGTGTAAACAAACTATTGTTCAAGAAATTTATTTAAATATTGTGTTAAATTAACATAATTCAAAAAGTACATCTGATCTTTTTGTACCAGAAACAAGAATAAACATGTCTCAGTTTACAAATGTAAGTTAATTAACTTAAGACCAAGACACAAAATGCCCTATGATATGGATCAAAAGAAAGTAGAAATTGTACAGTTAGTGGTTAAGACTACTATGGTACAACCACAATAACAGATTAGACATTTATTGGTGCTTTGTTGATAATGGCATTGTCTAGTAAAATACTAATCAACACTGAAGTGTATGTTTTGTACATTGACCAGTACTCGCTTTAAACAGCTTATAAACTATGTGGAAAGCCACCCAAATATTTAGTGTCCATACAATCAATGGACTTTAAAGCAAACAGAGAGCTTTAGTATAATACATTATCTGTTTCACAAACTCCCTGCTTGTTTAAGTTTTATGTGAGTGCTGCTAGTTTGTATTCTGTATGTGCAATATATGCTTTACATGTGCAATACATAAATATAAAAGTGGCCCAATAGTCAACTTTGGCACTTTGAAAAAAATAGCTGGCGCCTTACCTTTTCACAAAGGTACTGTGTTTCCAAGATTTTTTCATTGTCCATAAACCAAATGCTTTGAAGATACACTACAATTTCAATTGCTGTTAACTCTTGGTTGAGCATTATTAGATTTAATACATTGCAGCAAATTTCCTAGCTGCACCATTAAAAAAAACTTACCTTTTCCTCTTTATAATGACAACTGCATAGAAAAAAACTTAGGCATGCTCAAAGTTAATAGAGTTCTGTTTGGATCCCTTGAATTAACAATATATTTTATCACCATGGATAATAACAGTAAATGTTGTATTGTTCCCTCATACTGTACATAGTTTGTAGTGCTAGACTATGCTCATGTAGTGTAAATCATTCAAGTGTTCAAGTGCAAAGAGAAACTTTTACAAAGTCTTCTCTAGCAGAATCTCATTGAATCCAGTCACTTCACTCTTCAAGTCTGGGTGTCTGTCTGCATAAAGAAGTGGAGATCGTTGATAGTGCAGCTTTACAGATCCCTAAGCAAAAAGAAAGAAATGTAAGATGATTTTGTAACACAATCTGGGCTGAACAATGTGTCTATTTGAATCCACACCTTTGGCTGAGCTCTTATGGAAGCAAGTTCCTCTGTGCATTGGTTGGGCTCCACCTTATATTCTCCTCTTCTGGACGGCAGGTTGAGTGAGGCCATCATAGACACCATCTTCTGAAAGCCAGTGGCTGTCAGGGAGACAGTGATGGACGGGGCAGAGGCCAAAGCAAGGCCCATGGGCCAGCCACGCACAGTCACCGGCTCTGGGATGCTGGAGAGCTGCACTGAACCTCTTTCTCTGATAACAGGGGTCAGCTCTGGCAATTCTTCAGTCACAAGGTCCTTAGCATCGTCTAGTTCTGAGTCAGCCAGTGATTTCAGTAGGGCCTGTCTCAAAAACATTCAAACATTTGGGACAACTATGATATATGAAGTGTAAAATGAATGGGGCAATACACAGAGACCCTGCATAACTCTGAGTAACCTCTAAGTGCTCTCTAAGTGCTCACCCTCCACTTCTTCCATGTGCTCTGGATAACTGAAGCAGCTCTGTTCCATTGATGCACTTGCCTTCTCACCAGCCAGGAACGCACAACTACACAGAGATAAAAATAAAAAAATTCTATTCTTGCATTTGTATGTTTTCATTGAGAAAGTAAACACACGTATGTGATTTACAGTTAATTAGCGCCACAAGAATGACAAGTTTCGCCTTCTTAGACTGTTGGCCTAAATAACACTAAACACACATGCAGCATCCACTTGGCCAGACAGCAGGGTCAGAGCATTAGGGTTTACCTGCTTGGATCAGAGTGGCAGACTGTCGCCTGGCAAGGCGTTTGCGTTGCTGGTAGCGGAGCCAACAGCACTGAATGGTGAAGGCACACTGAGACAGCACCTTCTTCCGCTGATCCTCCAGCAAATCTAGCTGCAGAACAGAGCCAGGGAGGTCAGTGCACTAAAAAAGAACAGAGCTAGGTCCTACTTAGTAACAGACTACTTAAATGTGACAAAATGACATGACTGACCATTGAATGGGTGAGGAATACTTTAGTTTTTCCACAGTGCACCAAAGAATTCTGTTTGTCAACATCAGGTTGGTGCAAGGAATCATCCTGCTGCAAAACCACTTTCAGGAGTTTCTCCACATCTTGCTGCGGATTGCCGTTTCCATTAGCCCCAGCTAAGACAAAAGAAGGCATACCATAGTAAGCCAAAGCTTAAAAAACAAGCTACATCCCTTGACCTCAATGTAGAAATTGGTTGCACCGTGCAATGTGTAGCAGTGTGTAATATCTAATATTGTTCAGTGTTATTCACAGAAACAAACAAAGCAGGCAGAAACAGGAAATAACTGAGGGAGAAATAAAAAATGGTTTACATGTAAATAAAATTATTAGATAAATAAAATAAAGCAAACTTTAACAGCCTTGCATTTACCTAGAAATGATAGTCGCAAATTTTGTTAGAGCATCCTATTTTTTTTATACACCAAAGAGAAAAGTCCTGAATAAAGTAGAGAATGGAGTATGAACTCGGTAAGAGGGTAAGTGGAGAAAACCCAGGAGAAACAAAGAAAACTTTATGTTAATTGTACTTACCAAAATTCTGAGCCGTTTTTAACTTTGAATATTTCAAAATCATTCCATACCGTTCAATAAAACTTTCCAAAGGAATTCTGTTTAGAAAAAGATAAATCTTCATTAAATCACCATATTATTAATGTTTTTCATAGCAAAAGCAAACAAGCAGGCAAGCACATTTTACCTCACTGGAAAGCCAGCGGCACTGATATGAATAGTCTCCACAATGCCACACGCCTCCAACTGCATAATGACCTGACAAAAGGTAGTTCAAATCAATGTTTATGCTGTCATTTATACAATTTGTTACTTATAGTCACCACACAAATAAACATGTAACCAACCTCCTCCTTCTTAAACGTCATTGGCTTGCAGTCCTGGTTTGGTTTGATGCAGCGAGTATAATGAGGAGTTGTGCTGTGGAGAATCCTCATCAGGCTCTCTAAGGAGTTCTGCAATTAGATATGAAAGTAATGCATCAGCGTATGCACTGCAGACAGGTCGCAACATTGGGAAGCAGAAGTTACCTTGAACTTGGAGACCACAGTCACTTTACTTAGCCCCTTGGTTGTCTGGTTTCCTTTCTCGGTTTCAGGAAAGATGAGGTGAAGCAGAAGATTGTTAGATTTCTGAAGCATGTCGATGAGCTCTGGTGGCACTGGGTCCTGCAACATAAAAAACTAAAGAATTATCAAGCTTACAGGGACATCTTAAGAATATTTACTGGTCAATGATATACCTTATTTTTCTCCACCATGCCCTGTGCTTGGTAGTTTACTTTTCCAGCATAGTGAGCCACAGTGAAGTGAGGCTCCTTGCTGAACTTATCCCAACTGATGTTGCCATTATCACAGAGCTCTTTCTTCAAGCGCACTTGAAACATCGGTGCATCCGAGGCACGATTAAGACGGCTCTCCTAATGTACAAACAAACACAGCTAAACATACTCTGTACTTGATATCAAATAAATCTCATTGAGATGACCAGCTCACCTCATTAAGCAGAGAAAACACGCTGACCGGGGTCCCTTCTAAGAGATCCACACAGCGCTGGTTGTCCTGGTATTTAACAAAGGACCACTCCAATCCCTCAGATATGTATTCTTCCTGGAAGGAGGCATGAACGCATATTCAAAGATGCAACTGTTTACTACAAATCTTTATGCTTGGATTTTGATACAATAAAAAGCTACCTGTTGAGCTTTGAGGTAATGGGCCACAAAGTGCTGCTGTAATTTCTCATTGGCATAGTTGATGCACAGCTGTTCAAGGTTATTCACTTGGAAGCATTCAAATCCATACACATCTAAGACTCCTGAAAACGATAAAGAAAACGTTTGTGCAAATGAACTTGGTAATGGCTATAATATAATATGTACTGATGAAATTAAACAGATAATATTTGTACCTATGAAATTGGACCAGGTGGAACTATCTGCACAAATGCTTTTGTTGATGAATGTAACCAGCCATTCAAATAATCTGTGTGAAAAATAAAACACACATAGATAAAGGTTTATTCACTTTTTTAATAAAGTCTGATATTGTGATGTCAGACATTTTAGTCCTTACTCAGCATATATGACCTTAGCCAGGCAGTCTCTCCTCATACTGCACTCTGCCTGGGAACAGGGCTTTAGCACACTTTGCTTCCCTGCCTTTAGTGTTCTAACTCTCAAACTGCTCTGAAGCACCTCAGCAGACACACCCAGCAACTCAGCAGCATTTTGCAAGAAGTCTGTTGCAATGAATAAATCAAATGTAAGACGTGGTTACCATTTGTTGAAGTTTGATGTCACAAAGAAAACACAGTAAAAAACTTATTATGCTCTAGCACATGTCATATATGGTATTTTATGTAAATAAAAGCAAAAATGTTCTTGTTTGGAACACCTTTAGACTGTTCTTGTAGGTCACATGGTTGTGAGTCGTCTGTCTGAGAGGAAAAGTTGACATTTCCCAGTTGCAAAATCCCTGCTAATATCTGAAAGGTAAAGCTGCATCTGAAAATCATCTATCATTATTTTGATAAATTAAAACTAGACAGACACAATTATCAATACAATAATCTTCTTAGTGATGATTATTCACCCATCAAATATTAGAACTAAACACTTTAAGCTCACAGAAAATGTCCACTTATTAGCATTAATGAAAAAGATTGTTCCAAAGTAAACTTACCCAAAATAGTTGCTTTTGCCTCTCAGTGTTAATGCCCAGATGAACCATTGCCCCAACAGTTTCCTCAAAACAATCTTCTGCAAAAGTGAAAGCACAATAGCATCTACAATATTTACAAATGTCAAAACATAAAAGTAACACTAACCCTCCAAATTCTTTTCAGTATTTGGAAGCCAAGCAAATACTTGACCATAAGGCATCTTCCACTCATTTCTCTGCTCATTAGTTGCTCCTTTCATCATCTGCAATATATTCCCATTACATTCAATACTTTGTGATTTACTTATTTAGAAATACAAATCCAAAATAGCACATGATTTAATGCATGCTTTAGCACTAACTTGGTAAAAGATGTGAAAGTTTCTTTCACCGACTGGTTGGAAGGCCACCCTAGTCTTCTCCAGCAGATATGTTTGCACAGATGCCCCCACCAACAGCTGACACCTTTACATATTAATACCAACATAAACAGATTAAGACGGATAATAAATGAGTAGCTGTCATTTGAGTCACACTACAGCACGCAATGATGACACCTGGAGTAAAGAGTGTCAGCTCTAAGTACCTGTCAAGCTGAAGCTGGATGTACTTTCCAAAGCGACTGCTGTTGTTGTTTCGTAGTGTACAGGCATTTCCTACAAGGAGAATGGTGTCTTAGAAGACGTTTTGTTTTTTTACATTAAAAGAAAAATAACATATTTCTGTGTTCTTACCAAAAGCTTCCATGATTGGGTTAGAGTCCAACACTCGCCTCTCGATCCTTTCAACCGTGTTCTGACTCTTCACCACTGAGGAAGATGCAGCCACAGTGGCATAATATTTCATGAGACAGCGGGAGGTCCATGTCTGCACCAAACCAAACAGATCACAATGTTAAAAAAACATGTCCATTAAAAACTATTTAGTTTAACCCTAGGACGTACTGAATAGCTTGTTGGCCTAGTTACAGAAGTTGTTTTCTGACATTAATGACAAGCAAGCGACTTAAATTCCTTCTGTGACGCCAACTTAATGAAGCTTAGCCTATATACAGTAAGTTGGCCAGATTCCCACCTACGTTCAACAAATACAGTTGATAAAATTATTCTAATAATTAACCAGTGTATACGTATACTGGTTTACCTTTCCTGCACCACTCTCTCCACTGACCACCAGCGACTGATTCACTGGCTCCAGCTGGCCCTTCACATTTCTGTAGGCTTCTTCAGCCACAATAAAGATATGTGGCTTGGATTCCTGTTACAAAAATACTAAATTTAACACTCTAAGTCTAAAACACACTTGAGATTTCAGAGACAGAATGCTGTGGTTTTATACCTGGGGCTGAGGAGTGCAGTGATACTCTTTCATCATATTGAGAGAGTAGAGGTATGGAATGGGCTGGAAAGGGTTCAAAGCCACCAAAGTGCAGCCAGCATGGGTGTAAAACACCTTCACACTGTACCTGGCCTGCAGGCATTTCAGAACTGCAATAGAAAGCAGGTTAAATCCTCAAATGTATACCATTTTGTCTTTAATATTACATAATTATTAATTAAAATGTTAAGAAAAGTAGGGGTTGAGTTTGCATAAAACATAATATACAAATTGACATGACTTGAATGTTTCTGACATGAAGATATGCTTGTAAAACTGTATCACAGCTGACTTTGAGGCCTAAAGGGACTCCTCATTACATCACAGTGTGCTGTACAACAAAATATATTGCATGACCACTGATAAATATCTATGTAATGAAAAATAATTGAGTTAAATGTCTGTGAAGGTTCTCATTCATCCAGGACATCTTGAAAAAAAAGGTTTAAGTAATTGAGTTAAACTTAATTATTTGTTTTGCAGCATTTTTAAACTATGTTTATTATCACCACGCCCTTAATGTGGGCAATTTATACTACGCAAGTAAATATCACAATTCAAGGTGAAAAAAAAAAAAGCTTTGTGGAATAAATGAAAACAAACACCACGTTTGTGCAACATATCAAATACATTTTTTGATTTAGGGGGTATTACAAAAGACCAAATTACCTGTTGTTGGGGTCACTGGGTTGACTTTGGTAAGGTCATCATAAGTATGAAGCTGGTCCTCGTCAGTGAGAAAGGAGCGAATTTCTCCATCCAGGGAGTCATTCAAGGTTTGAGCTGAGAAAATTGTTTTGGAAGGTGCTTTCACCTAAAGGGAGCAATATAGTAGTATAGAATGTGTTGCCTACTTTATACCTTACACCCTACAATGTAAAAGCCAGAGCATAAATCAAACATGCCATGTCCGAACAAGCAGAGAATTATTGTAGTTGTAGCCTACTTCCTTTTATTTTATTTTTGTTAGTAAATACAACCTACTGTGTCTAAAGTAAGTTTCAACACATTTGTTAATATGCCATATACTCCAACTTACAGCAGACTTGTAAATATAAGTCATTTTGATCAGTTGGCTTGACAGTATTTTGGTCATCACAGTCTAAAATTAGTGCACACAATTAATCCATTACTAGCCTTATTAAACTCACAAGATACTGATTGCCTGGTCTTTTTTTTTTTTTTAAGAATGGTGTTTAATTTCAATAGTATAAATAAAATATGGATGTTTTTCAGTGATCTCACCTGGCGCCTTTTATCAGAAATTTACGGTATTGTTGCTTACTTACACGTTTAGGCATAAAAGTGTTTTAAGAATGAACAACCACAATACAAAGATAAATAGTTAGATAAATCAAAGTAGTCAAATTGCCTCACATTCTTCACCTTCACTTATCTAAACAAAAATTTAAAAGGAGCTTTGGACGTTGAGGTAGTCGTAGGTAGTCCGGTTAACTTACCGTTTCCATTCCATTTCTGTATCCACGGCCGTTCACAGAGTTCATTTATTCTAAAGCAAGCCTCGAGTTTAACAGCTAAAATAGTAATGTTTCACAGTTTTTTGCCATTGCTATTCAACTTTTAATGTAGAGGCATACTCATTATTTGCGTTAATATTTCCCTAACAGTGGCACATTCCTCAAGGACAACTTCACAGCAGCAAACTAAGTCTCAGTCTACGATTCCAACTCCACAATCCTTACTGTTATTCCCGCCCTCTTCCTGATGCTTCACGGACTTGGTGCTTTTTCTTACACTGAGACGTAGAGCGATCTGTGAGGGTGTAATAGACGGACGGACAAAAATTATTTGGTGTGAAAATTCTACCATCAACAGCTTTTGCCTTATCAATTACAAATTTAAGTATATCTTGTTTTTTGATGTTTTTTAATGCCTTCAATACTAATATGGTTAATAAAACACTCACTATCTGAATTACGTTACTAGTTACGAAGTACATTGAATGCACCTTAAGGCGGAAGTGATCGACGCTTATTTTGAAAGTGTCATGGCCATGGTTTCAAACGATTGACCAACTTGAAAGAGATGTCACGATGATATTTTTATGAATTGCAATTTTGTGCGTCATTCATCTAGTCTTTGGTAAGATTTTAAAGCCTTCTCTGTCTCCATCTATGAGCACTTTTCGTTTCGTGAGTCGTTTAGCTTTACCCGTGCTGTCATAGGGTAGCCTACATAAGGGTTGTAAAAATACACTCTAAATGACATGCCATGTAGTGTGCTATTGTTTTAATATTGTAAAGGTTTATATTATTAAAGCAGAGTCTGTTTGTCCTACTTTTTTTCTAATGTGTGATTCATTTGAATTTTTTCAGGCCATGTCTCAGAGGGAACTCAAGGAAGCATTCGTCAGTAATCTTAATGGGACCAGTCTGTCAGAGGTGGCTTTAGGTTCCACTCTTACTCCACTGTGCCTTCTCATCAGAGGACTTCTTCTAATCCTGTGCCATCAGGGTTTAGGAACACTCCCACTGCCCATCCCAAGGATTTCACATCTTCTTCTTGACTATCTTGCCCTTATTCTTCCGCTTGTCTTATCATGCACCATCCTGAGCAACATTCTTTACCAAGTAGTCATAGGTTCTGCCTTTGTTTCTGTGTGTATGCTTGTTTACATATCTCACACAAAGAAAAATAGTTCTAGTCTGCAACCAAAAGCTTTTCTTGACAGCCACATTCAATTTGAACAAGTTCCTTTTGTAACCAATTTTCGAGTCTTTGTAAATGTGAAAACAGCTATTAGTATTCTGGCTGTGGATTTTGCTGTCTTCCCTAGAAGATTTGCTAAAACTGAAACGTATGGGACGGGTGTTATGGACTTTGGAGTGGGGGCATTTGTTTTTGCAAATGCTCTGGTCTGTCCAGAAGCACGGAGAAAGAACTTCTTGGGATCCAATTTGAAGTACATCACAAAACAGCTTGTGTCTGTCTGGCCTCTGGTTGCCCTTGGTCTAGCAAGGCTAATAAGTGTCAAAATGACAGGCTACCATGAGCATGTGACAGAATATGGTGTGCACTGGAATTTCTTCTTCACACTAGCTATTGTCAGAGTTGCAGCATCAATACTTTTGTCTGTTTTGCCAGTCACCCACTCATGGATATTTGCCATGCTCATTGCTGTAATCTATCAGTTCACTCTGGAGACAACTGAACTAAAAGCATTTATAATCCACAACAATGACAGAGAAATAGACTTTCTGCATGCTAACAAAGAAGGCATATTCTCTGGAGTGGGATATGTGGCTATCTACCTAGCAGGTGTTTATGTTGGAGTCTATGTCATGCAGCCCCGATCCAATGTAAATGAGTGGCTTAGGACACTTTTGTACCTTTTATTTGGAAGCTTTGGTCTCTATGGTGCTGTGTGCACATGTCAGATACTCTTGGAGCCCGTATCTCGGCGCTTAGCAAATTTACCTTTCTGCCTTTGGAGTGTCGCCCAGTCCCTGTTCTTTATGTCTTGTATTGGTTTGGCTGATATGCTTTTACTCTTTTCCAAAAGAACATCAGGTGTTCACTGTCTGCCATCATCATGGAGTTTGTGTAAAAAAAAGTCAGACTCCTCATGTACCAAAAACAAAGCTGATTTGGATAGACTCTGTCTGGTTCAAGCTGTCAACAGGAATCAGCTGTTGTTTTTTTTGCTTGCCAATGTCATGACAGGATTAACCAACTCTGTAGTGGACACACTTGGTTGTAGTAATGAATTCTCTGTATATGTTTTGCTTTTATACATGTTTATTAATTGCTTTGTAATACACATTTTACATCTATACAGGGTTTCTGTTAAATTCTGGTGAAGGTCTATTTTTAACCATTATGGTTACAGCTGTATTTTTTTTTTTTAAATAAATAGTTACTCAATAATCAATAATTTGTTGAGTTGTAATCACAATTAAACTTAGTCAAAGACTGGGATTTAATATTCTGTGTTTTTGCACATTCTTATCAAACCACAAACCTGTGAATTCAGATGTCAAAATTTCAAATATAACCAAAATGTAAAACTTGCATGTAAATTTAATGACCAATATCTCATCCAAACCATCTATCTCAAAAATCATGTTAAGTAGTATTTGGCGATTTTTATTTTAGGACTACACTCAAAAACGCGTACTAAACATACCATATCTGTGATGGTTTTTAATGTTTTTTCTTTATTATTTCTTATGTTTTGTATTGGAAAACATTTGTGAATTTTAAAAGTTTTTGTACTGAAAACAGCAACTGTGATCTGGCAACCCTAACTGGGGGTAAAGGTCAAATTAGTGATGACGGTTCCGGCACTGTAGCAGTCCATGATCGCAGTTGTTTATTTTTGTTTTAACACGATTTTGGATACACTGGGTAGGTGTACAACAATGCATATAAATATTGTAAATAAATGTGTTCATTTTTAATAAAAATGGGACCATAGATGTGGAAAAAGTATCTGAGGTTAACCAGCGTATCAACTAGAAACTTTATATTAGCCGTGTATTAGCTTGCTAACTGTAGCTAAGTAGGACAGCATTGGTAGGTAATCTTGCCAGACAACTTCATGGACATAGTTCGGGCATTGACTAACCATCTTAAATGCATCAATTTATTAAATTAATAAATATTTGAGAATTAGTGTTTCTAAAATGCTAACTTTAGAAACTAGTTGACGCTAGATGATAAAATACCCACTTTCACCTTCTCTAAACTGTCAAAGATTAAATGAGCTTGTGCTAACATTAGCTTACAGGCTAGCTTTTGGTTTTCCATTTATAAATAATACGTACGCCCTTAAACCTAATCTTAATTCTTTTTATTTAAAATATGTGCAGTGTCACTCTGTTTCGTGTTCGTAATAACACTTCCACGCTTTACATTCACAGATAACAGCTCGTTAATTAGCGAACGCTAAGCTTTTTATATCTTGACCAAATTGTGTACATTTTTGGTAGCTCGAATGTTGTTAGCCCCAACGACTTGAGATATTTATTAATCATGTCTGTCTCTTGTGGCCTTTTAATAGTGGCAAGGTGAGAGTATCTCTTGGTGACTTGCACTAACTTGTTACTGGTTGTAGCTCCTAATGGTAGCTTTGGTTTTCTTGGGCTCTTGTGAAACCTGGCAGAAATCATGGCACGCCTGGTAGCGGTTTGTCGAGAAGGGGAAGAGGACTACCCATTTCTTGCCAGACAGATCCCCTTATACATTGACGACTCCTTAACGGTACATAAGCTTTTTTTAATTCGCACCTTATTGCTTTTTAGGTGTATTACATAAAGTATATATTCAAGACATTTGGAGGATTTAAATACATTGACCTTTGGCATTGTTTTTTTGTTTGTTTTTTTTCAGATGGTGATGGAATTTTCTGACAGTGTTGTTGATGTTGACAACAATGAAATTAACACTTCTAACTGGAAAACTTTTACCAAGGTGAGTTAACTAAAAATATGTGTAGTAGTAAATAATATGTAACATTTTTGTGCATCTGCTGTCATGTGTGTAACGGATATCTGGTTCTTTCCTTACTCTTTAGTATTACTCCCAGTTGAAGCATCAGGACTTTAATATTGCTCTGATGGTGACATCCAGAGAGGTTTACAGTGCTCTATCACAGTTGGTGCCATGTGTGGGCTGCAGAAGGAGTGTGGAGCGCCTCTTTTCACATTTAGTGGAATCCGGAAACCCAGCTTTGGAGCCCCTTACTGTGAAACCCACAGGCATGCTGTCAGTAACGAAGGCCTGTCTGTCAGATGTAAAAAAGCTCTACAGTCTCTTTTACATCCATGGGTAGGATTTAACATTTGATATTAAAAGGTTTTCACCTTGACCATTAAATGGAATTGTCTCAAAACTACTTTTTTTTTAATTAGATAAGAAAGTTTGAATTTAGCAGTTTACTTTTGTAACAACTTATTAGTTCTAAAACAAAATAAATGTTTTTCCTTTTTTTTAAATAACAAGGTCAAAGTTGAACAACATGATTGATGCCATTCCAAAAAGCAAGAAGAACAAACGATGCCAGTTACACTCCTTAGATACACACAAACCCAAGCCCTTAGGGTAAGTATCTTTAAAGTTTAATTCTGTTTTAGTTATCCGTAAATTGACTTTTTATTTTATTTTTGCATCCTCTGTATGAAAAAAGTGTGCTTGGTTTCAGGGGAAGCTGGATGGATGTGTGGGAGCGGATGTCACAAGAGTGCAGGGATGAAGTGGTCGTCATTGACAATGCCTGTCTACTAGAGACGCTTGAGACATACTTGCGAAAACACAGGTAATGGTTATTGTCTGTTATTCATTATTGCCTCATTTACTGAGTGTCTTTTCACATATATAAAGGAAATTAATATTCTGAATATATTTACCCTTGCAGATTTTGTACTGACTGTAAAAATAAGGTGTTAAGAGCATACAACATTCTTGTGGGTGAACTGGACAGCAGTAAAGAAAAGGGTTACTGTGCTGCCTTGTATGAAGGTCTGTGCTGTTGTCCGCATGAACGACATATACACGTATACTGTGAAACAGACTTCATTGCTCACCTTCTCGGCAGAGCTGAGCCTGAGTTTTGTGGAGCATATGAGTAAGTAATTTTTGGGCACAGTTTTAAATATATTTATTCAACAATTTAATCATATTTCTTTAAAAGACGAAGAGAGAGACATGCCAAGACCATTGACATTGCACAAGAAGAGGTTCTGACCTGTGTAGGTATTCACCTCTATGAACGGCTGCACAGAATTTGGCAGAAACTAAGAGCAGAGGAACAGACATGGCAGATTTTATTCCATTTGGGAATAGACGCACTACGCAAAAGTTTTGAGGTATATATATCATTGATTGTTTATAGTGTGTGAGTGTGTGTTATATTGCATAATATAATTTCTTGAGCCAATGTATTATGAAATGTGGAAAAGTTGTTATTGATCATGTCATAATTCTCTAGATGGCAGTGGAGAAGATGGAGGGGATCAGTCGGCTAGAGCAGTTTGTTGAGGAGGAGAAAGCTAAAGAGCTGAAGCAGGAGAAAAAGAGACAAAAGAAAAAAAATCGTCGCAAAAACAAATGTGGCTATGAAATATCTGAACAGGAAGCAGATAACAAGGAGAAAACTCCAAATGAGGTAATGCTCAAAACTTGAACTCAAAAGGTATCTTTAGGTTACTTTAAGACATATTTCTAATTGTTATGATTTAATTATGATTATAATTTGATTATTGTTATGATTTAGGGATCTCTTGAGTCTGTAGAGAGCAGTTATAAAGGGTGTGGGAGCCATAATGAGGATGAATATGGCTGTGAAGTAAGAGTCACTGCCAATGAAAACATATCGTGCAGGTGCCCAGGTAACACTAAACAAGGTAAAAATAAATAAATAAAAATAACAGTGTTGTTCCTCACAAAACATTTGCCCCACAAAAAACACACAGGAGGAATTTTTCTTAAATTTGTTCTTTTTAGATTCATCTATGCACAGCAATGGTAGTGACTTTGGCTATTCATCAAGCATTGACGGCAGTGAAATAAGTTCACGAGAAGGTTCAGACATTGCCTGCTCAGATGGAATTTGCAACCACGATGAAGCAGGTCAGATCAGGTCTGAGGAGAAAACATTGTCAGTCTGTGCATACTTTACTCACAGTGTTGTCTTCTTCCCTAAAGGAGATGGCGCTAATATCCACAGCTATGTAGAAAACAAAGAGGAAGATGGAACAGACAGTTGTTTTGACTGCTGGCCTCACACTAAAGAAAATGCTCCATGCAAAAGTAAAAAGAAAAAAAGAAAGGATTTATCCTGCAATCAAGTAAGAAGGCAAACGACTTTAAGTTCACAAATGGTTTACAATAATCAGAATGACTTAAGTAACAATTTGTTTTTTTTTCTAACAGGGACAGAATGCAGCAGGTCACAGTCGACAATTATTGCACACATGTCGAACCAAAGAAATCTTGTGTACTGATACTTTTTTCAACATTGCCTTACACTTGCCTTGGACTGCACATCAAAAGAATGACAGCTCCAAACAACCAGGGGGGAAAATAAGTCTCTATGAACTTATGGTCAGTAAGAAATGTGTATGTAAATGTATTTTTACATAAAATTGAATTGCATTTTAAAGATACTCATACAACATATGATTATGTCTCTGGCACAGGATGATTCTGAAGTTACCTCAGATGAAGAGAATTGTTTAACCCAGGATGAAATCCAGACGTTTTTAGAAAGAAACCAGTCCTTCTACAATAATCGACATAAATACCGACAACACCTTAAGGAAAAATTCACAAACTACTGCCGTGCTACTGAACCGAGTAAGCAAGTTTGTGGAAAGTGGTTTGCCACTACCAGTGTCAACTAGCTACAAAATAGCCACTCTCTAGTGGAAATCACCCACAACAAGTACTGCAATACTTTAGCAAAAAGAAAATTTGAAAATACCTTTGAAGTCTTGACTAATCATTTTCTCAAATGTTAATGGGATTCTGATTTTTTTTTTTTTGTAATGTTTCTCTTGCACTTATTCATGACACACTTAATCATCTCATTTATGGACACCTACTCGCATAATTGTTCTCTTTGACCAGGCCTAGCTAATTGTTGTAGGTTCTGTGTAAGGTTCTTGATTAGGAGCACAGTGCAATTTGTAATCAAGCTTTGCAAGCTGCTACTTTATGGACAAATTTTAGTCTTATTTTCTGTTTTCTTTTTATTGTTTGTTATATTTGGTGACATGTCGGTGTAGTGGTAAAAGGTTAAGTGTATACAGAAATTATAATAAAAGATTTTACAGAGATTAAACATCCATCTGTGATAGGGATATGGGTGTAACAATATGAGCATAAAATACAAAATTTAATAAAGAATATTTATTAATTTGCTTTGTGGATTATTTAGTTTTTTTTTTTAAGTTAAAGCAAAACATAATAATAGGCAAGGTGTCACCTTTTTTAGGTGTTCGGCCCCACTAAAACATCTTACTCCACAGTACTTTATTTAGAACTGAAAATGTCAAATTTATAAACATCTAAAACAAAAGATTTTTATATTTAAGACGCTGTTTCGCAGTCACTACATTCTCTCTCCCTAGACAGCTTAAATTACAGAATATAACAACTCAGAAGCCATGGATGAGTTCAGGTGGAAGATCATTTTGTGTTTTAAGAAGCAAGTTTCTTGTTAGAGAGGCTATGTAAAGCACCACTTTATGTCTGACACTCCAAGTAATTAATAATCACCTGTCTTGTTATTGCATTGCCAAATATTAACCACTCTGTTATAGCTTAACTAACATTAGGCTAACATTTCAATGATTTTTCTTCTACTGCTAATTCCCCTCAGAGGGGCTCGGGCCTGTCCCAGCTACTTTGGGCTTGAGGCAACATGACGTTTTCTTGAAATTGTACTGTAAAAATGTACTGTTCAGTTTCAAAACTCATACTTTAGTATGACACTAGCACTTATCAGGAAACAGTCAGAAAGCATCTACCATGGTGTTGTGTCAGCTTAAAATATTGTCATTAGTACATTCAAACTTCATAGTGGCTATGTAGTATGTCAAATCTATTTTTAAATGAGATGGGATATTATTAACAATCAATAGCCTACATACTTTAATGTGTGTGTTTGTAGGCAAACAGAGGGACATTTAAAAATTTAAAAATAAAATAAAAAATATTCTTTATTGTTAAAATTAGTAATGGGGGTCCTTACATAAAAAGCCAACAGAAGTATATGATGATCTATTAAGTACACAAGGGTGTGAACAATAAACAAGTGCATTGAAACTCCTTATTTTTTTCTAAGTGTCACCATATACTGTATTTTGTATGTTAAATGTTACTGCTAAAGTGAAAAATTTTATGCAGGAATTTTTTTTTTTTGGTAGATTGTAACACAAATAATGTGGTAGAGTGGCACATGTTTGAATTATTAATAACATTTACATTTATTCATTTAGCTGACGCTTTTATCCAAAGCGACTTACATTGTTCTACAGTAATTACCAGTGTTACAGCCACTGGAGGACAGGGACGTGCACAGACATTTTGAGGGGCAGGGGCTCAAGTGAAATAAAGGGCACTTTATTTATTTATTTTTAAAGTTTTATTTATTAATGTACAGATGCAGTTTTACTACATTTTTTAGAGTGTAGCCTATCCTCTATCTGTTTGCATCTGTAGATTTCTTCTAGATTCATCAATTTAGATTTCTAAATTTCAGTAAAAAAGACTCTTGATGTAAGTCATTAACTAACTGGGGACGTTCTTATTTTATTAACTTATTTTATTACATGGCTTGGTTGATCTCCAATGTAGAATGTGCGGAGTATAACAGATCGTTGCCATGAAAAACAGAGCGTTGCTATGGACTTACAGGATTCTAACCGTAGAGACGGAGCGTACTATTTTCTTTAGCGGAAGCAATACAATCGGGTTTAAATCAATAAACTCCCTTTTAATATTTTGTGTCAAATTATTTATTTATTTGGTAGGTAGCCATGTAATAAGCAGGAGGATAATGTATAGCGATTATCCCTTACACAGCTCTAGTCTAGTAGCTCATGAGGCATGCATGCTAGCAAAACACAGGTTTTGCTAGGTTTTTACTGGCTAATCAGCAGTAAATTCGAGCATTATTCGAGGTACTGGTATTTTAATCTTTTGTTCATCACCAGCTCCACTCACCTCAGCACAAGACAAAAACACTGCTGGGAGGGGCTGCTGCTGCCTGCAGGTGTGTGTCTGTGTATCTGATGTGTGCCGATGTGCGCCGCTGCGCGCAAGTGGGGAAGGGGGGAATGGTCAATGAGCGCTTCAGAACTCCTGACCTGATTATTAGATATACTATTCTTCAATAAATATATTTGTCTGACAGGGAAGCTGTGCGCAAACTGGAATATATATTATTTTTTAAAAAATAAAATAAAATAAAAAGCACCCCAGAAAAAAGGGCACTTTCTCTCCAGGAATAAAAAGGGCAGGTGCTCAAGCCCCCTTTGATGTCTATGTCTGCACGTGCCTGCTGGAGGACGACTTGCTCTACCCACTGAGCTACTGCCGCCCACTGTTAATAACAATGTAACTGTGTAAACTTGAATTATCTATGTCTTTATTTAGGAGACATGACACTGGTCCCAAACAGTTACTGTTGTCAAAATACACATTTCATCAGTTTAGCACACAAAAAATAACCTTTCAAGAAAGCAAAAACTTTAAAACAGCTTTTTGTTTTGCTTGCAGGATATTTGACAAAAATGTAGAAAGAAAAAAAAGTGAATTAGTAAGTGAAATATAGTATATAAAGCACTAAACAATTTCAAAACATGAAGGCACTCAATCCCACAAAGACAACTCCTGCATATTATTTAAAGAAAATAAAGGAAAAGTGCCTTTACTTTAATTTAAGAATGGCACGATTTTGTGTTAACTTTTGCCTGCCTGCTCAGGGAGCTCAGCACCCTGAAACTGAAAGTCTTGAATCTTCCCTGGCATCAAGGTTGATAGGCTAATATTGCACACATTGTATTTCCCCCCTTTTCTCAAAGAGTTTGTATTCTTATATCTGGCTATTTCCACTAGGAGGCGGCAAATAGCCACATGAACGAGGTACATTTTTACCGCTAGCTAAAGGCACTGCCAGAAAGTGGGAGGTGAAGCGAGGGGATCAGTCTACTTCTGGGCACCTTATATTTGATCCAGAGCAGCGAATGGATCCGGGCTGTGGCTCTCTGACCACCAGTGCCCTGGATGCAGCTGATACAGGAGGCTGTCACTAACACATTGTACGCAGCATTATCGGATATTGTCAGTGAACATTCTGAGCGGAGTGAGTAAGAAAAGCACAGAGCTGTACGTTGGTGCTGGTGTAGCCACAGCCGGTGCGGCGGAGATGGAGCGGTGGAAAGGCAGAGTGGCCCTAGTCACCGGAGCCTCGGTGGGGATCGGAGCAGCTATCGCCCGGGTGCTGGTCCAACAAGGCATGAGAGTGGTCGGCTGCGCCAGGAATGTCGACAAAATAGAGGTGAGTTGTTTTATCCAGTTCTCACTGACAGCTGTGACTGAATCAGTGCGACTCAAGATGCTAGGTCTCTGACAACAGACTGGCTAGCATTAACACAGCTTTAACGAGACCTGCTAGCTTAGCCAAGTTATACCGCGTTAGCGGTATAACTTTAGCCTTTAACGTTAGTTCAAGCTAAACCTTGGTTTCAAGTCAAAACTATTTGGAAACGTAAGTGACATTAATTTTGAGAATTTGTTTTCTGCAGGTTATAAGTCATACGTAATTAAATATAACCTTATTGATTAAAGTTCAGTCTTTGTAACGCTAAGGGATATTAAAATCCTATAATATAAGTGACTAAGCTAAGTGTATTGACTACATGATAAAGTTTTGTTTTTTACTAAAGGGGCAGTCTGCTCTACTCAGTGGGACTTGACACACCAGATTGTCCCAAATGGGGAAAAAACAAATACTTGTACACTATAATAATACAAAATGTATGGCATCACTTCTAAAAAAAACCCATCAAATTAGAAGATAAAAAGATTCCTTTGCTTTACTAGAAGTTTTCTTAAAGGAAAGTGATGCTTTTGAATTAACTAGATTTACTGTTAGTAGTTACTGTGTAACTCCTTTCAGAGTTCAGGGCCATCCCCCCACATCATATCAGTGCTACCTTTAACCGTCTTTCATCAACACACATCAATTAACTGTGTGTTTACTTGTGGCTAATATAAGTTTAGCTCATAAAGTGCTTTATGAATTAGGGGTTTTACTATTACAAACTTTAGTTTTTTTAAAATTAAGCATGCCTGCACTGGATTGTAAGCTCATTGCTGTGAACAGTAAGAAAATACATGCCACTGGCAAAATTAATAAACTCTCCAGCAGTTTGGCAAAATATTGTCTCAGTGCATTGGCAATGCATATTAAATGTGAATATTTGTGGAAGGAGGTTTATCTCTGCTTTAAAATGTTTTTTAATCTACAGTAACTTCCTGGTGTCACACCTCCATGCTCAAGCTCCACCCATCTAACTTAATCCATAAGACACTACACCTTACTTATCTGATGGCTTTCTTCTTTCAGTTTTCAAACATTTATTGGGAGCAGTTAAATTTTTCTTTGTAAATATTTTGTTACCTAGAGTAGACGTTCATTCATTAGCTGTCTCTGAGATAAAGGGACTTGAGTATCGCTGTATGTCATGTCATTGATCAGCCATTGTATGCTCAACCAGCTTTAGTGATTTTTCACAGAGTAACCCTGGTGTGCCATACAGTCCTGTCACTGTTTTGGTCATTACTTTAGCTCCACTGTTTACACTCGAAGGTTGAGTCACAGCCTGCATGACTTTTCTTTCTATTGTTAAAGTCAACTGACAAATTCCAACAGTGTCTTTTTTAAAATGTAAAACTGTTTTCCTCATTGCTGGCTACACACCCATGAATGTTTTGTGAAATGCGTTCAGCCACCCTCCATTCATACTCTGGTCACATGGCACTGTTGTCAATAGTTAATTGCACTAGCTTGTTTCTGGCCCTGTTTGTGACTTGTGTCAGACTAAAACAAGGTCAGTACTTTCAATTCTGACTGTAAAGGATACAAAATACAAGAGCTTCTCATATGGGTGAACATAATGAGGATTACTCATTCCCCTTGCCTTTATAGAGGTAAATAGGGAAAAGCTCTGTATTTAGTAATATAATTAATTTCTTCCATTTTATACCAGCTATCATCACACATATGAATCCCCAAAGCTAGTATTGTACCCTGTGCTATGTGAACTGGGAATTTGCTGTACTTGTGCCAAAGCTGGCTTCCTCCTTGTGTGGGATGCAAGCGTCCATCACCAAGCAACTGTACTTAACTTGCTTCACTAAGTTGAATGATGCCAGTTCTGTTGAAAGCTTTGCACTGACCAACAGCCTCATTCATTTGCAGAGCGTAGTGAAATGTTCAATGCTCTTCAAGGTTGAACTATGGGTTTCTGTGTCATTTCTCTTCTTAAAGAGAAGAGAAATGCTGCTGGAGAGTTGTGGCAGCAGTATTGTTGAGTTGTCTGTGATGCTATGGAGTAAGCAGTGGGGGAGCAGCACACCAAAGACGTGTGGTGACCATGGGCAATGGACTGGAATGGAAGCAACAATACCACGTCCAAGTAGCAGCGGCAGCAACCCTCATTAACTCTAAAAGCAGTGAAGCAGAGTTAAGGTACTAAATTATTTGAAAGTGTTCTTTAAATATGTGTATGGTAGCCATGTACTCCTGTTGCTCATATCCATACAATTCCAGTCCTGCTCAACAATAGGCAAAAATCTGGAGTATCACATGAGGCAGTGGAGTAGCAGGATGGATTCTCTATTGAACAACATGGACCATCCTCTACATGATGTGCCCAGTGGATGTCTACAGACCAGTGCCACACTTATGGTTATTTTTAGGTTCAGCATTATCCACAGGAATATATATTCTTCCTTTGGGCTATCCTGTAACTTTACAATAAATCTAGCAAACATGATTGGTAACACTTATGTGGCTATAGCAGTGTAGACACAAGCTGTTTCCTATTGGAGTGTCAGAAAGGCTGATCAGCATGGTTCTGGTGCCTGCTCTGAAGCCTTAAATGTGCGCAGTCACGCATCACAAGCTGAGGTGTTGGAGTAAAAGTCAATGAGCGTCTCTCTGTGACTGTCAGCCGCCCCTTCATCTGGGCTGCCTACTGTACGCCGTCTCACCAGACTGTCCCGTCATTTCATAGTGAATAGACATCCCTTCAGAAAGGACACAAAGTGGGTCAGGTCAGACAGCTTTAGTCCCTTTGTCTCACTTTGTGTTTGGGTTCAGTTTGGGAGATGGCACACGCAAAATAACAGTTAATTGTAACTCATAACACACCAGTCTGTTTAAAGGTAGGAATATTCTTTATGGTCACTGACTCACTTGTCCCCTGAATGAATCATGGCTATACTGTCATCATTCTAGCTGCCATTTTGTTTCCTTTGTCAAATTTCTCCAGAGCTCATCAAGTTACCTGCCAGTTGGTTGGCTCATGATTTTTTCTTATCCATACAAAACCGATTTCCACTGATGCTTTTCTGCTTGACCTCTGCACTGTCAAACATTTGTGCCATCATTTACTAAATCTAGGTGATTCTTGTTTGGTTACAATATACAATAGTTGATTTAGACCAGTGGATTGCTCATTGATGCTATTCTTAAAAGGACCCCTGCTATTTTTGGGATTAAAATTTAAATTTTGTATCACCCTGTCCTGCCTTGTTTATGCATCCATATGAGGACTTGTAGAAGGTTATGTCTGAGGATGTTTGATGAGGATGAATTCAGAGTTAATGTAGGTTGTTTTCACTTTTGATGGCAGCCAAATTGGATTTGTTGCAGGGTGCTTGTTTGATTTTTGCACACATTTTAGCCTCACTCTAACCCCCCTCGCTGTCTGGACTGGTGTGAAAGGTTTTTACTTTTGCCACATCAACACCATTCTGTCACCATGGTGCCGTTTGTCGGCAGCCTTTAGAGTAGCTCCAAGCTCACTGTTTAGCTTTGCACTTCTTTGCATCTCGTTAATAGTTGTGTGAACGGTTTGGCAATATTTATTCCACTGTCACTTGGTTTTTCTCTCTTTCTGTTCATAAGGTTTTAAAAGGGTCACATGCTGCACGCTTTAATCTATAACAGGTATTAATTTTCAATGTTTAGTATTGCATCTAGCATTTCCAGGGAGCTAGGGTGGAGGAGGGGATGAGTTTTCATGCCTGGGAACAGTTGTAAAAAAAACAATCTGCCATTATTACAGGTAATTTGGTTCAGTGAGACGGTCTGCTCAACTGTGAGTGGTTATTTCAGCGAGGGTGGCCGGTTTAACTTATTTACTGACGTGATTGGTTCATTGTCAGTGTCAATCAGTTTAAGTTTATTAAATATTATACACTACGTTTGAGACAACATTCAGTGGATAACACAAGTGACAGCCCAAGCCCGCATTGGTTAAATAATTTTGATGGTAAAACACGGATTCAGGCCCAAGAAAGAAGTAAATGTGGTAAATAACAATTGTTCGACTCCAAACCTACACACTTAAAAGAGGCTTTTAAAATGTAACCATGGAGCTTCATTAATAAGATTGTGCATATGCAAAACCTCAGTGGGTCAAAGTTAGCTGAAACGTCATTGCTTTGTAACAACCAATTGCAGCCTAACGTCCTGCCACACCCTACTTTCTAGCATCAGCTTTTTTTAAGGTTACCTGCTGATGCTAACACTTCACTGGACTGTTTCTCTTAATGTCCAAAACGTTTAGGTAGCCTGTAATGCCATTTTACGGCGCTGGAAAAGGCATGGTTTTATTGTTTTCTTTTTGTAAAAGTTATGTTAAATATATATTAAAGTATATTGTATCTCATCAATGAGACAGCAGTGACACTAAACCTTGAAATGTAGTTTTTCAGGCTTGTAGGGGACACTCTCACATTGGTATTGGAGCACAGCTGAGATAACGTAATTCAGGAGACACGAGGCATATACTGGTTCAACAGAAACATCCCTTTTGCATGTTTTAACTGTAAACAATGTAAATGTGAAATTGGCATTGTTCACATGTGAAAAAGGATCCATCTGTAAATCGCACTGAGATGAGCAAAAGTATGATTCTTACATTCACTTGGGTTCCTGCTTAGTTTTGACACCATTTTGAAGATTTAAAAACCTGCCACACTGGTTGCACCAGTCTATTACACAATTTCTGTGTGTTCCCTAGGTGCACATTCCTTATGGTAAAATCACTTTGGTTATTCATTGCTTTAACATCAGTAAAAAAAAATAAATAAAAAATGGCAGTCCTGTCTAGAAGTCGCTCACAAGGAGTGTGATTATTCTGGTTATCTCCCAATCTTGATTAGACTGTCCCAACTGAAGTGTTAAACCGCTCAGTTCAACCTTTAGACCTTTTTAGTGGCAGACTTTCAGTGAGCAAAAGAGAGATAATCACGCATCCCCTCTGCTCTGCTGAAATCCCATTATACAACCTTCCATTACCTTTGACCCCACACACACACACACACACACACACACACAGCATTATTACACTAAAGACTATTTTAATATCGCACTGAAGAAGTAAAATTAAATAATAAGTCATAAAATTTTGCTGAATCACCCCGGTTGCTTGTGCTCTGAGGAGAATCATACCCTAAATAATTAAATCAAGAATGACTGACATCTGAAATATTTATGACTTCTGTTGCTATTAAGGGCGGATTTCTCACTGTGCTCCATCTATTTTCTGTGTTTTGATCCATGTTTTGTTGTTTGCCGTCCATCTGTTTCAGCTCCACAGTACCAGCCCTCCCTTCCCCTGCTCCATCCATCCTCAGCGAGGCACAATCTTGTGATAATGAGGATGGAAATGCACTATGACAGGCAAAATTGTTTTGGTGTGCCACAGGTATTTAAAAGTGGGAACGAGAGGTCGAAGGAGGAGGAGGACTTGCAGGACTGCAGCTTCAGCTTTCAGTTAGTGAGAGGAGGAAAAGCCCATCTCTTGTCTGGAAGGCCTCCTGAGTCAACCCGAGAAAAATCTAATTTCTCAGCTCTTTGTACTCAGGGCTGTTGCTCCGCGTTATCGATCGAGTTCACCACTTAAACTGTGACAGCCTTCAACACTTTTGCAGCTTTATTTTTTAACATGTTCCCCTTGACTTGGCCGTTATTGTCACTAGTCCATTTACACCAGTCCCTCTTGAATAGGTGAATGATTGATGAACGTGGCGCGGGGCGACCATGTCCGCTACATCACTGACCTTGTACAGATGCCCCACAACATGAATACAATAATGTCAAGTCAAGTATAGTCGTTTTATTGCTTAGTACAACATTAATCTTGTGACAGTTTTTCTTTATTGTCTGTAGGGCTGCCTCAGAAAATGCACTTTAGCCATTTTGTTTGAACATTGTACAGAGGTTTTGATGCTTAATATTGCTTCTCTCTCGCTACAATATGTGTGATGCATTAAATCTAAATCATTTAATACAAGTGTAATAATTTAGTGAATCCTGCGCAACATTTCTCAGTTGGTGCCTTCTGTTCAAGTTTGCCTTTCCCAAATGCTAACAGCTGAAATAGAATCTTTTATTGACTTTTTCTTTTAGGCTGTAATGGAGTGCTGAAAACCGGAGATACCCAGTTTGGATTGTGCTGAATTAACCATTTATTTATGGCACCTTATCTCTGGCACAGCTTGTTGTAGAGCAGTCGGTGTGAGGGCTGGCACTGGCCGCAGCAGTGCACTTCACCCACACACATTCACAGCCTGACACTTCCTGTTGGACCTAGATCACAGCCTGCCTGCTTGGATGGTCACACTTGAGCAACTCGGCTACCTCCTTACTTTTTTATCTTTCTGACTTTTGTGCCCTCTGTTGGTCTCCTGCTTGAAAGCCTCTGCAGTGCCAGTCTGCTGGAGTAGGAATTTATAATGGCAATCCATTTTACATACTAAACGTTAACAGCATTTCTGTGCTTGGACAAACCTCTGATCACAGCTTCACAAATAAGCTATTGGACAAAACCATACCTCACCTTCCAAGAAAACTAACCACAGGGCAGGGTTGTACTATGTATCACCAGACAGTGTACAACCCTGTATAAAGATAATTTGTCTAATGTATTTTAAATTGTCAAAAATAACTCGCAGCAATTATCTTCCTGTGAGAAAAAAAGTCTGTATGCAGCTCTGTGTTTATCCACATACAACATCTATAAACACACACAAAACGGATTTCCTCATAAAAGCCCAAAGCAGCAATTAAGTTGTTCCCACCGACTCCATCTATTTTCTAAACATTAATGCTGATGATGTTTGGCTCATCTACAATGCTAAAACGCTGCATCAGGCCATGCCCATCTGAAGCGAATGGCACAGAGTGAGACATCAGGTGACCGCTGCAGCTGTGCCTGGCAGAAGTCGCTCCAAATCAGGTCCCGTATTGGTAGCGTTTGGCTGGCCTGCTTGGTGCGCTGCCAGTTTATCTGTAGCATGTCACATACTAAGAAAACATATCCCTGATTATCAGAAATAGATTTGTTTTAGAGGATCAAGATGGTGCATTTGCTATGCCACATTCACATAAAACACACATCCATATGAATGCTGCCACAGTTATATTCATGATAGCCTAGTTTAATAGTTTTTTGCTGATAATGATTTTATAATAATGAAGTTATTTTTTGTATTTTTCAGAAGCTGTCAGCAGAGTGTCAGAGCGCGGGCTACGGTGGCACTCTGATCCCATACAAGTGTGACCTGTCCAACGAGGAGGAGATCCTGTCTATGTTTTCCGCCATCAAGACTCTGCACAAGGGAGTAGATGTGTGCATCAACAATGCTGGCCTAGCCCACGACGAGCCCTTGCTCAGCGGCAAGACAGAAGGCTGGAAGAACATGATCGATGTGGGTGGATGGCACACACAAACGATGAAACGGTTGTCTTTATTAAACCTTTCAGAGGAGGCATGCTGGGAAAAGTGCTCGTTACATTGATCGAATTGTCTCGCGTGTCTGAATACAAGGACAGCTGAAATATGATGATATGAGGTGAAAATTCCCGCTCAGACACTTAAGCTGAGGAACAAGCACACACGCACTAATCCCTCCCACCACACAGAGGCCGCTTCGGTGGTTCATTGAGGGCACACTGGCACCGTAGACTAGTCCTACTGATGAAAGCACACTGTTGGAGCTTTATATTCAGATTCATTGAGCTCTTCACTATTAAGTCGAATCCACGCATCCATCTGTTGTCATGGTAGCTGTGTCATGTGAACAGCAGTATATTTATAGGTTGTGTAATCTGACCCTGTTTGGACAACTCGTACCCTAACTCAAAACTATGTTACTTTGAACCTACCGTCTATCAATGTCTGTGGGAGCAGCGTAAAGGCCTCAACACAGTGATTATCAGTCGGCTTTATCCACTTTCACACTGTATCCTCAAATGTAATTATTATACAGTTTGTGTAGTTTAGATAATGTCAGATGAATCATTTGTCCACACTGTAAATATACATGTTTTAAATTTACTGTTTTGCATTTCCTGTAGGTGAACGTCTTGGCCCTTTCCATCTGTACCCGTGAGGCGTACAAGTCCATGAAGGAGAGAAATGTGGATGATGGCCACATTATCAATATAAACAGGTAAGAGTAACACCTCTACTCCTATCTGATATAGTTCAATGACTTCTTTGAAAAGTGTTACGTAACAGCTTCTTACCCTGGCTTTTTTTAGAAATATTGTGTCTGTCTTGTTATATTTAGACGGACAATTTTCCATTGTGATTTCTCAGTGTCTGTGGAACTAGATTTCTAAAGATGAGCAGTGTAAAATGACAGATTCAGCAACTGAAGTGTAATGGTACCTTTATGCCTGCTCCAACTTGTATAGACATCATTCCATGGCTGCCATATCATTTGGTCATTATCAAAGCCTTAACCCATTTAAATCATTTATCATGTTTAATGAATTTGGTGGAAATGTTGCGGATGGTAGCCATTCCATTTAAAATGATTCCCATAATTTGCGCCCCCTTTGTGTTTGAGCAGTATGGGAGGGCACCAAGTTGCGCCAAGTGCTGATAAGCACTTCTACTGTGCCACAAAATATGCTGTAACCGCACTCACTGAGGGCATCCGTCAAGAGCTCAGAGAAGCTAACAGTCACATCAGAGTTACAGTAAGTCAGTTTAAACATATTTGACTGCTGTTGCATTTAGATCTACTATTTTAACTGCAAAATACATTTCTCCTGAAGCATGTACTACTACTACTACTACTACTAATAATAATAATAATCCTCCTCATGTGCTTATAATAATGTTGCACAAAATGTTTCTCTTTTTTTTTTTTGTAGTGTATATCTCCTGGAATAGTAGAGACAGATTTTGCTTTCAGGCACCACAACAGTGATCCAGAGAAAGCAGCAGCTGTGTATGCAAGCATAAAAGTATGTCAGTTTAACATATAACATGACAAAAAAGCTAACAGAAATTACTATTGATTTTCTTTTTTTTCTTTTTTCTTTTTTGTTTTCTTGCAGTGTTTGAAAGCAGAAGACATAGCCAACGCAGTGACCTATGTCCTCAGTGCCCCTCCTCATGTTCAGGTATTCTCTCAGTCTTAAATGCTGACTTGTAATGAGGATGTTAATGCTGACTCTAGACTGTGCTGTCAGATTGGAGATGTGCAGATGAGGCCCGTGGAACAGGTGTCCTAGCAGTAAAGCAGGAAGCAAAAGTGGAAAAAATAAACGGGAGGAGTGAACAGACTGCAGCCGTTGTAAATCCTTGGTGACCTCTGCTGGTGATGGGGATAATGTAACAACTTAACTAAAGCTGTGACACTGAGGGGCATGCTCAAAGAGGGCTGCAGTCTTACAGAGACTGGTGTGCGTGATTTTGTCGTGAAGGGCTTGGACATTTAAAAACCACTACAACTATACTACTGATCGCAGCAAGTGTTATTTGTGAATAATATAGCTCAGCTTTGAGCTGAGTTGAGTCCAATCTACTCTAGGAACAACGATAACGGAAGAATTGCTGTATTTTGTGGTCTTCTACTGTACATGACCGCCACTACAGAGGGAAGAGTATGCCATTAATTGCACACGTTCTACCTTTTTGTTTTGCTGTTGTTTTTGTAGGTCATATTACATATTACATCTTTTTTTTTTTTTTTTTCAAATTTAAAAAAATGAGTAACTGCTGTTTTATACAATAATTTGATTTGAAATTGATAGGCATTTTAACTCTGAATTGTGGACTTACTCCAGGAACACTAACACTAGACAATAGTGTGTTCACCCCTTCTGCCACCGATTATTTACCATTTGTCTTAACACAGTTGCCCCACTATGTTTTTCCCTTTTGTAAAGAATTGGGGAGTGGTAGTACAGAGTTGGACCTTATTCTCTTAAGCACATTAGTTTCACTAATCAGTTGTGCACCTTAGATTAATTTATGAATAAAAGAGAAAAAAAAAACTAAACGTTGGCAGTTTTTGTTTTGTAACAAGTATATTAACTCTGGGAATGTGTGAAATTCTCGGTAAATTAATAAACAACTCCAGGAGTAAACACTTGGTTTGTGTCATACTGTCATTAACCACATATTCTGCTTCTCTGACTGTTACTGTCAAGTTGTCGCTAAAGAAAAGCAATGCACGCTAAGGACTTTGCAACAGTTTTTATTATACCTTAACATAAGAGTTGCATGATTCATATACTCCTGTTAATCAACAGCATATGTCATCTTTAGCTTTTGACCTATAATAAACAAGCCAATAAATGAACTGTGAATGTTAAATTGTAGCTTTAGTTTGTCTCTTTATTAGTTAAAATACACAATCTTAGCAACTTGTTTTTTTTTGGGATCTGTAGTCACACATGCATTAACAGACATTGACAAAAGATGGCACCATTTGCAAAGAAAGCCATTCAAACTGGAAATCTAACACATAAAGTTCATCAAAATCATAAAATGTCACATAGAACAACCGTGGCCACTTAATTTAATCTGCATAGCAGGTATGTAGCAACCTAAGTTAATGATGTTAGAAAGCATATCAGTACATACAGGTTTGAGACTGCCACTAATTATGGCTTGATGATAATTATGAGTTATCAAAAGTTGTTTTGAATAGGAGGTTTTTCAATTGGATACAGAGATAAGCTGATGACTGAGATCACTGGAAATGTCCCTCCTCCTCTCTCATAGTAAGGCAGCTTTGGCTTCCCATTTAGTGCGTAGGGTGTGATGGACAGCTTGAGTTTCTATAGAGACATATATTAGCATACTGCATCAGTAATGACAGAATAAGTGCAAGTATTAAATGTGCTTTACCTGCATGAATGAGCCAGACAACTTCCACAAGGTGTGAATGGCCCCCAGAGGAATCCAGATGATGGAGGCCAGTGCAATGACCCAGCCCACCCCCTGTGCCCAAGGAGGGAAAGTGTAGTCCTCATAGCGAGCCGGTTTGAACTGGATGATGGAGAAAATGAGGATAACCTGCAACAATTGCACATTTGTTAGAGGAAATGTTTAAACGTCAATTGGATTTGGAAAAAAATGACTTGACTTACTGTTATGAGCAGAGGGTCAATTATGAGCCAGCATAATCTGAAGAAAATATTGGCTCTGCTTCCAATCATCTCTTCTAGGTTGTTTGACAACTGAGTCACACCTGCTCATAGAAAACATGCATTTGTCTAAAACTATACATGTTGCTCTTGAGGCTGGACAACATAAAGCCCCAACATATTGTAATAAGAGATTAATAACACATAATCGAAAGATGAAATTTACCATAACACCAACAGATGGCAATAATCTCAAAGAATGCAAGGAACATGATAGAAACGATTGCAGTGTAATGGTCCATCAGCTGAAACACATAGATTCCCACCTGGGCAGAAATAACAGAGAGCAGGCCAATGTGGTTATAATTTGTCTCATACAGGCCGTAAATTACAGTCTGAGCCTAACCTGCATGACACAAGGGATTCCAAAAAGGCAAGCTGCTCCACAAACGGCCAGAACAAACAGCTCCTTTCGCTTGAAGAAGTTCATCAGCCTCTGGTCAAACTCATCCATTAGACTGGTCACCATCACTTCAACCATTGCAAACTGCCAGAAAAAAGAGTATGGGAATTATTACTTAAAACAATAGGGCTGTTGCAGACATATCAGATCCCTTACCTCACTGTCCAGCCCAAGGCAAAGCAGCATGAAGAAAAACAGCACGGCCCAGAGCTGAGGCAATGGCATTTGAGCAAAGGCTTGTGGGTAAACGACAAAAACCAAGCCAGGCCCTAATAACACATGTGATCTCTGTAGCATAACTGACAAACGTACACCCCTGTGGGATAACAGGAAATGTTCAAGTGCACTATTGCTCACCATCCACTGCAAGTTGACTGACAGGAATTCCCTGCAGATATGACATGTATCCAAATGCAGAGAAAATGACAAAGCCTGCCAGGATACTAGTGAAGGAGTTGATGATGGCTATAACCAGTGTGTCTCTGCGGGGAAAATTATCCATTTGTATAATGTTCTTAGAGACCAGTGTTGTTATTGTTGTTCACAATGTGTTATACTTGAGAACGTTGTTGTTAAAGGAGTTGTAGCTCGACATGGCCAGCAGTGAGCCAAAACCAATCCCAATGGAGTTAAAAATCTGAGCTGCAGCATTGACCCACACCTTTAACACAGACAGAAGGTAAAACAACAGATGTAAGATCAATAGCAAGGTCAGGAGAAATGTATGTAGTGCTAGACTGAGTCATGAGTTATTTTTGGTTCCGGTATCTAATGCTTTTTGTTACCTCCACAGACAGCAGCTTGCTCCATTCTGGCACGATGAAGAATTTTATTCCATTCAATGCTCCAGGAAGCTGTGCATTATTGATCAAGAGGGCAATCAGGATAACATACGGGAACAGAGCAGTGAAGTACACAACCTGCAGAGAAATATAATAACGTATCAGATTCATGCAATATAATGAAAATATTTAGGTTTCACTGTCAAAGACCAGAGGCTGATGGGGCGTCCTTACCTTGCCTGTTGATTTCACCCCCTTAAAAATACATAGGTAAATAAGGATCCAAGCCAGAATAAGAATAAGGAACAGCTCCCATCTTATTTGCCCCGCTTCCTCCACACTATCGGTTTGCTGTAGCATCTTGTATCTTAAAAAATAACAAGATTTGCAATTATATACAGACAAATTGATATGTTGAATTGTTTTTGCACAATGATGTGAAATTAGAAGAGTATTTTGCCGGCATTTTGATCCTGAATCTTCCTCCAAGAAGACTGTAACATCATAAAAAACTCCTGTTATTTAACCTGACCTTTACCTCACTATTACTATTGCTCGCTTGATCTTATCAGTACCCTTACAACGATATCCTTCACGTGAAACTTAAATCATGCTACATAATCATCTTTTACTTTTCCATGTGCCATGACGCTACATCGTGACTCAGCACATACTTGAAGAACTGCTGGCTGGCTGTGGAGGTGTAGCTGCTGTTGGTAAGGTGGTTGGTGCAGTTGGCTGTGTTCCACGTGTTGTTGCAGCTCTGCCAGGGCAGCGGGTCCTGGAAGGAGCTGAAGAGGTAGTAGAGGGCCCAGGTGATGACTAGGTTGTAGTAGGTGCACATGATGAAGGAGATGGCCACTGAAGCAATGCCGACACCTGTGGACCAAGGTCAGGCTAAGTAAACAAATGTCCACTCTACACAGGTGCAGTGTACACTCAGTACCTTTTAACAGCGGGCACACAATCGCCAGAGCATGGACTGGCCCTTTCCTGGTGTACTGTCCCACCGTCAGCTCCATGTAAAGCAGAGGGATGCCCAATAGCACCAGCATGAGAAGATACGGCACTAGAAAGGCACCTGCCATGAAGTGATAAGCAAATTACCACACACTGTTTTACTGTCTGCTTCATAACTGTGTCAGGGTGCCTTGCTCTAGCACACAAACTTTTCATGTAAGTGACATAAACATTCAAACTTTATTTGTGGCTAACAAAAGGATCCACAACAAAAAGGATGAAGAAAACAATATTCAGTCAACATGAAGCAAGATTTGTTGTGACACCAATTCCTTGAAACGTACTGAGAACACAGTTTTGTTACCTTTGGACCTGTAACTAAAAAGAGTTCAGAGGATGACAATGCTGTGTCTCACCTCCTCCGCTCCTGTAGCAAAGATATGGAAACCTCCAGACGTTGCCCAAACCAACAGCACAGCCGATGCCAGCCAGGGTGAACTCTATCTGCCTGCTCCATGTCGGTCTGTTGGACGGTTGAGCCATGTTCCAAGTGTGGTCACCTCGGTCGCTCCTCTGGGCCCAAACACATAACAGAGAGTAGCTAGGATCTCAGTGACTCCAGGTGATATAACCTTTTATTATCTTTAATCATTAGCTTTGAAGAAACACTCTAACGTGAAGCAGCTGTGACTCTGGCGAACAGGGATAAATGATTGTTGTGGATGCAAAGATTAGGAGAGTTGGATAACTTCAAGGTCTTTTTAATAACAATAATGGCTTATCTTAAGAAAATGTTAAAAGGAAATTGCAACAAACAAGAATGTGGATTGATTTAGCACATCCATAGGAAATTAAATAAGACATAAAAATGCCCCGTGTACTATTATCTTTTCTCTGGTATGGTTATGTATCATCCAGCCATGTGTAATCTAAAAAAAAATTAAAATGTATTTTTGTTTGTTTTACGAATGCTTTCACTGTGGCCATATAAACCAAATTCCTACAATGATTAGCAGGCTAGTGCATCAATTACAAGTTATCAGGAGTTGAAGCTGTTCAATGCACTAAATGCAATGTATGAGTTTGAAAAGTTACACTAAAGGTTTAATGTTTCTAGTCTAGACGTCATTGTTCTTCTGCCCTGAGACATATTCTATCATTTTGTAACTCTTAGCCGTCTGTGGGCCAAATGGCAACATTACAACAACATAGGAAAGTAAAACTACTGACGCAAAGCTCTTTGTAACAAACACAAGTAATTCTAAATCTGTGAAATTTAAATCCAATTGCATTTACGTATGCCTGTGTTAATTCTGTGAAGATTATCAGGGATTTATATTGGTCAGACTACAGTGTATTCAAACTCAATTTTTCAATTCAATGACCTGTATGATCATATACATTTAACTAAATAAATTGTAGCTTTGATTTTTTAAATTCTAATTTTCTTTAATATATATATAATATAATATATAATAATCATTTTATTTTTATTGTAGTTTCTGTTTACATAGGCTTACATGTCTGTCTGTCTTATTGTTTGTCAAAGTATCTCTTGCTCCACACCCTCTTGTCTCTCTAATATCATATTTATCACATCTAAAGAATAGAGTCAGTTAAGGGTCTCAACATTATTTATCTTAACATAAGTCTAAAATCTAAAATTTACTTTTTCAGAATAAGGGTCTCCTGTCATACTCTTAATGTCATTACCATTTAGTATCTCAGATGATGAGATTAAAATTGATGGTTATGTTTTATTTAGAGCCAAGAGTGGCTCTAGGGGAGTTGGTGTGGCAACTTATGTCTCTACAAATCTCACCAGTGAACATTTCCAACGGTTAAGCCAGTTCATTTTGAATCCCTATCTGTTAATACCATTTTTTATAGTAATAAACATTTAATAATTACTAACATTTACAGACTTCCAACTGACCCATCATCCATGAAATGTAAAATGTCTACAATTCATTGTTTTAGACTGAGCTGATGTGATTGTACTTCCTGGGGTTTACAAACAAAATCAAACATCTACAACTAGAGGCAGATGAGAAAATTGCCTCCTTTGATGTCACATCTCTCTTTATCTGTATATCCACTAATGAAGCACTCATGTTTTGAAACCTAAATCAGAAGAGTTTCACTCTAGAATGACAATAACACCTGATTGAAACAGTGTCACTAACAACTAACCTGAGCCTTAACGACTCTCACATCAGGAGTCACATTGTCCTTTCAGAGCTAATGACTATGAGACCATAACAGCCTGGTCCAATCAGAGTTAGTTTTAGGTTAAACCCCCCCCTTTAGAGATTTAAGCTCAGCTCTCTTACTGTTAAACTCATAAGTCTTTTAGAGAAGAGACTTTGCTTTAACCTTTTTTACAAGAGGTTAAAGCAAAGTGACTGAGAACCTTCACAGACATGTCATTTTAATTCAAGCTCTATTCCTATTGTTTGGATAAGTAACGCCTATATTTAAAGGTGGAGATTACATTAATTTATGAAACTATTGCCCGATTTCCATCATCTGCACAATTACCAAAATATCTGAAAAAATAATTATCTTAACCAATTTAATATTTTATCTCTCTACCAGTCCAGGTTTTGTTTCAGGCCACTCTATTACAACCGCCTTCTCCTCCTTTGATCAAAATCAATATACAGGTGCTATATTGAGAGGGTTGTGTGAACAAGAATGTGCAGTATTGTGATCTATTGCTTTTATTGCATTATGTTCTGTGTAACTTCTTCTAGATATTGTAATCTATTTATGTTTCATGTTTTGGTCCCTTAAAATCGAGATGTTCCATCTCAAGAGGCTTTCCATCAATAAATTAAAAATGTTATTTAAGAGATGACACATTTTGATTATCTTACCATATCTAAATGTAACCTCTAAAATGTATTACAAAATACTAGTATGCGTCCATAAATAGTTAGTAGTAAATCTAGTAATACATAGTAAATCTAGTTAAATTGGGTGCGGTCCATAACTATGATACAGGATAAGTATTTTATGTCTACGACAAAGAGCACACAACTGTATGATTTTAGGGGAATACACACACCATTTAAAGTAAAAGAAGCGACTGTTTTTGGAAAAGTAAATCAGTTTTCCTCTCTCGTGACAGGACATATAAACAACCACGCCTTTCACATGACCATCATATTGCATCCTTGGCTCTGGCTCGCGAGGCGGGTCAATTTAGGGGGAAGAGCGGTGCCTTAAAGTTAAGCTGCAGTCAAAAACCCCCGGACATTCGAGAAATGTTTCCTTTGACATAAGACCTGTGGAATCTTTACTCCATCCTGTGACATTTATTTTGTACCGGATATTCATCGACGGGGTTATTCAACCAGCTTCCGGCCACCGCTGGACGTGTTTGGGAAAAAAAGTGATTGTAGGGTTGGGTAGCGGTTGCGCGAATGTTGTCGTGAAAATACTCAAAAGCGTTGATTGAAAAGACAGCGATAACACATTTTAAAGAGTTTAGGTTTTTTTAGAATCATCTTTGTTTGGATAATCATTTTTTCTGTCCGTGAAAATGGGAAATTGCCACACCGTTGGACCAAACGAGGCCCTGGTGGTTTCAGGTAACGCTGCTTCTTGGACGCCGATGATGTGTTGTTTGTTTACGGCTCGTTGAAAATTGGTGTAATTACAAGCATTTGAGATATTTATGTCTTCGGTAGCTTCCATCGTTTACGAGCACCTCTTTGTCTATGCTACGTTAATACACAGACCATTACTGCTTTTGACAAGAGCATTGGACGCTTACCAAACAGCTCCCGCCCACAAATGAAAAAATACACGCGCACTAATCTTAACCTCTGCGAATGACTAAATGCTTGCTTCCAAACCCCTCAAAAATCTAGCGTCAATGTGTTGAAAATACTCAATTTTACTTGATTACAAATTATGGGTGATTAGTTGCTAAAGTACGGTTAATTAAAACATCTTTTTATAAAGCTCTACACTACATACCCTTTCTCATAATGCTTTCTCATAGCTTAGCATGTGTGTTGTATTTGAATTAACCGTTTTGGGTTTTGTTTTCTAAATTTCTTAGGATTTTAATGTTTGCTGATAAACAAAAAATATTTTATTCCAGTTTTATTATGGCAATGTTTGGGTCTCTCTGTAAAGGATAAAAACGACTGATTAAAAGCGATTAACATAAGATTTAATTTACAATTTAAACTGCAGCTCATATGACATTCATGCTTTACTGAGGCGTAGGTGTTCACTGGACACTGTTTTCCATCATAATAGAAGAGTCATGCTGAAAACCCTCAGGTCAAGCTCTGAGGAACCTCTGATCCTTCAACTCTGTATGAAACCATGCTGTACACTTTAATTTGATCAGGCACTGCGTTGCTGAAAGGCTTTTCACTCCTACAATGTATTCTTGTGGGTTTCCTGTCTAACCCACATTTGCTGAAGTAAAACAAAGCTGTAAGCATGTATCAGTCACCATTTGGAGGAATGTGGATTATGCTGAAGGTCCTCCTTTTTGGGAAAAACATTCAAATTAAACCAACAAATAAAGCCATCTTCTTTGTTGTTACCATGAAGTAACACTTGTTTGGGTAAACTTTAAAGGGCTACTACCATTTAAAAATCAGTGTCAAATTTCATGTCAGGATTTTGTAGCCATCTTATATTGCCATTGAGGGCCCCAAAGGCCCCTCCCCCGTTCTCTAAGAAGTAAATGCTGTCAGGAATCCCAGTTATGTCTGCAAGGAACTAGGCCTATAATGGTCTATACATGGCTCTGGGATTTTCTATAGATCCTCCTCGGGCCTGTTGCCATTTTAGCTGTCTGCCTTTTGGCTTGAGGATTGTAAATGGATTTTAATTGTTACAGAATGCGCATTGATCCACTTCCTTTGAAGTCTTCAAACTGAATGGATGAGTTTATGTTGTAATAGAGCTGGACTAAAAGCTCAAGTGTGTGTATTATTTTGATTCTTTTTTTCAGAAACAATGCTAATGTTTTTCGAAAAACTATGCATCCTTTTCCTGGGGCTGTGGTTTCCTCTTGGGCATTGTTCACACCACAAGCATTAGATGATATGCAATCAACTGCTGTGCTGTGACTCAGATCTATTACAATATAATATTTACAATGTTCAGTGTCTGTCAAAAGGTTCCAAAGTAGGTTGTAGCAGTATGTATCTGTAAATATTCCATCCATACCCACCCCTCTCCTCTGTCTTGTCTATTAACGCGTGACAGCTGGGAATGTCACACTGAACACTCTGGATAAAACACCACACAGGCTCAGGAATGGACAACTTCACACACTGAGCTTCTAACAGCGAATTTCAATGAATTACACATTTACAACAAATGTTTTATCCATTCGTTAAAAAAATCTAGCATAACCTAAAAATGGGGTACAACCATATTTTTACAATCAGATGACCTGCATAATACTCAATGAAAACCAAGTGGGTCAATGAAGATAAACATTTACTTTGAGGATACACATATCAGGTCAGTACGGTACAGGACAATAGTGTGCATAGGATTTGTGCAAATCAATGAAGGAAAACAGGACTTAAGCTAATGGGAAGTTAATTTAGCACATGATCAACTTCCTTTAAAAAAATTGCAGACAGTCAAACCAAAGCAGTATAAAGCCACTTTAACACAGTTTGGTTACTTGATGTATTTATTTCTTGGCTCTTCTGTGTAATGGCAGCCGTCTGACGTGCACTTATGTGTTGGTATCCTCAGGTGGCTGCTGTGGCTCAGATCAGAAGACTTATGTTGTGGGAGGCTGGGCCTGGGCCTGGTGGCTCATCTCCGACATCCAGAGGTAAGACTTGTCTGTCCAGGTCTAATGGCTGCACATATAAATTGCACTCTACTGCTACTCACTCACCACTTGAAACTCCTAATGAGCTACATGCGTGGTGCACTGAATACTAAAAAGAAAATGGAAATTTAGGGTAGCGCAGGGCAAAACATTTTTGTCTTGTTCTTTCCCCAAACAAAACCTTGTAAAAATGGTCTTTTAAAGCAAGAAAAAATAGCAGGCTTTTGCTGCCAAGGCCTCGCATTTCTATCAGTGAAACATGACACCAGGAGCTACAGATGAACAAAAGATGACAAACGCCAGCTAATCAAACACAGTCAAAATAAGATCATTAACCGGAGGTCCAAATGTCAATATATCTGTCTGGTAACAGTACTTGGTAAATACTATACAATTTCAAATCCATTACTTCTACTTACCAGTACAATCAAGACTAAAAGCATTAGGGTTGATTAAAATGAGATATGTGCTCAACCTGTAAACAGAGCATTTCCACGCTTTCAGCTGCTTTTAGAAGTATCACTTCAGCAAACCAGCTTTTGAGAGGACACTGGAAAAATGAACAGATGGCGCTTCATGGCAAGGTCAGGGAAAGTTACAAGCACAGTTCTCACACTCCATGTAGATGGACACCTTTTTATTTAATTCATCTTGCCCTATTTTAATTGCATTTTGGAGAATTTGTGTTTTATGTACGTTTTTTGTCAGAAAATTAAAACCAGAATATTCAAGGATTGGAAGGAGGAATCAGGTTTAATTTATTGACTGGACAGATCTCAAAAGGACTGTATTCCTCATTCAAACTAGAGGTCACCAAGTCTAAAATCTCACAATCTCAGTGATAACGCTGAGCTAAGTTAAATGTAGCAATGAAGCAGGACCTACTACTCAATACATGCTGGTCTTTCTGGTTTTAATTACTATGCTATTGCTCTGTCCTGCTTTGCCTTGTCTTCTGTGTTGTTATTGTCCTAGTATGCTGTCTTCTAGTAACCCTACCTTCCCTTTAAAGTGCTGCTCTTCTTGTAGTTGCTAGGAGACCTAATGGTGGATGTCTACCCAGATAGTACAGTACACCTCCTCCTCTGAGATTATAACCACACCCTTGTTTTCTTGAGTATCTCCTGTGTAGTTTTTTTCCCTTTTTCAGTTTGCTCTTTTGGATCACTTAAATAAGAAAGATGTTCTTCTGTGCAGCGCCCACTTGACTTAAAAGCCCTATGCAGAAGCCAGTAGCGCCATAAAAAACAGGAGTGCGACTTCCTGCACGTGATGCAGTAATCATGTTAATGTCCAGGCCTATGACACATTGATCCAATTCTGCAGAAGAGATGGGGAGGGGCAGCTGCTGACCAGACTGACTCCACTGTAACTGTTACTGCAATCGGCCTCACATGCTTTTGACTCACTCGGCTCGTACTGAACACTGCTGTTGTGTCTGAAACTGTAATCTATGAGTCTAGTGGTGATATTTTGGAGAGTCCTTGGGTGCAAGAATGATTTCATCATTGATGTTGTGTAAAGATGGATTATATGCAGGGCAGATAAAAAAAATGTTTTGTAATGTGTACAAACTGGAATAATTATTAATGGATTTGAATTGGTTGAAGTTAATTTTATATCTATTGGAAGAATCCCTTCTAGCAAACGTTAAGCAGAAACTCAAAAAGGCAAACACCACATTTTTTGAATGAAGATGAAAATATCTCAAAAAGGCATAAATTTTAACAAGAAGGAATCTTTTGCAATATTTTTAGCAATATCAGTATCTGTATTATTTTTGTTTTAGATCATTTTATAAGTAAAAAGGGATTATTTAACCAAGATACCAGACCTTAATTAGCCTGTTAGGGTTATGGCTTGTTCACAATTATCATTAGGAAAGGCCAGGTGATGCAAATTTCATAGCTTTAAATATACCCAGACTCCTCTAACCATGTCCCAACAATCAGCAGCCATGGGCTCCTCTAAGCAGTTGCCTAGCACTCTGAAAATGTTTGACACCCACAAAGCAGGAGAAGGCTATTAAATGTGTTTTCATGTACTAATTTCCTCATTTTGTAATGTAATTAAGAAATGACAGTTAACAGGAACGTTGGAGGTCAAGATAAGGTCTGGGAGACCAAGGAAAATATCAGAGAACTGCTGATGGGATTGCTAGAAAAGCAAGTCGGACCCACTGTTTGACTTCAAAAGACCTCCAGGAAGACTTGGCAGGCTCTGGAGCACTGTTCAACTTTTCAGTGACACCTGCACAAATATGGACTAACCTTTCCTGCGTCCTCATCACAAAATTTAGCATCTGAATTTTGCAGAAAAATATTTAGACAAGCCTGGGGCATTTTGGAAACAAATCCTGTTAACTGATGAGATTAAAATATAACTCTTTGTACGCAATGAGCAAATGTTTGTTTAGAGAACAAAGGGCACAGAATTTCATTAAAATGTCTCTGACATCTTAGTTTTCAAGGTGAAGATGTTTTGTCTCTAATTCCAAGAGGCTTTATCAATTCTGACATCAACTGGTACTGGAGCTGAGCTTATATTTCTGAAACTAAACCTGATATGACTAGACTGTTCTGGTCTCATAGTCGTTAGCTATGAAAGGACAGTGTGACTCCTGAGAGTCGTTAAAAGATCAGGTGAGACGTTTCAGGTGGATTACTGTTCCATTCAGGTGTTCTTGAGTGAAATTGTTCAGATTAAGGTTTCAAAACACTGTCATAAATACAAAGTAACATAAAACTGAGGCCACCTCCTCCTTAGAGACAAAACATCTCCACCTTGAAAACTGTGTCTAGATGCTTTTGCATCTCTTTCTTCAATTTCATGAAAATAACAGCTGTGCATCTGTCCAAATGTTAAGAATTGGGGTGAATCAATCATGCTTTGGGGTTGTATTGCAGCTAATGTAATGGATTTAATTAAATCCCAACAAATTTTGAAAGAAATCTGTAATTTGTACTTTGGTTTCCCCCACTAACTTCCTAAACATGCTGGGAGCCCTCTGGTGGTGGCTGCTGACCAGGGATTTCCCCACATAGATAAGTTAAAAAAAAAAAAGAGGATGGCATTCTACAAATAGATAATGATCCTAAACACACCTCAAAATCCACAATGAACTACCTAGAGAGTAGTAGAGCAAGCTGAGACTGTGAGGGTTTGAGAATCTGTGGATAGATCTCAAAAGAGAGGGCCCAGGAATCTCGCAGAACTGGAAGAATGGGCAAAAATACCTTTAAACAAGAACTGAAAAATTCTTGGCTGGCTATAAGAACCGTTTATAAGCTGTGATACTGGTGTTACAACCCCCGCTAAACTAAAGGGACCATAACATAAATTCAAACACAAAGTGTAAGGCAGAACAAATAAATAACTTTTATGGAGTGAACAAAGGATTTGGGACAAACCAAAAAGCCATAAACAACTAAAGCAAAAAATAAAGATTGTAGGAGAACAAAAAGGCAATGATGGGTCGGCCAAACTAAATAAAAGAGGAAAACAAGCCAGGCCTGCCCGCCATTGGCTGGTTGTACCTGACTTGCCTCCCCTGTTCCTGCGTACAAATTATAACATCTAAAGGAAAATAGCAAAACATCAAAACAGGACCACGTGCCCATTACCTAGAAAAACTAACTGACAAAGTAAAAAGAGGAGCTGAAAGGCTAAGCTGCCCCTGGCCGCAGCAGCAGCTGGGACAGGAGGCAGAGCCAAGCCGGAAACACGGAGCAGAGAGCGCAAAGCTGTCACAAACAGCCTCCTTAATAAGGTAGCCCACCCACTCCTACTGCAGGTAGATGTGAAACACATACAATGAATACATTGGCAAATGTAATACTGGTCAAAGGGCTGTTACGGGGTACTAACTATGCATCATGCCCAAACGTTTGCTGCGATCCATTTTCCTTTTCTGTCATTTTGAAAATGTAAAAGATGAAAAAAGTGATAAAGTGAATGCATCATCTTTATCTTTATGCCTTTTGGAGATCATTTCATCTTATACTTGCTGAACTGTTCACATTAACAGAAATTTTGACCGGGGTGCCCAAACTTTTACATGACACTGTATCGCAAATTTCTCGTTATCAGAATAATATTGTATATGCAATATTTGTATTGCAAAATATGACATCTTCAATGTGATGGACATTTACTTTTTGCCCCCAAAACATCGTCCAAACAGCATTAAATCAAATTGTGCTGCGTCTTTGAAGCCTATTGTCGATTAATATTCAACAACAATATTGCATTTGTTTAGCATGTGCAGTTCTAATTCTAACATCCATTATGAAAGATACTATCGGCTGCATATAGGAATGACCAAATTGGGTAGAAAAGCCACAGGACTGGAGGTCCCTTCCTCCTTTTTTCCGCTTGACCTTGGTTACTGACATTCCTAACAGCTGTTGTCCAACTCACTGTTTTGCCTTTGCTATTCCCGCCTGCTGGTCTGCCGCCTGCGTAGAATGTCTCTGGAGGTTATGACCATCCTCTGTCGCTGTGAGAATATCGAAACCTCGGAGGGTGTTCCCCTGGATGTGACAGGGGTAGCTCAGGTAATTCATCTACCAAAAAAAAAAAAAACAGCAGTGGCTGTTGTAGGAGACCAAAGGAAGGAAAACACGAACGTGTCACTAACGAAGCACTAACTTTGTCTCTTTTTTTTTTTTATTCTCATCTTTACGGATTTTTTTCCTCTGCAGTGAAATGGAGGCAGTCAAATGTTTGGCCATAAAGCTGCGCTCTGAGTCACATATAGCAACGGAGTCACCAATGAAATGAATGCTTTAAGCCTCAAAAGATTATCCGTTTCATTCACATTGACTAATACCATTGGCGATAATCTAAACAGGCATTTATAAGACTTAAAGCATGTCATTTTACTCTGTTGTTAGTGAACTGGAGTCCTTGGGTGAATGGTTTATTCCTAGTGTCCTAGTCCCTCCCTCCATTTGCTTTTTCCTTCCGAACATGCCAATTTTTATTTTATATTTTTTCCACATTTTTCACAGGATAACGCTTGAGATTATGACCCTGCAGCCCAAGTGTGAGGATGTAGAGACAGCGGAGGGTGTAGCTATTACTGTCACTGGGGTGGCTCAGGTAAATCACCACACTTTTCTAGGAATGCCTCTTCAGACTCCACTAACCTGCAGCACATCCACCCTCCTTTTCCCCAGGCATCATTCCATCAGGGGTCTACACACGGACGTTGTCATTTCAGCATGATTGACTTTTATATCTTTAAAAAGCGTACATTTGGTCAAACTAAATCTGATTGATAGCACTGTGCCAAAACCATTCACTTGACACTGCAGATAATGTTTCCTTTGGTTAATGTATCTTCTGCTCAGTCAGTGGTTAAATTGTTTTCTGTGGAAAAAAAAAAAAGACGCACAATAACTACAGTTGGCCAAAAGCAAAAAAGCAGTCATATGTTAACAGTCTTTGACATCATCAAATTAAATAAGAAACTCATGCAGTGTTGGTTGCTTTGGTTGCTTGGCAAAGTGTGAGTAATACATGACACCAAACAAACCCAAGTAACTCCACCAGTAGCACCGCATATTCTTTGGTTAAAAATTCTTCATTTATCATTTTCTCAAAACTAGTCCATCAGTCTAATGAGTTGTCGGTCAGTTTTTATGTTAGTATAAAAAAATGCATGTCACACTAAAAAGTAAATTAATCACATTTTAGTTTTATCTAAGATTGTGAGAGTGCCCAGCTCTAGTCTCATTGTGTCTCACTTTACTCAATCATAATTTTCTGCAAAAAAAAACTAACAATTTACGTTCTCAGTATATCTGTTTGTTGTTTTTTTTTTTTTTTTTTCTAAAAACCACTAGATAATTCATCTGAAGATCAATATAGATGATTATGTTCCATATATAAAGTTATGATGGACTTTACTTGGACATAAGTTTTTTTTTTTCAGTTTCAGCACTTATTTTGTTGGCCTGCCAGTGTCTTATCAGTTCTGTTTTGTGGCTAGCCTCATGCCGCTCTCTGAGGTTTCCTGCATGCATGCTGACAATGAGCCCACTGTCTGGAGCTTAATAACCCTACACTTTCACACAGTTTACTTCAAAGAGAGGCTCGTCTTTGCCTCCGTCTGATTGGTCCAACCTAAGCCAGAGTTCATTGGAGAGTGTGTATCCCATGACAACAAGAGCTCGGTGTTGTCCTTAATTCAAAGAAGCACATACTTTGAGACTCAGGAGGAGCCACCTTGGACTTGCAGCATGGAGTTTGCCAGTCTCCACAGAATGAAGGAGACACTTAATAATTAATTTCTGAGCTAATTGAGCATTTATAGAACTGGTTAGGGGTTAGGCAGGAAGTCGAGCTTTACAGGAACCACATGATCACTTTCCACCCATAGCCCAGTTTCTGCAACAACGTAGCTCCCCCTACAGCCCGAGTGTGGTTGGCATGCAGCCCTCTTTGTTTTCAGATACTTTCTATTTCATGAATGATGTCCCACCTTTTCTCAACATTGTGTTGCCCTCATCCCTGGTATGCGTGCATGTTGCAGACCTCTCGCCTAAGGACCCAGCTCACGTTTTCTTCTCTTACAGCAGCAGTGGAGTAAAACCTTGCAAAACCCGCTGTCCTCATTTTTTTATTTTATTTTTTTTTATTATAATTTATGTCCAAAGAAGTGACTTGTATTTGTTGTAACTGCATTTTGTATTTTGCCAATGACAAGCCATTTTTTAATTAGTTTGATTTTATTGTTTTATTGTACTATCCCTGATGTATTCCTTTAATACGTTTTGTTACTAAAAAGGTATTTGATACATGAATATGAATACTGACTATCATCCGTAAAAGTCTTTTTTGTTTTTTAGTGTGTAAAATTAAGTTAAAGGACAATATATTTTATGTGTTGCTTTTAAATAAATCAGAGGCACACAAAAAATGCTCTTTCCTTTAATAAAGAACAAAGAAAGACAGTATTATTATTGTATGAAAAAGCATCTCTTACATTTGTTTAAAAGACAGATTTGGCTAAACAAGAAGTGGATGGACAATGATTAGTTTTGAATATGTATTTATGTTTGAGAGTGTGTTCAGCCGACAGTGTTTGTTTGCACTGGCTCTAGGTGAAGGTGATGACAGACAATGAGCTGCTGGGATACGCCTGCGAACAGTTCTTGGGCAAATCTGTGATAGAGATCAAAAGCGTCATCCTGCAGACGCTTGAGGGTCACCTCCGTGCCATCCTCGGTGAGAAACCCAAGGATTCATAATGTGTTACCTCAATTACATTATTTTTGAGAATGTGGGGTGGATTTGTAAATGTAATTATATACTCCTGTAACCTTTTTTTTAGGTACCCTGACTGTTGAGCAGATTTACCAAGACAGAGACAAGTTTGCATCTCTGGTGCGTGAGGTGGCAGCCCCTGATGTCGGCCGTATGGGCATCGAGATCCTCAGCTTCACCATCAAGGTTCGAAACATGCCCACATAAATGTTCAGTGCCCAAAACTACTGTTATTAATTGATGAGAACAATATCTTACTTTTCCTCCTGACAGGATGTCTATGATAAAGTGGACTATCTGAGCTCGCTCGGCAAAACCCAGACAGCTGCAGTGCAGAGAGACGCTGACATTGGTGTGGCAGAGGCGGAGAGAGACGCTGGCATCAGGGTAAGAGCAGATGAAAGTACAATTGAAACCACAGATCGTCTTATGTGGCAATGAAATTGGATATGTTTTGTTGCCACTTTCTCTGGCCTTTTACAGGAAGCTGAGTGCAAGAAGGAAATGATGGATGTGAAGTTCCTTGCTGACACAAAAATGGCTGATTCTAAACGAGAGCTTGAAATGCAGAAAGCTTCTTTCAATCAAGAAGTGAACACTAAGGTGTGGTATTAAACGCATTAAATATTTACACTCAGGATGTGATCACACTATTAAGTTGGGTTTGTCAGAACAAGCCCTGGGTCTGCCGAGTGTTCACAACTAGCATTTTAAACTGTAACCCAAATGGAAAAAACATGCATTTTAACTCACCAGATGGAGCTGTTTGACCATTGCATTTTAGCTTCTAAGTGCTTCACATTCGACCATGTCTCGTTTTATTTTGTTGGATTATATATATATATATATATATATATATATATATATATACACACACACACACACACACACACATATGTTTGGTTCTAACTGATCAACCTCATCAAACGTGGCAAGTGTGAACGCATCCTCAGTTTACAGATAAATTAAGGTCAAATAAAAGCCATTCTGTGTTTCCAGAAAGCAGAGGCTCAGCTGGCATATGAGCTGCAGGCGGCCAAAGAGCAGCAAAAGATCCGTCTGGAGGAGATTGAGATCGAGGTGGTGCAGAGGAAGAAGCAGATTGTCATTGAAGAGAAGGAAATAGATCGCACAGAAAAAGAGCTCATAGCCACAGTAAAGAGACCTGCTGAAGCCGAGGCCTACAAGATGCAGCAGATCGCTGAGGGACAGAAGTAAGTATGACTTCTTATTCAGTCTTAATATTCTTTACTAGTATGTTGTAGTTCAGTCATTCTCACAACTTCTGCTGCCACGCAACACATCTGTCAGGATAAAGAAGGTGCTGACCGCTCAGGCTGAGGCTGAGAAGATCCGCTGTATCGGTGAGGCAGAGGCTGGCTCCATTGAAGCGGTGGGTAAAGCAGAGGCTGAGAAGATGAGACTGAAGGCTGAAGCCTATCAGCAGTACGGCGAGGCTGCCAAGACCGCACTGGTTCTGGAGGCACTGCCCAAGGTCAGTGCTTTTATGTATACAGCATTCTAGGATGTCAGTGTTTTATTTTATTTTTCTCTCAATTTTCCAACATATTAATTTTTTTTTTTTAAAGTGTTCTTACAATTAAGGACTATTTTCCCTTTGACCTAATCAGTTCATCAGCCTATCTAATGTGTTCCGTACAGATTGCTGGTAAGGTGGCTGCACCGTTAGCCAAAACCAGTGAGATTGTCATTCTGAGTGGAGACAGCAACCGTGTGACTGGAGAGGTGACCCGCCTTCTAGCTGAACTCCCAGTGTCTGTGAACGCTCTCACTGGAATCGATCTGACCAAGGTAAAACTCTAAAAAAAATCAACACATTTCATATCTAACCCAAAACCTTAAATGATGCATAACATCCACCAACACCGAATAATTATGCATGTTGGCAGCCTGATCCTTCCAAGCTGTTTGAACTTTGTCCACAGGGATTTTGTAACAAAAACCACATTAAGGCAGTGCACTCCAGCAGCATATTAGAAAACCATACTGAGACCTTTACCACCAGCATCTGAAAAGAGAATTACTGATGAGCTCAAACAAATAGTGTTGCTAAAAGGTCACTTTCAGAAATAAGAACGTAAACCAATACATTTTCATGCCCTTTTAATTTTGATAAATTTTTAATAATCGAGATGCAAGCACTTAGGTTAAATTCTGTGTCCATCTCTGCCGTCATGTAAATCAGCTCATACTTGTCTGCTTTTATTCAACAGATGCCACTGTTGCAGAAGATGACCGGCGCTCAGTGCCAAGCAGCCGTTTGATGAATCAGGCCACACACTTGTCCCTCTGAAGCCCTTCCACATTCAACTGCCTCAAGCATGAAAAAAAACTTTTGTTTCCAACTTACGTCCCATTATGCAACTTGTTTTGACCAGATATACCAAACAATACATTTTTATACTTTTATGAAGTTTTTATTTTTCTAATTGAAAACACTAGGGCCTTAATCCAAAAGGACCAGACGGTATCAATATTTTTAGCTGTTATTTTAGACCAGATATATTCTGAAGGCAGTTCTGTTCACTTATGAGTATTTTTGAGACAAAGTTAGCTTACCCTGAATGTGCCAGAATCAAATGGCAAGATGGTAAAACAGTCAGACTTAACGAGAAACAGAAGTTTAGTTTGCACTAATTTCCTATTTGGCATCATAACATATTACTGTATTTAATTTGGGAGTAGAACAGTTTGAACAGTCATTCATCTGCTGTCTAGAGCGCAGTGGGCAGCGGGCACAGCGTCGACAGCCTGTTTTCCCTCTTTGCCCTTAGCACTCTCTGTTAAACATCTCAGAGAAAACATGATGGCTGTTAAACATAATACCAGATCTTTCCTCACTGTGATTGTAAAAAAAAAAAAAAAAAACTGTCTTTTTACCTCCGGTTTATTGTCAACGTTTGCCTGTCTTCTCGTTCTCTCGTGCAGTGCCTGTTCACCACTCAAGTGCCCAAACCGTAGGACGTTGGTTTGGATTTCTGTAAAGTTTATCACTATGTTTTAGATGAATGGGGTTTAAAATGTACATAGTACACTTTCTTTTACTAACAATAGAGTTTACTTTTTACTTAATGGGCAAAACCTAAGCAAACTCTTACCTAAAGCCATAGATTCGCCTTAAAGAGACTCTGGATACCTGCCAAGCTTACTAAATATATTTCAATGACCTCAAAAAGCAAATGGTAGAACGACAGGGTATCGGCTTTAATTCCCACTTTTATCATCCTGTTGTCTCTTTAATTCAACTGTGAACATATTTTCTAACTTTCAAAATAAGACCCACCTTCATTTTTTTTTTTTTTTTTTTATGGCTGAAGTACATCGTTGCATTGACCTCAGTGGGTTCAAAATGGCCGCGCTCAAATCCAGGTGACAACAGAAGGAATGAAGTCAGTTTGTTGAGAAGGAAACTCGGCACATGATCAGGTGGGAAACACACTGCACGCGGTGAGGGAGCGCAGGTGCACTTCTGGCGGGTTGGTTGAACAGAAAAGTGAAGAGTGGTTGCCATCACCGATAATGATTAGACACGAAGTGAATGTTTCAGCCTCTAAATGGCAGTGTTTAAATTTGTTTAGAGCTCAATGTAGCTGATCATTTTGTTCTCGGTTTAGCCCAACTGTTTGTTTCTTTGTGTTATTCTGCTAAAACACTTTCTACGACTCTGTGACAAATGTGTAGATTTCTTTGTAACTAGTCTTTTTCATTAGAAAGTTATTACTGCTGCATTGTTCTTTTTTCAGTATTTTTGTTTTTACTGTAAAATAAACACACACTTTTTGTTTGATCCTTGAATGCCACCAACTTTTTCTTACAATTTCTTCAGATGTCAAGTAATGTTGTAATGTTGAAACAAATATAGTTCTATTAATCTGCTATTGTAAAAAAGATGTATTTCAGATCAGTTAAAAAGGGGCCAGTATGAATCTGCCTAAATATAAAAGTGTTTTATCTTTTTTTTTTTGTTTAAGTGTTAATATATTTAATATTAGTGAATTAGACAAATGTAAAAACTGCAGGTTAGTCGGTAAAATCTGTTACAACTTCAGTGCCTCTTTGTAACTGTCACTTGAACATAATAATAGACTGTTTCGGTCTTGACTTGGTAATTGTTCTTTTAGTAGAAAATACTAAACTCTTAAGTCAGATCCTATTTGATACTGGTCCTTTTTCCTGAATACTAATCCTCGTTTTGTAGCCAGTGCCTGTTTAAGTCCAAAGACTGTAAATCTTACATAATATAAAATTCTACCATGAATTTAGTTCAGATATTCATTGAACATAGTTGCTGGAGCAGTAGATGGAAGCTTTATACATACAATATAAAGGATGCAGCCTTTTCAGGGTTTTGTGTACAAGGGATCATATATGACTTAGTTAAAAGACAAATAGCTGTGTAGCATTTATAACAAACTAACCAAAAATGTTTTAGCCACTGTTCACATTAGCTTTTGTGCCAACATCAATAAAACTTCCTTAATGTCTTGTGTGAGAGAGGAATGTGACCAAACACTAGAAACCTATGCCTCATTGATGTGTATCTTTAGTAAATATGACAGTGGTTTTAATATGTGGCTTACCATGTAACACTGGCCGTTGGAAAACTGTATCAGGCATGGCATCTACAGCATGTGTTCATGTTATCCTATGTGTGTAGCCCTATAATAAATGTGATACCACCTCACGGTCTTTCTGTAAATGCTTTGTGATGCAAATAAAGAGCTCCTGTTTGTTTTCAACGATAAATAAATATGACAAACTGTCACATTATGGTGTTCTCAAATGCAATGTTTTAATTTGGCCCTCCAATTTATCTAGTACAAAAAAATAAAAAAATTGGAACAGGTTTTAGTTGGATTCATTTGAAGAGGTTAGTTAGGACACAAAAGGAGAAAATTAATGTTAAAACCAAACGGATGTGATAAATAAAAAACCCCAAGTGCCACGGTCTTGGGCCCCTGAAAGGAGTCTTTTTTGCTAATTATCTTAGATTCAAGAGCTACACCTAACCTCACAAAACAATACTTAATACTCCTTATACCATTCATTCTCTACCACAGACAACCATTTCTGAATTTAATAAATGAATCTGACATTTATTAAATTCATAATTCACCCAACATACATGTCTCCCCAGAAAGAAGAACAGAAGTGTGAAGCTCTCTAAAGTCATTTCAGGTTTTATTTCTCATCATCCAATCATCACCAGCTCTAACTTAATGTTAGTTTTTTTAGAGCCCCCAAAAAAAGTTTGATAAAGAACCAGTGACCAAGTTTCATAAATGTAATTAACTTCATTTGCAGTGGTAATACATGTTGTGATTACTTTAAACCAGGCTTCTTTCATTAGTGTTGCTTCTAAAAACTATTTCCACTACTAATTTGTCTTTACCATAGCCTTTGGGAACCTTAGTTTGGGATCTCCCTACCTTTTTTTTTTTCTTTTTAATCTACTGCTCAAACACTTATCTCCAACTGCAAATGGAGGCTTAGAGAAAGTCAAAGTGTTGCTGAAGCAGATAACAAAGTTGGAGGGAAAGCCAACCACCCAGATAGTCTTACCTCTGCCTTTATCTGCGTCTACAGGACTCACTACTCACGCCCACAGTCAGCCCACACCCAAACCAAAGAGCACGTTGCCATGGTTACCACCGTGTCCCACCAAAAACTGGTCCTGCCCTAAACATAATTTATATAAAGCATCATTTGCATGCATAAGTACTGAAAACAATAACAGTGTTGCGTCCGTTCTCAGGAATAATAACTTTTAGCACCAACTGTGATAAATGAAGTTGACCTTAAAACTGTGGCGTGGCTCTGACTGAAGCTGGGAGTGCACTGTGAATATTTATGCTAATGACTTGGCATTGCACCATGTATATTTATCAGTGTCGCTTGAGAAGAATATCCTCAATTCTAGTCGTTTCCTCCTTTCGAAGAAGCACTGCAGCAGTTTAAGTATCTGCACTAACATGTACCATTTCTGAAGGAAAAGGACACAGTTGTTTGATGGATACACTACCTATCATACCTATGTGACATATATTGCAAAAAACAAATCCAGCACTATCTACCTTAGCCTATAATATCCCTAAACCCTCTGATAACATGCCATTTGATGAGATATTCTTGTACTAAATTCTAATCGGTGAACAGGCTTGTGCATAAATCCATAGGATATAAGATTGGGAAGGTTTTAAAGAGTCGGTGGATGTTAGATTTATTAGCACATTATGACATAAAGCTCCAATCTGTTACAGCTGAGATCATCGGCTCATCTCCGCTGCGTTTAATTAGTGGAGCGAGAATATGAAACTGGCAAATTAAGAGGCAAACACTGACACAGGGAGTTTTGTAATATAACAAAAACTAGCCGATATATAGAGGCTGGCCAAGGTTTCAGACTGTATTCACATTTATGGCACTATGATTAAGTTTTGGGGGGGGGGGGTCTTATAGTTGAAATGCGGTTAAGTGTACTACAGCTGGGTGTACAGAGGGCGAAGGGCGTCACAGCACAGTGGCAATCCGGTTGGGTCCTGATAAGCCGAGTCATGCCCATACGGTCTGGTCCAACCCAGATGTCATCACCGTATACTAATGAGCTGGGGTCTTTAAGTGCTGCTACCTAAGCACAGCGCAAATACAAGTGTGAGAAGGACACATGGACACATAGCAGCGAGGGAATACCAGTGAGTATAAGACATATGAATTAACATGTTTTGGGTATAATCTTCTATCTCTGCTTTCCAGATCTCCCTCAAAGTAGAAAGCCTTTGGAAGCGGTTATATCTTGTGCTCTGGACAGGATATCATCTTATACTGTAAGTTTATAAAAGAGACACTACAGTATAGATGATGTACTATCCAGGGTTACATTCCCCCACCGGGACAAACTCATCCTGAGCGTTGCTCTACAGAGGTGGGCCGTCAAACCGTTACCATTACTGAGTTTAGTAATGGTAAGGGTTCTACGGCCCTCGCTCAAACTCTTCAGGAACTACGAGAAATTCATGTTCTTTACGAGATGTTTGTGGTTGTCAGCTTTTTTTTCGTTAATAAAATGCTTTGGAAAAACTGAACACTCTTTGTAAAAATTTTTGACGGACTAATTGAATGTGTTTTCAAGCAGCGGTTGCCTTGTCTTTATGCTGATCTGTTCAGAGTTACTGGTCGGTCTAATCGCAGTGAGGCAGCTGTTTCAGAGCAGGGACAGCTTCTGGGGTGGAACCACAGTTTCTCTCAGACATTCAAGGCTCTTTTTTCGCCCTTGCTCTAGGCCACTGGCTGGTTATTCATCAAGATGCCCCCAATAGAATAAGTGTTACGTCCCAGGCAGCAGGAGAGAATCTAATCCCCATTATCTGACCCATTTTAGCATCGCGTTAGTGCCCCATTTTGCCGTCCATTAGGGAGACAATTCAGCCCTCGGGGGTAGTGCTGGGCTTTAAAACAGCCCAAAAAAAATAAATAAAGGTGGACAGGGAAAACTAAAGAAAGCACAGGGAACAAAAAAAAGTGGTAGTGGCTGGTATGGATGACCACACTTCAAAGGCAGCAGAGGCTAAAGTGATGAATAAAAAAACGGGCTGAATGGACATCAGGGACATTTGAGTGAACATGACTGTGGAGGACTCAGGTTTATCTGCAGTCTGTGTGTGCGTGTGAGGAGCACGGAGAGTAAAAAAAGAAATAAAAAAAGCTCTGAAAGCCAAAGATAAACCATCAGCCTTTTCCCAGCTCGTCGAAGCTCCTCAGCCATGAACATGCTGTCAAACCTGTGTCAAAACAGGCACTTGACGAGAAGGTGGCATCCCTGTTACCTAAAATATAGCCGAAATACAGAAAATAAATACGGATGGTTCATTATAAGCTGAGCTAGTTTCAGCATGTTTTCTTCATTTTAACAGTTTTGAGAGCTATTTGGGTAAAAAAAATTTTTTTAAATAATGTCAATCTTCAAAACTTGTAGTTTATATTAAACACTTGGTTTGTAATGTAGTTGCAAATACTCCATCCATCAGCAGTCTCTTTACCGGAAAACCAGAGTTGTTTATCTATTTTAATTCTCATTATTGTGAGTAATTTGGGGTTTTAGCACATAAGCCCAAATTACTGCATTGACAGAAAATGGAGTTTTGTATTCCAGTGTGAAAATAATGTTATTCTGAATAGACTAGGGTTGAGTGCTTTGGAGTTCACTTTTGAAAACTGTGGACAAGCAAAAGCTGGAAAAAATGTGTGTGTGTCTGTGTGTGTGTGTGTGTGTGTGTGTGTGTGTGTGTGTGTGTGTGTGTGTGTGAGGGGAGGTGGGTGGGTGGGGATGGGTGCGTCACAAACCTCACCCTTACAGCCCTGTACACGCTGTAGATGTGACATGATTGAAGACAAACAACAGTTAAGTTACACCTTAAACTTACCATTTAAACATGTTATCAGATATACACGTGCTGAAGTAAAGGTTTGGTTACAAGAAACAATGTCTTTAATTTGTAAAAGGCTCTGTGAATGTTGTCACCTCACAACATGTGGTACACTGAGGATATGACTGTTCCTGGCCATAGTCCTGAAATATATTCTTTGTTGAGACTGCACAGATTGATTCTGAATCCAATTTCAAAAAAGTCCTTTGGAAAATCTTCACTTCTTCAATTTGACCGAGAGCTTGAGCCTCACTTCCGTCAGAAAGATGCGGCTCAGGTCCTCACTGGCTTCCCGGGCCATGCGTGCCACCATCTGCCCTGACGTGCCAATTACCATGCTCTGTGGGAAAGAAAACTCTTTCATCAGTGTCCTTTTAGGCCACAGCATCAAAAGCTATATCCTAAACTTTACTGGAACATCTCTCATGAGGTCTACAAGCTGTATGGACTATTAAAAAATAAATTTAAATAATTGACACCGTAAAGAATGAAGAACTATTCACAAAAATCTATGGTAAATCTGGTGGTAAAAAGTCAAAGTCAAGTTAATTTTGACAGACCTATGTGTGTTAAAATTGAAAGCTTAGGGTACTTAGGGTTCAGTGGCCTTGAAACATTTCAATTGTAGCCACAGTAGCTTTTGCCATTAAATAGAAATGGACCAGAAAGGCTGCTCAAATATTTACAAGTGAAAAACACTATGGGGGAAAAAAATCATGTGGGGAGCACTTACATAGTAAGTAAAAGAAGAAGGGGTACATGGTTTCAAAATTTTAACATGAAGAAAAAAACAGACGCCATCTCCAATAAATTTAGACGGAGAAATGTAAAGTCTGGCCACCTATATAGTCTCACTTTGCAAAAAAAGGTAATACTTTCAGTCCAACTGTGACCATTTATCAAAAATGGAGCTGGCTTTTCGCAATCACATTATTTTATGTCTTTTGTCGATAGTTTGTTTTTGTGCCTAAGGGGCTATATGTTGGCAATTTCTTTATGAAGGGGGAGTTCTGCATGTGTTGGTAAAAGTGTATGAGCAGAGAGCACCTACCATGTGCGTTTCTTTCTTGGCATACAGTTTCACAGATATATCCAGCTCTCCATTTTCTCCTTCTTGCCAAAGTTCAACACTCTGGAATTAAACACGTTACAAACTCGTTTATTTGCATTGTCAAGTTAAATAGGCCTGGTTCGAGAAAATGTGAAAAATTGACGCATTATTAAAAACTAAAAAAAAGTCGTTTTTTTATTCCTAAAGGGTGGCCTCATTAGTCACCTGTGTCATTGAATATGGCACTTCCTGAGGCAAATACTCCAGAAGCTTTTCTCTGATAATGTTGTTGCAAATCTGCTCTGGCGACTGATCGGTCAGAACTTCACTGTGATACTGCCACTCGCCAGGTTTAGCCTTAACCAGGAAGTAGCTCTATGACAAAGATTTTAGATGAAATTAAACAATAACTTGGACACGTATATATTGGTTGCCTGTTGATTAGCTGCTTTTCACAATCTAAACACACTTTCTATATTTTGCCAAGGACAAATTTCAAATCATTTACCTTTAGCGTCTCTACATCCTCTTTGTCCAGAGACGAGAGCATGAAGACATCTTTAAAGTGAGGCCAGCCCTGCTGACCCTTCAATTCCTTCAGGCGCTCTTTGCTCAGTGTAGATCCTTCTTGTGAGCCGACTTCAGGCTCCAAGTTGTCCTCATCAAGAGATACCTCTGATGACTTCTCTGGCTTCTTTTCAGCCCAGGGAGGTTTGATCACCGGTCTGACCCGTATTTTACGTCCATTTACCACACCACAAGTCAGATCAGTCGTAATGTCCAGCAGTCTGTCTTTGGTCTTAACCAGGTCTACCTTAAAACAAAATAGAAGGAAAGCCCTTCTTGTTAGCATTAAGTTTTCCATAAGAAGCTATGTTTGATCATCATAACAGCAAGGTAAAAGATTGCAGCCCAAATCAAGTGGTCTAAATATAACTTTGAGAACCATTACTTTATTGAGGACTAGGACGGCTGGGGTGTCAGGATGCTGAGCGAGGCACTTGAGGACCTCAAAGTCTAGCCTGCTGCACATCCATCTGTCTGATATGTCCACCAAAACAACCACTATAAAATAATATCATTTCAGTTATCTCTGGTTGAACTAAAGCAACAAGTGTAAAAAAAGTCATAACAAAGATTGGAATAACACACTGTAGTTACAGGGTTTACGTTACCTAGATCTGCTTCCTTCACCGTGCTCCATGGATCCACAAGTAAAGACTTTTCCAGCTGATGTCTGTGAATATAAAAAAAATAATAATTAAAAAACTATAGCAGAAACACCAAAATAAAAAGTTGATTAATGCTAAACAACTACAATATGACATACTTTTTGACCTTTGAAAGTGTTGTGAGACCAGGTGTATCCAGTAAAATCTACAAGAACAAACTCAATAATTACTTTGATAACACCCTTTATCATTTTATCATAAAAAAATTGTAATACTATCTTACTATCTGTGTATCATCTTCAGTCAAGACACCCATTGCACGTGATCTGGTTGTGTGAACTTTCTTGGACACAGCAAATACCTTTACAAGAAAAGGTTTACGATGAAAGCAAATTTGTTTAACTGAAAATGTGCAGGTTTAAAGTATAACCTGGCTAAAGAAGGCTGACCTTTGTCCCAAGGAGCTGGTTGGACAATGTAGACTTTCCAGCATTTGGAGCACCTATTATGGCCACTTTCAAAACCTTGGCATTTTCAGGCTGGTCTGGGTGTCGCATTAGCAGAGATAGTTGTTCACCTGCAGCAATACAATAATTGAAATCACTTCTACAGAGCACTATGATAATAAACTTGACATCAGGCTAGACAGTTGGAAGGTCTTTTTTTTTTTTAAACGGTCTATTAGAGGGAAATTCTGGTAAATGAGAGGTCTGGGTACCGCTATCTGGAGGAACTGAGGCTTGGAGATGGGGAAGGCTGCTGTTTGACTCTGTGACTTTGCCTTTCATCAGTCTGCTCCGCAGCACATCTGATGACATGAAATGGGCAGGCGTGAGGAGATATCCATCATTCCTCCCTGAACTGCAGACATTTCCTGTAATAGCAAGACCACCATTATCATATTTTAGAGCAAAAATATTAGATTTATGGGGAGCCAGGGCGTTGATAGTAACTTAAATTACCATAAAAACATAAATTGATATTCTAATCTGTACAACCTTAGAAATCCGACATGAAACATGCAACCTGTCACAATAGTGTAGTCTATTTATTGAGTAAAGTTATTTAAACACAAAATAGTCTGGTCGATTAAGTAACGCCACTGAAGCAAGGCATAGTGTTACCTTCGCATTAGTCATAACAATTTTGTACAGTCTACTGTATACTCAGTATTGTGATTGATGTTTTAAAGCACTGACCCTGTCTGAGAAAACATGGCGTAGTTTCTTGTTGCGCAGAAACGAGCCGAGAGCAGACCGCCGCGGAGCCTCTAAAAAAACGAGCGCACACTCTCAAAGACATTTTACAATAAATAACAGCAATAAGTGAATTTTAACCTAGACAATAGTTGAAGAATGCCTGTAGTGTTAACTTTCACATTGCTCGCAGAGTGCGGCCATGTTTGTTAGACCAAAGAGCAGGGAGTTCCGTTTTGAAGAGGGTCCTCAGATGTTTTGGGATAAAGTGAGAACGCCCCCTAGCGGCAACAAGTACAATAAACGTCAATAACCACAAGAAATTAAAATGATGACATTACCAGGTTAAAAAAAAAAACAACTATCAACTATTTTAAACCTCATCCCAGGAGGTGTTTAAAAACCAAACCAGTTAACATTCAAGAATTATTGAATGTATGGTATAAGTCAAAGAAAGACTGCACACTGTTTTTTGCTGACTACAAAAAGGTTTTCTCACATTTAATCTTTTGTCAATGAAACAAATGCCATACACGTATTTGTAATGATGAAAATTGTTATGAAAAGGGAAAAAAGTCGATGAAGAAAAATTGCAATATGTGAAAATAATATATATTGAATTTTAAAATAAATACAAGTGATTAAAAACAGGGATTAAAAATACTACATAAAATAACTTTTAGATGTGTTTATATGTACTATATAAATAAAAACGAGGCTCACTTAGCAGTAACCTCCCTGTAACTCCCTTTGGACTCCAGCCGCCTGTGTTTAGTAACCACCTGTCAATTGCAGGTATGATATTCAGTGGCTAAAATCCACCGAAGGCTATTTCAAATCATCTCATCACAATGCACAAACTCATCTGCTGACATGAGCAGTTTAAAATGGATGACATCGCTCAAAGGCCCTTTGGCTCCACTGAGATTCTCCAGATTACTTTGTGAGGGATGGTACGCCTATAACCACAAATCAGATTGTGCGCTGCAGACTTTTTCTTTCCTTCTCATCCCCTGAGTACACAGTGCATAGCTTTACCCCTGAGGATACCTGAAGCACATTTGAGACGCTGGAGAGGATATATTGGGCTTCCATGATCCCAAACAAACTAGTTTTTTAGAGTTACTTCTTAGGGATCACTGGAGTTAATTCCCATTGACAGGCTGATAGAATTACTCGATCACCATTGCCTCTGTAAGGTTAATCATCAGACTAAAAGGACACTGCATGCATATTGACTGATTACTGTAACACCTTGTTTTCTCTATGGCAAAGCCACGGAGAGCAGATGTCTCCCTGTAGTCCATCAAACACGCCGGCTGTTTGTTGGTCCTCGAGGACTTGCTTGGGGCGGAACAAACACCTCCAGCGGGGGGGATGATGAAGGATATCAGGTAGCCCACAATCTGTCATCATCTGACTCTAAAAGCTCAGCACCAATTGATGCACAACAAAAATGAAGCTTTTAGCAGAGCTGAATCCCAATTGAAGCAAGAGGATATTTGAGGATCAGGGATTTTTGAACTTTCTCTCTATCTGCCTCCCTACCCTGCTCCCCCTGTATCTCTCTCAAATTCATTCAAGGCTTTTTCTCCCTCAGGGCCTTCCTCACATGGCCAGTTCATGTGGGAGTGTATCAGAGTTCTTTCTGTGACTGCATTAACTTTGGCCTTCAGAAAGAGCTCTCTCTACTAAAAAAGACAAGAGGGGTTTGCCTGCAGACCATTTAATCATAAGCTGTAGCCCACTTTGGCATTTGAAGTGCACTTGCCAATGAGATTCAATGCAGTGTGTGATGGAAAACCTTTTCCCGCTGTTGTAACTGTGCTGTTGATTCCTCATCAGTCTGGCTTTATTTTTTTATTTATTTTTTTTTTTTTTTGTAGTTTCATTAAAATACAGTATTTTTTTTGTATAAATACATTTGGTCAGGCAGATTTTATTTGCTTACTCTTCCATAGCCTTGTTTCAATGCAAAAGTAGGTTTCTACTTTACTCCCCTAACTTGCCTTTTTTATTTTAAATAAATATTGTTTGAAATGTATTCATAATACATAATAATAATAAGCAGTACATACATACTAGCCCATAATACAAGCCAAGTGTTATAACATATACCCTAGCTAAAATTTGACACAATAGCCAGACAATAAATATTTAACAGCAAAGCTTATTACATTTATAGTGATCACAGTTACTCTTTTGTAATGTAGTTCATTATTGTATTGTTTATTTAAAGTGTATTCTCCAAATGGGCACAAGTGTCAAAAATTTGTATAGTATTAGCACAGTATTAGCATTTAGCTGTCTTAGCTTGTATTCAGATTGGAAGTAGAAATGATTGAATATTTCTAAATCAAGTGTTTTTATAACTTAGAAAATAATAAAAATATGATTAATTTAGTATATTTTATAGAGCATGTAAAAAATGATGAGCCATGGGACTGAACCATCAAAAGTGTATTATGCATTAATCAAACTCAATGTATTAATATGTACTAATGTGAGCTATTAAAGTGTATCGTCTCAAGGTCATTATTACGAGCAGTGGGTTAAAACTGAAATTAAATTCTATTAAAATTCTATTGTAAACCTTTTTGGAAAATTGGGAAGTTGTAATGCAAGTTACAGAATCTGTTACATCAGGTTTTGGTCCAGCAACCCCAGGTAATAGCATGAGCTGGGATTAGACAAGCAATAACTGGCAGCTTCGGGGGTAATAAGAAAAGCTGGTTGCCCACGAGGAATAATAAAGTTCATGGAATAAAAACATGAGCCATGGGGCATGTCAACAAGCAGCAGAAATGGTAAAAAAAACACAATGCGTCAGGGCGTCAGAGCATCCGTCACTCCATCACCGCTGATTGCAGAGCGGGGCGTGATGCTGCACAGCTGGCTGACAGTCTATAGAGCGCCTGAACTTTGTCATGCTGAGGACTCCAACAAAGACGGGCTATTTGTAAAGTCCCACAGACTCCTCCATGAATAGATGAATGTGTAAATCTGATAAACAAGAAAGAGGTGCATGATTTCGCTGTTCCTTCTCGAGCAATCACCATTCCATAAGTCCCCCTGCTCAAACTGAATCTTTAAAAAGACATGATTTAGCTCCCAAACTACTGATATAGGTCACACTGATGCTCTGATTGTACAATCTCTGTCTCAGCGGGGAGGAGAAAGAAAGAAAAAAAAAGTTTTATTCATTCTAGACTTGCAATCGATGGGACTTGTCTGTGAAGTGGATCAATAAGGCCTCCCTTTGAAATCATCAATCACGTCAGTGGTGAATTTAAAAAGCGTAATTAGAAACAGCGTTCTTAAACATCCTGTATTGACGTCTTCCTTGCTATGGAGAAAGACACCATTCTGCATCATTAACTTTGTATTATTGGCTGATGGAGCCTGCCGCTGCTACTTCCCCACCTGCTGAACTCAGAGCGCTGTGTGTGATTGGGCTTTCAGACCAAATTCTCCTTTCTTTCACTGGCTGATGGGGGAAGTGAAGCTTGCCCGCCTAAATTGGCTGGAGTATTGTAATAAACCCAGTCTGTGCTGTACCAGAGCTGCTGAGTTCTCCTTCACAATGCCTTATTTTAGAAATGTTTGTGGAATCCATCACGTGTAATTTTCTTCCTAATCTTCTGGCTTGATTACTTTTGTGCAGGTCCTAACATCATCTGACATTACATGGACAGAGGTGCCCACTCTGAAGCATTCACCACAGTCTTTATTGTTGTCCATCTGTCTCTCTCTGGCAATAAAATAGTATCGATACAGTGGAGAAAGGGCAGGTGGGCTTTTGTAATGGAGTAATTTATTTTAGTTGTCACAGAAATATAAGTCTTTGATTAGGGAGCTATACACATCAGGCTGCGCAAATAGAACCTTTCATCAAATCACAAAGCGTGTGACACTATTGACCGCACACCCTTCTTGTTAGACTTTTGTCTTTTATACCACACTCATAAACACAGCAAGTGATGAGTAAAATTATACTGAATGTTAAAATGATAAACCTTTTTACGCATGACATGACATTTAGCAACAAGGATACTACACAATGTGATGATGAATCTGTCAATGTGTAAATAAAATATATTTTTTACCTGACATTAAAATGCAAACCACATGGACTCTATATATGATGTGGAATTTCCAAACGAGAGGAAATACAGATGAGTAAATGTGTTCTAAAAATCGTCTTTTATCTTAAGGTACACAAAAGCTATTGCAGCACTCTGAGAATGTTTTGTCTCTTGTGCTATCAAACATAAAAGCTTAGCATGAGTCATCTGATCATCACTCTTCAATACAATGCTGGTTGTGATGATGTGATGCAGTTTTAACCATGAGATGACACAATGATGATGATGATGATAGCATCATACTTTGCTGCCTTATCATCTTGTCACTGGTGACTGTTATTGTTATCTTTCGCAGTTTCTTCACACTTTCAAAACACAAGCAAATACGTTTGCTCAATTACACAACAAATTTAATCTATGTAAATTTGAGTATTTTTTTTTCTTGCAATTACATGTAATGGTACATGACAGACCTGAACAGAAATATTTAATAGTTCTGCCTAATAGAGAATATTATAATTATAGAATTATAAGGCACCATACTATAAATAATAAACTTATTAAGTCTATTTATGTGCATTTTTATAAAGTTGTATAAAATAATTTTTATATTGTATTGTTTCTACTTAAAGATAAAGTAAGTAAAACACATAAACAAAAAGACTGGGCCCTCTTTTGCCAGTTGTATTTCTCCCTGCGGTACCTTTAAACCACGCCGCTCTCCTGCGCAGCGCCGTCTGGAGTGCGGCGGCACTGCGCATGCGCCGGAAGTGGCTGCCGCAGACAGCAGCAGCAGTGATTCGGCAGCGCAAGGCAAAGGGAGAAAATCTGTACGCTTTAAACCATGGCCACCGACTAAACGATGCCTTTCGCGGAGGTACACGGAGAGTAAGTAGCTGTGTCTTTAAAACGCGGCTGTTTCCGATACTGTGGGGCCTTCTTACATTTTTTTACATAATTATTATGAAAGGGTAGAAAGGCAACAATGGGAGTGTGTATCTTTCCCACTGAGTGGCTAGGTTAGCTATAGCCAGGACCCTCCAGTCAGCTGGCACTGAGTCTGGCAACAGAGAGGTTCACAGCTACTGTATTGGGCCCCTGTACTGTCTATTTAGCTATTGTAAACCTTCAATTTTTAACCCTCTTTCCTTTTACTTGAAATACTCGACCAGAACTTAGAAGTCCTGGTACAGGCTAGTGTGAACTGAAATAAACTGGGCTTGTGTTGTTGAACTGGTCAGCTATTTGTTTTGTTCTGTTTGACAACCACCACTTGGAGCTCTCTTGTCTGCTAAATCATATTTTCTTAACATTTAAAAAATATTTTTGTCGCCCTGTTGTCGTTTGTGTTTTTTTTTTACTAAATTCAACTGCGAGCTGTCTTTCGCTACAGTCAATACAGTTTATGAAGTTGTTAGTGCGCTTATGTTGCGCTTTTAAACTATGGTCTAGCTGTCACCAAGTTGTCTTCACACCACCAATCTGATATTCTCAGTCGGACTTATGCGTGCTTACATCCTTATTTAGAGTTCGTCAGCCGTGATACAAATGTTGTGCCCTCGGTCTGCAAATAGCACCTTTTAACACACCGACTGGGAGAAGTGCCTCCACCTGCGAAGGCAAGTGTTAAAGGTGATAACAAAAGGTTGACGTCACCGGGCTCGTCCTGATCCTGCCGCACAAGGAGCAGCAGGAGCACTCATTTCACAGGAGAGAGGGATGCTGCTTTTTGCCTAACGCGGCGCGGCTGGAAGGGAAAAGGTCTTTCTGTGATCAGATTTCGGGTATCCTAAGGGCGCACTTAACTAATGGAACCGTATTGATGCTCCTTCCCCCTTCGAGCCTGGTGTTTTACACGGCGGAATGTTAATGTTGCCACAGCCTGGTCGTGTTGTATTTGGCTGCCCCCGTGACACTGGCTTTATTGTTGCAGTCTGTCTATAATGTCATGGAGCTTGACGGATATGATTAAAAAACGTACTGCAGTGTGACTGGACTATGGATCCACTCTGCACATGGTAAGACTTGAAATTGTTCTGTGCTGTTTTTCCTCAATTCATGTGTAAAGTTTAAACAGCCTGTCCTTATGTAAAAACCCATTATCTCCTTCTAACCATAACAAAGGTGAGGCTGTTTAATTTATGACAAAGAGGGGGGGGGCTCAGTAATATCCTGTGCTTACTCAAGCGAGTGCCTGACATTACTTGCACAGAAGTGCAGTTTTGCAATGTGGCTTTCTTCCTGTACATTTTCCAAAGAGCAGATAATTAAATTTTAGACCCTGTTGACGGGAGGGAAACTCAGACCCCCATTCTCGGTGCAATTATCATGTAGTGGAGAAGGCACCCTGTTTGCATTGGGGTGCTATGTTTCCCAGCACAGTGAAGATTAATTAGGTCTCGCAGACGAATGACAGTAAAGGTCTCTCCTGTGCTGTGAAACGCAGTGCACCTTTAATGATAGAAATCTGACAGGCCACTGACAGAATAAGAATACTAACTTTTAATGTATTGTGATCTCACTGGATACATTTAAACTTTAATAAACTGATAATGTTTGGAGGCTGGCTGACTTTCAGCAGCACACAGTGAGTTCACTTGGTCACTTCCTGATGGTAACCATTGCAGTAACACTCAACCAACTGAAATACCACTTGATTGTATGTGTTAATTAGTCCACTTTGTGGCTTGGTGAGCATCTCTTCTCTCCAGCTCATGAGTCATGTGCTCATTCTTTTGCCCTGTCACTGTGAACTCGCACTCTTTGCTGATGGCAAAACCGGTGTAGAAAAGCAAGTTTGCCTCAGTTTTCTCAACCAAACCACTGACAAATGCACTGGAACATATTGATTTACATTGTGGTTGGTGATAACAGTTTCCTTTTACAAATCTTGCGTAGCATCTTTTTTTTATGGGCTGTCTGTTTAGTGCTGATGTGTGTGGACAGAGCTGAGAAAAGGCACACCTACGTCTTGAGGTATACATAAGAAGAAGCTTGACTGATGAGTAGAGTGTTTAGACTAATCACCCGCACAGTTTTTGTCACACTAACTTTCCCGTATCAGACAATTCTTCTTGCCAATGACAAAGTGAATATTAGTAGGTCATGACTGTTTTCACATCAGTAATTATGAATACCGTACACAAGGCTCGGATGTTTTTGTGGTACTGAAAGTTCACCACATGACGGCTTACAGATCTGATTCCTAACATTAGGCTTGTTACGGACTGCAGCAATAAGAAGAGAACATCATAGCCAGGTTTTTATTTCTTTGAGATTTTAGAGCAGTCAATGAATAACAGATCACAAGGTGCAAAGAGAGAACCGAGAGAAGTTGAGCAGCTTTAATGTTTCAACTGTTGTTGGGATTCACTGAGAGCTCATTAAAATACATTGATCAGCGAAAGTCCTGCCTGCCTCTGTGATTGGTGACTGTGAAGAGAAAGTATTTTTGATGCCATAATTCCCTGTGTTGGAATGAGCCACTTGGCTGGTGCTCATTTTGTTTTTTGAAAGTCAGTCATTTGATGTAGTGTCTTATACAGCGTACTTGAATAACCGCATAACCGTGTGCTCTCCCCAATGTAATACTCTTGTTCTTTCCACATTCCACCAACCCACTGTGTATGTTAAATCTCTTGCAGGTGTTGTCTGTGAATTTATGAGCCTAGCACATTTTTTATTTTCCTCGCTGTGGTCGTTTCAGATGAGCCACATTTGTGAAATACCATCCATTTGCCAAATGAGGATGCACTGCTGTCCAGGGCAAAAAAAAAAAGGAAAAAAATCCCAGGTACCAGCTTCAACTTTTCTACCTCACTCACCCACTCAACAACCCACCACTTGAAGAATCTGTGTCAGGCCACCCGGTGACTTGTTAGCAGCGTGAGTCCGGTTTATGACTGCGAGCAGATGTTTGGTAGTCTTTGTGTGAGCGGGCAGAGTCAGGAGGCGCAGCGTGAGGGTCAACAACAGGTCAGACTCGGGGTAACGCACTGCGGCCACATGATACATCCAGATCAGGTGTTTGGGACACCATAGGCAACTTCTGGATGGATCTGAGAACAAAGCACTAACTTGCAGGACTGAGTCTTGGGTCAGCTGTTATGTGGTATTTAGTGTGGGTCACATGCTTTATTTCAATTTTATTTTTATTTTTTTTACCAAATATCTACAGGCATCATGTCTGATTCCTAGATATGTGTTAAGTTTTTTGGAGTTCTTCGTGACTTTGTGCGTAGATTTGCATGTTAGCCAGCAGGTCTAATTAGGCCCAAAAGCACTGCTCATTCTGGGTAGTTTGTGTAACAGCAAACCCGATTGCCTTAAGCCTGAGAGTGCTGCAACCAAAACAGGAAGACTAAAGGGCTTACTATAAATGTTTTGTCTTGTGCTTCAGGGTTGGAGAATCTAAGCCGCTCAGTGACTATTGCAGGAACGACTATAACAGGAGCAGCTGGAGGAACGAGGTTTGGTGTAGGACATCATCTCTGTCTGATCAGGACTGAGTTGATGGCTTGTTTATCCACCTTCATCTCAAAACAATGGCAAAATACCAGCGCAGATCCTGCTATCTGTTTATGGCGCAAGATAAGGTCGTCTCAGTGAGATCACAGCCACTGCCTCCACTGACTCCCTCCACCACCCAAAGCTAAGCCTTTCATAAGAAGTGGTCGGCAGGCCAGTTACACATCACACTTAAGCAATTTTAATAGACGCCATTAACATGTCCGCGGTTGTTACTTCAGTTTTCCGACGTCTGTGCCAGGATAGCAGAGCGGGGCATCATTAGCTGCCGCTGGAGAGGCTCAGAGCTTGACCCGGTCTCGGGGTCAGGAGAATGCCACAACCATAAAGCGGTAAAGCTGTAGGGGATATCAAGTGGGGGAGATATAGGCAGAGTGGGCTCAGAGTGTCATAGCAGGCGTAGACATTAGATAAGGCTAAGCTACTCGAGGATTAGAGCAGAAGGAGATGTAGAGTGCTGTTGGCTAATTAGGCTTTATTTTGAATATTTCACAGGGTTCATTAGAGACTTTAATTTTTGAAGGATTTTAGCTCAGAGTGGAGACTTTTTTTTTTTTTTTTTGTTCAAGCCTCATAGCGTGAATAATAATATGATTCCTGAGCAGAGTAGTACTTTTGTTGACTAAGATAAATAATGCGTCACAGCTTCAGTTCTCAATTTCTCTCTTTAAACAAAATGCAATTCTGTCAACAGATTTGCAAAATATTATTTGAATATGGGTCATTTTAGGATACCTCACACAGCCACCATTGCTGAAGCCGTGTCTGTGGCAGGGCTCTGAGGCTTGGCCCTGATGCTGTGAACTTTTCAGATGAGGGGGACGCCAAGGTCAGCGGTCAGTACATGGCACTTCTCGGTTTATTGGCTGCTCCAGCACTTCTCCGGGGCCTCAGTGTGTGGGTGTGTGTTTTCTGCACAACGTGCTGGAGAGCTGGCCGTGCTCAGAATGGGGCCCTTTATAACCTCCTAACCCTCTGGTCCTGTTTGCAGCCATTGTTGGCCATAGTGAATGGTATCTCCGTGCCTTGAAAAGTAACCAGATGACATTCTTCCTGTTGTTCCAAAGGGCCCGGGGTTGTGTTGTGAAAAGCGGCTGAAAGGATAGGCTAAGACTGTGACCTTCAGAGGCTAATCTCTGGCATGTCATTCAGAGCCCGTTTGAAGCAAACTCAGACCTTTTTTCTCGCTGATAGCAATGTACCGCCACTGCAATGTCTCTGAAGTTTTTAACTGTTACATTCCAAAAACAGTCAAGTGAGTTTTGCGTTATTGACCCTCCACTTCAAAGGAAGCAGCGGGTGTTTTGTAGCAGCTCAACTGAATCGTTATTCCAGACAGGCAGTGGGCCCGACACCTACATTGTCCAAACAGTCTCTGCTGCCTCTGACTGAGCCCTCTGTACACAGAGCCGTGGCATCGGCTGCCCCTCTGTACTGCATACTGAAATACTGCTGTTGCCCTGAAAGCAGTGGGGATGAAATGCACTTAGTGATACAGTAAACATGGGCGCAGTGCACTGAGTGGCTTATGTTGTTTATGTCTCCTCCTCTCTGGTGTATTGGCCATGCTTCCTGGAATGTGCAGAGGTGTAGTTGTCACTCTGTGGAGGAAGCCATCAGTTCATAGTTCAGTGTCAGTCGAAGCCAAATGTCCAGTTTTGGCACCACTGACATTATCTCCGTTAGATGTTTTCTATGTATGAGCAAGCTAATGTTTAAACCTGGCTTCTAATCTTTGATCTGACCACACTTTTTATCATGCTGCTACACAGTTGCATGGTTTTATTTCACTGGTAAAACCTGACACTCAAAAAGTCTTCAACCAGATGCTTTCACTCACTGCACAGAGAGTGAATCCTTTGCAGGATGAAGTATTACAGGAATGCTTTTCATTGGGTGGAACTGTCTTTGTGGCTCTTTTTAAAAGATCTCGCGGAGAACAGAGAACACTGACACTCTACTTTTTGCCTGAGCCACCTGTATGGGGTTAAGATTGGGGTCAAACTTTTGGGACAAACCTGTTGTCTGAGGGGGCCCTCTTTCAGGATCCGTTAGAGACTGACGTGAAACGTGCCCTGGAAAGGAAAAGCTGTCAAGCTGTCTTCTTTTGTGAAAGATGACTGAATATGCATGTCTTCTGCCATTTTCTCCTTTGTTCGCTGCGGTTGACTTTCAGAACGAATCATAAAATTGACCATTTGTGTGTAATGTGTGTGTAATGTGTGTGTGTGTTTGTGCGCGCGTGTGTGTGTGCATGTGGTACCCTAAAAAGCTAGGTCTGTTTACAAAGGAAGTATTGAATTAGAGAAGGAAAATGTCACCCTTTATCATGCTACTGCACAACCATTTCTGTATTAGTCAGAAAAATATCCCCTCAAGAAGGGTAACATCCGCAGAATGTGATTGAGATAGCGCGGCAGACGATGGAGGCGGGCCACAATTTGAAAAGGCACACTTGAAAGTACTCGTGTGTAAAGTGTCTCGAGGCAGGTCATGTTGGCGTGTGACAGAGGAGCGTTCGTCTTGGCCCTATCTCGCATCCCAGGGTCTCATTGTGGGGTTGACTGCGACTTTCGTTAATTAATAGCCAGAAGCTCCGTCACCCTGCCGAGGGAGGGCCCAGGTGCTGCTTAGATCAGCTCTGGCATCGAAATACAGATGATGATGCACTACTCAGAAATTTATTGTATGTATCTATCCATTTTTGAACCTCAATCAAGTTCCTGTCCTGGGCTTGAGGTTTGGATAATAATAGTGATGAATTGAAGAGAGAGTATACACCTTAGCTTCCATAATTTCAAAGTTTATTTTCAGTGCAGGCACTGAGGATGAGCCTTCGCCATTAACCTTTGACTTAGTCTCTGAAAATCTGAGTGTATACATTTGAAGATATGTGGAATGTAATGTTTTTCTGATTGATACTTTAGGTTAGAAAGGTGTGGTATAATTCCAGGATGGATTACATGTTTTGGTTCTAATGCTCTTCTGTTGTATCGATCTTCTCTGTATCCCCTTACATCTGATTGGGTTGGAAAAGTTTCTGCCTATTACATTATGTCTAAAGTGCTGCTGTGTGAGATTTTCTTTCCCCTTTGCTAAACCGTCAGTGTCTTTTGGTGGAATTTGTGACAGTGAAGACATGTCTGGTACTGCTTCTTCTTATAATACTTCTTATAATAGGTCCATATGAGTCTATACAAACTGTGGATAGTCTGGTTTCTGTTTGGACAAATGGTCTGCTCTGGCAAAGAAATGGCAATACTTTGTGAAGGTTTTGAGAGAGATTTTTAACAGCCTTCTTTTATTATATCAAGTCCACATATGGCAGGCGTATGTAAATCCACCGGAGCAACTGTACCGGATCTGTGCTGCATCGACTGTCAATGGGATAAAAACTCCCAGAGGTGACTGACATCTCTCTGGCAGCTCGCTGTGTTCACATAAACATGCGGCAACCCGAGACCCAAAACAAAGAGCTGCTTAATGATTACTTTGGATTTTAATGGCGCATAAAGAGCACTGCACGGCTGAGGGGTCGCTGGTAGGTAAAAACCCAGCTTCATTTAGTCTACTTTGTGTCAAGCTCCATTGTGCTCACGTCCTGTGCTGTTTAGCAGAGCTCGCAGCCCTGACAGATTGCCATCCCGATGGGGAGATTTACCCAGCCAGCACTGCCAATGGCACTGACACCATCATTAGTCTTTGATCAGCTGCAGTCTGCGAGGGGAGGAAGAGAGAGTAATATTCTTGATCTAATTACTAGGAGACATTTCATGCAGTGTAATGTGTGATTTAACCTCTTGTCAGGGGCTATAAAAGGAAGCTGGGTTAATCTTCCAGACAGCCTCTTTTCCACACGGGGGAGAGTGCTATGAAAATTTCCCTTTCCTCCCATGAAGCTGGTCAAAAAGCAGCAGCAGTACACAAACACATTGCCACTGACTCTTGACTAGAAAACCTCTCAAGGCAAGAGTTGTGTGACCTTTGAATGTTAGCAACAGCTGCTTCACAGGAATTCATGTGCGGTGTGCATTTGGAGAATTGCAGCTTGAACAAAAAAAAATAAAAGCTGTCCTTTTGACTTCTGTATGCTGCCACCAAATGGATTGTTGTACGGCGCCCTCTGTTCTCTCTCATTTGTTCTTTTTTTTTTTTTTTATATCTCGCCCCCGCACTGCCACGTGATGAGTGCAGGAGACTTGATTGAAAAAACAAAACAAAATTGTAAGCGGAGTCGAGGGGGGTTCGGGTTAATCAGTCAAACATAGTTAAACAATTCTTTGGACATAAAGGGATTAGTCTTGCCTGCATTGAGCCCATTCTCCGCAGTGCTGGCCGGGCTTTTTAGGGCCAAGGGCCACGGCCTCTCTAGCTCCATGGAGAACCACACACGCACCCCTCAGCATGCTCCATTGCTTCTGAATGCCCCACCACTCTCCTCTGCCTTTGTTACCCGGCACAATTGGAATGATGGATTAGCAAATTAAATGCAGACCTTTCTATTCATGGCCATTGCAGCTCCAAGTCTCATTCACTGGATCTATGGCTGCTGAAAATGCCCTCACTCACTGTACATCTTTTGAATTCCTTCACAAAAGCGTCCTTAAACCTTAAAAGCACTCTGTGACAGCAGTTGAGTCGCTCATTAAAGCTCAGTATAGTTGCCAGATGACTTCCTGTACATTTTCTATCCCTTTTTTTTTTTTTTTCTTTTTTTTTTACAGACTGCTGATCATACTGATAGGAAGTGGCCCTGATATGATGATGTGTTGGAAAGCTGAGTGCACACAGCTGCAGCCAGAGGCAGCCTGCTTTAATTGAACTGTCTACGCTGCCTTTCTGAAAGCAGTCCTGACCCTGTTGGTTTAGAGGAACACTCTCCTGGTGCATGTTTTCTTTCAAAAATATAGGCAAGTTCCCATTTTAGATTTTTATTGCTGGTTAGTGAATCTATATTAGATGTAGTTGTAGAAAGGTCTCTACTATAGACAAAGTTGTCGATGGAGACGTCACAGTTTTTCAGCTCAGTATTACGGCACTGTTTACGGTTGTAGCCCTGGGTGCGTCTGTCATTTTACTCATGTTTGTCACAAATATTCCCATCATCTGATCTGACCTTAGGCTGCGGCAAATCTATTGACGTCATTTTATTTTCTTCTGCTGTGGCTTAATGCAAGAAAGTGCCACCAACTGTTTAACTGACGCACTCCACTCTTGAATTGCACCTGTGGCATTTCACTGAGCATCTGTTGACATTAAATCAAGGATTTGGGCTGAACCAGCAACATCCTAGCGACACCGTTGGCTTCTTTTGCTTCGGAGCCAGACCAAATGTTTACTGCATAGACATGTCGACTCCAAAAATGTCAATTAAGTTTGAAATAAGTCTCCATGATAAGTGCAGACTTATTTAATCCCAGGGTCTACTTTTTGTCTCTCTCCCACAGAGCAGACAACACAGGCTTCTATGGCCTGTCTGCCTCCCTTTTACCCTGCAGCCTCCTCTCTAGTGCAGCGTGGGGGGTGTTTTGCTGTGCTCTGTAGAGACCCCAATTAGCCGGACTATCAGGGCTCCTGAAGGTCACTCCCAGAGCCTGATGTGGGAACAGAGGAAGCAGGGCCGGCCGGGAACAGCTCAGAATGTGAAGAGGCCGCACTCCACGAGCTCTCAGCCGCACTCAAGTAACTCCTAAAACAAAAAACAAAAAAAACGGAGCACACAGTTTTTAACGGCAGTTTACATATTCTCCACTTCTGCACTGCAACGTGTTGGCAAAAAGCAGCTAAGGATTTCAGTATAAGGTCAAGTGTTCTCTGTGGACTATCATAGTATACTGTGGGCCATATCTGCGCGAACCATTTGTCATTAGCTTCAAAGTTCCCTACTTCATCAGCCCACGTCTGGTGTCGGCTATCTCGGTCTGATTGATGGCTCTGTCCTTATTGCAAGGGACGGGGTCGATGGCAAAAAATTTGCTGCTGGGTGCATTAATGCTGTGTTCAGTGGCACAGACCTTTTGAGCATGCCTCATCAGTCTTGAATTATTTGACGGCCGCAGGAGATCTGTATGAGCAGGCATGATGCAAGACCGACAGTGAGAGAGCGAGCACAAAGTTTTATCTACCAGCCCACAATTACCCACTCACCTCATATCTGATAATAGGTTGAATTATGCAAAATAATATTGGTTAAAATATGCCAATCTTTTTGGTATTTGGCTTTCAAGAACAACACGGTCATTGCCAAAAAAACATCTCATAATCCTGAACAAGTATCTCATAAAAAGACAAAAGACAGACTCGTATCAATATCTTAGAATTAGTAGAAGGGCACTTAGACAGAGCTGACATTAACAAGGCCTATAGTCTTCTCTTCTCATCATTCCACAATACAAAAACTAGAAATGATGACCTAATTTACCCTCTTTGTCATTTTGTGCCCCTGGTTCATTAAGCTGATTGTTGCCATGGCAGCAAAGGTCTTAGCTTGGGGCTCTTTAACATGAGAAGGAGGTGTGCTGCTTTTATGTGTTTTTGGAAAATCACAAAATCTTTTCTCTTTTCGGAAATTAGAATTGGATGCTTGTGCACCATCCTGCTCGGTGTCATGCATCATCTGCATCTGGCAAATGGATTTTTAATGTGTATTGCACATCAATACAATTTGTTATATGGGATTACTATTAGTTGTTGAGTGACATACACTGGTTAACACTTTTAATTGTCCTTAATGAAGAGTCAGGTAGGTTATGGGATGTTTACACTAAGTAGTTGTAGGGGTTAGGTCATTACCTCACTGTCTGGTACAGTTAACCTCTAAAGAGGCTTGTGTTTCACTGCTATGTGAGGAGAACTGCGTCTGCTACATAAACAGCGACATTATACGTGTTGTCTTTTCATTCCATTAATTGTAACATAGAAGAGAATAAATGTACAGCTTATGTACAGCATTTGGGACCACTCAAAAAACTGACAAACACCAAGGGCCACATGAATGTAGTAATGATAATGCAATATTTAAGTGCAAACCAAGGGCCATAGTAGTTGTTGGGCTTTATTTGGTATCGATGTTTGCAAGTCTCTGGACTCCAGACAGTGACGGCATCACTGTGGCGCTTTGTGAGACGGTCACAGGGTCCCGCCAGTGTTTCTGAGGACCAGATGTTCCCAAGCCGACACAAAGGTGAGATGTTTGCTGTGCTGGGCCTGTGTTTGCCTGGCTGTCCTTGCTGAGCTAACCAACTGGCCGCCCAGTGCCCCGAGCTGACCGGTGTCTTCTGGGAAAAGAGCCGGGGGCAGAGTGGATTCGAATCATCCACACGAAAGATGAAGGCCGACCACAAAATGTCGCTGGGGGCAAAGGGAATACATCTCCCACAACCTGACCAGCTAGAGAGAGATCTGTTATTTCTGCACTCATCTGTTGAGGCGAGGGCTGGTCCGAACTGAATGTCAGAGCTGCCATGGAGCCAGGTGACCTTAGCAACCCACCATAGAAACAGGACGTAGGCGGATCAACTTTAATCTAACAGGGTTTGGCTTTTCAATACGGCCGGTGTCCTTTCAACAATTGGTGAAAGTCAGAAGGAATCAATAGAGAAGCTAAATTAAAGGAGAAGTGCGTGGCTCAGTTACAGTTTCTAGTGCATTTCACTGTGAAGTCAAAAGAGTAACAGAGCAGCGATAAAATCCAACACTAACAAACATCCATATGGCTGCTCGAGGAAATCACTGCTCATCTGCTACTTCTAGATAACTTTCTGCCTTTGTTAATGTTCCTCACTTTCTTAGTTAATCAACAATATGCCACATACATTTCCTTTAATTTAAAAAAAACAAAACAACAAAGTTAGATGTTAAAGTAAGAAGTTCAATCGTTTTAAATTTACTTTGAGGTTAATTATGTCCTGTTAATTGATTTTCCGACATCTCCAATTTATGTTTTTTTTTTTCTGTCAGATGCAGACTCAGCTCACTCTGATTATGGCACAGCTCACAGTCAGAGCTCTGTGTTGCATTTTAAACTTGCACAGAATTTTCTTTGTGGTGCAGAATTGCAGAAAAGCTTGATTTGTTTGGAGTCCTCCCTCTGAGCTGGACCCTACAGTAAGTCTAATTAGGTGTTTTGTTTTTTTTCTTTATGTGCGTGCAATAAATATACAGCGCCAGTTAGTCTAATGGCACAGTGGATAAATCTCTCACAGTGGCCTCGTGTAACACTGGAAGCTGTTTTTGTGTGTTAAGCCCTTTTAGGATGATTTGCGGGAGTCAGCGCTTGCACTGTTCTGCCTAGCACTGCCGTTTTGACCCTCCCACCTCTTTTTATTTTTTTATTTTTTTAATCACACCACTGTCGCACTTGCACACAGGCCAGGGCTGGTTTAATGCCGGGTCAATAACGCAGGTCTTAGTTAGGACAGAGAGGCAACTTTATTCCCCGTTAAACACAGCTTGCATGTCGATAAGAGGGGAGTGCAAGGTCATTAGTCCTGCGGGGGTGTAGAGAGCCGCGTTTGCGTGCATATATGTAGCTGTGTGACGGAAAAAACAGCTGCATTGATTGGGGTTTGTTTGCAGAGCACTTGGAACAGAAATGTAAGCCGTGGGAACACCTGGAGAGAGGGGGGTAAATGGGAGAGGTGGCAGCGGTGTCAGCTCTGCTCCTGGCACTGTACCAAACCGCGCACACACACACACACACACACACACACACACACACACACACACACACACACACACACACACACACACACACTTTTGATTCCCGTGTAAGGGCAGCCTGGGATCCCAATCAGCAGCACTTAACAAAGCTTCCCTCTTTCTCCCTTTAATCGCAGGCTCAATTTGTCACTGGGGTGTCCAATTTCTGATAAGCGCTTTGACCGGGTAGCGGCGAGATGGGTATGTGTGGGGGAGACCGACACAAAATGGATGCACCTGCTAACAAATGAAATCAAACCACTCCATCTTCATTTCCCTTTTTTTTTTTACGCCAGCTGGAACAATGCGGCCGCACTTGTAAGCTCTCAGAACATTGAGTTATTTCCCGCTAAGCAGAGAAGAGGCCTTGTCTAGATGTGCGGTCAAATACTCCCGATTGAGCCCATAAGTCTGCTTTTAAACCTCTTAAGAGCCCACAAGCAAATTCTGCCCAAGACCCTAAAGGTATTTAATGGATAGAAGTTCACAAATTTTTTTTTCAGGTCATGAATAACTTCAAGGATCTTCTTTTTCAGATGCTTTTAAATGCATTTCTCTTTTCTCTGCTTGTTGTTTTAGTGAATCATACTTTAAACCTTCACCTGAACTTTGATGATTTCTATCATTCCACATGCCAGTATCACACACAGATTGTAGATATAGGCTCGCCTATCTGTAAATCTTGGTTGCTCAAACCGTGCATGCTGGTTGCGTCCCCATCTGCTATCTGACACGGCAGCACATTGTTGTCTGGTTTGATACGCAGGAATACGGGGAGATGGACCTGATGTGATGGCACCACAGAGGAGATGAAAGGGGCTGTGGTGCTCTCATATGTATGAGTTGTGTGATCTGACGCTTAGCAGAAGGTGTAAGTAGTGCAGTACTTTCCATAAAGTCTGTATTGTGTCGAACGGGCCGCTGTTTTAAAACATTCACCGACAAGTTGAGCACAAAGTTAAACTCTTACTTGCTTCGCCAGGTGAAAACTGGCTCACCCTATGACCTTATGTCATCACGACTCATTTCAAAACAAACTCCGGTTAATTTGTATAATTTTAATCTAGTGTGAGCGTGACAAAATCCAATCCAATTTCCAAAGCTGCTTCATGAGATCTTTGCCTTGCATCTCTCTCTGTTTTTTTTTTTTTTTTTTTTTTTTTACGACACATCTGATTTTTCTTTTCTTTCTCCCTCAAGTGGTTTAGGGCTGTCATGTCTGAGAGTAGGCTGCTGGCTCTTTCCTCACTGAGCCATGCACAGCTTCTGGGCGCACTCTGGATGGATTTGCCGCAGATAAATAAATAACTAGGCTGGCACCCCTCACTTTGGATCCCCTCTGTTTTGGCAGGCCATCCACACCGCATTTTCTATCAGGTGTAAACATGTCTGTCAAACAGCACAGCCAGGGGCCCCCGGCGTTTTGGCATTCACAACGCCATGCATGCCGCGCTGCCAGCACTCTCTGTCTGCCCGCTTGACCTTGGCCGGGCTTGACATGAGTGAGCACACTTAGTTCTACCTTCCACAGTTGCAGGGTGCGCGGAGAAGCCAAGTGGGCTTAAGTGGCTGTTAGTGAAACTGACCCTAAGCTTGAAGAATAGACCTTGGCTCCCTGTCCCCGCCAGTGCTGACGTCGCCGACGGGTAATGACCGTGACATAGCTCTGGCAGAGATAGCCAGGCTGGGGCCAGGGCGGGACACTTGACTGTGTGATATCTTCACATCCTATCATCTCGCTGCCATTACTGTCATCTTCAGCGTGAGGAGCGGGGCATATCATCCAAGAGGCCCTGCCGCCGATGTGGAGACAAGAGAGCAGCAATGAGGTCACACAGATAAGAAGAGGCTTGTACTTTTCAAGTGTGTCCCCTCTTTTTTTCTCTTAGTTTCACAGCAGTCGGCTTCTGTAAAACCTGCCTGTGTCCTCCTGGTTTGAGTTTCCCTTTCAATTTTCATGTTTACTCCAGTGATTTTTCTTTGTTGACCAATCGGCAAACAACAGTAACAAAGGAAAAAAAAAAAGAGTAGAGCTTTTTCTGGTTGTTTCTCTACTTTAAGATAATAGCACTTGGAAGTCATGTTGTGTATATAGTTTTAGCTCTATCGGGTTTATTAGTTTTGGATGTGATTAATTCAAAGTGGACAATAAATACAGCTATTTTCATCAAAAGCAAGACAAAATGTTGCTGATTTGTGTTTAATTTCTGTTTTTACGATTGTGAAAGCCAATCAACACTGCAACGTGTTTAGCACTAACTTTGGAGGGGGTCTAAAGTGAGAGCTTTTTTTAATTTAATTAAGCATATAAAATAACAATATATTGAAATGAATTGTACAGTACTGCTGCTTGTAGAAAGAGGAGCTTAAGAGCCTGTCCTCTCTTATTGTAAAACCAACTCCCCGGATCCAAAACGTATGCAAAGATTTAGCCCACCCAGCTGTGGCCTATGTATTATTCTGGGGGCACGCTGACTCTCTCTGCTCCATCTCCACCATCTCACCTCGGGGGAACTGTCACTTTTTCATCAGTTAGTTACTGAGCGTTCACACAAGCTCCCAGTTCTCTTCGCCGGCCCCTCCCTCTCTCCCTCCCTCCATCTGAAGAGGAGCAGTTTCAAGTAGCTGTCGTCTCCTCTCCCACACTGCCGCTGCAGTTTCCTCACTTGACAGTTTCATCCCTGACACCCTCCGTCTTGCAACTTTCCCAAACCTTTCGCATTTTACACACTCCCAATTTGTGCACAAGTCGGGTTTGTCTTCTCCACACTCTTGACTATCGCGTCCATCTTTCTCTCGCCTTTGGGTGCGAGATAACGGTCCGACTTGATGACAGGGGTCTCTGATAGTTGTAAAAAGCAAACAGGCCCATCCACAATGCCCTGGGATGTGCTCGAGTCATCAGGGTGGCATTGTGTGACACCGTGTTGCAGCCCTTTCCCTCCCTTGTAACATGCCCCCTGGCCATCAGCTTGCAACACAAAAGCTGTGTTTGTAAAAGCCTGATGGTCTAATGAAGGCCATAGTGATGTGTCATTCCTTCCTAACATGAACAAGAGCCAAGGCTTTTTCACCTTTTTCTTTTGACACAACACTCCGACTTGGTATTCAAGGGTAAAAAGCCGTTCTCTCGTTTCCGCCTGCTTCTTTTTCTTTCTTTACCTCCTATTCAGCGGCTGGGCTGGCAAAGAAAAGTAATTTCACTCTGTGTGTCCCTGAGAGAATCAACACGGTGAAGTTGCATTGAATTTCTACTGCAACATTTTTTTTTTCGCCATGGCTCTATTTCAGACCCATAACCTGGGGGTAAACATGCAATTAAAATAACAGCAGTGAGCTTTCTCCTCCACTCTCCGCTCCTTCAGCAGTTAGCACAAGCATTGTTCAACATGGCGACTCCCATCCCCTAATTGCGTTTGCTTTTAATTGGTATAGAAATATTTCATCTGCTTTCTCTCACCTTGAATTTCTTTTTTCCTTTCATTGTTGTTGCACTCCAACTAATGTTTCCATAGGTCTCCTCCTAATGAGTTTATTTTTTTGGTGGTTCTCCCACATTACCGATGCTGGATATTAAAACAGATGATCTCAAATGCAATTAGCCGGATGCAGTTTGAAAATTTCAAACAAATGCTGATCATAGCTTAGGATATGGATCAAAACATCCCAGCGCTGGGCTTGTGTAATTTCCTTAATGGCTTCCTCAATCCTTCCATCTTTCATGCGGTGTCCTTCCCCTCTCTCTCTTTGAGGAATGAAAGGAAAATATAGGTCAGCTTTTATGGGAGCAATTTGACACATGACACAAACCGAGCGCATCGCTTGTTCCAGTCTCGCTTTTGTCAGCACGCTTTTATTTGTCTATAATGAAAGGCACCGAGTTATTGGCACACTTTTATTAGAGCTCTATAAGTAGCTGGTGGAGACTTGCGTAGTCACTGAGGGAGGGGGTCTAATACTCTGAAAAAGCCTGTCGCGTCTGTCTGCGCAGGGCTGATAGTGTGAGATGCCTGGCTAAACTCCACTGGACGGCCCAGCTGGCTCTCTGTACATCTATCCAAAAAAACAGACATGACAGTGTTTCCACTCCGGACACGGCCCACTCTGTCTTCTCGCGCAATGCCCGCTAAGCATCAGACACCTATTTGGATGAAAGGGGAGAGAGCAGGAGAGTCGAACTCCCATGTTCAGGGTAGTTAGACTTCAGCCATGACTGGTCTTCAGAGTCAGAGAAACGTGTAACAAGCGTCATTACTATTTAGAGCTGTCACTGGCAAATCTTAGTTGATGATAAATTGTCAGACAGGTCATTACACCACCTGTTTTGCAGTAAATATAGTTGTTCTCACATAAGACAACTAAAAAAAAATGGATAAGGAGCTGTGTCAAGCAGTGGAGTTTGAGTGAGTGAATACCATATTTGGTTAAAAGGTTGTTCCTAAAGCATTAGTGGATCATCATTGAAGACAAGTCTAATGGAAAGATAAATGTAAATATAGGGGCTTAATTTTAAATGGAAAGCTTCCTGGAGCTTCAGTGTTTTGCAAAATTTGGTGAAGTCTATGTTAACAGTTGCTCATAAAGATTTTGATGCTCTATAAAGTGTTCGAAAGAGTTGTTGCCCCAACCAGACTACCATAAAACCAGGAGAAGACCGGGTGATGTTATTAAAAGGAACCAAAGGTCACATTGTTGGAAATAAAATGTGACATTTCATCTTGGTGACTGGAGACAAATTAATTGTTTATGATAAAACAACACGGTAATGAATGTGACCTATCGCTGTCATCTGATCCCAGGTCCCACATTAATGGAACTGAGGCTGTCAGGTGCAGACAGACATCAGCTTCGGCTCCAAACAGTGGGTTTGTGTTGAAAAAGCCTGTGTGGTTTGTATGCCTTTGTAGCAAGTGGCAGTGTTTGGTGTGTGATGTATATTTGAAGTCTCTGTGGCAGCGGTGCTGATAGGCGAGTCAGTAGACGTCAGGCCGGTGTCTGTCGGGTTTCATCTTCTCCCGCTCAGCGCTGTAAAGCAAAGTGTCAGCTGGGGCATTACCATAGGCTGACCTTTGCTGCCGCACTCCCCACTGCAAGCGTTTCTGACATTCAGGGCGCAGTGGGGGAGGCAGGAAGGGGGTGCCTCATGGCCTGTTGGCGGCTTTTTGCCTGTAGCGTGTTGAAGTGCGAGTCTTCTTATAACAAACCAGCTGACAGTTTATATGCTGGGGTTTTCATTTTTTTCCCCTGCATCATTTTACTCTGCTGCCACCATTTCGCTTTTGAAACCCCAAGCAAAGACACATTTGTATTTGATATTTCGTTTTCCTTCTGCCCCAAACCTGCCTGTTGTCAAAGAGATTTCTGTTATCTTCACGTGAAATCTTGGCACTCTGATTAATGAGAGAGAGCTGGAAATCTTGCCTGCTGACATCAAGGCGCTGTGTACCTAAAATCCTTCCATGGCCAAGGGAAAAGAATAACATATCAGGCCAATTAAAGTTAATGCATGGTGACACGCTGAATGGAGGGCAGGGATTGCTGCCATATGGCGGTCCACGCTGTAAATCACACAGCAGCCAAAGCGAAGAGGATGAGAGCATGGGGCAACAGAAAAGGTGATGCAGCATTAGCCTCAAAAATCAGGCCCAAATCCAGGCATCTGTCTCCAGACTGTAGCTCTGCCACCCGCTAGTGTCTCTCTGTAGCCTTTCCTCTTCCTCTCCCCCGCCGTCGTGCCCCTGCAGCACCCTAAGGTGCAACGCACTCAGGTATCGCTGTAGAAGTGGCAGCTTCATTAGGCCTTGTTTTTTCTCTTCACACTGGGAGGATTTAAATGAGCTGTCATCCTGACCTTTTTGAGCTTCGGCTTTTTAAAGCAGGTTCAGCCCCCTCCAACCCCAAACCCACCGCCCGTCTCCTTTGCTATCTCTCTTTCCACCTTTCTTTTTCACTTTGTCACTCTTTCCTGCACTTGTCTCTGTTTCCCCGCAGGGGGGAAGACACTTTTAAGCCTTCACCCTGCGGCAGACAGGCGTGCCAAGGTTGTTGTGTGGGTAATTGCCTCTCTCATAGATGCTGTTTGTCTGCGCACACTTGTGCCACACTGCAAAGGGGGAGGGCACGGACTCTGTAGACTTAATTTGCTCCCTGACTGTTCTTCAGTGCTGATTAAGCAAGCATCTGTGGTGTTTTGAATACAGCAGAAAGCCAAGTGGAGCATATCTAACATTTTCTGCCTTTCTATTACATCTGGTGACTGCACAAAGTGGCCAGCACTTTACTTATTTCTCTGTAGCTTATCTGTAGCTGGCTCCATTGTTTAATGTCTCCAAATAAAGGGCTCTTTGAGGTCTGGAGGACTGCAGTATCGATCAGAAACCTACTAACTTGTCAGCGCAGGGCCTCTCGAGTGTGTTCTTTGCCAGTGTACAGGAGTCATTAATTTCCTCTGCCATGGTCTGTTGGAAGAGCTCCAGTGCAGGTAGCAAGGTCCAGCAGCTTTCTAACATGCAGGAAAGAGAGCAGTGGATTTAAGTGCCAGCCCCTCAGGCCCAGTCTGCCCGTTTTACTTCAGCCGTTTGATGTTTAATTGAAGTTGTTATTGGCATCAAATGTCACCTTACCTGATGCTCCAGGTGTGAATCAGTTTCTAATTGAAGGTAACCATGTCTCCCTCGGCCCTGCACCTCTGGGGAGTTATGTTAGTGCATGTGGACCCAGTCGTTTCATGTCTGACTACTGACCCTCTCTGTTTTCTCTCCACAGTGTGAGGAGTAGTGCGTGTCCCATGTTGCATTAGTGTCGGTGTGAAATGCTGGCCTGTCTGCCAGGGCCAGGTGACCTCCCCCTCCAGGTTCTCCCCCACACGCAGATGAACACTGGACTTCAGAAGTCATGTAAGTACTCAGCTACCAGTCTCGCCATCCCACACACAAAACCAAGCTGTTAAAATCCTCGCTACCCACCCCACTTTCTGATGCCCATGCCAGTTTTGGCCTGGTTCAGATCTGAAGCTCTGTGTTACCAAAAACTGAGGAGAAATATTTTTATGCTCTGGGATGACAGATCTGTCTTTAGGGGAAATTATAGTGAACTGTGTCATTAATTTACTGATGAACGGCGAGAACTGGCCGCCTTCCTTCAATCACAGGCTCTGAGGTCTGAGTGCCACAAGAGTACTGCGCTTTGGTACTAAAAGCTGCACTACCGCCAGCATTCACATGTGATTGGACCATCTTGGCCTCTTTTCACTCAGGAAAAGTCAAATACTGTCAGACTCACTGGCAGATTGTGGATGAGTGGTTTTTGCCCTGATGAATCCTGCATGGAAGTGATTTTAAGACACAATCTGCTGTCCGGGTTTAACAGATTTGGCCTGGTTCACTTAAGAGTTTTGCAGGTCTACTGCTCACTAACATTGACTTATGTGTTTTTATTAAAACGTGGTGGCGGCAGGGGTAGTAGTAGTAGTAGTAGTAATAGTAATTGATCTAGAGGCCTGTATTCCAATTTGGAATTCAATTCAAACTCAATTGCCAAAAGCAAATTAAAAGTAGTACACGCAAACTAGTTGGAATCCAGGTTTATTCAGCATTTGAAAAACAGTGCAGCCGGCTGAAGTGAAAGGAGCTTCTCTGTCAAGGAACTATTGCATTGAAAGTAAACATTTTGACCAATCTATCAGTCACTGGCCAAACATTGATCACAGCTTCTTGTGTTAAGTTTTATTTTTTCATTCCGCCCTTTTGCTTTCCGTCTCCATCAGAGTGGAAATGCAGACTTAGACTGACCCATTTCTGCGGCAGCTTTTTTTGTAAAAATGCTAGAACTCATCAAGACTGTAATTTCAGAATCACAGTAATCAGCCAACCCCCAGGAGATCAGCAAGCGCGAGGGAGTCTGCTAAGTGCCAGCGTCTGTTGCCTCAGCCCGGGCTGGCGATTGACACGGTGCAACCATCACAATGACGCTCTCTCTGCTCTCCCTTTCTCAGACACACAAGATGCTCTACTGGAGTTTTCCATCTAACACTACAATCCATTCTGTTGATGGAGCAGGAAACTCTGCCACCCATCCTAAAAGTATCATTAAAATGTATGTTTTTTTTTTTTTTTATTCTCATCAGTTTTCTTTTCATCTGATCTTCAAATTATCATTAAAACATTTGGCGTTAACATCAAAAGCCGTAGAGTTATGTTTCATTTGGACAGAATAGTTTTTATTTGACTGCCAAAAGAAAACAATCTGCACGTACTCGGTCTGAAATTTAGTCATCATTATTATTATTATTATTAATTATTAAAAAAATTTGGTTTGCCTGTCACATGACCAAAACCATCCTTCAGATCCTACACCGCTGTCCTTACACATGCCACGCGACTCTTTGTCTCCCCACAGACCCATCATTTACTCGGCACTGCAGATCCTGTGACAGCATGGCACCAAAATGATGTGCTTAAATGCTTTTAGGTGAAATTCAATGCTTTTTCAATACACTGACTTATTCCCTCAGAAAAAAAGTTATCTGGGAGTTTATACAATTTACTTAGATTTATGTTTTTGGGGTTCCTTCAGCACAGTCCTTTTAGCCACTGACTACAATGTCTTGCTGAGTCTTACATTTCAGACCTCTTCAACATGAACTAGATGCCTCAGAACATAGGAGAGACATTTTAAGTTACAAGTTTGCAGGTTGCTGTCAGAAGCAAGGTCAAATCAGCTGCTTTATTTATTATCAGGGATGTACACTTTACAGGCAATGGGTGTGAAATGTTAAAGAACTGTTGGAGGAATAGGTCAGGTGCACAATGAGACAGAAGGCCACTAAACAAGCCCCAGGCAGAATGACTCAAGTACCAGGAAATGACCTTAGTCTTCAGTTCTCGTCGGCAGAACCAGCAGTGACTGCAGCCAGACTGATTTTCACATCTTGGTTCCCACTGAGATCAAAAGCAGCTGTCTTTTCTCCAGTCTGTAGACTATAATATTTTTCATCTTTAAAGGTCCTATGGTTCAGATCTGTTCATCGACAATAAAAGTGCACAGTTGTGGGAAATTGGATTCACATGTCTAATTTGACGCTAAAGCTTTAGACCTTATTTCCTGCTCTTGTGTGAAAATCTCAGTTTACAGCAGCATGAGCCCCTGCCCTCTGCCACTTTAACCTTGTTCAATAAAAACAGTAGTTTGAATAACAGAAGCCCTAATTAGCGCCTGCTGACTGTGCACTTGTGTTGCAGCTAGCTAGCTAGCAGCAGGGTAATTAACACATGGCCAGACTGGCCTCTTTCCCCCAGTCCCTCCCTGGGAACACGCTTAGCTGGAGATCTGAGAGATGATATGCTCGTAGCCACCAGCAGCCGCCTACAAACTTCACTCATATCCTCATTAACCCTCCCTTGATGCTTTAAGCTTTTCAACTAATGCAGGTTTTAGGTTCAGGTTGAAATGCTAATAAGCTACACTTGCTTACTAGAAGTCATAATTAACACCCAGTGGTAGGGGAACCACAATAAAAAGTAAATTAACATTTTTCTGCTTTTTTTTCTTCTTATAATGCCTGTCCTCACTCTGTTCACAATGTATAATCTCTTTTCCAATTTAATGGACTGGTCAGTTTTCAGACGTTAAGATTTGCTGTTTGGAAGGAAAGTAATGGCTCTCATTACAGAGAGCCAGTGGCAAAGATGGATCTCTGTACACACTTGTACCTGTTCGCCATATATCAGCGAATATACATATACATACATCTCCTTCTGAACTGTTCAGTACATTAAACGGAACATTTATTACTCTTTCCACTTGTGTTTCTTTTACTATCATAGCAGCTTGGACTGAAACAAACATTCTTGGTTTTAAATGGTCATGAGAAGGGCATCGATATCAGGTTTTACAGAGGTATAACACATATACTTGTATCTTTTATGAGTCGGATGATAACTTATGTTCAATGTTGATGCTTGTTTATATAGATTTAATTTAAAATTCTAATTTTATTTTTTATTTTATTTTTTTTATATACCTTCAATGCATCCCTCACTTCTACAAAAACACAGTCAGTTGTTATAATTACTGTCTGGCTCTTTGTCCCTAGCTGACATGTGGTAATTTGCAACAAGATCATTAATCATTACCTGTGCCTGAGAGGTGAAGTCCATCCTCAGCACGTCTGTGAGCTTGTGTCTAAGTGTTCATTTATCTGTGTTTGCTTACACCGGCATTTATTCATCGACAGACATTAGGTCTCGGTGATGGCGGCTGTCGAGCTCCAGCTCTTTGGCCCAGACCCCTGCATTAATGAGGCTGCCATCAGCAGGCTCAACACTTAGTAACAACAGCCCCCTGTGTGCCGGCCCACACCGGCCCCTGCACATTGCTGCCCATTGTTTCCCGTGCACAAATACAGCAGGAATTAATTAGCCAGTTGGCACGACTTGTGGTGCCGCCGTGTCAGCACTAGGCAGTTCAGCTCCGCGCTTCATCCCTCAAGCCCAGTCGGCCTGTTGTGAGACTGAATGCGGTCTATGACAGCATGAAACCGCAGACCTCTGCCAGCCATTCAGCCATTTCAAATTATTGCTCACTCAACAGTAGAGAGACAGCCAATATGCTGTAGCGATGACATCTTTTTACCTGCACTGAAAAGGGTGAATTAAATCAGTGTGGTTTAAGTAGGTCAAACTGACAGCGCCGAGGTGATGGGGAGACTGAATCTAAGAAAGAGTCTGCCAGTCTCTAAAACAATTACTACTTACTTTTATTGTGTTACTGAAGAAGTGAAAGTGAGCACAGTGTGTTAAAAGGAACCATGCAGTCAGAGAGCTGGTATATTCTATACAAGTCGATTACACATTAGCCAACACCTGCATGATACCTCATGTTAAACACCCTCACGTTCTCACATGCACAAACACACAATCATGTTCACATTGTCACATTGGCATTGTTAAATTTAGCCCCGGTGCTTGGCAGGTGGAACAAATGTCTGAGGCCTGGGAGGTGTTTGAGACTGATTACTTGTCTGCTGTCATGGAGCTCTGCTCTCCGCGTCTATCTCTTTATTTCCTTTGCCCCAAAGCAGCCACAGGGGACCATCACCGCCTCACTTATTCTTTGTTTAGTTTGCAATTCTGTCGCAAGCAACAGTTCCCCCTTTAATGTATTTTTATTGTTTGCTTGGATGCTACCTCAGGTCACCAAAAGCTCCTGACCTTAAAGTCACCACAAAATTGGATTTAGGTTGAATACATCAGGTCTCTCTTTGTCCTTAACAGATGGGAGCTGTAAAGGTTTTCCAAAAGCAAAAGGAATATGAGAGGACTGTCCAAGCAAGTGCTCCTTTGTGCCATAGACTTCTGACTGAATATTCCCTTTATCATTGTTCTTTCCACCCCTCTACATTTGTTCCACCAGTTGATGCTTTCAGTCTGCCTCACCTCTGTTTTGTCTCGTTCTCAGGGGACACCACACAAAGGATGAGATCCACTCCGTTTCCTACCCCTTCAGAATTGGATGCATATGCTAAGAAGGTGGCCAACAATCCCCTCACTATCAAGATCTTCCCCAACAGCGTCAAGGTCCCCCAGCGCAACCACGTCCGGCGTACAGTCAACGGGCTGGACACGTCAGGACCGCGCTACAGCCCCTACCCCTCCTCTCAGTCCAGTACCAAGGCAGGCCTCTTGGCCATTGTCAAGGTACCTACGGTCAAAGGCATCCTCAAGGATTACGATGGCAGTCGGGCTCGCCTGCACCCTGACATCAACATGAACGCTCCTGCTGGACCATACCAAGTGGCCCCGAACAGCACTTTAAACCACCAACCCCCGCCGCAGCCGCTTCCCAGACCCTCACAGAACTTGTCCCTGCAACCACAGGACTTAGCCCAGTCCCTACAGATGGCCCTTCCTCACCAGCAGGGTCACACGCTCAGACACGCTCCGCCTTTGCCCCAGCATCCTCAGGGCCCACCCAGACCCCAGACCCAGCATCTGGCCCTGAGCCACCCACAAGGTACACCTGTCCTAATGCTTCAGCAGTCGCACCTTCAGCAGCAACAGCAAGCCCCTGCGGGTCTGCTGGGGAGCAGGACGCTGGCAGATGGCGAAGCACCACCTAATGTTACCGTCTCTACCTCAACCATTCCACTTTCTATGGCCCCTGGCCTACAGCAGGGTTGCCATGCCGACCTGAGTGCCATCGTACATCAGATTAACCAGTTCTGTCAGGCTCGAGCTCACGGTGCAGGGGCCACTTCCATGTGTGAGGGCCAGATTGTCAACCCCAGTCCCATCAGTCGGAACTTGCTCATTAGCGCCTGCTCCCGGGTGTCCATGCACAGCACCCCAGGGTTTCCTCCACCCAACTGCATCATCGCCCCTCAAGAAAAAGCCACTGCCCTGGTGGGAACTGCTCCTCATCCAAGCGCAGCTGCTATGAACCATTTGCCTTCCAACCACGCTGACATTAAGCAGCACCTCCACCATTTGCATCAACAGCATAACCTCCCGCTTCACCATGGCAACACGCAGCAGAAGATGCGCTCGTGGAATCAGCATTACTTGGGCCACATGCAGAATGGCGGGTCCCACTTGGCCAAACAGCCCACCAGGGACCCCGGCTTCCACTTCAAGGGCATGGGCTACTCAAATGAGGTGTGTGTGGGTCAACCTTACCCACTGAAGCCCCCCTTAGACAGGCCTACCCCCTCCCCACCCGTTAACTGCAACGGCATGCCCGGCCCCATGCCCCACTACTCAAATGGCCATTACTTCCAACCCCATGTTTGGAACAGCAACATCCTTCCCACTCCCAACAGCGACAGCTCTGGCTCTCAGGACGTAGCCATGCCATTCCACGGTGCAGGCCCAGTGGGCTGCACCACAATAGACTGTGGCCCCCCTGGGGCTCCCCATTACAGGCTTGGAACGGGCTCCACCTCCTCCTCGGCCCAAACTAATCTGATGCAAACGACAGATTACTTGGGTGGGGACTTCCAGACGCCCTATTTCCGTGATCAGAATCTAGGGCTGATGGGTAAAATGCACAGGCCCCCTCTGAGCAGGGTAGGGCCAGAGGTCGGGGATGGCAGGACCGCTCTCATCCAGCACCCAGGGTACAGATAAGCTATGGCCTTGTCTCTACAACAGCTATCAAACACATTTTGTTTAGTCTTAAAGGAAACACATGAATAAATCAAAAATTGATGACTAAAACAAATGACCGCTAATGCTAAAGAGGGTAAATGAATACTATATTTAATAAAATCAGTAGTTTTTTTTTTTTTTTTTTTTTATAAATATCTTGCAAGTGATCAATTGCAATTTCTTTTTGTTAAGTGCTTTTTCTTTTTGTGTGCCTGAAACAGATCTCACTTTCTACTGTTGGATATCAAAAACACAGGTTTTTGCAAATGTATGTTTTTATCTTTCAAGGCTTTATTGGAATTTTCATTTGAATTTGACAACGGTCAACAGTAGGAACAGATACAGAGCTGGGAAAGCTTGAGAACATTTACACAGATGTAATTATTTATTTGTACAATAGGACTATTGAAGAAAGACACAAGGTCACAAGGAAGCATGTAATGAGAGGATTTGTACATAGTTTTGGTCAGAGTGTTAAGGTGACACTCTATTGTGCTTGAAATGCTGCAATGATTAAAGGTGTTAAAGGGTTTTGCCAACAAGGGTAAGGATTTGGCATGAAGATAGTGAATATTTTTTTCTTAAAATGGCAGAAGTCAGGTTTGCTGATACACTGTTGTGCCATTGTTTGTATGATTCCTTTACAGATTGTTTTTGAAACCATGAAATATGTTTTACTTGAATGTGGAGCTCACTTGTTGAACGGGTGTTGAAGGTGACAGGCTAGCTAGTCGGCCACAACTGTGAAGTAAAGCAAATAATAGTGTTACTAGGGTCGTCTAGTGATGAGCACTAACAACGTCTAGCCTAAGCAGAGATGTGACCCTGTCAACATTAACTTAATTCAGTCATGTGTAGTCGCTACTGATTGTGCTGTGATTTTCCGTTTGAAATGACCAAATTGATCACTTGCAAGATCACACAGACTTGACTTTTAAGTTTGACGTGAAACAGCAAATGCATTGTTTATTTTATTGTACACTGGCTTATATTCTAGACTACTGTAACTTTAATGATTGTGAGTGAATGTGAATACCCTGATGATGCGGGTAACCATTAGGAAGAGTGTGTGTGTGTTTGTGAGAATACACAAGGATACCCATGTTTTGTTCACCTAACTCCCTAACAGCCCTTAAAAAGCCTTAAGTGTTTAGTCCTTGGACTTTCCTCTGAGAACGAGCATGGTTTTAACTTAAGAAAAAAACAAAAAACAACCCAAATCATAGACAAAGGAGAGAAAGAAAACGGTAAGGATACACAGAAACAGCAATTTTCTTTTCTTTTCTGGTCTTTTTTATTTTGTTGATTAGAGCAATTCTTTAGATCTTTTATTTCAAAAAGCAAGAAAAGGAGTAATATTTTGTAATTATATATTTTAGCAATGTGTAGTTACCTAGCTGTAACAGTTTTAAAGCTTCAGTTTGCAGATGTGACTATTTATAATAATTGAATTTTGCTTGTTATTTAAAAACAATTTCTCTTTTTTTTCTGTACTATTGCTGTGAAATGGATGAAGGTCCATAAGCCTTTCTTTGTGTCATTCTGTACAACAGATAAAGAGGCAAGAGTGTGAGAGTTGTGCTACTCTTTTTGTAATATTGTAATAATAAAATAAAGTTCTAATTTATGCTTTCAGAGTGTCAATGTCTGAATTCTCTCATCTCAGCGTAAAGGCCGGTTTGTGAGGCAGTTCAGTTTGGTTATGGTAATAATAATCTAATGGTTGACAGTTACACTTCTAACCATAACCATGTGACTGAAGTGTCATAAAGTAGTGTTTGTGGTTTATGGCCTACTAAAATGTGAGTTGACAGTGACTCATTACATTTGTTTTTCAGATACATGGCGGTAACCGCACATATTGCCTTGCCACGCTCTTATCCTTCCCCTAGACAAAGCAAGCTGTGAGAGCTGCAGGACTATGTGGCTGCAGTAGATTTAGCTCGTCTGGCTGTGATGAAAATGGGGTCGGTATAAAGGGCACGCAGCGGGAGGAGGGGGATCAGCACCTGCACGATCACTCTTCCTCCGTCACGGATTCAGAAGGGATGCCAGGGGGTTCATGGGTTACGGCCTTTGTGCGAGTGATGCGCATCCTGCTCAGGTGGTGACAGAGACGGCATGCACAAACTTTTTTAAGTCAGCAAGTTATACTATATTGTACCGTTATACCAGTGTTTTCCCTGTGTCAGTAAAATATTGCCTCCGATAGTACTACTAGTATAGGATCAAAGTCAGTCCAAATGTCAGTTCACTCAGTAGAAAGTATAACTTCTGGGTGAACTCAAAGTAAATACTGCCCTTTGGTTTGAATGCCTTTTTGTTTAGGTCAGTCTTGCAGCCAAAAAGTGGAGCTTCTCTAAACCGGAGTCATCTCTGTGGACTCTGTAGGCTCATATGGCTGGTGACCCAAAAACACTCTCCAGCTCCGCCCTGTGGACAAAGAGGGAAGCGTTACAGGAGTTCTCACAGAAATCTGTAGCTTGTTTAAAAGTCTGTGTGTATGTACCTCTTTGCATCGGTCTTTCCTGGGGTTTCTCTCTTTCGTACCATCCGGGATCTTCATTGATTTTGATTTTGACCAGGTTGCTGTTCCATTTGTTCCAGTTGAGTTCCTCCACTCTGAGGCGACAAGAGGACACATGCTCCAATTACAGTGTGCTCTGGGATGCATCCGTCAGCTGTCAGACCAGGCAAATTAGTGGAGATCCAACGCTGTGTAGTTTGCATCATTGACCCTCACTGTTGCCTAGTTTTCCATCAACTTTGTTTTTACAACATGCAAGACTTCTATCCAAATTTACTTCAGACCTTTGTCATTACTCCTCACACAAAATACCAGAGTGCCATCTTCCTGATTCAAACGTGTGTTTGAGCTCAGAAAAGCTCATAACCTGATTTTTTTTTTTTTAAGCTATTAGTTATAGCTTTATTTATCAAATTATGTTCTATTAGGTTAATTAGGTTAATGTATTGAAATTACCTTGAATTTCTATACATTAAAAAATAAGCCCCATTGCGTCAAAACTAAACCAAATCTTTGAAAATGTTAGGGCCTAAAACAAAATACAAATTACTTTATATAACTACTTTACATGATTACATAATTATCTGTTTTATATACTTCTACAGAAGATTCTGAAGCACAAAATGGTACTTGTAGTTGTAGTTAAAACATTAGTCCAATTCAATCCACTTTATTTACTGTGCACATTTTACAAAGTTTACAATAAATAAATAATAGTCTTGGGTATTGTCTTCATTTGATGTTTTGAAAAAAATATCTTACACAAGCATAATGAGTTTCATTAAAATGATTTTAGTGGAAATCAATGTAAGCACTTTGTTGTCTGCCACAATGAAACTTTCACTTTTGTAATGATACTGAGTTCCCTTTGTTCACATTCAGCCTTTTCATTTAAAACCATCAAACAACATTAACAGCTCTCAGACCGTCTGCGGTACATTGTGCCACTAGATGGAGTCATAACCTACTGAAGAGCCCCTCAATGTCTGTCTGGCTCAGTGGGAGGCTGTTTTACCAAGTGGTCTATAAAATGATTTTAATCTTTTACTAATGTAAATCTGATGTTGCTAAAATAAAAGTCAAAATTAAAATATAATTGATGAAATAAATATTCCATGTACATTATATGGACATAATAAATACAAACCAGTGAGTACAGTGACAAACCTGAAGCAGCGGCGTCGGTCATCTCCCAGAGCCGTCTCTAGCTTCCTGTCCACCCCACAGCGAAGTGCCTTCTGGATACAGCAGGGCAGTCTTTTCTCCATGTCCAGGATGGTCATCGCCCTCTGTAAGTATACACAACTCAAAGTTTTAACTCACTGTGACTAAACAATACTCCTTATCCTGAATGTACAGTATTCCTCACCTGCAGCTTCCAAATGCTAGTGGTCTCCAAGGTGATCCTCTCCACAGTGCGGTTCATCAGAGCGATGAGCATGTTCAGCAGCAGGATGTAAGTGAGAATGATGTATCCGATGAGAAGGATGTAAAACACCTCTGTGTACTGGTAATGCTCTGTGAACTCCATGTCGCCCATGCCGATGGTGAACTTGAACATCTCCAGTATGGCGTATGAGATGTTACGGTAGCTGGGCTTGAAACATTCACCGACTGGTTCAAAAATGCGAGTCTTTGTGATGTTCTTTACAGGAGGCTCTATGAGCAGGCTGACCACCGCTGTACAACAAGATAATGCATTCATATTTTTAATACATGTTAAAGACAGAAAGCAGTGGAAGTGGTGGGGAATGAATAAATGATTTACCAGCTGAAAAGCCGAAGAGAAAGACAACATAGACAAACAGAAACCGTAGAATATCACTGAGGATCATCTACAAAAAATAAAGAACAGGACTTTAGTTTAAAGCAACTTGCAATATCTCCTTTTTGTTTTGACAGAATAGCCAGTAAATAGACAGGAAACAATTTCAGTTTTGGGGTGTATATATAATCAGTGTGGACTGTACCTTCTGGATCATGACACTGTAGATGCCCATGTGTTTGTCTCCTCTGGAGTAGAAGAGCAGGTTGACCCAGCTGAGAGCCAGACACAGCACCAAGAAGCCCAGGTACTCCTGCCTCCCACAAAGATACAGCCCAGCAGCAGCGAAAAAGAGGAGGGCCTGTATAAAGCTGTGCAAAGCAAGTAACCTGTTAGTTGCATATGTATGGTAGAACACTAAAACCTCATGTATGTTTGTACTCCCCATGCTAAGGATGAAAAAAAAACTTCTTTAGATGACCTGAGCTAATGCAGGTCTGACACAGTAGTTTGACAAATGTACGGCCACAGGGAACTTGTCATATTCAGCTTGTCAACAGTTTTTGCAGTTATTATTATTGCGTCATATGTGACACACTAAATCTGTGGTGTTCCTCAAGGCTCTGTCAATGGCCAATGTGAGTGGGACACAGATTTAGTATTTACTATGCAATATTTATCCATATTTCTTATCCATATGTGAAATTTACAATTTTAAATTCACTGTCAGCAGCCACCAACAGGGGGCGCCTAGCTTTTTTTTTTTTTTTTTTTATGTTGGTGGGGAAAACCGGAGTACCCAGAGGAAATCCACCCAAGCACAGGGAGAACATGCAAACTCCACACAGAATGGCCCTGTGCGACCCGGGACCCACTGTGCCACTGAAATAATTATAATAACTGACATTGCTACTTACAAAAGAATGTCATAATAGCCATCAATCAGCAATGTTTGTAGTTTTGGGCGCTTCCTTTTCATTTCTATAACCTAGAAAAAAAAAAAAAAAATTTGTAGTGTCATAAATCTACAGAATGTGTGCATTTAGCTTTTACATACCGCTGTAACAAAGAAAAAGCAGTTAGCCAGTGTTATCAGTAGCTGGCCTGAAACATACAGATAGCCTTCTATTGTGTCCTCGACAGGAAACGGGGGCTGCAGAGGAGAGAACGAACATTAGTAAAGTTTGTCTGTGATCATACACTAAAGAAATTCTTTGACTGCGGAAAAACAGCTCACAGTGCTGTCCTTCTTGTTGTAGGCCACATAGGTGAAGATGATCAGATACAGAAGGTAGACCAGGAAATTGAAGAAAAAGATTCCACCTGCGAATTTCTTCCACTTCTCGTCGAGCAGTTGACATAGAGGTTCAGTCTCCAGCATCTCGTGGCGGTTCTGCAAAGAGGAGGCACAGTTACAGCAGTGCGCTTTAAATGCAGGAACTAACATCTAAGCTTCAATCTAATATACAATTCTGGGGCTCACTAGAGTTAATGCAATTAAAGACTGTTCTAAATAAAATGGGTAGGAAACACATTTGTAAATCTAAGGAGGGAGGATTAGCCCTTACCAATTTCTTGGCTTACTTTTGATCAACACATACTGTATTAAACCTATAACCTATTGGCTGGTTAACACTGCTAAATGCTCTTTATGATTTAAATTGTAACAGGAAGCATGCCTGCCATATTTATATATATACTCCTTCTGTCTCCTGAATCTGTCCAAAAATCCTTGTACAAGCATAATATTGTATTTTACCATACACATTTCCAGACATATAAGATTACATTTTAAATTTAAGTCTTTATCCGCTGCCATGCCCATTACTGATAATCCGTCTTTTAAACCAGCTATTTTAAACAACACAGGTAGGCAGGTATCTATACAAGAAGTGAGTTATATATTGTCTTTTATTTATGTCTCATTCATCCTGAGGTAGCCCTAAGACACAGTTTTGCTCTTTGTCCCAATTTTCAAAAGTACAGGATTGACAGGAGGTTAATGTAGTGTTGTTATAAATCTGTTATGTTTTGTTATTTGCAAACCTAAAAACAGAGCAAACTGTCTTTCTCATATAACACATTTAGACAAAAACAGGAACTAACAGGGATGCCATTGCCGTAGACCAGGATCTCCAGCACTGATTTGCTTTCAAATGAGTCCAGGGAGGCCAGGTCGTAGAGGGAAGACTGGACAGGACCATAAACCCATTCTGTAAATTTACGAGACAAATGCTTGGTGTGGCTCTCGTGGAACTCCCGTTTCAGGATGTGTGAAAAAAGCTGCGAAAAAAAACAAGAACACACTCAGGTATAGCCAACAGCAGTTATTATAGTCTTTAGTTATATTAACATATCCACTTTACCCCTATCTTGCCTGTCTTGGCCGCCATTTTGAGAGGCGTGAGGCCATTGTGGTTTTCAATATTTTCCAGTTTGAGTTCGGGGTACAGGCTGGCGGTGGTGGTGAGGATGTGGTCGTAGATGTCGGTGATGAAGTCGGTGTTCTCCTTGGAGTTGTCAGCGATGGTGACCAAGGCGTGCAGCACTGTGTTGCCGTGGGAGTCCACCTTTTTAGGTTCTGCCCTCTGGTACTCGTTCACCATCAGGTAGTGCACCATTTCGGGTTGGTTGGTGCAGGCCGCCAGCGAGAGAGGGAGCTCACCTGTGAATGACACAGTGAATGGTTTTATGTGTTAACTTGAGGCCTTTTGGGTTGCAGACTAGATCAATCATGGCAACACGACGCTACTATGTCACTTTTAAACTTGTAATATTTTGGAAAGCAACTACTGTGTGATAGTGTCATTATGAAAACTGTGACAATACAGGGCAGATTATTTTTTTAAAGTAGGGTTAAAGACGTTTCTATACTTTTCTATAATAAAGAAGAAGGGCATTCACTCACAAAAAAAAGCTAAATTAAAAATGATGGTTGTGATAAACAAAACAAACAATTCCCTCCATCTCACACACAATGAGTCTACAGCGACGAGGTTCTGCTTTCTACACCTCCAGCGAAACCCGTGTCATTATTCAGTCTCATGACACACACTCACCAAAATAGAAGCTGGGTCCGTCTTGTGGCTGAAAGAACTTCCCACAGGCTCTGGTGTGGACATCAGCTCCTTTACTCACCAGCAGCTGGACATACAACATACTCCTCCTCTCAATGGCAATATGCAGAGCTGTTTGACCTGCGGGCAATTATTGAAATATATGCAAGAGGTTTTATTAGATAGTATATAAAGGACTTCATTAAACACTAGTGGCATTTATTAAACCTATAGAAGAAAACAGCTCACCTTTATAGTAGTTGTTTGTGTAGGCTGCATTCACAAATTTGTGGATGTCACCCAACTTCTCCGAGATGTCGAGTAAAAGCTCTACAGTTTCGTTTTTTTCGTCTTTTAGGTGTAACAAAGCTTTCATGAGCACTGTTTTACCATAGGACTGATCTGCAAAGGTTTACCCACATCTACTTCAGTCACAAGTCGGTTAGCATTGCTTTGGCTGACCTGTTAACTTATGAGTAAAAAAACTGTAGAAGGCGCCACACGACAATAAAGTTCCCAGATTTTTTATTATTATCACCAAAATCTGGGAGCTTTATTTGTTGTGCAAAGCCTTCTTCAGTTTTGTGCTGGTACCGGCACACAGGCCCACTGGCTTTTAATGTGCGTGTCGATTCTCTGTTTCTGATCTGTGAACTTACACAAAGTGTCTGAGAGCCTTATCAGGTTTTGTTGAAGATACTGGTGTAAACCGTCCAGCATCCTGACATTACCGCTGGCCACTGCTTTGAATAGCATCTCTCTGGAGAACGGGTTGTTTTTCTTGTCATTGTTCATTCCATTAATGTTTCTACAAACATAAAGCACACAGCCCATGTAGATGATATGTATTGTAAAGGCACGCCGAGCTCAGACTATAATGAGGATTTGAAAGCCATACAATCACATTAGAAGTACATGGATTTGCTCACTGTAAAAATGTAGGATCAAATCTAATTTGAGGTTTGGTTGGGCCCATTTCCTCCTGGTAATCTGTGTCCATAGGAGCTTTGGGTGCTGTCTTGGAGGAACCAGAGCCATCCTTATACTGAGCGCTTTGCCTGGCTCTCTCCTCCTTCGTCCTGCCGTCTGCTTCTAGTTGGAAGCCAAACATATCCGTCTTGCTCATCTTCACCTAGAGGCAATAATCAACCAGATTTGAGGGATGTATAGAACAAAGCATTTCCTAAGAATTTTGGGTCTGACTAATATTTTTCACAGACTGTCTGCTGCCCGTCACTGGCTTTGAAAGGGTAAAAGCACGTATTTGCAGTCATGTGATTCTGCAGAGTTGCTGACTAACAAAGAAGTTTATTTATAAGATGATCACCATGACAGCAAAACACAGAGCACTTTAGCGGATAGCCCTTTATTTGTAACATTTTAAGTTTGGTTGATTAAAAGTAAGTACATTATATTGTATAATGAATATTTACTTACTCTAGTTAGTTAGAATTCTGCACTAAAATTTTTTATTTAGGTCTAATGAAAATAAGCATGTGGTTTCCTTTGTATCTAAAAAATGGGGAAATGTAGACTCAGAGGCAAATCTGTCTGCAAACTTTTGCAATTATGCCAATGTAGGAGTTTTTTACACATACAGATTCAAATGTAACCTCATCTATTAACGCACTAATGTCTGTGACAGTTATTCAAGTGTGTAACAGTATGACACCCAAACGAAGACTAGAAAAACAAGATGCTTCCCACACACCTCTTTGCCGTTAACATAGTGACGTCTTGTCCTGATTTATTATTTATACATCTATTGATTTACAACCTCACATAAGTCACATTGCCTCTGTTTTCTGTTTTTTAGTTAAATACTGCATTCATGGATTAGCGAGGGAGGGAAAACAACAAACTATTTACTATTTCCTTCTCCATCCTTTTTGCTAAAGTGTCCACAAGAAGAAACAAGACGCTGCTAACATAGTGCCTTTACGTATTTACATTATCAAATAAATCCAAATGCCAAAAGGACATATCAATGTGTCAAGGACAACTAATGAATGAATAGTTACAGAGGAATAAGACATTAGACTCACCAGAGTTCTGCTCTGCTCCAACAGTGTTCAAAAATACGGCATCAGTCCAGTGCCCGTGTCCTCAGCGAGATGCTCGTTTAACGGAACATGTATGATATGCGGAGGGAAGCAGCCAGCGAGATAGAATGACCCGCCCTAGAGAATATCAGAGCACATTACTGAGCTCTGAGTGCTTAAAAGGATCCTCTATTGACTATCTTAGCTCAGCCCAAGATACCACAACACCTTCCAGCTCCAAGCCCTGCAGTGATTAAAGCATGTATATTATAAACAAGTAAATAAAAGTTAAAAAGAGAATCATTCAATTTTTCAATAATGAAAGGCCAAAAAAATGTCTAACCTTCTTGTTTGTCTTGTTGAAAATTTCTTTTGTTTTATAGTCTCTGTGTTTTTGTCTGTTCAGAAATCTGTCATTTCAGAAGTTTCCCTTTAATGGCTGTTTCCAGTGTTCTTAAAATCTCGTGACCTAACATACAATTGCAGGGTGTCTGTTACCCGCGTGGCTTGTAAATATGTGACGTTCTTTGATGGTTTCCTTTGAGCAGCACTTCCTTTTACAGGGCAGATGCACAGTTCTCCAAAAAGACTGATGCATGGCCATGCCCATGCACTAAAACTTTATGTCAAAACAAATGTACACAAAACATGTAGTATACAAACTACTAGAAAGACAAAATTTTATAGGCTTTATTTTCAATGTTCAAAGTAAAATCAATGACAATATCTCCAAAAACTAAATTGCAGTCACAGAATTGACTTATTTTATTAAAAAGTCACTTCTTCAAAAAGCCGCAGCAGCATTGTTTTTTTTTTGTGATGTGTCAACTCCATTATCAAATATTTTTTCCTTTAAAAGAAAAAACGTAGTCTGGTAACTCTTTATACCATGTTGATGTAAAGACACTTAACTAAATAAAAAATTACACCCACTGAGTCTTCACTACAACGGTTTGCAGAGGAAACTGAAAGCGGTTGTGAAAGATGGGGGCATTAACCAACAGAATGGAAAAAAGTGTGAGATACTACAGAGGGCATTCTTTATGAGTAACAACTACACATTGTACCATATTCTTTTGCAATAACTAGATTTCTCTTCTAGTTTATAATTTATATGTAAAAATCCATTTCTTCTAACCCAATAACCATTTAAAAACACTTTCAACAATATACATTCAGTGCCTTTTGGGGCACAGAAGTATTATTTAAATCTGGACATTTTATAACCATTATGCATTATGGTTGTACTTGTAATAATACAGAGATTAATACTCAAAAGTTAAAAATCTGAATTAAAATAAAATCACACTCTTGTCACAGTCTGTCACAGAGCACCAAGGCCACGCCCACTGCAGAGTCAGCATTTTGTCCATACACCACAGACATCTTAGAAAAGGCCCTCTCCACTTCCTGTCTGAGCACTTGGTTGCGAGCTAGGGCTGTCCCGCTTCCCACTAACCTTTTGACCCCTGCTCTCTGCAGACGGTCAGCCGGCATCATGGATGTAATATTGTTGATGACGCCGTGGCACAGTGCTCGCATCACGTGACCCAGAGAGAGGTTGGAGGGTGAGATGTTGGTCACCTGTCCCAAACAAAGGGGGTTATGTCGCTCCCCGAGGATGGTGGGATGCACATTCAGGTCGCTGATCTCCTGGTTTAGAGCGCAACCAATCAGCTTCTCATATATGGACGCGTCAGTCATCTCTGTTCCTGTGTAAGACGAGAAAATAAAGTTTAAAATAACGGGCAAGCTAGATACTCTTTTGTGGCTGACTCTGCAGCCACTCAGTCCAGCTCAAGACCAAATCAGAGATTTCTCAACATCTTCTATAAACTGGTAGGCCACAGTGTTGAGAGCATCCTCATCTCATTGAAAACCGGAGAAAAAACAAAAATAGCCATAGATCCAGCTTATGTTTTAAACAAAGAATATGAGCTTTTGCCTTCAGGGAGGAGCTTTAGACTGCCCTGATGTAAAAAGAACAAATACAAAAACGTATGTGTTCAACACTCTGTTACACTGCTTAACCAGCAGAAGAGCACAAAGAAGTGACTCCCTCCTCTTCTTCAATAAACACAAACCGTCACCTACAACCACCTTCAAGTTTCAGAGTTTTTATATAAATTCATGTTTTTAGAAGAATGACATTACACCAAAGTGCTTGTTTTTATTTATGAATGATTGCATATTTTATTTGATGTTGTCATTCTTTGTTTAGGCTGTGAATGTGGTTATGTGAACATTTTTTTCGTGTAAGCAGAAAATAAAGTATATCTTATCTTATCTGACAGGTGAGCATTCAAACCCTAATCTATAAAGCACATATTTATATTACCATAGCAATGAACTGTAATGAACTCAGCTATTAGAACTTACTCTTTAGCCATTAATGTTGCAATATGACGGGTGACGGCTTATTTTAAAGTTCAGGCTCTTAGGAGAAGAGTGAAATCTCATGTGAAATGTATGCCTGTTTAGTGCTTTGTCTGACAGAGAGAGCAGCTACACCAAGAGCCAAGGAGAGGGTTTCTGTTAATTCATTCAAGAACATGTTCGGGAGGGAATACATACATGATACATGAAATATATCAATTAAGATAAAAGAGTGAACCAATTAATTTCAAATGCACATTACATTGTGGAGGTTTTTTGTTTTTGTTTTACCTAACAGTGCTCAGGTCATGCTTTATTTTGACACCGCGATTGTGTTTCAATAAAAAAAAGGTAAACATTCTCTGTGGCATTTTTTTTTTTACAAACAATCCCGCAATGTCTTACCTAGGTCTCCCATCCACTTAGTTAGCATGTCAACAAATCCAGCCAACACGTTCCCTCCATTGAGCGACGCTGCCACGGCCAAGTAACATGAGTCAAAGTATGGGAAGAAGGAGATGGGCGACTCAGGCTCAGAAGAAGTTGGGGGTGTAAAGCCAGTGGGCATGGCGTGGGTTAGTTGCGCAGAGGTGCTGATGTTAAGAACTGGGAATTTAAGAAAAATGTTTTTCAACAAAACACAATCACTTGAAATTTCACATAATTTATTACAATTTGAATGGTCTGCAATGCTCTACTGTTCTTTTTCTTATTGTGTATGTTCTGCTGATGTGGTTTTTAATTTAGATATATAAGAACATTAGTACAACAAGCACTAATGCAATATCTATTAGGGAGTAACAAGAGAGTGCAGGCCATAATGGAGTATTGTATATATCGACTGATCTTTTAAGTGCATTAAATGTAATCGCTGCTTCACCTGCGTCTGTGCACGTGCTCATGCAGGAGTAGACAGAACACTGAAAGTCTCCCAGTGCAGCCCCCACTGGAGTACCAACGCGGATGCCGTGCCAGTTCAAACATGTATGTCCTGCCAAGCCACCGGATGGTATGCACTGAGGAAGCAGGTGTAAAGGGAAGCCTGCTGCCTTCAGACTACAGCATGCACACACAGTTTAAACTATTATCAGAGTTATCAAAGTGAGCATTAGTTCAGTTCAATCATGCACTTATTAGTATTTGATGAACAACATTTAATTTAATGATGTGACATACATGTCTATGTTCCACTGATTGGACGAGGTGTTGAAGTAACCCCAGCTGGCTGCATTCTGCGGCGTCATTACACATTTTTCTAAACCACACAACATGGACACCACATAGTCTTGGATGGTCCCTGCAGCAGTAAACCCCTCTAAGAACTCTGGCCTGTAACGCAACCAAGCATCTTTATCAATTCATAAAACCAAGCAGTAATATATCTTATCTAATCTAAAAATGAACTGACCTGTGCTTGAGGTACCAGAAAATGGTGGCACAGCCAAACCCTGTGGCCAAACTAAGATGTGAGTCTGGTTTTGGAAGAGAGGAAAGGAATGTATTGTTGCAGCGTCCATCCTGCCAGGTGATCAGCTGACTGGCGTGTCTGGCAGTGAAGAAGTCTCTGCTGGACCAATCACAGCCTGCACAGAATAGACAGGTCAGAGCACGTTGAGTAAAGATTGTCCCTATAATAGGAGCTTTAGTTCTTACAAACAGCAGAGGGCAGTAATCCCTACATTATATGGGCTACATTACCATTAGCTAACAATATAGGCACAGTTCACACACAACCCTCCATCTTACCACTCCCGCCTTTCCAAAACAATACCCCGTGCATCTGTCCCGACAGTCCGACGCCCGTGACCTGCTGTAATTTGTCTGCTGGCAGTAGTCGGATACATTGATCAAGTGTGGCTATGATGCGGAAAGTGTCCTGTTCTTTGGCCTGAGCAGAGAGAAACACTCGGTATTTAAATTGAAGTTTAATTGAAGAAAATTAAGTTTAGTGTAAGTAATTTGGTGTTAAAACAATCTCACCTTTATCCCACTGTTGTCGACTATGTCAGAAGTAGTTTGCAGAGAATGACTTGCCACCACAACCCTGGAGCCAGTTTCTATTAAAACAGCTTTTATAGAAGTGGTGCCCAGGTCTATTCCGAGAATATATGTAGACATGGCTGCTGCTAGTGTAATTTTCGGACTATTTGCTGTGCATCACCACCATGATCACCACCAACAGGAGCAAAGTCAACATTGATACGTTAGAATACAAGTACAAAATCCAATGTTTCCGTTTTGTTTTATATATATTGTACTGAACAAACAAAAGTTATAAATGGCCATTATGGTATAAATTATTGCTGCTTGAAATAAAGCAAAAATACTTCCATTATGTAATTTTATCTTAAGAGTGAGGACACTATCGGTAATACTTAAAGACCCTTTATTTTTTTCCCTATGTTCTTTCGTGCAGGGAACGCAGCATACCGCCCTCCTGCATGTTCCCATGTTGCAGTGCGAACGAGAATGGCCGACTTCATTTAGAAGAGTCATATTTACGATGAAGGTGGCGTTGCTGAACATATATAGCCACGTTTTTTTCCCCCTCTGATAGTTTGATCTTTTATCCATTTGACATATTATGTTTTTGTAGTTTCACTCCGAAACGTTGACAATTCCCCGCTGTTAAATTTGGTAAGTTACTACAATTGGTTAGCAATTGCTATTTGTGCCTAGGTTAGCACGTTAGCACCGCCAGTGACAAGAATATTAAACAAAAAGACTAATAATTTAAAATACAACCAGCACAATGTTTTATATTTAATAGTGGTTTAAGCGTAAGTTTTTCTTTAGATAGTGGTATAAACCTCCAGCTTAGTATCTTGTTTTATTAGCTAACCTATGAACATGCGTATTTCTTGCATGTCTTTAGTTTGGCTTAAGCATTTCTCTTTAACAGTTATAGACAGGGCAGCCATCTGTCCGTGCACCTACTCATTGTGTTTAGTCTTTGATAGACATGTTGCTTTTGTCCATAACTGTTAAGTTTTTTGACAGATCAAGTGTTATGTGGTTTTGTTTCCTTACAGCAGTGCATTCTGTGATCCTCTGACCAGAGTCAAGATGGCAGGAGTGGTAGCCAAGCGCGAGGGTCCGCAGTTCATCAGTGAGGTGGCTGTAAGGGGCAATGCAGCTGTGCTGGACTACTGCCGCACCTCTGTGTCCGCTCTGTCCGGAGCCACAGCGGGCATCCTGGGCCTGACGGGACTGTATGGCTTTATCTTTTATTTTCTTGCCTCGTTTCTCCTCTCTCTGCTGCTCATTCTCAAGGCCGGACGCCGATGGAACAAGTGCTTTAAATCACGGCGGTTGCTCTTCACTGGGGGGCTCGTCGGAGGGCTTTTCACTTACATCCTGTTTTGGACTTTCCTATATGGAATGGTGCATGTGTATTAGAGTGGTTCACCACAATTGAAACCTAATTAATGATTGTAGATTACCCTTTAGTGGAGTTTTCAGATAGCATATCTCTTTATAAAAAAGGAGGGTTACATTTTTACCTGCCAGTCCACAGTTGGCACTATTATTTAACTAATGTCATATGTCTCTTTTAATCTAGGTTTAGAATCATCTGCTCCAGAGTAGAAACTACTGTAGGATCCACATAAAACTGTAGTAAAAGGTCAGTCTAAGATGACAAGTGATCATTTTATGTACAATAATGCATATAAATGTTAATATTGCATTAATTGGAATAAACAAACTCACAACTTGTATGTTTATAAGAATTTATGAGAACAGCAGTAAAGAACATAGACAGCTCGGCAAACTGATCAAATGATGTGTTAAGCATTGTTCAGCATTACAGTACATTTGAATTAATGTCTTTGGATTATTTGTCACAAGGGTCGATGCAAACATTTTCCTACATTTTAGGTTTTATACCTTGAACTGTTTGTATGAGCTGTTTTGTGACAGTGTAGCAGATTTTGGCATATTGGATCTCCAGCTCTAAAAAAATGTGAATAATACCTCAACTTGTACTTTCTCCCATCTTGCGCCTTGTCAAAAGAGGTCAATTCAATATTGGAGCATGTTTATGGGATCTGAAATTTCTGGGATAAAATATCCTTATCCTTAAAAAACTGAACACTAATTTTACACAAACAATTATCAATTCAGTGGAAAACAACTGAAAATCCTGGAGTGGTAAGATGAAAGGCTCAAAAACATTATGTGATTTGTACTGGATAAATTAGTCTTTGATAAATGCCTCAGCAAGATCACAGTGAAAAGTTCCCATTTTTCCACATTTGTATTCTGTCCCAGATATGACTGCCATCCTTTGTCTCTGCACATCAGGGTCCTACCCAGGTGCCCTCTTCCGGACAACACTGAATATCTGAAGTCGGGGTGAATGCCACTTTAGGCATTGACTCCATCAGTGATGGCAGTAGGTGAATCAGTTCTGTAATCCCATCTGCTTACACTTTAGGCCACTGCAGATGGTTTCCCTTGTTTATGCATGCTCAATATCGTGCAGAGAAACTGACATGATGCTTTTGATCTGGCCCTTGAGGTGAGAGTAATGCAGAGTATCTTTGTCCTGTGTTACGAGGAATGGTAGGACCCCTTCTCTCTAGAGACTCTTGGCTCTCTGGAACAAGGGTTTCTGTCACCTCCTCTTTTTTAGTCGAGTTAACAGCCTCTTTCTCTACTGATTGCTTCTTAGATCTTCGTTCTCGGTGCACAGTCTTTGAATCTTTCCCATTTTTTCTGTCCTTGGGATTGCTGCAATCTTTCCTGTTACAGTTCAATTAATAAATGGGCTGATAATTCTGACTTAGAAACCACTTCTATAAAACCACAATATGTCTTAAAAATAATACCTGAAGTTGATAATTTCAAACTTCTTATCTCTGTAAAAAGAGCTGGTGTTCATCATGTACAGTAGAATCATATCACAAATAAAGGCTCCCTGAAACAAAATAAACCAAAAGTAAATATTTCATTGCTAAACCCAAATATGTGAGCCAAAGATTGGTAAAATTACTCACAGCGCCCCACAGAGCTATGCCTGAGCCAATAGCAATTACTGTAGGGATAATATTAAACTTTCCAGCCTGCAAAAAAACAATTATTTTAATGGCGTCATAATATTCTTGAATTGGATTTCTTTTTATAGCCTATTACCTGACCATTGACCATTATATCAAAGCGAATCCCATAAACTTTGTACAAGGTGCGATAGCTCTCACCATTTTTATCCTTGTAATACCTGGCATATCTATGCAGGGAGTGGAGTTCAATAAATAGAAATCATAACATTAAATGATATAAGAAATTAGATTGGTGATAGAATCTACAATTGTGTTTGAAGACCTGAAGTTGTATCCTGATGTGACTGCGCTTTTCACATTTGTATCCAACCGGGTGAAGCTGTACTGTGGGATACACTGTGAATGGTGTTTGTCCAGGTCACATTTCCATTCAATAAGAATCCCAACAGAGCCGCCCTGACGGAGACAGACCCATTATTACCCATTATTATTTCCAAATCTCCATTATCATGTTGGAATCACACAGTTAGCTAAATAGGTATAAGTGAGTGCACGGACTGTCATCATCTCTGACATGTCGAATTTGGACACTTTGTACCTTGGCTGCCATTTCCTGGAAGTCATTGCCAGTACAGCTGATCAGATGTCCAAGCCGGAAGATGGGGCAGTAGGGATGGTCCTCACTGTCATAGGTGCAGTTTTTCAGGTAACTGTGTTCAGCAGTTTCAAGGACATTTGACCTAATGGATCAAAACAACAGAAAAAGACTCCTAATAATATATATTTAATAGGCTAAAGGTTGTAAAGTTTCTCTTCAAAACAGACTGTAATTTGCCTCATATAATGATATAGTAGTATATCTTCAATTTGAGACTATGATATCTATAGTCCAAAGTTACAAATCCTTTTTAGACACCTGAAAGAGAGGCATGTGTTTTCAGTTGGATACCTCATTTTGTTTACATTTGCAAAACCCAGACCAGAAATAGTAAACAGCCCCTTGTCCCACCAACAGGCCTTTCTTTACCAATTGCAAATCTGTTGAGTAATGACACCCACAAGAGACAAATTTAAAGTGAGCTGTAAAGCGCTATATAGCACTGGTTACCCTTTAACTTCAATGGAGCCTTCTTTTCCCTTAAACCAATGAGAAAATATCTTGTGCACAGGAGAATCTTTGCTATGTAAAGGAATTTTGAATACAGTTTTGTGTGCAACATATGAACCAAGCAATCCTCCCCCGATTGTTAGCTTTGTGTTAGTAGTCACTGACACCATTTTGTTCCTATGCTGTTCATATTTAGGAAACCAATCCTTGCTTGTTACTTAGAGGCGCTGAAATTACTGGGAGTCCACATTAATCAAAACTATGCACAACCATAGAGTGATTAGGAGTAGGCTGTTCAATTAAAATTGGATCCTGACTGATGAATTAGCCTTGGCTTGTGGCAGCTCAGTGCTTTCCTGAAGAACGTGAACAGACAGAGTGCTGCCGTTCCCATCTGATCTGACACCTGTCCAGGGCAAGCCGTGCGGTCAAGGACATCTCAGATGACTAGTCACTGTTTCACCAGTGCAGTGCACAGTTTGGTATAAATAAAGCTGCCCTACAGCTATTTAAAGCAGCCATTTTAAACATGTATATATCCCTCAGTTCACACAGTGATCTCTGCCACACAAAAACTTTAAACCATCAGTGATCAGTGTGTTGCTTACTTAGAGAAACCAAACTTTGGAAACCTGATGAAATTCTTGATGTAGACGGTGAAGTTCTCTGCCTCACTCAATAAGGGCTCTCTGAAAAGTAAGATATACACAAGACAGAGGCATCTGTGTGTTATAAAACAAACAGACCAAGACATACTGCCAGATTGCATTGGTAATAAATAGAAGCTGTAAAAATTCATGGCCCCTAGCAGGGATCAGAGAGTGGATGTAGTAGCACAAAATGGCACATTTTCAGTTTAGGGAGAATGATGACAGAGATTACTCACATGGGTCTGGGGCTGTTTTCAACAGGACACCAGGCATGAATCTCACACGTCCCAGTGCTGTTTATACACACACCAGTCTTGATTCCTAAAAATACACATGTTCAATATTGCAGTGTCTTGGATTTGTTTATTAAAGAGCAGACAAAGTTACTGACAATCATACAAGCTATCACACATATACAAACAAATATGACTAGTCCAGTTATAAAAGATATTCTTATGATTATATATTTGGGCTATATATAGTGCACCTCAAGATTACATCACTAGAGAGGGTCTACAGTATGTTATTAAGGACAGTGAATAATATACTATATCAAACTGTTATAAAGTTGAATGTAAAGGCCTCACCATTACCGGCTACGACAGTCTCGCCCTCTACACAGTCAACGTCACTTGTGCATCTTCCATTAGGCACCCTATAATTCTTTTGAGGAATAACAAACATGCAAAAATAATTAACAAGGACAAATATCAGAGATTTTATTGTTGTTTAGGCTCACCTCCGGACAGAACCCCAGCCTCTGATTGGGAGTCTGTATATAATTTGTTACTACAAAGAAGACTTGCTCACCCTGCAAAACAGAATGAGTCCTGACAGTAAGAGTGGATAGCAGAAGGTTAAATGAATCAGACACTTAAGATGTCCAACATAATTAAAGCTGCTGAAGGATGCAGAGGGTAATGTTGTTTGGCGAGGCATCAGATTCAAGAGCATTAGGATCTTATGTATAGTAGTGATAACTGATGACAAGTAATAGAGAAATAGATCTTACACTTGGGGGTATAATGTAATCTTCAGCCCCCCACAGGTGGAGCCCCGTCTCTGAGCTGTTGGTCAAAGTAACGCCTTTAAGCTTTGTGATCACCGAGCTCTGGATAGCCTCCTCTTTCTCCTGGTATCCTTTCTTTGCCACAAACACCCACCTGCACAATTCACAACAAACTTTTTTGTTGACAGCACACATCAGCAGTGATCATCAGGTAGGGAGAGCAGACTGTAGGCCTACTTTTGTTTAAGGCGGATTTTCAGTCTGAACATTCATTCATTAGGACTGCTGCTTCAAGAAAAAATAGATTGACAACAACAAATGGGAAGAAATCACCTTGGAGTATATGAACATTTACAAGCAGGCAGCTCTAAATACCAAAGTGATAAATATGTTTTACTGTCTGATTCAGGAGATAGTCTGCCTTTAATGAATGAATAACTATGTTACAGATGGAGCCATGTGTCCCAGTCACCTGCTCAGGTTTCATCTCGTGCCCAGCGGTGACATTACACAGTTAGTGGGTTGGACAACACTCTCTACATTGCACACATTTATAAATGCACTAACTCTAACCACTTTTACAGACTATCCCGACAGCAAAAAGGGCACCGACTCGTGAACAGCTGAAGCAAATACAGCACTTTCAATTACTATTTTTAACTTTCTAAAAGCCTACTTTATCCATGTCCAAGCAAATGCTCCTCACCCGATTATGTATCCCAGTACAGCCAGCTGATACAGTCTAAATAAAATCCCAATCTTCCTGTTCTCGGCGATTACACATTTCTCTGTTTTGTAGTTTAGGAGAGAAAGGAAAAAGCCTGCCATTTTTCTGCCCAGTCCAGCCGAGTGAGACCGCGACTGTCAGGCTGTCAGCTGGTACAGAGCTGCTGCCTGCTGCTGTAGGCTACTTGTCAAACAGCAGGTTGAGCAGTGAGGTCAGAGAGGGGCTGAACAACACCCTTTGGTCTGTAAAGCATGTATACAGCACTGAGAAGACGACTTGATTGCCATTTTATACTCTCACTAAACGTTTACCATTTCAAGTAATTGGAGGTCTGCTGAAAGTTAGCGAGTTAGTGAGCTGCATTTTATCAGGTCGCGGTATAAAATGTATCTGTGTCATTTTAAATAAATATAAATTATAAATATAAAAAAATAAATAAATTTTTCTAAATAATAATATGCTACATTACTAAGAAGTGATTGGTTTTTAGCGCTCCATTGTAATTTCATTTTCAGTTTCTGTGTGAAATAAAAGCAATTCCAGTCCAGCCCTTCTGGTGACAAACTGTGTTTATACAAAAAACAAGAAACTCTGAAATAGCCTACGTTTATTTTGGTTATTATTTTTACTTTAAGTTTTTCCCAACATGTCCTTCTGACAAAGGTTGAATTTGATGTAATTCTGGCCTCTCAGTATCGGATGCTTGTGCCATAGCCTACATTCATTTTTAATGATATCCTAGAAGTGATATTCAACCTTGAAAAGCTTCTCAAAGAACCGCATCAGGACATTTAGCCTTTAACGCAGTAGTAACAACAGGCAATGACATACATAGAAAGACTATGGGCTTTGTTTTGTTTTCATGGCTTTTATGAGCTGGGGCACAATAAAATTTTGCGTGTTTTGGTTGCAAATAATATGTATTTACATTTAATTACACTTGAATAAGAACAAGTCTAGCAACGCATATCGCTTGTCTTTTAGATAAATAATCAAGGTATGTGCCCTCACAGTACCGCTTTACATGTTAATAATGAATGTGAAGCTGCACACTAAAAGCAAAACAATACTTTGATAAGATGCAGCATAACTAAAAATCTAAGAATGTATAAGTAAAAAAATTTAAGCATGGCAATTTCTAAAAACAGGTATCTGAACAGACTGCCCATGAAACTCAGTGAAACATTGGTGACCCCTACTGTGTCTTTTTGAAACCACACCTTAAATATGTAGAAAATAGCAAGTAATTAAAGTTTAATAGAGGATTATTAAACTAAATATTTTTTTTCATATATGCAAATATATATGCTAGAAGACCTTTGTAGCTTGAGTTGAACATAGATTGATCAAGATTAAGACAAAACAAAACGATTCAGATGGAAATTCTTGTTTTTATTAGATGCTCATATGTAAAAGCAGGGAAACATTTTTATTGGCCACCTCTGAGACGGAGCACAAGGTGAAGGGTGGATTCTTTCTGGATGTTGTAGTCGGACAGGGTGCGGCCATCTTCAAGCTGCTTGCCAGCAAAGATCAGCCTCTGCTGATCAGGGGGAATGCCTTCCTTATCCTGGATCTTGGCCTTCACATTCTCAATGGTGTCACTGGGCTCAACCTCCAGGGTGATGGTCTTGCCAGTGAGGGTTTTGACAAAGATCTGCATACCACCTCTGAGACGGAGCACAAGGTGAAGAGTGGATTCCTTCTGGATGTTGTAGTCGGAAAGAGTGCGGCCATCTTCAAGTTGTTTGCCAGCAAAGATCAGCCTCTGCTGGTCAGGGGGAATGCCTTCCTTATCCTGGATCTTGGCCTTCACATTCTCAATGGTGTCACTAGGCTCAACCTCCAGGGTGATGGTCTTGCCAGTGAGGGTCTTGACAAAGATCTGCATACCACCTCTGAGACGGAGCACAAGGTGAAGTGTGGATTCCTTCTGGATGTTGTAGTCGGATAGAGTGCGGCCATCTTCAAGCTGCTTGCCAGCAAAGATCAGCCTCTGCTGGTCAGGGGGAATGCCTTCCTTATCCTGGATCTTGGCCTTCACATTCTCAATGGTATCACTGGGCTCGACCTCAAGAGTGATGGTTTTGCCAGTAAGGGTCTTGACAAAGATCTGCATGATTGTACCTGTGAACAGTAAAATTATATAAATACGATTAATTACAAAGCTATTCAGAATGAAAATTATATATTTATTGCTTATTATTTAAAAATCTTATGGTTATAAAAGCTTTGCGTACTTTTATACCGCAGCCTATATTATATCTGGAGTTGGAAAGCGTATTCAAGCACCAGCGCCATTTTCACACACCATGTCCCCATTGTTATTTTTGTCCGTTTTGTTCCGTGAATCTCACACGCTAATGGACGAAAAAACCTAGAAATATTGGCGCTATTGTTGCCAATGAGTGTTATGTGGGGACTAACTTAGGCTAAGGAACTAAAAATAACGTTAAATTCGCTCTAATCTAAATAACATAATCGTTAGCTGACTAAACACTAGCTACTGTAACTGTTCACATAGACGTGAACCGCATAGAGAAAATACATAATCAAAACTAACGTTAGATGCTATTAACGCATAAAAAAGCATTTACCTTGTAGTTAACAAAATATATTAGCCATATTATTCTGATTTATCTAGCCAAGAATAGTACTTACAAGTTGGGCTTCTCTTCCGTTTTTTTTTTTTACCACCCACTCGTTCTGATGCTGTTAGGCTGTTCTTGCCCTTGAATACGGTTCAGTTATACGGTGAAGAGGTGACGAGTAAAAGCCATCCGCCTTTTAAAGTAGTTCCTATGTGTGGTTGTATTGTTAACGTGTGACAGGGCTATTATACTTGATTTATTACTGACTAAAAATAAAAGCTAGCCTTGTTTTTACTTACAGATAAACCACTGGTATGTTACGTTTACTGTTGTATTTTGCATATTGCGGTGTTCATTACTGAAACACTTATCCAGTTGAGTGGTGACATGCATTAAAAACCCATTCTAAAAGTGGATTTTAATGGTTTAGCGGCAAGTCTTAATAGCACAGAGTCAACGATTTTGTTTCTGTCCTGAACACGAGTAAAAAAATGTTTAAGCTAGTATTTTATTCACTTTAAATATTTAAGTATCAACTTATCAGAGCATTGCCAGTTGATTTTTACCAGCCTGGAACAGTCTGACAATGTTCACGTATAAATGTTTTTTGTGAATATGTGTATATATTTATATATTTTTTTCCCCCAACTGTCCTGGACACATTCTTGCACGGCCGGTCCGTCCTGGGAATGGATCCCTCCCTCTGTGGTTCTCCCTGAGGTTTCTATTTTTTCCCGGCCGGGTTTTTTTTGTGGAGTTTTTTTCCTTCACCCTGATGGAAGGTCTAAGGACAGGGGACATTGTCTAGTGCAGTCTGTTAAGCTCTTTGAGGCGGCTGTTGTGATATTGGGCTATACAAACTTAAATGTCTTGTCTACTAGAATAAGTTTGATAGTATTTTTTTATCTGCACTCTTTTATGCTTTTCACTTTTCTCGTTTCTAAATCTAAACTTTGTAAATTGTCTTTTTCTGTAAAGCACTTTGAGTTACCCAGTGTACAAATTGTGCTATATAAATAAAATTGCCTTGCCTAGTAAAGTGAGTCAGATAAGTCAGACAAAATATATGACATTTCTTTATTTAGTACTGCGCTTCAAATATTTGGTCATTCAATGAACACAATTTGTAACAGTAAAGGACATTGCAGGTTATAATGTTGGAAAACACCAAGAACATGGAATTTAAGTTTTACTGGCCACCTCTGAGACGGAGCACAAGGTGAAGGGTGGATTCTTTCTGGATGTTGTAGTCGGACAGGGTGCGGCCATCTTCAAGCTGCTTGCCAGCAAAGATCAGCCTCTGCTGGTCAGGGGGAATGCCTTCCTTATCCTGGATCTTGGCCTTCACATTCTCAATGGTGTCACTGGGCTCAACCTCCAGGGTGATGGTCTTGCCAGTGAGGGTCTTGACAAAGATCTGCATACCACCTCTGAGACGGAGCACAAGGTGAAGAGTGGATTCCTTCTGGATGTTATAGTCGGACAGGGTGCGGCCATCTTCAAGCTGCTTGCCAGCAAAGATCAGCCTCTGCTGGTCAGGGGAATGCCTTCCTTATCCTGGATCTTGGCCTTCACATTCTCAATAGTGTCACTGGGCTCCACCTCCAGGGTGATGGTCTTACCAGTGAGGGTCTTGACAAAGATCTGCATACCACCTCTGAGACGGAGCACAAGATGGAGTGTGGATTCTTTCTGGATGTTGTAGTCGGACAGGGTGCGCCCATCTTCAAGCTGCTTGCCAGCAAAGATCAGCCTCTGCTGATCAGGGGGAATGCCTTCCTTATCCTGGATCTTGGCCTTCACATTCTCAATAGTGTCACTGGGCTCCACCTCCAGGGTGATGGTCTTGCCAGTGAGGGTCTTGACAAAGATCTGCATGTTGACACCTAGAAAATAAAAAATAAAGTTAAGTGACTTCAATTATTATTGGGAAACAAAGCAGCCCCGTTTTATTCATTTTTCAGAGAGAGAAAAAAAATATAAATGAAAACAGTTTGTAAACTGATATGGGAGGCTAGTTTAGCATTTGCTCCCTCAGCAGCCATTCCAGACCGAGCGCCATTTTGAGTTCAAAATTGACCTTCCTTTTGTTCGCCATTGCCTGCTAATGGACGACACTGGAAATGGGTCCTAAGTCAAGCTTAACATTAACGAGTACCTTCAGCCACAAAGAACGATAGTATTTTTTAATGAGTCATGTCGAACGACACGTTTGAAATCTAGTCGAGCTTGTCTAATTTTTAATTCTTCCTTCACAAATCGATGAAATCAATATCCCGGTCTTTCAAAAGAGCTAAGATAGCACATTGTCAAGTAACAATTATACGAACTAATACACCAAAAAATATATATAAAATAAAAAAACCCGGTACTTACAGTTGAACAACGCAGTTAACGTTCAGTAAAGTTTGTAGGATGATGCTCTTTCCACTTCAGCAGTTGAGAAACTGCCGCAGTGCAGAAGACCACTATGTTATATAGTGGAGGTCTACGTCATCAGTCAATATCCTTCCGCGCCAAAAATAGTTCCCCTTGTCTCAAATTAAATGTTCCTGGAAAAATAAAACTATATGTTGGCAGTCACACTCTGTGCAACAAGCATAAAGAAATAATTACACAATTCGTTTATTACATGAATAATATTCAGAAACATACAAATTTTACATATCCTGAAGAGGCGGATTAATATCACTCGAATACGCTAAGGCTCTATCTCAAGAATTTGCTAGAACAACCACAGCAACTAAATCCTTCCCGGAATTTTGATTGGCTGACGCAGTTGTTTGTTTCGCCAGTGATTGGTTGCTGAGCTACAGTAAGTTATGTTTGATGACTGAACGCCCATCTCGTGACTATGAAATTTTAACATGTCATCTTTAAAGGAATCAGAGGCCAGCGTTACATATACTGTCTAGTATTATACTTTGACTTTTCTTATAAATTGTGTTTTTATGCTACTTGGATAGCTATCTGCGAGATAGCCAACGTTAGGTAATTAGTTTGTGTCCCACTAGATGGAAACGATCTTAGAACCGGTGTTAGCAGCTGTTACACGTCGGACGATCTTCTCTAGCCATATCTGAGTTTCTTTTTTGTTTCCAAATGAATGTAGCAATCCGTAATTTGAGTAGGGGGAGGGGGGTCTTACTGTACTATTTATCACAGGCTCTAAATAGCATGACCTTAATATGAAGTTGACCATATTTAGGGCAATAGACAGTATAGCTGCCTCATTGGTTAGCTAGATAATATAGTTACATCGTTTCACATCCATGCCATTGAAACTGAAAATAGGTTACATTAACCTTTAATAGTATATTATTAGATTTGGTAAAGAAGGCTTTGGGTTAGTTTGGCAGTCCTTGCCAGCTGATTAACATTAACATTAGCTATGTTTTTTATTTTTTAACTGGGCCATGGAATTACATTCAAGTACGGCACTTAAATTAAATCATATAAGTATAATCCTATAGCATTACAATTACACCTTATGTACTGTATGTAGGTAGGTCATGGTACTCACTTGCTGCCCAGCCTAACAACATCACATGCATCACGTTGGTGCTTTTTTTCCAACACAGAGCTGGACATCTGGCTAAACTGGTTCAACCACTGAGGAATGTGTTTTTGCAAGTCTGCTTTACTTTATCCTGGACTACGCTTGGAATAATTATAGAACGTATCAAAACTGTTCTAGAAAGAATCTTTCTTAAAGCACAAAATGATCCAACCCCCAGTGTTGGTATAAGTCTTAAACTTAAATCTCACATTGTTTTTTTTTTTCAATAGAGCCACCTATATAATGTGTTTACCCATAGCTAGTTGAGAGGCCTTGAATGTAAATGTGCCTTTTTCATCATTGATGGACTTTGTTTTTCCAGTGCAGTTATATAACATTAAAGGGTGCGACCAGTTCCACGTCAGCAAGTTTCACAATTATCAGGTCACACTAGTTTCGCTAGAACTCTCTGGAAGAGATAGGTAAATTCCTGTTTTTACTGGCAACATGACAATGAGATTTGATCAAACACAAGTACATAAAATTGTGGATTATTATTTTGTGATGTTTTTTTACTTTGTATTTAGAGAATGGACCTCATCAAACATACTGGTGGCTGTCATTGTGGTGCTGTTAGATTTGAAGTCTTAAGCTCCCCAGACCTTCATGTGTTTCATTGCAAGTATGTTTTTAAATGGTAACTGTTATAGCCCATATAGCTTTAGGTGGTTACTTTAATATATATATCTTTCAGTTGTAGCATTTGCACTAAGAAACAAAACCATCATTTCATTGTCCCTAAAAGTAATTTCACGCTGTTACAGGTAAGATTGAAAAAATATATATATAAAAAAATAATAAAAAAATCAGTAAAGTTTTGTGTGGCCTTGACCTCTCCCTAGGGATCGGACCAATTGACAACTTATACATTCAACACACATGTTGCCAAACACACCTTTTGTAAAATCTGTGGAGTCCAAAGTTTCTACACCCCTCGCTCCAACTCTGACGGATATGGTATGATCACATACAGCTGACACGAGACACAATGTTCTCATGTGTTGTAAACATCTTGCTTCATCATGTTGTGTTTACAAAATAAACCAATAGACCCCCCTTCATAATTTTGATGTTTACTACCAAGACTAAAAATTAACATGGTTTTTATTGTTATTTTCTTCTCAGGTATTGCGCCTCACTGCTTGGATGTAGGTTCAGCTCGAAGTATCACGGTGGAAAACTTTTGTGGGGCTCAATGGGAAGAAAGCATGCAAGCTCATAAAACCATCCGAGACATGTCCAAACCTGTAAAAGAGACTAACTGAGAAAAACATACAAATACGCGAGAGCTTATTTTTATAACTAAAATTTTATTAACCCTTTAGTGTCCAGAATTTTCAACAGTAAGAAAAGATATTGTTGTATACAGTGTAAAAAATAATTATGTAGTGTTTAAAAATAAAAGGGACAGTTCAAGTTTTTAAGTGGTGTTTATGGGGTATAATGCCTACAATTGTGAAAAATAGTAGTCGTTTTACTGAATTATTTTACTTCTCCCACTTTAACTAATGGCATTAAATACCTCATACAACCTAGTTCAAACAAACTGAGGTATTACTTTAAAATGCTTTTATTTCGAAATAACAATTTTTTGAAAGTGCTCATGTATAAAATGATTTACACAGTTAATAAAACACCAAACTTCTAATAAATCTTGAGGTTTTTGGGTCCTTGTGTAATCGTCTGAAATGTGTTCACAAACATGTAGCGTGAAAACCTGATATACAAGTAACGAAACCACAGGAGTTGAGTACGATGGCAAAGCATGGCAGCCTGAGGAGAAAGAGTGTATTATTTAAAACATAAGAATTGTAAAAGTTTCTAGTATGCTTTACTTTATTTATAGTCACCTCTCTTTATTTGCCAGTGTTTTGTATTTGTAATATATTTAGACACTAAAGCCAGAGTCATCTAAAAACAGACACATCTTGCCAACACACAGTCTATTTTAATTCTCACTTTGGCTTGTCTGTAGCCCGCTGAGCCTGTAACACAGCACAGAGATGAAGGCAGCAGCCAGCTGAGAGGAAGGTCTAGAAGTGAGAGGTACTTCCTGATGAGGCCAACAGTCTCCAAAGACAGCAAATGGCAGTCTGAGATGAAAGAAAGACACACAGCTAACAGTCAACCATTTTATTCGCGAGTAATGGTTTATTTTGTGCCTCATATGTAACATTAGTTGTTCATATTTTGCTGTTGTGTAATACTTTGTGGGGCACAAAAAGCTTAACAGAGTTGCTATGGCTATAGAGCTGGACAAGATGGAGAAAAATTTGATCGCGTTAGGCCCAATTCTCCCCCCGTCTTAAGACAAGGCAGCCAAGCCTTCAGGTGAGTAGTGAACAGCTGACCAAAGAATGCCATTGAATATTAAACAAGTGTGTCAGATGGGTGTTCCCTGTACTAAATTAAGTGTTTGTTCCCTGCCTGAGGCCTCGCACTTCCTGCCACGCAGCAGACTCATGCATCAGCTGTGAATAACTTTAGCCTGTTCCAGTTTCCTTTTATAACTGCTACATACTGTGGGCTAAAGTTTAGCCAACTACAAACACAATAGAGACTTTCTTCTCTGTTCTACTGCCCATGTTGTGACAAAAAACTAAACCTACTGTACAACTAAAGGTGAAATGATTAAATATATTTGGGATTAAAGATAATATCAATGTGCATAATTATAAGCACTCATTCAAAAGAACATGGTTTCAGTAAAATCCTTTATATAACAAATCAGGCCTTCATCTGACATCCTCAGTTAAGGGTCTACCTCATGCTGCCACCAGCAGACCAAAAATTATAAAGCTGCCACATTTGTCTTATATCAAGTTTGACCAAAAGAGGGCGCTGTACATTTAAAAACACCCTGACTTGCATTTGAAGCACTCATGGGAACAAAATGTGTTATAATATTGACATTTAAATGTTTTCAGAAACTACATTTATTACACATTCTAGTGTGTTAGTGCACTTCACATACAGTAAAGGCAGTAAAGGCAGGATCTAATAGAAAGTGTTTGTGTTGTTAAACTTACCATTGGGCAGTTGTCCAGTGCAAGCAAGATTGCTGTTAATAGATGAAAGAATAGTTTAACTTCTAATTATATAAAAGCAGCATAGGTTTTTGGGTTGTCTTTTCTCTCCAGATTATTTTGCTGATTACAACACAAATAGTTATTAATAAATCAAAAGAAAAACTTTTCCCCTTTAATCATTTGTTCTACATTATATTAAATGGGGAAAATATATTCCCAATGTATTTCATCTCTGTTGTGATTCAAGTTATTTGTTTGCTATACAGTTGTATATTGACAGAAGCAAAAAATCAACAGAAAACCCTTGGGATATTACTCTGCAAAAACTAGTTCACAGCCCTGAGGGTTCCAGTCTAATGAGAATCATGGGATGTGATTTTTATATATATATATACAGATGAAGCCTGTACAAAAACCTATTCTACAGAAAACATCCCACATTAGAGCAACCTATAGATGTGATGTTATGTGTGAAAGGAATAAACACTTTCTCATCAAAAGCCAGAAGTCTAATGCGACTGGCTGGGTTGGCCTCACCACTTGAGGGACAGGATTTACTGCTGCTATCTGGGAGCAGAGCCAAGTGCCTCTGAGGACTCTGTTTGGATGACCTCTCAGCTATGTTACGATTCTGAAAAACATGTTGTGTGTGTCTTTGTGGGGAAACATTTGGATAAAGATGTATATGTGAATGTTCTGTATGTTTGTGGTCTGTTATATGAGCAAAGAGTAGTCTTTGTGTATACGCATGTCAGACTCATATTTTATTTGTGTTTTAGAGAGCAATGTTGTGTCAGTACCTGACAGCTTTATGGATGCCGATGTGATTGGCATGGCCGCTTACTCCTTGCCCATCAAAGGTTAGCACCTAAAACAACAAAATAGGTCATCATGTGGGTAAAACCCTGGATTTGAGTGTCTAAAAGTGTTTTAAATAAACAGAAGCAAAAGCAGAAGAGAGACTTTTTCTTGGGTTAGTCAAGGGATAGTGTCTGACTGTGGGGCTACTTGGCAGCTAACAACTGATATTTAAAAGTCTTTTTCAGTGTGCATGCTTGCACACCAGAGGAAGCAGGGGAAAAATCAGGTCAAAGGGGAGAAATGCTTGACTAAAACCTTGGCATTTGCACAGCTCTGCAATATTCTACCATGACAATGTTCCTGCAATCTAACATTATGTTTGTCTATAAACATCTGTAACATATGTTACAGATGTTTATAGACAAGATTGGTTCATATTTTATATGTATTTATCTGTATTCTAGTTTTCAGAGTTTTTTTACAGGATGTAGAGCCATTGTACTGTATGTTGCCTTTGATTCAAAGAACATAAGCAGCTAAAGGATGAAAAAACTCACCTTCAACAAATAATTGTTTGACCGCCACCATGGTTCAACTTTGTATCCGCCCCTTTGAATATTTTTTCCTTTGCCGAGGATGAGAAGAAGAAATGTCTTTGATTCTAAATTTGCCACATTCTCTGGCTAATAATGTACAACTGTGAGGAGTCTGATAAGAATCTCTGTATAAACAGCTTAAATATTTTTACAGCAGCAGGTCATTCCCCCTCGACTCTGAACAGGGCCCAGAGTACAATCTTAGCTTTAACAACCAGAGAAGCAGACTGAAGCGACTATTATAGAAATTACAATCTAAGTGACATAATAAGAGAGGTGCTGCAATGTGGCAACATATAGTACAAAAAGCAATACACAGAATTTTTACAGATCGAAAGAAGCAGGGAAATTGTGTATTGACATCAAAGGAGGTAACAATGGTCTTACCAAATTTATGGAATTCCTTTTTATGTTTTTCAATATTAGAGAGGACACCAAAGAGATGCTCCATTGTGCGTTTGGATCATCTGGAAGGCTTCTAAAAAAAACAAACAAACAAAAAAAAACCCATATGATTAGTTTATAATCATATATTAGAGAAAACTTTAGATTCTGATTTAAAATGCACATATGCAAGGCAATATGTTCTCTCTGCCCCGTATTCTATTTTGGACACCGCACACTGAGTTTAACATAGAGTTGAAAAAAAAAAAAAAAAAAAGCGGGTTGTGGAATCCAAACACAAGGGAGGGTTGGGAAGTCCAGAGGTTAAGTGTCGGAAGTGCCTTAGTATCCTGTTCAATCGATAGAAAAGTCTGGGGAAAACTCAGAGTATACATCAAACACCACACTTGACCTACGTGACACGAATAGACTTTTTGACACAAATAACACATATGCTGCTTATAAAATATGGTAGAAGAGTTGTTAATTTTGTATGCACTAAATCTGGAACAAAAAAAAAGTTGTTATAGGCACTTGACGCAGTTTGAAGGGGTTGTGTCAAGGTAAGAAGAAAGGTTGACTTCATGCTGTTGTAATCTAGGAAACAGTATGCATAAATGTGTAAGTGCAACACAGGGGAGCTATGGAGGGTGGGTGTCCATCACCGCTTGCACCCCACTGCCCGGCCACTAACAATGAGTCAGGACAGTTAAACAACTGAGGGGGAAGTGATGGATTAGGCCACAAGTCTTGGACTGCCACTGCTTTGGTGCTAGTGGTGGGGGGTCAGCAATGTCACAGTGAGGAAGGGGCCAAGGGTCGGGAGTTCAGACATAGTTTAAAACTGTCTGTCACTGAGTGAATGCACTGCTGTGACAGGCCAATACCAGTGACCTAGATATTGTAAGGGCTTTGTCTTCTGTGTATAGTGCAACAAATCATGTGGAACCTTTCATTTCCAAATGTTATATTTACACTGCTGAATTAGCTCATGTATTTTTCAAAACTTTTTGCCTTGACAATTATAGTCAAGAGCAAGTCTGCAGCGAGGAGGCATTGCTGGGGGTGATGGTGGTTGTGTGTGTGTGAACAAAAGATACAAGACACCTGACCTTTCTCAAGCAAGATGCAGGCTGAGTGTCAGCTTTGCTATGGCAACAGTGCAGAATGTCCTAGAGTAACCTTTCCAGCTCCATTTTGTAGCTTTGCATATGTCTAATTGCTCGCAGGCATCTGTATGCAGTTGTTGAACTTTGGCCCAGTAAGGGGATCATGTGTGTGCGTATCTGTCCGTGTGTAAGTTAGAGAGGGCTTGTTTAGTCTGGTCACATGGACCACAGGCCTATGAAAGTGCCAGACTTCTGTCCACACAGTTAGATACGGTCAGATTATATGTCCTGTTGTGAGCTGCTGCAGTGCCACTACTCACTGACTGTACAGCTGTTATCTTTCTGTGAAAAAATAAAATACACATTGACACCATTTTACAAAGTTAAAGACATTATTTGGTTCAATTTACCAATAAACTTCCTGCTGAAAAAAAAAAAAAAAATCACAGAAATGTAATGGTTATTTTTGAGAGTAAAATTTGCAGAATAATGATGAAAAAGCTGTATTTACTATTAAAAAAATTGTGACTTTATTGTGCTGACCACTGCCAATTTAAACCTATTATGAAGTGTCAAAATACCTTTACACATCCCATTGTTAAGTAAATTTCTAAATATTATTTTTATGGAAGTACGTTATAAGTGCCAGTGTTGAAAGTAATGGCAGTTGATTTTGTGTTATAATGTAACAATATAATTCAATAGATGGATTTGTGCAGTGAGCAGGTATAATCATGTCCATGGTGCAGACAGAGGTCAGGCCAGTGCAAGTGGAGAGCCAGCAGAGCATGCTCAGATTTAGCTTGATCACAAAGGCCCTAACGTAAACTGGGGCCCCAGATACTGTCAACACAGCTGTCCTATTCACTGAGCATTAAAGGGAAAATCCTATTTTAAAACAGAATTTATGTGTTATTCCTGTCATCTTGAAGAACCATGGCTGCAGTAGTCAGTGCACATGCTGCGTCCAGAATTTTCACTATGAGAAACAACTGTGCAAAATACTTTTAAGAAGCTGAGACTCAAGCAGATTCACTCCATCACATGCTCTCAATAAATGAGACGATGAGGACATGCTGACACAAAAGAACAGCTATTATAATGCACAATGGAGAGAAAGTTATGAAAGTAAAGCAAAAGGAAAGACAAAACAAGTCAGTTTGAATTACATTTTATATGAAACAAGTGTATCTTAACTAAAGTTAACAGAGCTGATCAAATATGTATGTTCATACGGCCAAAGAAGCAACTATGCCTAAAATCCATTTCTCACATACTTCTGTTTCCAAGACAACCAGAGTTGTTTTAATGTTTATAACTCTGCTGAATATGATCCACATTTATTTTCAATACTGCCTTTATATGTTTATGCCTCACTAGGAGCATGCATCAGCAGGGATAGGAAAAAAACTGACATTTAATAACACTTTGCTTCTGCATATTATGATAATAAAGATGTACACTTTACGTTGCAGAAAATAATTTTTTGATCTATCACAATTGTGAACATATCTTTATCCAACACAAACATAGCGAGGTCAAGTAAAGGATGTCCTTCTGCTCATACTTGGCCAAAAAAGGTTCAGAGCAAAGCCAGTGTGTGGCTAGCCCTGTACAGAGGCAGATAAAAAAGAAAAATATACAGTTTGGAATGACCTACATTAAAAGTGCTCAGAGCACTGCCAAAATGTATCCCACTGTCCTTGGCAGTTGGCTTGGACAGACATGGTTAGAGGAGGAAGAGGAGAAGGGGGGTAAGTGAGGCGGTGAGAGACTGGAGAGTGGAGCGAGGGCTCGCCAAGTGCTGATTAGGTGTGTGTTTTGGGCAAACAACAGAATACACAGAAAGGGAAAATGGGCTACGCTCCAGTTCAGCTGAAGTGCAGACAGCACTGAGATCAAAGTTCAGCAATACTGTGTAAGCACACACTGATAAAACTGAGGGGTTTCTGTGTGTGCGAGTCTGCTTAGAAAACACACACACACACACGCGCACGCACACACACACACACACACGCGCGCACACACGCACAGGCACACACGTTCTCTAGGGCAGAGAACCTGGGCATGCTGCCAACTTTTTACTGGAGTTCCAGGTTAGTGCTAGAGTTCATACAGCACTCCTGGTGAGCCAACATGTAGAGACTCTACAAAGACATGCAGGCAGCGCAGATTCTCAGAATCACAAAATATTTTCAAGTCCAGCTGCAGAGTCAAGCAACTGGGAAAGAAGGAAAACAATGGCAAAACATTCCAGTATCACCTTTGACCACTACTTTTCTGTAACTTGACTGCCAGTCGCCAAAAAGATTTGAACTGGTACAGCTGCATTAACTGAAATTAACTGAGAAATTAGTGTTAAAGAATTTACCTCTCCACTTCATGCTAACACAAAATGACAATGGCTTTAGAAGAAGGAATACCACAAAAACACAAAAATGAACACCCCGTGATTTATGGCTGGGTAATCAATACTTTCCCCAATGTCATGTACACAACTCTGTCCTGTTCAACAAGAAGGTTGTGAGTTCAAACCCTGGTTGACTCGAACATCCTCAGCCAACTCCGGTCTTTCTTCTGAGTCTGCGTGTCCTCCACGTGTTACCGTGTTTTCTACTCCGGCTTCCTCCCACCGCCCAAAGACATGCATGAATAGGTCAACTGGCAACTCTAAAGTGTCCCTAGTGAATTAATGTGAGAGTGAATGGTTGTCTGTCACTGTCTATGTCTAAATGTCCGTCCTAAGACTAACTGGCCACTGCCCAGAATTTTGGCCTTAGGCTCCAGTCACCCGCAAACCCTAATGCGACTAAGAGGTAGAAAATGAATAAATGAATTTTAGGTCACTAAAATACATACAGGGTAATTGGATTGGATGTGTCCAGCCTTAATGCAAAGTGTGAATGTGCTAAATTCCTGAGGGATAGAATTTGAATACACATTTTGAGTTGGCCTTTGCCTCATATATCAGGATCTCTATGGTGAGAATAGTTATGTGAAGCAGCATGTTGTCATATTTAACCACTTATGACAGTTACTATATACTATATCGAATATGCGTTGCAACAATGTCCAACATAACATATGGTAATTTATTGGGACCACTCACCGATATCGTCCTTACTACAGGACAATAAAATGGCGGTTACACCCGGGCTTTTTGGCTTTTACTGCATAGTAAAACAGTAGTTTTTAGATAGCATAAATGGACCCCCCCAGACATGATTTTTACACTTGTAAAGTCGCCATTGGGTTTCTTCTTATATTTCTTAGGGAGCCTGCCCTCTGGTAGACGGAGGTATATTGCTGTATGGCGGCGCCCTTACTCGAGGAATGTTTAAGAGGTTCCATGAGAGAGGCTTGAGGGTTACAAATAAATAAATAAATAAATAAATAAAGACTATCCAGTACACGTTAAATATTTAAAAATCTAAAAGGATGTTTGGCCAGGCAGAAAACCACAGTTGTTTAAATGAAGTGCATGGTATTAAGTTAATTACATTTATACAAACAATAGATAAATAAATACCACTTTGGAATTTCAAATCCTTGTAGGGTTTCAGTGTCCCACAGTAAAAACTTTCACTGCCTCAGGGTAGAAATAATTAATTTAGGATTCATCTTGAAAGTTTTCACACATTTGTCAGTTATCTGAGGAGTCCACAAAGCCTATTCATATTTTTCTTTAAAACAAACAACTTTGACAAAATCAGTGTCTTACTTGTGGTCCAATATGGAGATCTTGGAGGCCGGTATCCCTAACACATCACAGCTGTTCAGAAGTTCTTGTTTGCGCATGGACCCTTGATTGTAATAGTTTCCTACAGAGATAAACAAGATACAGTTTAAGGTAATGGGTACAAAAGACTCTAAAATCAATCTCAAAAACTAAAACTGTGTTGAGGTAACTTGATCTTCAAATTTATTGTAATAAACATGCATTTAGAGTTAGGCATAAAAAAGTATCTGAAGCCTTTGGAATTTCTCACATTTCTACATAAAATCACCATCAAATGTAATCTGATCTTTGTCAAAATGACACAAATAATATAATATAATATATTTTTAATGAGGATAACATGCAAACAATGACAGAAGGGGGAGGAATATGTAACTGAACCTTTAGAACCTTAGAACCTTTAAGACTTTGAGAGCAATTAATACCATTTTTTATCAAATAATTTAAGTCCAATCACCGAGGAGTGGCTTAAAGCTGCCGCGCTCACTATAAAACACACGCCTGGTAAGAATTGTCTTAATGAGAAGCATTGTCTGATGTGCACCATGGCTCGCTCAAAAAAGCTCTCTGAAGACCTACAATCAAGAATAGTTGATTTGTATAAAGCTGGGAAAGGTTACAAAGCTATCTCTAAAAGTCTGGATTTTCATCAATCCACAGTTAGAGAAATTGTCTACAAATGGAGAGATGTTGGCACTGTTGCTTCTCTACCAAGGAGTACCCGTCCACCAAAAATGACAAGAGTTCAGCGCAGAATACTCAGAGAGGTAAAAAAAACAACCCTAGAGTGTCTGCTTAAGACTTACAGAAATCGCTGGCACAGTCCAATATCTCTGTTCATACATCGACAATATGTAAAACACTGGCCAAGAATGGTGTTCAATGGAGGACTCCATAGAGGAAGCCACTGCTGTCTGAAAAAAAACATTGCTGCATGTTTAATGTTCGCAAAAAGGCACTTGGACAGTCCACAGAACTTCTGGCAAAATATTTATGGACTGATGAAACGAAAATTTAACTGTTTAGCGAGGAACACACAACATCATGTGTGGAGGAAAAATGGAACAGCTCACCAACATTAACACCTCATCCCCACCGTGAAGATTGGTGGAGGGAGCATCATGGTTTGGGGCTGTTTTGCTGCCTCAGGGCCTGGACAACTTGCAATCATTAATGGAAAAATGAATACAAAAGTTTATAAGGATGATTTGCAGGAAAAGCTGAGGCCGTCTGTCAGACAGTTGAAGCTAAAAAGAGGATGGATGCTGCAACAGGACAATGACCCAAAATACAGAAGTAAATCAACTTCAGAATGGTTTCAGAAGAACAAAATACACGTTCTGAAGAGGCCAAGTCAAAGTCCTGACTTGAACCCCTTGAGTTGCTGTGGCATGACCTCAAGACAGCGATTCATGCCAGACATGCAGGAGTTTTGTAAAGAAGAATGGTCCAAGATTGATCCAAATCGATGTGCTAGGCTGATTTGCAACTACAGGAAATGTCTGGTTGAAGTTATTGCTGCCAAAGGGGGAGCAACCAGATATTAAATGTGATGGTTCAGTTACTTATTCCTCCCTCTTCTGTCATTGTTTGCATGTTATTCTGATAAAAAATATGAAAACCTCGGTGATGTAAAACGTTCAGTAAGCATTTGTATTTAATACTATTACTACTGGCGTAACAATACGTCACCCAAAAAGCTAACAAAACTTAGTCATGGGGCTCATTTGAACAGATGCTTCCTTCAAAAGGTGCGATTAAAAAGCCATACCTTCAGATAAACAGAGTAAATGCACGCTGGCACTAAGTTCAACCAGTCGTATAATGGCTGGCGCGAAAAACATGCATTCATCATCCGGATGCGCGGTAACAAATAAAGCTCTCACTGCCGAGCCCTGTGTTTCTTCGTTTGACTTTAAGCCCATTACGTGTTTCAAGGACTTCCCTAAACGTCGCTGATGACTGTAGAAAATAAATCTTAGCCAAATAATAAAGAGTAAAGCGCCGACTATTAACCAAAAAGCCATTATTTTGATCAGTAACGTAAAGATCCCGTGTAGGAACAAGAATCATTATTAAAAATGGTTCCACGTTGACAATATAAATACATTTCTGAAATAAAATTGCTTAAATCTCGTCATGACAGGCAATACGCATGAAAAGCCTATTCAAAGGAGCAAGCATGGTCTACATGCAGCGTTACGAGAACTTGTATTTGTTGCATATAAAAAGTATGCAAATTATGTGCGGTGTTTTCTTTTCCCCACGATACTACAAAATACACGTGAGAAGAAATTCAGTCATATCAAGCAAAATACTATTATATTCAATGCTTCAAAACAATAACAAGAGTTATGTGATTTAAAAATGTTTATAGACGGTCACTTTCTCAACACAGCAACAACATTGCTCTGTTGAGGGGAAGCTTTAAATGATACGCTAAAATATCCTGGAAGATATGTAAAAATACAGATACAGAATTTAAGCATATAAAAATATGTAGCAATTGTCTTTTTGGTCTATATTTCTTTTCTATATTTGTTTATAGTTCTCCGTGTACTATTGATAGAACATGTCCGTGTCCTGTGGGTTTAACCGAAAATATAATTTATTTTGTCCTGTCAGGATACCGTCCGACAAATGCGGCGCAGTCTTCAGTCTGTCCAGTCGGCCACAGCTAGTAACCCGCGGATTTACAATCATCAATTGACGCATCTTGTACCTAGGGATAGCAATATTGCCCTTCGGTTAATTTTGAAAGCATGAGGTGAGTACAATTAGCGCACGCATTACAAAGCAACACGCATAATTAGCTTGCTGTTTAAGGGCTCCAGTCTACGATGAAAATCTGCTTTGCAAGATGGCGACGTGGTTGAGAATTCAAAGGTGAAATACGGGCAAAGTTAGCGAGCTAGCATCAACAACTACATCTTCAATGTGTCGTTACCATAATACACTAGCATATGTTTTATTCTGTGTTGATGAGGGCCTTCGAACGTATTATCTAGTATGTTTCCGGATAAGTGTCTGTTGTGGTAATAAACCCATCCCCCAAGATATTCTCATAGGGTTTTAACGGTACCATAGCGTTAAATGATAACAATAACAATACAGCAGCAGCATTTCTGTTAGTTAGCTTTTGCACTGGGGCCAAAATCTCTATGCATATGCTGCTTTGCAAGAAGGTTTATCATAGAGTTTGGCATTGTTCTGGACCCAAAAACCAATTAAATCCGAACCAAACACCACATACCACCCACCACCCCACATAATAAATAAACAAAGCAAAAAAAGAAACCATCTGATGAATTAAGTCTGGTGATATTGCTGTCTTCACTATTATTTCCTGTTACTTATTATTATTTATTATTAATAATAGTATTATGTAATTGAAGCGTGTAGAGTAATACTAGAATGTAGGAACACTTACATTGGTTATATATACTATATTGCCAAAAGTATTCACTCAGCTATCCAAATAATTTAATTCAGGTGTTCCAATCACTTTCATAGGCACAAATGTATAAATCAAGCACCTAGGCATGCATTCTACTTCTACAAACATTTGTGAAAGAAAAATAAGTAAGTAAAAAAAGCAACGCAGCCACAAAGTGGTAGGCCACGTAAAATCGCAGAGCAGGGTCAGCGAATACTGAGGTTGCAAACTTTCTGCGGAGTCAACAGCTAGAGACCTCCAAACTTCCTGTGATCTTCAGATTAGCTCAAGAGCAGTGTGTAGAGATCTTCATGGAATGGGTTTCCACGGCTGAGCAGCTGCATCCAAGCCTTACATCACCAAGTGCAATGCAAAGTGTCAGATGCAGTGGTGTAAAGCACGCTGCCTATGGCAGTGAAGACATGTTCTCTGGAGTGACCAATCACGCTTCTCCGTCTGGCAATCTGATGGTGGAGTCTGGGTTTGGCGGTTACCAGGGAACGGTACTTGTCTGCATTGTGCCAAATGTAAAGTTTGGTGGAGGGCGGATAATGGTGTAGGTTTTTTCCGGGAGTTAGGCTCCGCCCGTTAGTTTCAGTGAAAGAAACTGTTAATGCTTCAGTATCCCAAGACATTTTGGTCAATTTCATGATCCCAACTTTGGTAACAGTTTGGAGATTTGGAGTTTGGAGACAGTTTTGGCACCTTCATGTTCAAACATCACTGCGCACCAGTGCACAAAGCAAGGGCAATAAAAACATGGACGATCGAGTTTGGTGTGGAAGAACCTGACTGGCCTGCACAGAGTCCTGACCTCAACCCGACAGAACACCTTTGAAATTAATTAGAGCGGAAACTGTGAGCCAGGCCCAACATCAGTGTCTGACCTCACAAATGCACTTTTGGGAGAATGGTCAAAAATCCTCAAACACCCTCCTGAACCTTGTACAAAGCTTTTCTAGAAGAGATGGAGCTCTTATAGCTGCAAAGGTTAGGCCGAGATTATATTAAGTCCAATGGTTTTAGTTTTATTTGGTTTCAGGAAGGTTCCAGTTTGATGCCATTTAGTTTTTATTAATTGTATTATTATTATTATTATTATTATTATTATTATTATTATTATTATTAAAGGCAACCAAAAGACATAAACTTTATTTGGTAGAAATGCAACAGAAATATTGACTGTTTTCTCAAATGATTAACAATATTGTTGGTCTTTTTCTGAAACTGGGAAACAAGTCCCCAAATTCTAGGGCTCCATAAAATGATGTGGCCTGTGGTTTGAAAAAAAATACCAAAACGGCTTACCACCATTAGTGGAGGTTTTCCCTGCCTTGAAGTTAGTGTCATTATTCCTTGGCAAAGTGCAGCTTTAGAATAAATTGGAGTCAAATCAAACACATAATCATTAGGACACTTGTTGATCAAAACTCATTAAAAGCTGAACACCAAAGTCTAGATAAACAAAAATCCAATTTAATTTGAACTTCTCACATGTACAGACATGACTTTATAAGATATGACATTTATTTTTGAATAGCCTAATATCAGAAGAACAGCAGCTTCAAACAGTACCAGACAACATCCCTTGTCCTTCAACGCTCCATCAGGATTAGGAAAAATACAAGATAAAGTTAAGTTATGCTGAAGTAAACAAGATATAAATAAAATAATAATTTTCTACTTTATTTTTTAATTAGTATTGCATACACAATTAATGCCATTCTGTTTAATTTCAAATGTACCTTTGTTTCTGAATGTACATGGGTAGGTAAGGGTAATGTCAATTTATTATAGAAATTGGCATGTTGGCTGTCTTTCAAATAAAATAAAGAAAATGCACAAAAAAAAACCTGAACAGCTGTTGAGTCCAGGAGGTAGTTAATGACATCCATTGTTTGAATTAAAATCAAAATAAAATAATGAGTAAACCAATATCCTAATGTTACTCTAAATGCAACTTAGACTATGTTTGAAGTATGCCGATGTGGTAAGCATTAACCCTAGTGACTGTCTTTGACTCTGCTTTATGCTAAAGCTCTGTTTTACTGAATGAACAAAGACAGGACAAAATGCATAGTTTCCATCAAAATCAATCTGATTAAGATTCAAAGTTAAAGTTGACATTGACTGTAGAAAGAGTTGCCTTTAGTCATTGTTCTATGTTGACATTTTAAAGAAAACCTAGTGACACAAAGAGTACACCCCTACTTGTTTTTGTCTGCTTTTTTGAACATGTGAAAAGTATATATGAATGAATATGAGGGCTGCATTAAAAGCATAAGGTTTGTGGGAGAAGGATAGCTGTAAAGATATTCACATTGCCAGAGTCATGTATTGTGATAAAAGCAGGCTCATAACGAATCATAAATAATCTAATCAACCTAACTTACTTATCCATTTTTGAAGAACAGTGTCTTCCTTCTTCCCTCAGAAAGCCTGTTTTTGTGTTCTACCACTGCAGCTGCACAACACTCATGTTTTTATGCACCAGTTGGCAGTCACTGTAGGAGTGGCCTCTAGGTTTAGTTTTTTTTCTGTTATGTCTGTTATAAACCCGGATTGCCTCTTAAGGATATATCTTAGTTGAATATCCATATCTATATTTTTTATATAAGTGATATTTATAATTTCTAGTCTCAATTCCTAATTTGTGATTGCAGGTGGTTTGTGTGTCCAAACATGGTTTAGCCAAACTCTTGGACCTCTGAAGAAGCTGCAGCCCAATTGCACTGAACCAGGATGTCCAGTAGCTCGGGCTACCCCTCAAGCCAGGGGGGCTTCAGCAGCGAGCAAAGCCGATATCCACCACACACTGTCCAGTACACCTTCAGCACCAGCCGCCATCAACAGGTTCAGTTCTGCTCTTCTTATACAATATTCAGAATATTATCTGATATAGTGGTCATTAAGTACCCTGTCCTGCCCTCTCTGTGCAACTGCAATGTTAGCAGCACTATTTGTTTACAAGCAGAGACTATTCAAGCCAGCAAAAACGGTAAGTGTAGGGTGATTTTAGTGTGAACAGCCACCAACTGTCTCAGAATGGACAGAAATGGTTACATAGTATGAAGCGGCGAATGTTCTCCTTTAAAAAATGCTTTTGTAAAATGTGAAGTATTCTGTAAAAACTGGAATTGTTTCCTAAAACACAATAAATTAGGTCCTAGCCCTACTTTTTTTTTTTTTTGTTTGTTTTTTTATTTCTCCATGTCAGCACTACTTGTGAACTGTTTTGTTTAGTTGGTCTTTTTGTTTGTTAAATGTGTATGGTTTTTGTCTTGAAGAAAAAAAAAGTCTTACATTTTTAAAGAAGTTACGCGGTGCTACTTTAATAGAAATGGTCTAATGTGGGTCTAACTGGTTGTATGTCTAAGCTAAGTCAATTAGTTCCAGAGGAAGTTTAACCTGCGTCCGTTGGCACTGCCCCCAGGAAATCAAGCTCGTCCACAGATACTAGAGTCATTTGTTGTATAGAACAGAAGAAAAATAACAAGTTGAGAGGCTAGTCTATTTTTTCTGTTACACATTTGCGTTTTAATCCTAGGCCAATTGTATAATATTTGTTCGCTTTTTGGGTGACACACTTCGTAGAAGCTTGTTTTCATGGAAAACTGTCAGTGTCTAATTTCTGGGCATTTGAATTACTTGTTTGCCTACATCTAGGACAAAATGGAAGTTTGTAAATATTTCCCGTAACTGGTTTAGCTTACTCAGATTTATTTGGAGGTCATACCGTGCTGATCACACTTTCTTTATTTTATTTATTTATATTCCAATAAAAAACTATTTTCAGATCCTTTCAAAGACACTTCCACTAGCTCTTGACTATGGAGTTTTTGTTTCCCAGAAAAAACAAATGTAAATGGTTAATACCAAAGGACTACGCCAGTCATTGTAGATGTTATCTCCTTATTATCACTTTTTTTTTAGTTCCTAGAGCAGGAAGGAATGATGGTCCATGCATAAACGCTTATATCAGATTTAAATCTGTACTGTGGGCTCTTGAAGGTCATGTCTGCCCTGTTGCTTAAAAGACCTGTCAGGTTGATGAACCAGAAGAATGTCAAATATTTAACATACTGAACATTCAGTGCTTTCTGACAGCACTGTAAAATCTTTCTCATGATTGTACTGAGTCTTGATCTCTGGACAATGTTAGAAAATAGTTGGTTGTCTTTGTTTAATGAACAGCCACATCTTGATTATAATGGATACTAAATTCATTTCTGAGTCTCGTAAAATGGTTTCAATTTTAAAAGTTTTTGACCTTTTACTGTAGGAGCTTGGTGACTAGTGTGTATCAATATGCAGGATGTTATAGGATTGTTGCTTTTCATTTACCTATGAAATTATTATTTTTTTCCTTCCCACCAGGAAGACTTACTTGTGGCTTTTAAATTTTTATAATGTTGATCTGATTCTATTATTCAGTTGTATGTGGTGTTACCTTTTGTTCTCAGGAGTTCACCATGCCGGACTATCGGACTCACATGCAAGATGCACAGGGTCGTCGGAGACCGTCGCTACTGTCGGAATTCCACCCTGGAGCCGAACGGTAAGGGCTATGTCTGCATTTGAAATCATATGAGTATACCTTCCGTTCTGAATGTGTGTTTCCTTGTCTTGTGCTCACCAGGCCTCCCGAGAGACGCCATGGTTACGAACCGCAGTTTTCCTCTGTCACATCCCAGTCCGAACACGAGGATGCCAAACGGCCACGCATGGAGACCCTCGGTGAAGGCCATATTGCTCGCACCTCATCAAATGCGGGGGGTATTGTTCTACCAATACCCCATTCAGTACAGGACAGCCTAAGAGCCACGCTAGAGGTCAAAAAGGTGTGTCATCCCTCTATAACAGTGCTTACTTCTCATGATTATGGAAGAACCCTGTTATTCAGCCATACAGTTTCTTCCTGTGCATTTTGTGTGAAGATTAAATAATAACCCCTTCCTTTCTAGGAGTCTCAGTTTAGTGTTAAAGTAGAGACAGCATCAGGAGGTGGACCTAGCCTTCATCTGGGTGAAGACCAGGACACCTCTCCTTCCAAACTTTCCAAAGAGGAGCTGATTCAGAGTATGGACCGTGTGGACAGAGAGATAGCTAAAGTGGAGCAGCAGATTTTTAAGCTCAAGAAAAAGCAGGTTGGTATCCTTTTGAATACTTTTTGAACCAGTACCTAGTTTTGAGGATGTGTGTGATAAATCAATAACTGATTGTGGGTTTTGATCTCTGGTATACAATTTAATGCTTTATATAAACTTGTGCTTGTACTTTATGCATGCTTTTGATTACACGTAAACTAAATAGTTGAATCAGTACTATCCACCCTCATCTCCTCGGAGCAAAGGCTGGATTAACTTGCTTCTGAACAGTGTTGTGGCCTCATTAGATAGGAATGTAATCTGACCATTGCTCCTTCATTTTTTTTTCCTTTTTATTCCTGTATGTATTATTTATTTATTTGAAGAATTACAATAAATCTTCTTCAGGTTAGGGTATAAGACCCTGTAACCTGGTTATTTACATTCATAAATAAGATGACACTAAAATAAGACAAGCAAAAATCAGATCTTAACTAAAGCCAAGATTTTCAGTTATAGATATTTGTGATGTATCAATATTTATTTGTTATGCAAAAATACCTTTATCTGTATTCTTTACATGCACGTTGTACAAGGTTTTGTATTTCTGTTGTTTCTTAGCAACAATTGGAGGAGGAAGCAGCAAAGCCAGTGGAGCCAGAGAAACCTGTGACCCCTCCCCCAGTGGAGCACAAGCACCGCAGCATAGTCCAGATCATCTACGATGAGAACAGGGTTGGTATTTTTCTGCCAGTATTAAAAATAACATGAGCATTTTTATTAGTTGTTCTGCTTTCACATCCGTTGCTTAGAGGTAGATGTTAAGTCCCAAAACAACTTGCCCAAAATAACTAAATGTATTGATGGTTGACTATAAATTCTCCTGTTTGAAAGAAAATCAGTGAAGTGTAAAGGTAGGCCTGATTATGCGTGAATAAGCTAGACAAGAGAAAACTGGATGAGTGTGTTTGTTTAAAAAGGTTACTGTAGTTCATGTCTGTCAGACTGTTGCTGAGCCACGCCTTCCTTTCCAGTCAGCTGCTTAACCCTTTAGGTGGTAAAACTGCGCAGCACATAATCTTGCAGCCTCAAATGCTTGTGACCATATATATATATATATATATATATATATATATATATATATATATATATATATATATATATATATATATATATATATATATATATATATATATATATATATATATATATATATATATAATAGTGTATAGTTTTATTGACAAATATTGTGTTTATATTACATTCCACTTTTGCTTGGCAGGGAGAAATGGAAAGTTATTAATTAAATAAGAATTAAATAATATTAATAATAAATAATTAAATAATTTATAATTTATTTAACCCCTTTTTGCAGAAAAAAGCTGAGGAAGCTCACAAAATCCTGGAAGGGCTTGGTCCTAAAGTTGAGCTGGTGAGTAATTGAGAGGTTTATTGTACTAGCACATCTGGTTAAAGCTGTGAGATAGAACTTTTGCATTCCTCAGGTTAGATATTAGTGCTTGCCCAATAGCTAATGAATAATCCTAACTGTTCTTTGTTGTATTGTCCCTCACCATTCAGCCCCTGTACAATCAGCCGTCGGACACAAAAGTGTACCACGACAACATCAAGACGTAAGTGTGGTTTTGCATTTACGTATTATACAATACACACCTTATTTTACCTGTGGATGTTTTGAAGGCAGCTTTGACCTCAATGTAACAAAAGCATAACATTTGAATTTACTCTTCAGATATTCACCAGGCATAGGTTTGGGTATAGCAATTCCTATTCTGATTAATTTTCTGTTCCAATTCCAATGTTTGTTTGTTTTTTTTTTTTTTTTTTTTTTTGGGGGTGTAAAAAAATAGCAACACTTCAGGAAAGAATTTATTTTTCTTGCCACATTTAGGCTATAACCGGTGGCCAGTAACTGTCTTTATTTATTTATTTTTTATATGTGAATCTTTTATTAACTGAATTTTTGTGGAATTGCCATAAAGTAACTGAAACAAAACTGATAGTCAGTTTATAGAATAATGCGGCTCTAATTTGAAGATTACATCTTTTCATCTTTTCTGTATTTTGTACATGAGTGTGTGATGCTGCTATTGCAGCTAATATTAGCGTCTAGTGCAGGACTCGCAGCAGAAGACACACGGCATTCCTATTAAATTAATGCCCTGTTGAAGCAAATGTTTCATCATATTATAGGTACTTCCTCTTTTGCACAAAATATATTTACCTCATATATTTCATGTGGCAATGCTATCATTTTGTCCTCCCAAAGTTTAACCAAACTTTTGAACGTTTGCTGCAGTCAGCCCTAGTGGCAAATGTAATGAACTGCGCATGTACGTAATGAGATCATGTCCTTTTCGCAGTTCCTGGCAGACACGTACAACCGCAAAATGCTTACTGCAATTTGCCATGCTAGAGTGACTGAAGATGTCAGGAATCGATAAGCATAAACAAAATGCACACATCCTATCAAATCCCTGGTTCTTTAAAGTTTGTAATTGGTTCAAAAATGGAACTGGTTCTTGATACCCAACCCTGTTTGGGCATCACGGTGGCAAGTGGTAAGCACTCCTGCCTCACAGCAAGAAGGTCCTGTGTAGGTTTCCTCTGCCACTAAAGATGTCATGTACAATCATCCCCCCACATGGGGTCAGGACTCCCCTGCAAAAGAGATTGATAATCGCAGTAGAACTTTCCTGGATAAATAAAGGTTAAATAAAATAAAAATATGATTTCTGTCTTGTATAGTGTGGCACTTGTATGACATGTGAGAGCACAAGCCTCTTTCAGGGTTACTTGTGCCACAGTTACATTGCTCTATTGGCAGAGAGATGCCAAATGTTATGTAAAAATGAATGTTTGTCTCAAGAGTGTTTAATGCAGGTAAGTGCTTGGAGTTGAAGACCAGGCTGCCTAGAGTGCCGCTTATCAGTGTGTGCCATGAGAAGGGCCCATCTGCTTCAGTCTTTTATCATGTCAAAGAGACTCGGACTTCTGCATTCATCATCATTGTTCTACATTTGCTCCACTTTTACCTTTCCATATAGCTATTATGTGCACTCTTGTATAACACTCGCACTATAAATAAAACATAATGCCATTTTCTTGGTAATGGAAAAAATAAATACATGTAAATGTTGAATACATCTTCATACGTGGCCATTTTACAACCATATGTTTTCTGCACTCGTTGAGAAATGTTTTCCTTTTCACTTTATTTAATTTTTAAATATAGTTTCTGTTTTATTGAAAAGGTTGTTGTCTCTTGCAGCAACCAAGTAATGAGGAAGAAGCTGATTCTGTTTTTTAAGAGACGAAATCATGCTCGTAAGCAAAGGGTAAGTGTTCATCTGCAGCATACCACAGCTTAGAGTTAACTGTTCTAAATGCAGTGGCAGATCAAAAGGGGTAGGGTTATGTGCTCTTAATTTTCATGGTAATAAGACCATTTCTTAAGACCATGCAGAATATAACAAAATATAATCCGACAAATGCACTGAATATACTTGTCTATTGACCTTATACCTTATATTTTCCACCACAAAAGGTTGACTCTTGTGTCCTTTTTTAGTGAGAACTCATCTTCCTTTCTTGAATTTGGTGATTGCTGCCTCATAAAACATGTTTAAAAATAGAGCTGCAATGTCACATGCTGAAATACTTTGGTGTGTGTGTATTTTTTAATTGCAGTGGTTCAATGAGTTTTATGCTGCACCCAGTTAGGGTCAAACAAACCTATTGGACTCTGAACAATAGTGAGTGCACATGGCTTAATGCCAAGAGGAAGGTGGATTGTTTGTCCCTCATTACAAATACTGGAAACACACTTGCATTGTCCTCAATAAAGATTCCTTTTATCTCCTTACTGAACATCTTAACTCTTAACCCCATTACAATTGGTAAATTGCTGGGTTGATTCATAAACACATAGTTTGATGACTTGCTGGGACATTGAACCTTTGGAAGATATTCACTAGTTGCATAAAAAAGTTTAATTTGGCCACTGTGAAAGGCACAAACGGTTCCTGAACAGCATGTACTCCTCTAGTGACACTATTGGCACACTTTTACCACCTCTTTTGGACTCTCACTTACATCATACATAACATCCAAGTGGATAATAATATGTGATTTATTATTTGTATTTATTTTGGTACTTTATAGTGGTGTTGCAACCAACATGTTATACAAAAGCAAAATGGAACACTAAACTTTATGTGGGTGTGTGTATATGTGTGTGTGTGTGTATATATATATATATATATATATATATATATATATATATATTATATAGTAATTTTTTTTTTTTTTTAGACAAAGTGTTTTTTACATTTACTTCGCTCCCCTAAATACATCAAAGTACTCGAGTACGAATAGAAAACCAAAAGCGTTGCTCTTGGTACTTTAATATCTACTGAAATGTATGCTTTTCTTGAACATACAGGAACAGAAGATCTGCCAGCGCTATGATCAGCTGATGGAAGCTTGGGAGAAAAAGGTGGAGCGTATGGAAAACAACCCCAGACGAAAAGCCAAAGAGAGCAGAACGCGGGAGTACTATGAAAGGCAATTTCCTGAGATTCGAAAGCAAAGAGAGCAGCAGGAGCGATTTCAGAGGTAACTAAATGCACACCTGTGTCTGAACATATTATGACAACCTACTGAGGAGCTGTAGATGCTTTGGCAGATAGCTAGGCATATGATTAGTTCAGAGTTCTTCACACTTAAGTAAGGGGGTCGCCCTGAAGACCAGTGTGTTTTTGTTTATACTGGAAGGGATGGAAGAAGATTAACTGTACTCATTTAGTTTGGCTTGCTTTTCAGTCCGCTATTTTCTCCACATTTGCAAAGCTGAACAAGTGAGTGTACTTGCACCAGAAAACCATCACATGTAAACTGGATGATTAATTGTGGTGCACAACAGATTTATATGTGGTGCAGATCAGTTTACAGATTAATAATAATGTGAACTAAAGAGAAAAACAGATTTTTGTCTTTAGTGTTAACATAGCCTATGTGGTGTGTAGTGGCCTACTTTTGTATGGTGAAGCCTGTCTGTCTGGCGGCCTCTGGGCATGGACGAAGACAAGGTCAGGGTCCAGAATCTGGCTGTTCTTGTTAAGATTTCGGTGAAAGTAAGGCTTTGCATGCCAGCAGTGTTTATGCAGACAAAAAGACCACTAAGGAGGAAGCGGGTTATAACCAGTCAGTAAATAATAATATCCTTGCTAATAATAGGAGCAGTGATTGTAGATCTTTACAGGGGTTCAATTTGTATTAGTTTCTGGTGTTTAGCCTCAACGTTGAAATACTAAATCTAAATTATTATCCTCAGGTTTCTTTGTTAGGTCCTGGCTACACATGCAGAAATATTTTGATATACACCGATTTTTTTGCTCTTCCATTTAAAAAAATAAATAAATAAATAAAATTTGGGCAAAATATCTCCATCTGCATGGCACCACTAAATGCTGCAAAGGTTAAACAACACTGCAGTACGTTCTGATGCAGGTATTTATGTGGCGGGATTGGACTGGTGAAAAGGGTGTTGTAGCTTTTTTTAAGGTTACAAACTTGTTATTACTCCAAACCCTGGTCCAGTGGCCTCCAATTCTGTTTATGTGGTTACCATGCCTACCATGTTTCTATTACATTCCCCAATTGCCCTAATGCATATTTTAAATGCTTCTTATCTTGCAATTAAATAATATTTCCATTCTGTCTTAATAAAGGGTTTATTGTTCTTGTTTTTCCACAGGGTTGGGCAAAGAGGAACAGGCCTTTCTGCTACTATAGCCAGAAGCGAACATGAAATTTCTGAAATTATAGATGGCCTATCGGAGCAGGAAGTAGGTAGCTTCTTGGAGTTAAAAAAAAAAAAAAAAAGGCAACTACAAAAGTTAAAAACCATAACCAGGCTTATTCATAGGTGCTGAGAGGCATGACACCTTTTCTCTATATTTCCCAGAATAACGAGAAACAGATGAGACAGCTTTCAGTCATTCCTCCCATGATGTACGACTCTGAGCAGAGAAGAGTTAAGTTTATCAACATGAACGGCCTGATGGATGACCCAATGAAAGTTTATAAAGCCAGGCAATTTATGAATGTATGGACTGAACATGAAAAAGAAATCTTTAAAGAAAAGTAAGCTTAGATGCCTTTTGTTGACCATCACTTGTTTGGAGTTTGGAGGATAACATGCTTTCATTTCAGGTTTGTTCAGCACCCCAAGAATTTTGGCCTGATTGCTTCCTATCTGGAGAGAAAGGTAAACGGTTTTATGAAATCCTGATCGGAGCTAACTCTCCGGTATTTGAGGTTGATTACTGCAATCGTAAAAACAGGGACTATATATATATATATATATATATTTGTATATATTTACATTACTTTATTTATTTTGTGTGGACATTCAGTGTGTAGCCGACTGTGTTCTTTACTATTACTTGACCAAGAAGAACAACAACTACAAGACACTGGTGAGGCGTAACTACGGAAGAAGGCGAAGGGGCAACCAGGTGCGTTTATATTCATTACTAAATAAAAAATATTTAGTTGGTTGAGAGGCTGATATTTAAAGATTTGAAAGGGAATGAGCTGTATGTACACATGCATAACATCTATCTTTGTGTGCTGTGTCTATTGCAGAAAAAAGTTGTTGACTATTACCAAAAATTCATTAAGAGTAAAAAAAAAAAAATTTATTTGGCACTTCTGAAAAAGATGTTCAATTCTCTCTTGCTGTAAATTGCGTAGAAAAGATTTAGAAAATGTAAAATTATAGAACCTATTGTGCTGTGCTATTGCATTACTCCAAGCTTCTGCACAATTTTGAGGCAGATATTTCTTAGTTAGTATTATGTTTGTGTAAAAAGCAGGCAAGTGGTTTTGTTATTGCTCAGAAGGGATACTACTGTATGATGCATCAAAAATGTACAAAATAAATAAAACAAAAAAAATGAAGAGGAATGAGCAAAGGCACAGGGTTGTAAAGCGGGAAAACCTCAACCTTACAATGTCAGCACTGGCAGCTGTGGGCTTCTGTTTTTATTTTCCATTTCCTCTCCCCCCCTCCCTTCTCCCCTAATGTTAAACAGACTGATAGAGAAAGTCCCCCCTCCGTTAAAGCTCAGTTGGTATAGCCCAGCCATCTGACAGGCCCAAAAAACTTGCTGTGCTGCTGTGAGTGCCAATCAAAGAGGAGCGCTCGGCAGGGATTACCTTGAGTGACCCTGCATAGATTAGTGTGTGCATGTGAGATGGACAATTCTTTGGGCGGCTTAAGCAGCCTGATGACACGCTTTCCCGGAATATGTGCGGCAGTGCCGTGGCCCAGCAGCCCTTCTAAGGAGCTCTGCTATGGTGCTGTCCTGCCCCTCTACTGCTACCTTTACCGCTGCTATGGAAGTACTGGAGGTTAAACACCAGTAAGCTCTGGCTCACAGCACCCAAACACCTTTTTATGATCAGCAAATGAGCTTGCAGGTACGTCAACAGATTTGAGAGTGGAAACTGTATTTTAGTTGATACTTTCACAGTTGTTTGATCGGTCCTGTGTCTTCCTGATTTGGCCTTGTGGCGTATTTACTTGAAATAGTTAAAAGTTGCACAATTACTTGAGCCTTGATGCAGTCAGCTAAGTTATTTGAGAGCAGTTTGATATTGAACGGTTATAGTTTAACTTTTTTCTACTGGTCTACTGTCTACTGGTCTTGTAGGGACATTTGACACAGGAGCACATGCTTGTGCTTGAATTTTTTTAGGCAATAAATCATTTAATTTGTAGTATTTTTAGTCAGCAATGCCACTTAATGTAGTCATTCAATGAAAAAAACTATATTCATTATACACCTCAGATCAGTTGTAAGTAGTTCTTTGGTCATTAAAATTGATGCAGTTGTTTTATTTCTCCCTTCCTCAAATGAAATTATTCTGAGCCAAAGTCAAGTATTCTAACGGTGGCCTAAGCTCTGTGGTAGGAAAGGAAGATCGGCTTGTGGGTCTGTCATTTCCTGTCAAACAGCCTTGTGAATCAGCAAAAGATGGGTGAAATTAAAACTCTCAAAATATTCAGGCCAGGTCAGGAAAGTGCTTCATTTGAAAACACTAAAGAACCACAGAACCACAGGGCCTCATGTCTTTTGGAGAACATCTGTGTAGAGGGCTAGAGGCTCTTTTACGCTGTGTGGGAGCTGAGGAAGGAATGCCATGGTTCCCTGACCACCTCTAAAACAAACACAAACGCTCCCATAACCTACTAGAGTAGCATTTTGCTGAGTGAAAAACATAGAAGAATAAAGTGTCTCCAAAAATGTCTCATTTGTCTTGTTCCAAAACAGCTTTGCAAACTGCTCCCAACAGGAAATGAGTCAAACAAACTTGAGCAGCTCCAAATGTGATGTGTGCTCTCTGCTTGCAACATTATAATACTTTAGCATTTTAGCATGAATATGCAGTCATACTCTGGAGTGACTCCTTATCAGTATCAGAAGAAGAAATGAATAGACAGGTTAGAGCAATGGCTTTTTCCAATTGCCTACAGTTTAAAGGGCGTAAGGAGCAGGAACTGTGTCTGGGAAACATGAGATTAGCATCACATGCAGTGTGCTAATGCCAAAGATTTGTTTTTGCTAGTCATAGAGTTCTCGCACAGGGAAGTAAATAAATCTATTATCACTGGCTGCCTCTTTGCACTGGATGGAGCACCAATTAGTTTGGTCTGTCCAACGACATAGTGACTGTCTATGGGCTGTGTAGGTATACTGCATAAGTTACCTGATGTCTCCAGTTTGCCAAGCCTCTTAGTATGACATTTTGCTGTACAAAAAAGAAGTGTCTCATCTTCAATGCAGATCTGCGTTATTTTAAAGAAATCCAGAGTCAAAACATTTTTTCCTTTAAATCCTTAGTGCCTGATTCTTTATCTTTTGCCCTGACTATGGAGTGAAGCACATTCCTTGGCCCCATCTGGTACCAGCATGGGATGTTTGGCTTGGCATAGCCAGACTTGTTCCAGCACAGCACTTTCATAGAACAGGCAGTAGGAAGCATTCTGTGGTGTACCGCGCCAACAGTGATGAGAAAGAATGTTGCTCAGTCCTCAATCTCTCAGAAAGTAACAGTTTCTACCTTTTTGTGCAGATATTGACAGTCCTAAGGTAAACCACTCTGCACCATTTGATAGGTGCAACTACTGGGCTACTTCAAAAGTGGTATACAATTATAAGAATTAGGTATTAGTGCTACTTTTTTGGGTCTGTCAATGGTAAGCCTCAGTTCTAGTGTGTAACAGTCTCCGTTCGATATTCTTGAATTAGTATCCAACAGGTGTTTGCTTCAACAACAAAGGGTAAAGTTCAGTATAAGAGTCACTTTTTTACACTCTTGGAACATCTCTGTGGCCTTTCAATGGGTTATTTAACAACCAAACCCATATGATTGATTCATTTTCTTTTTTCATATTTAACTTAAGTGATTAATTTGCTTCATTCACTAGCAAATCCCACGTCCTTCACAAGAAGACAAGTCAGACGAGAAGACCGAAGAGGAAAAATCTGAAAAGTCTGATAAAAAAGAGGACGAAGAGAAAAAGGAAGAGGAGGAGAAAGATGAAAAGGAGGATTCTAGGTAGGTTGTGTGTTTGTCATTTGGCACTATAAAATAAGTAGTCTCGGTATAATTGGTAGTATAAAGTGAAAGATTTGTGTTTGTTTTCTCACTCCAAAACTTTTGGGTTTGAAATCTAATTTTAAATTCTCGCATAACCTTTTGAATATATTTTTTATACCTTTCTGAAGTTTAAAGGGTTCTGGGGAAAGAAGTCGATTACAAATGGAGCCTATTATTATTGCTGAGTCAGATTTGAACAAATATTCGCCTTGACAGCTCTGATTTTCTTGTTCCAAAACCACAGGGACATTGGCAAGGACAAAGACAAGTGTGACGGTGGGGAGGACGAGGACGGAAAGGAGCAAAACACGCCGCGTGGCAGGAAGACTGCCAACAGCCAGGGCCGGCGTAAAGGAAGGATTACCACGCGCTCCATGGCCAACGAGGCTGCAACTGTGGCAGCCGAAGAAGCACCTCCCCCTGCCTCTGAGTCGGCCGTGCCAGATCCTTCACAGCTCTCCAAACCTGATTCGGCGCAGAAGGCCATGAAGGAGCCCGCAAAATCACAGACTCCTGTATCGTCTGCGGATGCTAATAAAGGTGAAACATTTTGCTGTTTCCTTTGGCTGTTGAAAACACTAAAACATCTGTCTTGCATATTTGGCAAGTTAGATTAAGTTATTATGACACATGATCCAAAATACACACTTTTCACTATTTGTTTTGGGGGATTTGTTATGTATTGCCATCCCTTCACTATGATCTATGTAGTCCATCCGTCACCATGGCAATGTGCTGCTTTAGTAGCGCTGTTGTCATGGTACGTCAGTTCTGCACTTGTTCCGCCCTTTTGAAGCTTGTTATTTTGACAGTGTCAGCTCAGTTTTTCAGGTATCTGAGTGCCAATGTTAAGCCTGTGGTAGCATTAATCTGTATCACTAATTCACGGCTCTGCAAGTGTGTTGTGCCACCTGCTCACTCTGCTCTCTCATAATCTGAATTACACAACCTTTGCCCATAATGTGATTAATTAACCTTCAGCACACCATGTCCTTTGACATTTCAGGCCAACATTTCCAGTGCTTTATAGTTTACATGGGAATGTGTAAGTGTCATTCCTTTAATAAATAAATGCTGTTTTTTTTTTTTTTTACAGTAGCATTGATGGTTAAACTCAAACTGTTGCATCTAAGTTGTTTGTCACAAGTTAAGTATCCTAGGTGCTAAAGGGTAGCTATCTGTCAGTCTTGGCCAGTTGACTTGGTGCCAGGGAACTTAAGGAAGCTGCTGAATCAGATGCAGCAGAAGGATTGGAGCAGTGTATGTATGTGTGTATTTATTTGAGAAAATGAGAATATATTTGTTGTAATTTAGCACTGCAGCTAGACAACCAAACCTGTCTGTTCCCACTCTTTAGTTTGTTCAGAGAGCTGCATGAGATTAATGACTACTTTAGTGGGGCCACATTAATGGTCACATGTTGAATGTGGGAGGAGAAAGGAAGCCTATTCTAGTGGACATTTGTTTAAGTGTAACAGACTGTCGGGTGAGGGGGACCTTTGTTTAGAGTTGTCTCAAAAGTAAGAATTGATCTCCTCATCTTCGAAGTGGGTGGGTTGTGGGGTAAACCTCCCGTTAATGTCAAGGGTACATCTGCTGCTATATTAGTCCAAATGTTTACACTGTCCCATTGGGTGCCATGGAGGAGAGTGGGCTAGAGTTCACTTGGCCCCCTACACTCTAACTGTTCTGTGAATTGTGTCGGTGTGTGTGTGTGTGTGTGTGTGTGTGTTTGGGGGAGATGTGCAGTGTCACAGAAGAAAGGGGAGGGCTTTTGGCTAGCCTAGCTGTGTGCGTCTGTCTATTTGTCTCCATCCAAGGCCATTTCCCAAAGAGGGAGGCACGGCTCTCAACTCCTTCACTGTCTGGCGCTATATCAGCTGACCAAAGCCCTCCCCTTTGTGGATTAGCGAGGAGGAGGGTTTGTTCTAAGTAGCGCGGCAAGCGAGAGAGAGCGAGAGGGAGAGAATGAGCGGAGAGAAACCCAGACCCAGGGAGTGTAAGTGAGGGAGCAGGTCTCGGCAGCCCCTGAATGTAAATAGATTATTAGATTAGTGGCCATGAGAAGGAGACGGCTAAAGAGAGAACCGTCCCTCTCTTTTTCTGTGTCTTGCTCCCTCCTCTTTTTTTTTTTGCTAATGGCGCTCTGGCTTATCTTTGTGTGATTTAGCTGGTTCTGGAGAAACTGGAGAAACTTCTCGCTGGACCGAGGAGGAGATGGAGATTGCCAAAAAAGGTAATGTTTTTATTATTTTTCCCCCTTATCTTTTCTGCTGTGTCTGCTGATCTGACCAGTTTTCCTCTGCTTCATGTTGCCTTGCATGTTTCTGAGTGCAAGACTATGCTATTTTACATAGAAACATAGGCTAGTCTGTGGTAGAGCCGTCACAGACCTGTGAATCATTTACAGTTTTTTTTTTTTTTTTTAGTTTTTGCTTGTTTCTAAAGGGATCTGTTAAGACCATGAAGCAACAGAGTGTCAGAGTTGTGTCTTCCACTGCATATCAGTCTATTATTCACATTTAGTCACTGTCAGTTTAACATTTTCTAAAGTTAACATTTTTCTGACTCACTGCTAGTTTCTATTAAAGTTTTATTTCCGTATTTGTGGAAGTGCCTGCTCATTCCTGGTTGCCTGGCTTTGCTTTTGAATATTAAAACCATTCAACATTAGTCTGCAAATAAAGAGATAAATATGGATTAATAAAGACTTTGTTGGGGGCCAGAGTGATTTGCCATTGCTTTTAAGAAAGAGTCATTCGTGCCATGATCTCCTTAGGGCTTTTAGGCCTTTACACTAGATATGTCTGCAGATTAGTGTGTGTGTGTTTTACCCCTCAGGTCATGTGATGAAGTAGGTTCAGAAATCTTTAAGTGTGTTTACAGACATATTTTCCCATTTACCTAAACATAGTTAACCTGCATAAAGCTGGGTTTTACCATGAGATTCAAATCAGAGGGAAACCTGAGCGAAAATAATGCCATTTAGAGGAAATTATGCGACAACACTTAATGCTTATGTTTATAGTCCAGTGTTCCATACCAGGAGCCACTTTAGTTGACATAACAACGATGCACAGTGCAGAATACATTTGTTTGATTTTTAATTGAGTTTTGTAAAATTTAGTTCACACAGTGAATTGGATAAAACCAACCAAAGACAACATTCCTTATTTCTGTGAAGTATTTCATTTGGTGGGTCTGCCAGTATGTCCCGGTGGAGGTGGGAGGTGGGAGGAGTTAGATTATGACTTAGAGAGTTGCCCTCATGTCAAAGGTAAATGACAGCTGTCCATTCCACCATGGCTTTGCTCAGAGGTTTCAAAGTGAAGTGAGACCATTAAAGCTGATTTTAAGCTTTAGTCTTGATCATCAAGAGGAAGACTGTCAGCAACCCATAGCAACACGAATTGTACAGTGATATTAGAGGTTTCTAACTTTAGCTCTTGATTAAAAACAAACCAAATAAGCCATTGAGTTAATTCTAAATTATAGTAATATTGTGTGAAAGAATATCTGAAAAAGAGAACATCTGCGTAGCAAGTGTATTTGTATTTTGTATCCATACATTTCAGCTTTTGATACATCAAAGGGATCATGAATCAATAATGCTGCTGTATTGTTAAAGGTCTTGTAGAGCATGGACGGAACTGGACAGCAATTGCCAAAATGGTGGGCACCAAAAGTGAAGCACAGTGCAAGAATTTCTATTTTAATTACAAGAGACGCCACAACCTGGACAACCTGCTTCAGCAGCATAAGCAGGTAGACTTTATTGTATTCTTTCTGTTTTGGCTTCTCATAAAGTTTCCCATTCATATGCATTGATGCACTACTCATCTCTGCTTCCCAGGACTCGAGAAGGGATCGGGATAGGTCTCAAGGTGAAGGCCTAGCAACGGCGTCGCCTGATGATGATGAAGACAATGCAGATGACAGTGAAGGTCAGGGAACAGCTTGATACATAAACATTTGACCTTCTTAAACGGAAAAGAGAGCTGAACTATGGGCTTTTTCCAGAAACAAAAAGAGGTTGCTTAATCTTTGTATTATTAAGGCAGTGGCACTATCCTATATTTGCTTTGGCATGCGACCAAACTGATATTATCAAGTATCAACAACGACCCAAGAATTGTTTTATGATTCATGGATACAATGCAAAACATGGTTTCAATATAAAATGCTTACTAAAGCTCCTTAAATGAGCCATTTATGTATTTGCTAGTCAATATTAATCTTTATTAAATGAGGGCTAGATAAGATCACAAAAAAAAGAGACAGCTACTGGAGGAAAAAAAAAAAGAAATATAAACTCATCTGGACTACCAGGGCGCCTATTGCATAACCATTCTTGGCTTTGAAGACTCAAGAAAGCCTCCTCTTTGAACACAGAGCGAGTATTTGTATGATCTGACAAATCTGTCTGTCTCCCTTTTAAGAGAGCCTTACTTCCGATGGTGGTACACACAGTTAAATGATAAAATATTTTTTGTGTTAATTTATTTTAGCTGTGTTGATTACTTTTTGCTTTTTATCATGTATGTTAGATTTGCTCATTTCCAGACTTTTATGCAATTCAAATAATCTCCATTTTCCAAGATAACAGTGGCAGCAGAGGGAGGTCACAGGGTTCTCTGCCATGTTTATTTGACTTTCCCTTTGTCTCATGGAAACCCAAACTGCTCTTTGAAAGCCTTGGTGAAGGGCCGCCTGCAGATTGTTGCATCGTATTCATTATACAGTAGGCCCTATAAAAATGACAGGATGTTAGCCCACATGCATAGACTGGGAAGTGCACATGCTTACTGCCGGTGCTTCTCTGATTTTTGGTTTGATACATTTAATGCATCTGCAATTTGTTTTGCAAAGACACACCATCTGGTCTAGCATCACCATGGAAACCACTGCAGTGGTAGACACTATGCCACAAAGAGGCACTTTTAAAAAAGGAGATATGTCAATGAAATAAAGTGCTTTTGAAGTATGGAGTTTATGTATGTTTTATGGCTTGTAAAACAAACTCAATATATGTTAGTTAGTGCATAAATTATTAACATAATTATTTGAAGGATAAATTGTATGTGTAAATTGTCTGCTTTAATGTCTCACTATTATTATCAACTTTTTGCTGTCTGTTGACTATGCAATAATTAGTTTTGACTTGCTTTGTTAGGTGGCGACAACAGTTCCGACACAGAGAGTGCCCCATCCCCCTCACAGGCCGACACATCGAAGTCTGGTGACTCAAAAAGAGCAGACAGCACTGCAGGAGATTCGCAGTGCTCTGATCAGGACAAAGGTCAGTCTACCAATAGGAAGACTTCAGAATCTTTATACGGAGAACTCAGAGTCAAAGAGGAGAAAAGCCCAGAAAGTGAAAGCGGGTCCCATGAGGAAAAAGCCAGGGTGGCTTCCTACACAGTGAACCCCAAAATTGAACCTCAAGATATGGACTTAAAGGCTGGTGAGGTTCAGGTAAAAATGGAGCCTGAAATGAAGGAGAAAGGAGAAAATGCAGATCCAAATGAGAGGCAGAGGCAGCTTCACTCTGATGATGACTCCAGCGCCACCTGCAGTGCAGATGAGGATGTGGAAGCAGAGCCTGACAGACAGAGGTTGGTTCACCCTCACTACGTTTTGATGTTACACATGTTTTGTGTTTCTGGTTTCTTTTTTTTCTAATGTCTTCCTGCTCTGTAGGATCTACTCAATGGAAAAACCCTCACTGCTCTGCCCGCCATCATCTGTACTGGTATCTTCACCCAAGCAACCACAACTCAACATTCAGCAGCTGCATCAACGGGCAGCTGCAATTCCACCAATGGTTAGTTACTGTAATATTTTACATAACAGTTTGCCATATTGAATTGTTCAGTCATTTAGAGAGTCAGTTTGGAACCATTTTAAGCATCGGGCATCAAGAGTCACATGTTTGGGAAATTGTAATTGATCATATATTTGTAATGTCTTTATATATTTCTATACAGTAGTTTGAACACAACCAGGAAATTCATTTATCGTTTGATGATGGCTATGTCTGTTAAGTGCTCATTTTGCTCATTTTACTATTTTTATAATTTTTGTCTTATTTAGGTGCCTGGTCCATTTGGCCCTGGTGGCGTGCCAATCAGTGGCTTTGCAATGTTACAGCATCAAATTAAGGCAGTGCATGAGTCAGCTCATCAGGAGGACAAGCAGAAGCAGGATCAGGGCGACTTGGAGCGCAGACCTCCTTTCAACACCCGCAGCCCCACCATACTCGACAGAGATGGTGAGATACCAGAAAACATTCTCTTTGTTTTAATTTTTTATTTCACTTGTTTACTCTCTGCCTTTGTTGCTTCTTGTTGCTGCAAGCAGTCACCTCCTTTATAAACACATTCCTTATGGCCCTGTATAAGTACTTGTTATGGCAGTTCTATGATTAGCCTGAATCAAGACAATCTGGCATATTTGACTTGGCACGTTTTTTGTTTCCTCTTGAAATGCATATATTCTGTGTTTTTTTTTGACGGGTGTTGAACGAAGACACCTGATGCTCCCGGTTTGCCACTTAGCTTCTTGTGGGTGAGCTATGAAGGCAAGTGGGAATGGAGCAATACTTTTTTTTTTTTTCCTCACAAAGCTTTTAGCACCTTTTAGTCTGAGTGCTGTGAAGAGCAGAGTTGTGGTCATTAAACTGCTAAGCTTTGACACTGCAATATTTATTGCCTCAATTTCTTTTTTTTTTTTTTTTTTTTTTTGAGGGGGAGTACTTAGTTCTACTGACCCTTTCAACGTAGGTCGGCTCAGAGCTCACAGGTGTGGAGATTTTTTTTTAATCGTGGATATATTTTCTTTGTCCTTATGCCAGCATACTTCAGGTTAGGCCTTTCTCTACTTGCCTTAAGACAGAGCTGGCTTTGGACCAGGAGACCCTCTCTGGTTGGGCCTAGCTCTCGTTACAGACGCTCCCCAATCTCCTTAGTTCTATTCACTACAGTGTGCCTCCAGGCAGAACCACATATCTTAGCCTCTTTCATCTTCTTTCCTTGCTGGGTCTATTTCAGACTCTTCCATCAGCTCCTCCATTTCCCTGCTGAAAAACAACCTACTGGATTTGCTAGGCAAAGATGGACAACTTGAAGCAGAAGCTATGGTTGAAGCTCTATTGGCGGTATAAGCCTACTCATGGTGCTGTTTTGGAACACCATATTTAATGTCAGGATGGATTTTCTGTTGTTCAAAGGTTTATGTACCCACAGCAGGGTTCTATATTTCCCGGATGTATTTATTTGCTGTGTACATGGGGGGGAAATGAAGCCAGAGTGTGTTAGCATCTGCTAAATTGTTAATGTATGCTCAGTACAATCACTAATCACTGTGTAATCACTAATGACTGCATAGTTATATCTGGTTGCAAACAAGACAGGTATATTTCGCATGTTCTGTCAAATAAACTTGTTCCTGGCAGCAAGCACCTTAATGAATGTTAATGTTTGACACACAGTTGACCTGCACCAGGGATTTACAAATTTGTCATTGAGAGGCTTGTTTGCTTATCTGTCCCTGTATCAACCATCACAATTTTGACATCTGCTAAAGAATCTCTCAAAGCCTTTTGCATTTTTGGCTTCAGATTTTTTATGTCAGAACATGTAGCAAACACCCCACAGAGAGGTTACACTGTGTGTTGAGTACTTATGCAATCAGAATGGCCCACCAGAACAAAGCTCAAAAATGTATTTCGTTTTTTTATAGGTTCTAGAACTTTAAGGAATCTTTATGTACTATGTTACAGATTAAAGTTTAGGTGTTGATAAAAAGCTTGTTCTAAAATGATTGTCGTTTGTATATTTACACAGTGCTCCACCCTTCCCCCAACCAGCTTGTCCAGACGCCGGATGGAGTCCGTATGACACTGAGCAGACCCAGTCGACCTCCCAACATTCCCTCTCCACCTCCACTCATTCCAACCACCAAGCCCACCGACAAACCATCTTTCATTCAAGGGGGTTCCATCTCCCAGGTAGGACTCAGATTGAACACACAAGAACATATAAAGAATTTATTTTTAATCATACTGTGACTGAGTGTTTCTGCTTTTGCAGGGAACTCCAGGCACTTACCTGCCGTCTCATGCTGTCTATGGGCCAGAAGGGACTAAGAGCTCAGTGGGCTCCATATCTCTGGGTCTGCCTCGGCAACAGGATCCCAACAGGCCTGGTACGATCGTTACTGTAGTCATAAGGCAATAGCACAGTGTAATGCAATGTTTGTATGTAACCACTTGTCCACCTGAAGTACTCATCTTTCACCACTTTGTTTCTCTTTAGGATCTACAGGAAACTCCGCAAAGATGGGGGAAGGGTTGTCTTTCAGAGGATCAATCACTCAGGTTAAAAACATTTTTATATCAAAGTTGATAATTAGTTTATAATTTTTTTTTTTCATGAGTTTTTACATATTTTTCTTTCTATACAGGGCACACCTGCTTTGCCCCAGTCTAGCATTGCTGCTGACCTCTTGAAGGGCACAATCACAAAGCTGGCCACAGAAGACCTGAGCAGCCCAGAAAAGACCCGGGGAGAACAGCTGGCTAAAGCTCACGTCATCTACGAAGGCAAAAGTGGTCACATAATCTCTTATGATGGTAAAGGGCTGATAACAAAGCATCCTAGGGCACTGCACTTCTTTAAATAAAATTATAATCGAGTCTGTGTATTGGTTGAAAGCTATCAAGAATCCTAGAGAAAACACCCGGAGCCCAAGGACTGCCCATGAGCTAAAACGTACTTATGACATGATGGAAGGCTCCATGATCAGAGGACACCCTGTCAGAGAAGGAGCTCCATTTGAGGGTATTTCCAAGATATGTTAATAAAAAATTATAATTTATACAATTATAGTATACCTTATGGGTAGACCAATGTGTTTGTTTCCTTAACAGGGTTAATTAGCAGAGCCTTACCTAGAGAAGGTCTCCATGGAGAATCTAAGGACAGACCCTTAATCCCTGGATCCATCATGCAAGGTAGCTCACTGTTTTCAGATAACTGACCATATGTCCTGTTTTAGCCAGGACAGTCCTGTTTTTAAGCCTCGTCTCCCAGGGGATATCTGCAATAACACTAAAATGTTCCAGTTTTTATTTTTTTTTAACAATCAATGTCAATAATAAAGCCAAATCAGCGCACACAACTCATTTGTCAAGAAGACGGTCTGTGTGTCAATTAGAGTTACTATGGTTACAGCAATATTAACCAATTGGAAAAGATCAACAGTGTTCCACATGACTTTAACTTAACACTGATTGGTCCATTTATGTGCGTACATCCAGCTTTCATTGTTTCAGTCTGTCATCAGCCAAAAAGAAAGTCGCCATTTACTAACAAGCTTAAGGAAGGTTTGTTTTTAGGAAAGCACATGTTTTTACATTGTTGTTGTTATTTCAAATCGTTTTTTTGTGTTTACTGGTGGTATTTTGATTTTGCACAGTGTCCCAGTTTTGAGGTTTGAAAATCTGGTGACCATAAGTTAACTACTACTTAATTTGTTGACTGCAGCCCTAGTGCTTATATGTTGTTTTAAATTTTAGGAACACCTAGAACTTCTGCTGAGGTCTATGAAGATACCATTAAATATGGCAAACAGATTAAAAGAGAGAGCCCGCCCATACGGTCTTATGAGGGTGGTATTGGTAAAGGCAAGCCATATGAAGGAGTGAATACCATTAAAGAAACGGGACGGTCTATTCATCAAATCCCTCAACAAGAATCTGGTCAAGACTGCTGCAAGACGCCAGAGCTGTCAGACAGAAGAGGCATGGAAGGCTCAATGTCCCAGGTAATAGTTTTAAAAACATAACGTTAATGTATAGATTTTTGAATCTCTTTCTGACTATGTATATTTATTCTAGCATCATCCTCTGAATCAGTCTACCATCAAACACAACGTCAAGTCACTTATTACCAGTCCAAATAAGCTTCCCCATAGCATGCCACAACTGGAGGCAATGGAACGAGCCAAGTACGAGGAGAGCAAGCCAGTGAGACACTCTGTGGTCAGCTCCACTTCTGTCCTGCGCTCCACTAACCAAGAGGCCAACAAATCCCAGCTCAGCCCTGGCATGTATGAAGATGCCAACGCTCGGAGAACTCCTGTTAACTACAGCACTAATTCTATGTCCAGGGGATCTCCTATGCTGGGGCGAGGTTCAGAGGGTAAAACTACTATTCCTTTATATTGCACACTCAGTTCAAGTTAAATGGATTTTCTTTTTATGTAGATGTAATAACTTACTACTTTTTGTGTCTGTAAAGGTTCTATGAGCTCTTCAAAATCTGCTCAACATGAAAGAAAGCGTGCCATGACACCTACTCAAAGGGATAGCATACCAGCTAAGTCTCCAGTGTTGAGTGGTGACCCTGTAGCTTCTCACAGTCCTTTTGACCCCCACCACCGACCTGTAGTTCCTGGGGAAGTCTACCGAGCCCATCTGCCTCCGCATCTGGAACCCACCATGAGCTTCCATAGAGTGCTGGACCCTGGTACAGTACTCTCAATTACACCCACACGCAACCTCACACAAGCAATTTAGTGATTGTGCCCTGATGAAGATTGAATAGACTCGGAATGCGTTGCTCCTCAATAAATAACATCTTAAAACAATGCCTCAAAAATACTGCCTTTTGTTCTTAATTCATATAAATTTGACAAAAGCTGCTTTTATATATATATATATATATATATATATATATATATATATATATATATATATATATATATATATATATATATATATATATATATATATAAAAATCTGGCATTATCTGGATTTCTTTTTAACCTTTTTTCATTAGCATTTGGAAATGTAGTCTTCCTGTTTGTAAGTTGTTGTTTTTTTCCCCCTCTCCCCACTCTTCAGCAGCATTCATGTTCCCCAGGCAGCCATCCCCAACAGGTTACCACAACAACTACCAGCTCTACACCATGGAAAACACACGGCAGACCATCCTCAACGATTATATCACGTCCCAGCAGATGCAAGTTATTCCTCGGCCCGACGTAGCCCGGGGTTTGTCCCCACGGGAGCAGCCAGTTATCCCATACCCTGCTGCTGCAAGAGGTATGGCTCTCCATCAGCCCTCATACCTGCAGCACATGCAGGGGAGAGGCCATAGGCGGGAGGGGCTATAGCAGGCTGTGTGCTTGTGAAGTAGTGGCTACCTTTTCCAGACGCCCAGAAGCAAATGACCCAGACAAATTTTCAGATTTGCTCTATGTATTAGGGCTGCAACTTATTGGCTACAACTCAATTTATTGATTTAATAAATATTTTGGTCTTTTTTATTTGCCTCTTACAAGTTTACCACTATTCCACTCCTTTTTTTTGCAGCCCTGTTGCTTATTTGTATTTGTGAGCACTATATATAAAGGTGATAGGTTAAGTGTATACGGTGTTCATACATTCAGAAATTTATGGATTGGTTCTTCTTGTTCACCGTTGGCCCTGCTTCTGTCTGTAAAAGGGATTATTGATCTAGCCCAGATGCCTCCAACTATCCTGTTGCCTCACCCTGGGGGAACAGGTACTCCCACTTTGGAACGCTTCGCCTTCCTCCCCGGAGCTCAGCCCCCTTTACCTCCTAGGGCTTTCAACCCATCCTCCATACCGCCAGGTGAGGACCCCTCCCTTTCCCATCCCTACCCTCTCGTGCTTCCCTTCTCTTCTTGCCACGATCTCCATGTTCCTCATACCTCTTTAGGGGCACAGCCCTAAACTGGCTTGAGGTCTGAAAGGTCAGTTTGATGGGCTGTTGGAGTCTGTGTTTGAAGACAAGTCTGCTTTCTAATGAGAAAGCTCCCGTAAATTGTCTAAATAATAAAATAAAATACATTTTAAGTTCTTTAAAAAAAAATGTTGAATATTGAATATATTTTTGATCAAGTAACTGTATTTTACAAAACAAGTTTTTTCTTCTTTTCTTATGCATACTTTTCTCTTCAACTCATTTATTGTAACATAAAGCATTTTTTTGTATTATTGTTGCTCCAACTCTATAAAACATTTTTTCTGCTGATTTTTCTTATTTATTTTTTAATCCCAAATTACATGAGCGATGTCTGTCACTGTTAATTTCAGGCCACCAGGCCCACCTCGCTGCAGCTGCTGCTGTCAATGCAGAGCGGGAGAGGGAACGGGAGAGGGAACGGGACAGGGAGCAGCAGGAGAAAGAGAGGGAAAAAGAAAGGGAACACAGGGAGAGGGAACGGGAGTTACGAGAGCGAGAGAGGGACCGTGAGCGAGCAAATGAATACATGCGTGGAGGTGAGATTTTTTTATCTGTACATAATATGTTGAGTTTCACAAAATATATGTAATTGATATTCTTGTATTGTGAATCCTCAAATTATAACCCCTAATGGAAGTTTTTTTTCACTGCTTACTGTTATTTTTAAATTGTTAGGGGAACAGCACATTATGCCACAATTACCTTTATCCCTAAGACTACTAAACCGAATTATTGTAATTAAGAACATAATTAGTCACTTGAACAAATTTCTAAACATCAAGAATCAATTGTAACTTGCGCACAACTATACTGTACATTAACTACCTTTTTTATAAGTGCTGTTTCTTTTTTGTCTCAGCTGGAGCAGAACAGCCAGGTCGACCAGGGAGCCGAGGTTATTTGCACTCACCTTCTCCTTCACTTCGGACTCAGGATGTTGTGGTTCAGCAGAGGCCTAGCATCTTCCAGGGCAAGAGTGTCATCACCTCTCTAATGTAAGTCCACACCTAACTATATATAAATGTATTAATATATAAATGACATAAATAAATAATCTATCTTTTGATTCTCTTTAGGCCCCATTCAACAACAGTGACAGCAGCTGTCCAGAGCGGCTCTCGATACAGTACGGCGGCTGATGCACTGGCAGCTTTGGTAGACGCTGCAGCATCTGCCCCACAGATGGAGGTGGCAAAAGTGAAGGAGAGCAAACATGAACAAGATGATGACATGTCAGCTCGGCGTGCAGCGAACCTGTCCGAACAGCAGCAACAAGAGGCAGAAAGGCGGCCCATGCATTCACCTTATGGTGCCATGTCTTTGCCGGGGGGTAAGCCCCATCCAGCTTACTCAGACTCAACTGGTGTCCCAGTTAAAGAAAAGGGCTCTCAGAATTCCAAGTCTCGCATTGAAGAGGAGCTCCGGACTCGAGGAAAAACAACCATTACAGCTGCCAACTTTATTGATGTCATCATCACTCGGCAGATAGCCTCAGATAAAGACTCCCGAGAGCGAGGGTCTCAAAGCTCAGACTCCTCTAGCACATGTAAGTTTAGAACTAAGAATTCAGACCTCACCCAAAAACTTCAGAATTATACTTATGCATATTAGTATAACACTTAACCTACTAATACGTAGTGTGTATTATTTTATTATACATTTAAATTTTTTTTAATAAATTGCCTTGTAGTGTCATCCAGTCGTTATGACAATCCTAGTGGAGGAGCAATTGAGGTCATAAGTCCTGCCAGTTCCCCAATCCAAACCCAGCAGGACAAAACAGAAGATGTGCAACAACAAGGAACAGGTATAAACACAGAAGACTTTAACACAAAATTTATATTCTTGGAAGGAGTCCTAATTTATTGCTTCATAGTTCTGATGAAACAAAGGCTAAATTTAGCAGCTAGTGGAGTAAACATACCATAGCTTAAGTGACTTAACCCACTGACCTTGTCATTTGAGTGTGCCACACCACATTCCCGTTACCAGACTCTACTTAGACGTATTACTGTCAGGTGCAGTGAAATGTAGACCAGTAGCTCTTGGCATACTTACTCCTGTCTCATCAGTTCTTGATTCACCCTGACACTCTCCCACCCACTAACTCTTTTTGGTCTACCTTCATCAGCTGGCATGCGAGGCTATGACATGAGTCGTTACCGGCAACAAGGGGAACCACCTTCTCAGCAGCCTCCCTCTTCCCAGGCAGACTGCTACCCAGTCAAAACTCACACTCGCATGATGACCCTGGCTGACCACATCTCAGTAAGACATGCTTTAATTAAGCCAATAATTGCATTAAACCGATACTGAATTAACCATGATTGTGGTTCATTCTTAGCATATCATAACCCAGGACTTTGCCCGGAATCAGGACCCGCCCCCAGCTTCTTCAGCACCTTCTACCACATTCCAAAGTGGGGTGCCACATATGTCGTCAGGTCGATCCAAGATGCCCAGCCGCTATAGTCCAGAGAACCAGGGTCCTCACCACCAGAGGCCCTCAAGCAGAGTTTCCCCTGAAAACGCTCTTGACAAACCCAGACCAAGGTATATACCAGGCATCGGCAACCAGCATTTTCGGAGCTGCATGCAGCCCCCTCGTGCGGCTCTTTGTGACATTGGTTTGGAGGTTAATTAAATATGCAGGGCTGAGGTTCTGCTAGACTTACTTTATTTCAGCAAACGTTTAATAACCAAACAAAGAACTATAGCCTAATTAAAACAAAATGAAACATATGGCACAAAGATAATGTAAAAGTTTAGCCCATGTCTGAGTGATTAAACAAAAAAATGTCAACTTTACGTGCAGCTGCCTGGGTATTGCGCTGCCCAAGTGTTTAGTTGAAACTGTTAAAATTTTAAGCACAAAATAATACGTGCACAAGCTTGAGATAATTTAAACCAAGTTTAGTGGGCAAAGTGTTAAGGTCTGAAATAAGTATATTTGTTGCAGCTCCCAACAGATGCACATTTTATATTTTTGTCAAGAAGTGGCTTTTTGGCTCCAAAAGGTTGCAGACCTCTGGTATATACTCTATAGCCCTTGAAACAGTTTTGATAAATTTTCCATCATAATCTTTATCTCCTAAATTTTTGTTCAGGCCAGGCAAGTCCCCAGACCGAGGGGGCAGGCAAATGGAAAACTATGAACCCATCTCACCTCCCCAATGCTACCAAGGCATGGAAAAACAGGAGCCTGGTGTGCCCCCACCTCAGAGGAGAGAGACCGACAACTCTGACATCCGGTACATAAACTATATAGTTATGCTGTTCAAGCTGTCAAGCAAATATAATTTTATAAAAATATTGAAAAGTTTAAATATATTCTAGATGTATTGTGACCTACTAAACCATTAGTTAGCCCTGTGATTAACTGTCCGGGGTGTGCCCCGCCTAAGACCCAAAACTGCTGGGATAGGCTCCAGTCACCTGCAACCCCTAATGGGATTAAGCGGGAGGAAAAATAAACACAAATGAATTTTTGTTTTTCTAGTTTTGTTTCTTTGTTTGCTAACTGCTTCTACATTTTCCTGTCTGCTACAAGGAGTGATTCACGATCCCCAGGGAGTGTAAGCTATTTACCTTCCTTCTTCACCAAGCTGGAAAATACCTCCCCAATGGTTAAATCCAAAAAGCAGGAGATCTTTCGTAAGTTGAACTCCAACACTGGTGTTGGTGATTCTGATGTTGGTAAGTGGAGCTTCGTGTTCTTTCTTCATATACATACTGCATCACATTATATTCCAGTCTTTTAACAAATGTGCATGCAAATTTTCCACTTTTTCATGGTTTGTAATTATTCATTGATACAATATTGCTTACTTTTTATCCCTTTGACTTCCTAACCAAATGTTAAAATATTGTCTTACAGGAAATGCCCAACCAGGCACAGAGATCTTCAATTTGCCAGCTGTTACCACTCCCAGTAAGTAACAGTGAGACTCCTCATGTTTGACTCTTTACTGGCTGATTGCCTATTTTTAATTTATTGTGTTATTCTATCTTTTATAGGTAGTGTTAATCCTAGGAATCAGTCCTTTAGTGACCCAGCCAGTAACCTTGGTTTGGAGGACATCATTCGCAAGGCTTTGATGGGCAATCTGGAGGAAAGGCAGGAAGATCATCAAGGAGGACTTGTATCTCAGTCTGGTATCGGCAGCACACCTGCCAGCAGTGACAACCGCCAGGAGGCTACACCTTCACCGAGTATGGGTATGAACAGACCATACAGCAGAAACCAAGACGGATCAGTCTTGTAACACTTACTAAGATTAGCAAATGTTTTGTTTTTTTAATTCTAGGTAGGCAAAAAATGCAGAGCAAAGCCAACAGTAGAAAATCCAAATCTCCTAACTTGGGTCTGACCTATGGTGGAGGTGAACGCCCCTCCTCTGTTTCCTCTGTTCACTCTGAGGGGGATTATCACAGACAAACACAAGCCCAAACACAGTGGAACTGGGACGACCGACCCTCTTCTACAGGTAAGCACTGAAGGTTTTGTGGCAAGTTTGATTGATTTAAATAGCATTAAACATGATTTAACTTGACCTTCTCTATGCAGGCTCCATGCAGTTTCCGTACAACCCTCTGACCATGCGCATTCTGAGCAGCACGCCTCCGACCTCCATAGCATCCCCCTCCATACAGAGTCAGCAGCAGCCCCTTCCATCTGGAGCTGCCATGGCCCAGCAGCGTGTGTGGCCATCTCTGCTGTCAGAGCAATACGAGACCCTTTCCGACAGTGACGACTGAGCACCATGCACTTAATTAACCCCTTGTTTTAAGATAGAGGCCTTTGTTGCGGTCTGGTCAACCCTCTCTCTCAGAACTTGCCTCGCCCTTTGGCTAGTGTGACCATTTGACAGCCGTGGTGTCATTTTATTTTTGGTGCTATGGTGCCTCCTGGCTGTTTGCTTCATTTACCAGCAGCAGCTTGTGACAAGCGGGGTTCTCTGACGTGATTTTGGTCTGGAAGCACTTACCCAGCTTGTCAGTGGAAATAAAGAAAACTTGACTGAGGGGATGACAGTAGCTAATGTTAAGATGAAGAACTTCATATGTACAAAACATCATAAGAGACTATTTCTGAATTTTGTTTTCTGTAAAGATATACTTTGTCTTTAAGAAAATTATTGTATGTAAATAGAGTAACCTTTTGCAGTGTTTTTCTTAACTTGATTATTCCTTATTTCAATGTTGCGTTTAAATTGATCCACTTAAAATGGGAAGCGTAGGGGTGTAATATCTAATCTCACAGCTAGTCTCTCTCAGTCCACCCCCAACCCACGTCAGCTGATAGCCACTGTCACCTTGACCACAGCGAAAAGAGAAATAGTCGTGTGGTCAGTACTTGAACATGAGTGGAGCACAGAGATTGTGCCACCCTCTGGGTCATACACCAAGCACCACCAGAGCCTGAACCTCGTGGATCTGAGAGGACACAGACTTGCATTTCATCCAACATGGATTGATTGAGGCCTGTCTTCACAGCACAGTGGAGATGCAGGGGTTGTTGCTATGAGATGGTAGAGGTCATGTCTCACCCCCTAAGACAGAAATGTCTTCAAAACAATTATGAACACTGGTGACATAGCAGTAAGATATGTCTGGTATAAGCTTAATAAATAAACATCCTGTTGACTACTTCTGGGCCCCTTCTAAGTAAAGAAAGTGAGCCAAGTTTTTTGTCACATGTAGCGGTCTCTCTGTGGTGTACAACCTATCCAGAATTTGCCCTACATTTTCATGGTAAATACAAACATGTCAGGATTTTGCGGAGTGATTTTTGCCATGCCTTGTGACTTGAGAAAGATGGCAGCTTTAATTTTCCTCAGAGATATTCATTGGTGTTTGATGTCCTTATTTGTTTCTGTAATCCCTTTTTTATATACTGTCCAGACAAAAATCTGAACTCGGTTTAAATTGTCTTTTGTATTACAAAAAAAGACAAAAACTAACCAAACATAAAGAATGGTCTGCACCATTGTTGCACTTTTTTTGCTTTGTAGCTTTTGACAACAAGAAGCATACTACCTGCTGTGTAACTTATTCAATCTCCGGGACAGGATTATACTAAGATGTGCTTTAATCTCTCTTCACCACTCGCATATATCTGGTTATTTTACTTCTGTCTTTTCTTGTAGCTGGTACATCATTTTAATAATGTGCACTTCAAAGTTACAGTTTTATATGTATGGTACCATTAACTGTACAAAATGGGACGGCATGGTGTATCAATACCATGGCCACTCTGCTTTTGTCAACAAGCGTATAGCTAAGAATATAAGTAATACAAGGTCAAAATGATTCACCACAGTCTTTCATAGATACTGTGGAAAAAATTCAAGCTGTGTAACTTGCGTGTAGCTCAGTTTGCTCAGTCACAGTCTGCAAACCTTTTCTTTTCCTTTGTCTTGATTTTAAATCATTTGTCATAGAACACATTCACATTTTATTTTATGTAATTTTCAACATCTTGTAATCATCCTGTCAATAGATGGGATGTTATGTGTTTACAAAAGCAAGGACAAAAAAGTTTACAAACTTGAATCTTAAAGAAATCCGAAATGAAGCCGAAAAAGGATTGGAGCACCTTTTCAGCTCTCAAACACACAGTGATGACTTTTTTGTCTTTTTAAATTGAGACTTGAAAAACCCTGTATCCTTTGATGTTGAACTGCAATGTTTGTATCGCACAATGTCTCTTAGTAGGCTATTACAAGAGTTCAGACCAATCAAATAAAGTGGATCAATTCTCCACCACGGAAAGATCTGTGGCCTGTGTTCTCCTTCCTGCTTTTCTGGTCAGGTCTGGAAAATATAAATAACCGTATGAGTTTCTGCGTTGTTAAATTAGCGTTAATATTTTATTTTGACATGACATTAATCCTACGAGAAATTTAAGTGGCGCAATCGTTTTACTCTTTTATTTTAGGTGTTTCCGGAAGTCGTAATATTTTGGTCGTACACCATTGGCTCTGGCTGGCTGGGCTGTAGCAAAGATCACTTCCGGCGAGTGCATTTTTAACAAAATGCATTCTTCATTTATGCCTTCAGTGGCTGAACAACTTTTTAAAGACATCGAGAAAGTATACCAGGAAACATCTCAAAGTAAGAGATTAAAAGGCACAAGAAAAAGTTTAAAACCTGCGTTGTTAATGTGTTTTGGTTGTTTATAAGGCTAATGCTAACTCTTAGTTCATGCTTTAAATGTAACGTATTTGATTTAAATCGGCGTGTAGCTGTAGTTTGTCAGAATTAACTACCCTTTTAACTTCAACCAGTGTTGCCATAATACAGATTTGAATGTTACTAAATCTTAAATCTTATCGACTTAAAATAAAATTCAATATACTTTATTATTCGTGCTGTAGGGGGAGCTATAGTATTGCGTTCAAATAATGATGCTTTTGCAGAATACTTTTTTATATAGCTACGTTATTAATTTTACATGCAAACAACAATATACAGCATTTTCTTCTGACTTTGTGAAAACAACCATTGTTTTAATACTACTCGTTCGGCAATGATGTACCTGATTATATTCTGTTCAGAAGAAAATATACAGATGTTTTACGACTAACTTAAAAGTGCATGTTATCCACGAAGTCCCCCTGGCTGAGTGTTATAAGTTGTGTGTTCTACATTTAGCAGACGCTTTTATCCAAAGCGACTTGCATTGTTCTACAGTAATTACCAGTGCTACAGTCACTGGAGGCAAGGTGGGTTAAGTGTCTTAAGGACACAACAGTATGAACTGTGGGGAGAGTGGGAATCAAACCTCCTATCTTCCACTCTACCCACTGAGCTACTGACGCCCTGAAATAGCAGGCCGTTCTGAAATAGCTGGACGAATATTTTTAGCAGTGGCACTGGGAAAGAGTTGTGCGCTTGTAGACTTTGGTCAGTTCCAGAGGTTGTATAAATGCTTCCTTTTTCATCGGAGTTGAAGATTCACAGTTGAACGCATGTCCTCCTTTTGTCTGTTTTGTTTCATCACTCATACAACCTTACCTGACAGTTGTTTGTTCATCACTTTTCTCTCTAGTAAGCTGTGGCATGTATATGGACAGCATGCTCTGTATAAAAGTGATTTTGATTTGTATCAAACCTTTGTTTTTTTCTACTTGTTATATTGTTCAACAAAACAAAATTTTTATTTTGACTGAGCACAAATGTTTATCATGTGAAGTAATATACTATTTTTATCAATGTTTTGCAGTTCCTGATGACATGCTTATTGCGTAAGTCCAATTCCAAAATCATACAAATACATTTATGATATCACAACTTTAACTGCTGAAATGTGTTTTATATTGGTTCATGCATTTGGCTCATGTTTTTTTTCTTTTTTTGCAGCCTGAAGTTTGTGTTTGGGCCTTGTGCGCTTCAGGCCTTAGACTTGGTTGATCAACGGTGCGTCAGCTGTGTCTCATCCCCCAGTGGACGCAGGTCCTTTCAGGTCTGTAACACTTTCTAAGAACTATCGATCGCTCTTTTTGATTCAGGAAAGTGCATCTAGACCTGCTTTTCAATCTAAGTAAATGGCTCTCATTCAACTTGGATAATCATCTCTGAAATGGATTTATAGTAAAAAAAGAAAAATACCTTTTAGAACATTACTTTTGTACCACTCATGAAAGGCTGCATACATCCATTCTGACCTGATATAGAGTCTTGTGGTGGGACAAAGAAGGCCTGTGGTCATTGTGACCCACATTTCCTGTAAACTCCTCCAGGTCCTTGTAAAAACAGTTTTCTGAAAGGAACTGTAAAAAAAAACAATACAGCTAAAAACAGCCTTTCTGCATGACTGGGACACTCAAGTCAAATGTTGCTGTGCTAATAATTTATCTTCAAAATCGCATGGCTTGTTTTCATTCATTATTACTGGAATAGGTATTTTTGAGATCATTATTTGGATTAAATGTTTTGACTGTACAAGATCCATAATTAGTGTAAGATGAGCTGTCATACTGAGGTTGGCACAGCTGCCTACATCTGAAGTGACACAGGTCTGCACTGTTTACATTTGTGTAAACTTGTGGGAAAGTCACACATTTCATCCACACCCCTGTTTACACTGCACTGCTCAGCTCATCTCCAACACTCACAGGTGCATATGCACAAAAACTATTAGGTACAATTTGTTTTGGTGATTCATTGAACGTGACTTTAGGATATACATCTAGGTAGACCCATTTATTTGCCAAAGACCACAAAATTATTACTCAAGTCGGCATCGAGTCTGCATGTCTGCTTTGTTACCATGGGTTCTCCCGCTTCTTCCCACCGCCCAAAGACATGCATGTAGGTCAATTGGTAAATCTAAAGTGTCCTTAGTGAATGAATGGACTACAGATGGAAATTAGCTGTTAAGATATAATCTGGTAAAGCATCTCTGCTTTGGCTTAATACATTGTACGCTGTCCTTAAACAGAAAAAAACAAAAAAATACTACGGTACACATCAAAATGAGTTGGTTGTAAATGGATTGTTGTGGGCTTTACCACATACAAAATAATCAATGATTCTAATTATTAGTGCAATTTCCAAGAAACATCAGTAGTTACATATTGATTTGTCTCGCATGAGCTTCTATGACATGTTAGACATCTACAATTTGAAGACCATTAAAAGATAATTGGAACAAAATCTCTAAAAAAACAAAATGGTTTGAAGCAAATGCCTAATTATTTCTGCTTTTTGACAAGCGTCATGATAACTACCAGACTTTAGGAGTGAGGCGTTGCAGGTGTCGTTCAACAGACATGCACAGATCTTAACTTCATGAGGAAAGATATTTTAATGAGCTCACTTTTTAAAAAAACCCTCAGTAATTAGTAAATAACTTCATATGGTTATTTAGAAATGTCCTGAAAGGCATGAAAAGAATGAGAGCAGATTTAATGTTCAGATTTATTTTATTTTATTATCTACACTGAAAATTCTGTTTATTTGCGCCCCACAGTGAGCGCCTCACGATGTTGTAGTTATTTGGTCTTCTCTTTCATTTGAGATTGAATAACTCTGGAGAGTGTGACATTTCACTGCTGGGATTTTTCACTTTGTCTCATTCCTAACAGTCACTGACCTTTTCAGTCCTAATGGTGCACCAAGACCATATGGGAGAAGCAAGTATAGAATGGACTAGTTCCTCAAACTCAAACCCACAACATCTCACTGAGGCTACAGAACATGCCACACAGATCTCTTCATAAAAGTCATTTAGTTTTATGAATGAAAACTAATAAGTTTCTCTTTAGGTTTAAGACTGCCAGTGCTTGTGCTGTGTTCAAAGAGCAAGAAGTGTAGCTGATTGGCACTGTGCTAATTTTAGCTCCTGTTTAGATACAAGCAGCTGAATAGACTCCTAATATATTCTATATGATCTTATTCATGTGCTGTCAATTTGACAAATCTTGATGTTGCCTATTCAGCTACTGAAGAGCAACAATTAAAAAGTTTAGTCATGTGATCTAATAGCTGTGTCCTAATACGTATTCCTCTGTGAATAAGCTTATCTTGGGCCAAATGGCAATGCCTGATTTAGCATCTTGTTGAGGAAAACCATTGAGCAGCGGCAAAGCCAGAGCTAAATGTGAGCTGTTTTTAAATCAACTTGGGCTTTTAGAAAGTTGGCTCTATGGTGTGCTTCCTTTATCCTCATGTTGCTGTGCTGCTGTATTCATATCAAGCAGGGCCTTCAGTCCATGTAATTGGCCCATGCGGTTTATTCCAAATGAAGTGACACATTTTACAGATGAGTTGTTTTGGCTTCTGTAGGTCACAAGCAAAGGTGATTTATTGCAGCCCAGCAGAATAATGGAGCCTGCGCTGCCATTGTGGGAGGCATTAGTTATTGAGATTTGTCGAGCTAATCCTCAGACCTAATGTCCTCATGTGTCATGTGCTCGAAGACAAGACCTAAATCAATGTCTGCACTTGGTAAGACGCCATGCACCTACGACACAGTTTAAGTATGCATAGTTTCTGTGCTGCCTTCTTCAAATATATAATGTATGGTGCTGGGTGAGAGAACCTTCCACCGGCTTCCTTACATCCATTGAACATTTAAAAGCAGTATAAAGCTGAATAGGACATTTCAATAAAATGTTGAGAGGTTAAAATGTAGCTCAGTTGGTAGCGCACTCACAAATACGCCAGGACACAGGAGACCCGTTTTGAATCTCGGAGAAGTCATTTCTCCAGTGTCACTCCCCCTTACTCAACTTGTTTCCTCTCAGCCTACTGTCAACTATCAATAAAGGCTTAAAGACCCAAAAAAATATCTTAAAAATAATTTCTTTAGTGGACGTCAATTTAGAGAGTTACAGGATTATTTTGCTCAGTTTACAATTTGGTGTGAACAGTGCCATCCTAGAAGCCCATTTTAATCTGTTCTGTGCCGATATATAAATGTATTTACGTAGAATATATATGTTAACCCCAGGTGCCCACACATTGACTCTAATGGTAATTTTTATGAGCGTGAGTGGACACATTTTCTGCCAGAATCTGTAAAAGTTAATTATACTATTTTTATGGTATTTTGTGGCATTTGAGGTACTGCATTGCCTCATACACAAGACGGATTTATATTTAAAGAAAAAAATTGTAAAAAAAAAGATTGTATACAGAAATTGAAAATACATATATGGAAAACAACAACACAGTGCAAACAAAACACAAGCCTGACCCAGAAGAAATAGGTTTTCCTTTTTTCCTAGCATATACTATATACTGAACAAAATACTTTTTCTATGAACACAAAAGGCTTATTTCTCTCAAATATTGTTCACAAATCTAAATCTGTGTTAGTAAGTACTTCTGCATTTGCTGAGACAATCCATCCACCTCACAGGTGTGGCATAATAGGATTTTGATTAGAGAGCATGATTATTGCACAGGTGGGTCTTATGCTGGCCACAATAAAAGGACAATCTGAAAAGTGCAGTTTTCTCACACAACACAATGCCACAGATGTTGCAAGTTATATGGGAGCTTCAAATGGCATGCCCACCTGAGCTGTTGCTCACTAACAAAGATTTGGAGAGATTTGTGAACAATATTTGAAAGAAATAAACCTTTTGTGTTCATAGAAAAAGTCTTAGATCTTTGAGTTCAGCTCATGAAAAATGGGGGCAAAAACAAAAGTGTTACATTTAAATTTTTGTTCAGTGTAGTTTAAGGGAAAAACAGTGTTGGAAATAGCCATTTCTCCAAAAGGGTTTTACACCGCCATTAATTCAGTGTTTAATGGGAGTGTCCTTAATTCCCACTGTATGTCAACATGTGATTGGTCAAAGTGTGCCGGTGCTCACTTGACAATCTGATCTGTTAAATAATCCTTGATAGTAAAGCCAAGATAGCATCATATGATCTTGTGCCTACAAAGTGGAAAAGCGCTAAATAAATAAATAAAAAAATAAAAGATGGCCTGGATGACTTTACAGACATGTGCTATTAGACAGTTTTCCCTAATGAGAAGAAGAAAATATATACTGTATGTTAAAATTTAAACATGGTGTTTAATGGTGTTGTTGATAGTAAATAGTTTTACTTTGAGAAAGATTTGCATCAGATTATTGGTAGTTAAAAATTAAAGTTTTACTCTGAAAGACTGACACGTCTGGACTAGTTATGGGATGCTCGGGACACAAACCCATATAGCTGGTTTTACATCACGCTCTGCTGTGCTTGTCTTGTCTCCACTGCTGCCTTAGGTACACTAAAACTTCTTTATATAAAGTACTACGTAGCACTGCTTCTGTGCTACTTTTATCAAAAGTATAAAGGCAGAGCACATACGATATTTCTCAAATGGTAGGGCTTCCTCATTTTAGTTTAGGGGTCACATAGAGTCCAATAATTTGATCTCAAGTGTGTATATTACAATACCTATAAATAACAACTCCATTTTTCCTCTTTGTTTTAGTGCAAGAAGTGCAATTACCTAATACACTCTCATTAAATGGAACCGAAAAAGGCTAATGTTGGCAAAAGCCTTTCGCTTAGGGTTTATGATTTCTGTAGCCGTGAGCACGTATGTTTTTTTTTTTTTTGCTATTTTGCTAGCAATAAAGTAGCTAACCTCCCTGACCTGTGGCCTCTCGCTGTCTTTTTGACACAAAACATTTAAGATAAAGGTGCCCCGGAGGGTCATTTTGACAGCAAGAGAGTAATTGCATTGCTGCCATCTGCTATTTAGTTCTGGGTCACCAGTGGACAAATTAGGAATAGCAATTACTTTAATTTAAAGAAAATGCTGTTAATGTCTTGTATAGAGTGCTGCAGCTATCAATTATTTTAGTAATCAAGCAATCTATCGATTATTGGTTCAATTAATTGAGTATTTGAATAAACATCGTAACTGCAGTTTTTTTTTAAGTTAGCAACATGGTTTAAATTAACAGATATAACACATAAGATTTTACATTTAGTCATTTAGCAGACGATTTTATCCAAAGCAACTTACATTAAGCTTTAATTTCCCAGTGTCACAGCTGTAACACCACTGGAGGCTGGGTGGGTTGCCCAAGGACACAACAACAGTATGAACTGTTGAGTCTAATAGAGTATGTCAGTGTATTATATTGCACATCCATTATCATTGAAATTTACCTTTGAGGGTTCCAATGCATTTCAAATGCCTTTAAAAGAAAAATTATCTCAAGCTCTGCCTAAAGCATAGCATTAAATACACATTTAAAATAAAATGAATAAAGCTTAATTGAAAAGCTGCCTTTTAAAGTTTACAGTTTATTTAGTGATGTGCACTTGAATCAAAACACTTGCACATTAAACAATAGAAAAGTTCTCTGAATAGTTTGGTGACTATCCTGAGGAGCGGGGTGATGCTTACTTGGCTTGATGGCGCTAACAAGCAAATGAGCCGAGTCCTTCTCGGACATGGTTATTCTAATATTGAAACGACAGTTATTGGAACATGTGAGGAACTTAACCAAACACTTTAAAGTAAAGTTAAAACAGCTGCAGACGCACAGCGGTCTCATCATAAGCTCACTGCTGAGACTACACTGTAAACTGTTCGCACAACAGGGCGCTCCGAACATGACAGTACGGTCCCTAGAGGATCAGGTTCAGGTGTGAAAGTTGGGGTGGATTTAGTTCATACAACCAGGGCACGTGGCTACAATTAGCACGATGCAGATCTCAGTGGATGTGTCAAAGTGGCTGTAGCTGCCATAGGACTGGATGGACGTGCCCGCCTGAATCATTGAGGAGATATATTTGATGAATCGTTTCAGCCCTACTTGCCCACGGGCCGCATGTTTGATACCCCAGAATTAAGAGTGTATATGATCTGTAGATGCATTGATAAATTTGTTGGGTTCTTGCCACTTGAATTGTCCATTTTGAAGTATATCATATTGCCAAGCAGTTGGAACCACAGTTTAGTATGTCAACCAATAGTAAGAGATTAAAATAGGCCACATTTTTGAGAAATACCAGACAGTTTATTTTTCTGCTTTCGGTTGGCAGTTAGTAACAATCGGTCCCCACCCTTCGATGGTGCTGGGTGAGCAACAGGTCACCTCATTTTTCCACCCCACTGTTTTCTATAAAATACAGCTCAAAGCGTTTGTCCTTGTGGTTTACAAACAGCTGACACTCAACACTTTGACATTAAATGAATACAAGCTATATATTTAAATGTATTTTGCATTCATTTGTGATTTGTTTTAGGTTACGGGAGGCTCTGGTCGGACGTACACTTGTTTTGTGTCCTGTCACTTCTGCCCATGTCCAGCCTTTGCTTACAAAGTGCTGCGCAGAAATGAAGGTTTGCTGGTGAGTCATGCTGCAAAATGACATGTTTAGTTTAACTTTTGTGATAAAAATCATCTCTATACTTACTTTTGAATTGGATTGTATATTTAAGTGGTAAATCCTTAAATGAATTCGGACTTTGTGGTATTTATAAATAGATATGTAAATATGTTTTTGTATGTCGCACTTTGACAGTTCAGTGGCATTTTCACAGAATTGTCTGGTTCAGGTTTCGCAGGCATTGTTTCCTGTCGGTCAACAGTGTTTCCTCAGTCAGCACAATGTATGTTCCATGTGTGTTTCATGTGTCAATAGGTCATGTTATCGTCTAGCCGCAGAGGGACGTCTCGGCTTTGACTGGATGTTTGTGCCCGCTCTGAACTCCAGATAGTTCAGCAGATGACCCTCGCTTCTTCTCCAAATATTAGAAAGCTGTATTTCCCTGGAGGATGTAGTCTAAAATCAGTGTGAGAAAGAGAGCGTTTCAGTAGAATGCAGAAAAACCCCACCAGTGATATCTTCCTCCACAAACGGGAACTATTTACGGGCAGCCCATTCCCGACTAAGTCCAGTTTTGTCTTTATCCATGCACCAGGAAAATGTTGCACTGTTCTTGTCTTTACACTTAACAGCAGTGAGTATGACTGTTAATGCTATAGTTCATGCTCAAAAAGAATAAAGTTCTAACAATCTTTCTGTTAAAAAGAAATGCATCCGTATTTTCTAATTTAAATGTAGATGTTGTGGAGCTCTGTTTGCGTGCACCTATAAATTAATCTGTCTCTTTTCTTTTTTTCTTTTTTTTCATGTCAGTGCAAACACATCCTGGCTGTGTACTTGTCGCAGGCCATGCGGGTGACCCAGCAGGACTTCATGTCTGACGAGGAGATGACCACTCTGCTCAGCGGGACAGCCCAGTATGTATCTTGACGGGTACATGGTTAAGAAACCAGGACATTTGAAGTTTCCCCCAACAAGTATAAAGGACTTGACAAGCGCAGGAGAATCTTCCATTGCCTCTTTGAAAGACACCAGATGTTGCTTTATTTATCAAACTGTCATTCATTTCAAGGGCCTTATTTTAAGATTGATTTCATCAGCAGTCTAGATGATTAGAAAAGTAGCGAGCATGCTTACTTCCGACACACAATTCTTCTTCCACATGTCAATACATCATATGTAATGCTTTAATAAAGACTCTTTTGTAACAATATAAACATTGGCTTTATTAACAAAATAATTCACCATACATAGAGATTGCATCATGTTAAATAGCAAAGAAATCTGAAATTGTTGTGTTAGATGAAAGCAAGTTTCCTGATTTTTTTATCTACACTGACAGTGTTGGGAATAAAAGGCAGGAATGTTGAAATAGATGAACGCGTCATCGTCGCTCTTACCCATAATATCACAAGAAGGCAAAAGTTTTGACATCAATCCATAGCTTGCAGAGGATGCCAGACAACTACAGTACTTGTTTTAACACGACAAAGACAGCATTTACAGTTTACATGTCTCCATTGGAATGTACTAGACCTTCTGGTTTAGCCCTTGAGAAGTCAGTCAGAAGCGGGAGAGTAACACTTTTAATGGTGATGAGATGGAAAAGCGGCAAACGAACACCAACACGATTCTGCTCTACGTCACAGAACAAGCAGAACAAAATGACTGAAACGTCTGTGCAGCCTGATTGTAGTTTGATGTTGTTGTGATGGAAGAGAAAACTGTTGACGTTAGTTACCTGTGTGGGTTTTTGTACAGTGGTTTTGTCTGACAGACTACGGCTGACCGCCACACCTACCTGTAAAAATATTCAAACATAGGCGTTTCTTTTTAATAAGGCTCTGAATTGAAGAAGTGTCTCTGCGATCCAGCTCTATAAAGTTTTCATCTCTCTGTCCAGGAACCAGATCACGACATACCATGACCACGTTTTCAATATTGAGAGAATGGCACAATTGTTGACTCACAACATGCTCATTTGTGTATTCATGAGTGAGAGACAGGAGATATTTTGGCTCTTTGGGTGGAATGACTTTTTTACAAAAAAAAGAGGTCACACAAATTGATTTAAAAATAAAAACACATTTCATCAAAAACAAATTGCAGTCATAAAATAAAAAAAAAATAAAAAAAATAAAATTTGATATGGCGAGGACTACCACAAAAAATAGAAATTAGCTACAGTCATTCATCCACTTGCTTTTTTCTGGACCTTCACTCTTTTCATTTCCTCATTGTTTTGTGTGTCTTCTTTGCTACTCGGTCAAAGACCCTTTACCTCCCATGGTCACATCTGCGTTGGTTAAAAACAAATGTGACCCTGTAAGTAACACATAGGTCAAAGACTTGTGAAATGGAAGCGCTAAGATAATAATGTATGTGATCAGGTTAACATTAGAAAAACATTAGGAAAATCAGATCGATGCACACTTATGCTCCTACTTTTGTTTTTTATTCTTTAAAACTAGCTATTTTTTCTTTAGCCATTCACCAGGATAGCATATTTATTGTTAATTGTTAAGTAAATACAGTTTTATTAAACATGATATAGCTATTTGTGTGACCACTCTCCAAGTCCTTCAACATGTATTGTCATCTGAAACCGAGTTAAGTGAGTGTGTTGTTGATTGTACAGGCATGAGTGCAGTAGTAGGACAGATGAGGGCCTGGGGGTCCCAGCTGAGACCCTCTGATTAGAGCTAGGCTGATTTTAGCGACTAGTCATCTGGGCTACTGAGTTAGAAGAACATAAGGGACGACGTGCACTGATGTGATCTGTCACAGACTGGACTTGTCTGTGCACAGTGTGTGGTATGTAAAGGTCATGTTTCCATAAACAGTACAATCCATCTCCCACAACCTGAGTGTGTGTTTTCAAATACAATATGGAGCTTCATCATTTGTGACCTACTCGAGTAATAATCGGTCATTGTAGTCATTTCCAAAATGTGTTTTCATCAGCCTGTTTACTAGTTCGTCTGCTTACACATGTTAGGTGGGTGCACTGTAAATGAAACTTTAAACTATTAAGCTTGATAAATATATATATTCTTTTTCCCTGTGATAAAACGCAGCTTGTCATATCTTCAGTGTAATAACTTCATTTTAAAGGGTATGAGCCTTAAATTGTCAACCAACACTCCTGCTTTGCTCTAGGTCCAGATATAAGTCAAGTACAAAGAAAGCCACACAAAGAAGATTTGATCGGCACATTCTCACTGTAATAAATAAGTTAATAAACACTTGCAAACACTGACAGTATAAAATAGCAGGAGTGTTTTGAGTGGTAACAGGGTGGATTCACAATGATAAATAGTGTAGTGAAGTCTGGGTCCTCTTCATAGGTTTACAAATCCAGTTAGCCTCAGTTCAAAACACAAGAATCCTTCACAATATAAAAGTTAGGTAAGACTTGCCATTTATGACCCCTGACACTGATAAATAAATGTCCACATTCAAGGCGTCCTTTGACATAGCGTTGTCTTCACATATACCTTTGTTCTGTAAACATTTTCCACCTAAGTGAAATAAAACTCAAGAGTGAAGCTCGGACAGACGCGTGCCATTATAGCAGAGGGTCAATGGTCATGTGGATTTGGTCCCTGTTGCGTTTGCTTCCGTTCGAGCTTAGATATAGCTCCTCTTTGCGGCACAGAAAGTTTTGGGCCAAGATTTTGCGGAAGGTGTTCCTGAAGTCCTGGATGCGGTATGCGTATATGATGGGGTTGACTGCCGAGTTGGCGTGCGACAAAATGATGGCCACGTACATGACTATGGCCGGCTTCTTGAGCTCCACGTAGAAGAGCGTGAGACAGTTGAGGATGTGGACGGGCAGCCAGCAAACGGCAAACAGGCCCACGATGATGGAAAGTGACTTGGCAGCACGGAATTCCCTCTGAAGGAGCCCGTGATGGTGGCTGTCCCCGTTGCCCACGCACTTGAGCTCAATCTGCCTCAGCTGCTTCCGGGCCACGGTGAAGATCTTCAGGTAGATGCCCAGCATGATGAGCAGTGGCACCAACACGCACACAAAGAAGTTAAAGTAGACCATGTAGTGCATGTCCACCACACTCTCAAAGAAACAGTCGAGTTTGCAGCTCTGCAGTAAGTCTCCTCCAGCTCTCTGCCCCTCTGTCACACCTGTAGTGTTGTTGTGCCCAGAGCCGCTGTTCAGACAGCTGATATGCTTTAAGTTCCAGCCAAAGAAGGGAATGAGACCAATGACGAAGGACAAGATCCATAAAATAGCAATGATCTCTCGGGCTGTCTTTCCCGTCATCAACTCCTTGTACCTGAAAAACAAACATTTCATATGTTATTGTGTTAATATTGCTCCCAGTGTTGCTAATTTTTATGTGTTCCATTACAACGGGGACATCGAAGCCAGACTGCTATTGTTGAAAAGATGCAAGAATCGAGGTTAGACTATGAGAACAGAACATGATGCTATGATGAGCTATACATTTTTATGATATGTATATATTTCAATGTCGCTCTTACAATATATATGGGTCTAGGCTATTTTTATAAAGGATTCAGGTTAAGACCATTTCTCTTGTGTGGCATAAAAAGTACTCTGCAGAGTTTGCATATGGAAACTGCATGGCAACAGAGCAGAACTATTTAGTCAGATCTCACCAGGAGTGCCGTTAGGATTGTTAATATAAAGAGAAACACATACTGAATAAAACAAGACAGCAAAGACTTTAAACACTAAAACAGTAAAACCACAAAATTATACCTACAGGTCATCACGCTTGAAACCGATGACACCAAATTAATCCAGAGCTATGAAAAGACCCTAACGTGCAAATTTATTTGCTCCTCAAAAGATTCCATCATGGCTCACTACTTTGCAAGCTAAATTTATGATCAGGAACTTTTCACGTGGGCCTTGTACTGAAGAGCAGCACTGACTCACTAAAGTGTCGCCCCGACTGTTCCTCATTGTATGAACAAAGCTGGAAGCTGAACCGTTTTCTCTCTGACTCATGCCCGCGCTGACGTGAACACATGCGTCTTACAGACTCCGAAGTGGAGGTGTCACAAATCATTTCCGTGACCTCTCCTAATGCAGCGGCAAAACATGAGCTGTGCAACTGTGGGGTAACGCTGAACTAATTAACATTTCTTACAATGATTTTCTGAAAAACATAATCAATCAGATTTGAAGTTGATTACAAGTTATATACACTCACCTAAAGGATTATTAGGAACACCATACTAATACTGTGTTTGACCCCCTTTCTCCTTCAGAACTGCCTTAACTCTAAGTGGCATTGATTCAACAAGGTGCTGAAAGCATTCTTTAGAAATGTTGGCCCATATTGATAAGATAGCATCTTGCAGTTGATGGAGATTTGTGGGATGCACATCCAGTGCTCGAAGCTCCCGTTCCACCACATCCCAAAGATGCTCTATTGGGTTGAGATCTGGTGACTATGGAGGCCATTTTAGTTCAGTGAACTCATTGTCACGTTCAAGAAACAATTTGAAATGATTCAAGCTTTGTGACATGGTGCATTATCCTGCTGGAAGTAGCATCAGAGGATGGGTACAAGGTGGTCATAAAGGAATGGACATGGCCAGAAACAATGCTCAGGTAGGCCGTGGCATTTACACAATGCCCAATTGGTACTAAGGGACGTAAAGTGTGCCAAATAAACATCCCCCACACCATTACACCACCACCACCACCAGCCTGCCCAGTGGTAACAAGGCATGATGGATCCATGTTCTCATTCTGTTTACGCCAAATTCTGACTCTACCATCTGAATGTCTCAACAGAAATCAAGACTCATCATACTGGATGTTTTTACCTTTTCACACCATTCTTTGTAAACTCTAGAAATGGTTGTGCGTGAAAATCCCAGTAACTGAGCAGATTTTGAAATACAGACCTGCCCGTCTGGCACCAACAACCATGCCAAGCTTAAAACTGCTTAAATCACCAATCTTTCCCGTTCTGACATTCAGTTTGGAGTTCAGGAGATAATCTTGACCAGGACCACACCCCTAAATGCACTGAAGCAACTGCCATGTGATTGGTTTATTAGATTCTTGCATTAATGAGAAATTGAACAGGTGTTCCTAATAATCCTTTAGCTGAGTGTATATAAAATCTAAACATAAAGCCAATCAAGCCTCGTAAAGACTTAACCCTGCATTATAAATGTTTCATGTTTGATTATGTTTTCTTAGGCCTCTGCTTTTCTTCTAGTCTCTGCATTCATATTTATGGTATGCAGACTTTCTTAACGCCTGACCAGCCTTGCACTCTGTCTGCTCAAAGATTCAAATCACTTCATAAATATATTTATCACATACCTATTACTCTGTTGTAGTATTTATTTACCAAAAGAAACTAAAATAATAAGACTCTGTCTGAGCACAAACACATTATATTAAAAAGAGTTTATTCTTCTTGTTTCATGTCAATAAATCATGAAAATAAATCTGAGGCTAATGATTTATTCATTTATGGGCTCCATATTTTGAGGTAAGAAGTTGTATATCATTGCTTTAATCAAAAAGATAACTGAGTTTGTAGGCGTAGTGCAGTAGAACCGTAAGGAAGTGGTTTTTAACTGTCAATAAACTTTTTCCTGTGTGTGTTTGCCAAGGAGTTTCCAAACATTTGCAAGTAAAATGAAAGTTTTATAGCTGCAAGAATAGTTCTCTATAATCATTAGCCCCGTTCCCCTCATGGTCATAATCCCATCAGTGGGTTATTTATTAATGGTGTACTGGCCACACCTCAGTCCGGTTTTTCTAAGTACAAAGCGAGCAGGTCGCCTCAGGGACTGTTAATAATAGACCACCCTGTCCACATAAAGACCAAGTCAAACCTCAGACCTGCACCGACCCTTACATTTCCACAGTCCTCCTGCGCTCTCCTCTACCCTCTCTGTCATTTTAATGTGTGAGGCTGTTTCCCAGTGGTGACATCTCCGGCTTTTCACTCTGTTTGGAGGCAGGTTACATGGAAAAGGGGCTGAATGGATTAATTCTGGCATAACGACAGCATGCTGGCATCTATCTGTGTCTTGCTTGCTTTCCCTGCTCCATTCTTCATACATCCCTCCTCTTCACTCTCTTGTTGTGCTTCATCCGGAGGCAAAAACCTCTGCTAGGCCACACACACACACCACAAAATGTCAGCCAGGTTCCCCATTTCGGGCTCTTAACGTAAGCAGACTGTTGGTTCAGTCTGACAGACGCCTCATATTTGAATATTTAAACGGACATTATCTGCTATTTACTTAATGAATAACATGTACTTTGTAAGTCATAAGATTAAGGTGGGACAGGCATAACTTGCTTTGAGAGAAGATGGATAAAGACATGATAAGTACATTTTCAGATTGATGATGGACATGTTTGCACAACAACAATACTTTTATTATGATAAGTTTGATAAAAAAGGTTTAACTATTTTCAATAATGTTACAAAATTAGATTTTTAAGATTGCAAGAGCTATTATTGTGGAACTCAAAGTTGAGACTGCCATGCATGTTTAATATATTAAAATATGTGAACGAAGTCAGAGAAAACTACATTATCATTTGTTTAAAGGCAAAACAATTCCTGATTTCCGAACCAGTGAACTGTAATTTTATCGACCGCTTCCATATGGAAAGCATTAAGCAACTTACTGCTACTGCTTTGTGTTATCAAATGTAATGCTAGCTGGAAAAACTGACAAAAGTTAGCCTAAATTACTGAGTCACTTTTTAGGACACCACATTAAATCAAGCATCTTAAATCAATGTCTGACACATTTGAAGAGATATTTGGCCAGAGGACAGGTTGGAGACATGTTTGACCTTTAAGTGAACTGTCTCACAGAGGGCCATAAAGTGACACGGTGGGTGCAGACAGACCTTTGAGGTCTGTGGTGCTGACTGTAAAGGTTATGTCAGAGATTGGGCGGAGCAGGGGGACTAACTTTGTCCAGAGGGTCTTTTCCTGTGAAATGCTAAAATGGTGTTTGTTGATAGCATGTGGGAACAGGATTGTTATCTTGTGGGCTTTAAAACATCTGGTTCTGGCTCATTTACTTCCACTAAGAACCATCTGTTAAAACACTTTCTGAGCAAACTTAAGCTAGATACACATATGTCAGTCCAATTCCCCCAAACCGGGCTTTTATTGTCAATGAGACGTTTTACAGGGATTGTAGTGATGGCACTGGCATTTACCATCATTTCTGTCTCTAAGTGGCTTTCTGGTCAAAAATAGAAACACAGATGGAGTTTTTACAAGGCGCTTGATGGAGGCAGACCACTTTAATCTGCGACTATGTCAAACTGTCCTTTCTTGCCAACAAGTGAAGATGATGGGAGTGACAGTGGCTCTCATTCAAACAGCCCTGAAACCACTCAACTGTCAGCCTCAAAAATCAACTTGTGTGTCTCTCATCGTCCATCCATCTCGTCATGAGGTGAGCTCTTATTTTTGCATAAACCCCTCCCTCGTGTTGCAGCAGGCAGGTGTTGTGAATGTGTGCTGCCTTCGTGTTTGTGGCCTTTACTGTCGCGATCAGAGAAGTGACACCGAAACGACTGGCTATTGATCCGGCAACATCTTCACAAAGCAAACAGCAGCAGCATGGCTTTATGAGTGGATATTGGTCTAAAGCTGTGAAAACAACTCAGCTGCTAATTAGACTGAAAGAGGGTAAACAAAAGCTCTGTGTATCACTAGACTAAATCAGAATTTGTTTCGATCAGGTGTGCATGTAAATGGTGATGTTTTATAGCCAGGCCAGCCAGACAGCTTTCTCATTGTATTACATACAGAGATATTAGTCAGGGATTGCAGGGTTTGAACAGGATTTCAAGGCGGGACCATAACATTGGCTGAGTAAACCAATCAGAGAAACCACGGATGTGACGTAAGGAAAGCGACCGTCCGATTCCAGTTGTCAACAAACCACAGCACATAGCAGCATGGCTATCAGGAGAGAAGGAGCTGTGGTTTTAAAGACATGTGCGGGTCTTTAAGAACAGAAGCAAGTGCAGAATCAAACAGTTGCTCACATGCTGCCAACATCTTGACTGTTTTGGTTGAAAAAAATTGTTGTGCTCAATATGATGCAAAAGAAAATCCTGCCTCCCTCGCCACGATTGGCCAGAGAAGAAAAAGCCAAAGCACTGAGATTGGACAATCCCAAGAGAATTTCTCTGTGAATGCAATACAACAGAAAGCAGTCTGGCTGGCCAGGCTAGATGTTTTAACCATGTGACTAAAAAATGTGATGTGAGGTACCTGCCACTAGAACAGGCTGGCAACAAAAGTTAAAATGGTTCTTCCGTCTCATTCCCAACCCCTCACCGCCTGCATAGCAACCCTTCCTGATTTTAAAAGTAAAACTGGACAAATTCATCCCAAAATACAAATACTTAACATCAAACTGAAGTTTAGTGGTTACCTTAAACCTCTAGCTCTGAGGTAAGTGTGCGACCCCTGCAATCCATTTAGCCTCGTTAAACTTTCCGTAAATGTGCGCAGCAAATATTTCGAGAGATTCAAAATTTTGCATCCCTTTTCTAAATTTAGATTTTTTATTTTAACGCAGTTTTGTACCAACACACGTAGACCAACAGCCACTGGAAGTGTCCCTTTTTTAGGACGCCCTTAAATGAGCATGTGATTGGCCAAAGCTTCCAGAATGTGCTGTACATTCTCATCTATTAAAATCCTGGCTAAAAAAGCCTGGAGTACTTTTTTTTCCCCACACATGATTTTTATTACAACCTGCTATTTGATGAATAATTTTTTTTTTGCAAGACTGTTTAGGAACGTTTGTAAAAAAACTTTGCTTTGTGCCCCATTTTCTCGTTAGTGCTCACCATTCACCCCAGCCTCCTGTCATATCGTGTTTTTTTTTTTTTTTGCTTTATTTTCCTTCTCTCTGTGGCCTTTACATCAATCCTATGCAAACAAAAGAGTGACGTGAATAATTAGAAGCAAGTCAATGTGGTTCATAAATACACTCAGCTCCTGCGTGTTCTAATTGGCATTAAGTAGAGGAATTAAATGGATTATCACTGTGCAAAGAGTCATTTAAATCCTAGATATTAGATCTATTTTAACGGATTGTGCTCCGAAGCACTAACAAAGGGCATGTGTTGACTTTGATTGACAGGTCTCTGTGTCTTTGTCCTTGTCTCTCATTGCAGGGAGCTCTACATTCACTTGGCCTTTACTGCACTTTTGTCTATGTTTGTGAAACCCTGGGGAAGAAGATGGAAGCTTCTCCCACAAAAATAAGTTAAACATGCTTTATCTTTCACCTTATACATTCTATAGGAGTTACTAAACAATAACAAGGCAAATGTGTCTTTCATGTCATTGTGGGGCATGTTTGCCATTTCAACCACATAACCTTCCTTAGAGCTTTGGGTTATTATGGCAAACCAAACAAGACCTTCTGATAAATTGCGGTCAAACATATTTATGGAAGTGCAGCAGAATCATCACTTCATCATTAGCAATAACTAATATGACAACCAAAAACACAAAGCTATTAAAGGCTGTTGTTCATTTTAGAGCTTGACATATTAATGGCTGCTCCAATTTTAGACCCAAGGCCATGAACAGTGCAGGAAATCTACAGATTGTAAGATCTGATTGAGCATTTGGAAACACACTGTATTGTACACACAGTGTGTTACACTAAAAATATTTTAAACTGATTTATTAATTTAACAGAGGGACATTGTAATGACTAAATATAAATCACTTTGTGTAAGGGGCACTTTCAATTAAAACAACAGAGTCCAGAGCATTATCTGTGATTACATTTCAGAAAGCGGGAGTGTGCCACTGTCCTGTTATCTGCAAACACAGCACATCAGTGAAAACTTAATCAGCTCCTACACATACAAAGCGAACGGACTCTGACCTGAGGGGTATCTTAACGGCCAGGTATCGGTCAATGGCGATGGCCAGCAGGCTGAAGATGGAGCTCTGCGTCAGTACCAGCACGAAACACGCCAGGAAGAGGCACCCGTAGAAGTCCAGGTGGATGCCTATACTGATAGTGATGGCGAAGGGGATGGCCAGGCAGCCCACCAGGATGTCCGCCACCGCTAGAGACACCAAAAAGTAGTTGGTGGCGTTTTTCAGAGTGCTGTTGATGGCCACTGCCCAGCACACCAGCACGTTCCCGGCGATGGACAGCACCGCGATGGCCACTTCTATCACGATGTACAGCGTATTCATGTCAGCACAAGTGCGCGGGACTTAAAGCTGCAGAAACACACTAGTCCCAAAAAAGTAACGGGTTCTTAGTGCTGTAATCCAAAAATAGTCCACAAGTGTGAGCTTCCAGCGCCACCTGTCAAAGAGAAGCACTTTTAAGAATGTAAGGAACGAACGTGGGGTTTAATAAAGCTGCAACAACAACACAATAAGACAAACTGAAAAGTATTGAAAAGCCACAGTACAAGGAGCTCTCACCTTAATTAGTCTGTACATCTTGCTGGTGTTTTCGATCCCGCAGCGAGTGCCGTATAAACGCTTTGTGAGGCATCTGTGAGGCGCAGACAGTGTCACACAACTTACCCCAGACTGCAGTTTTCAAGGGGAGGCGGTACGCGGCCAGAAAATAGAAAAAAAACCCTGTCAATAGCACAGAGCAAAGCCACGCCTAGCAGACACACAGACACGCACGAACGGTACAAGTAGCAGTGCTGGTGGAATCCCCGTCGAGCGGCAGCCGTGCGTAATTGCGCGCCAATTAAACCGCGTGCTTCTCTGTCGGTGCAAACGGTGGAGCGTGAAGACGCTTATGGCCGCGTGGACGCAAGGGTCACGAACACCCATCTGGTTTAACTCGGCTTCTAATTTCAGAGCTTTGTCCCCTGCAGCGTGTCAGGAATCAAAAACAAGTAGAAACCAGACGCTCTCACGTTTTCAAGTGTTTATGGAAAAGTGTTGTGTTGCTGTACGTACATGACGCAAATCGGTCAGCTGAAAGAAGAAGTGATCTCTGTGAAGTCTATACAAGATAAAAGCGTGAGACATCCGATATGAAAACAGAAACTTGTAGAGAGAACCGCCTCATGATGGTAATTACACCTCAGCATGAGCAGGCAGAACATCAGGGACACCCGGACACAGACAGGCCACACATTAGACCCTAAACCCAAGTTTACTAGCCTGGAATTTCTTAGGTATTTTAAAAGTAGGCTAGGGTTATCCCACGCCACTCTGCTAATATCTGTTCCCACCGTTAAATGTTTTACAACCTGGCACTGAGCTTTAAGGGCAAGAGTAAGAGCAACAAAAAGAGTGACTTAAAAGTTAACAATACTTTATTGTTTAATTTTATCCAGTTAACTTCAGTAAATACAAAACTGCATACATTTCTCCCAAACTCTTTATAATGCTTGTAAATAAATAAATAACTTCCATCTAAAAAAAAAAAAACATAAAACATCTGCAGAAGAAAGAACACTGTTTTCTACACGGAAAAGCTTTTATCTGATGTAACAGAAAAGACAAGCAGCTGTTGTAGTGGGTTCAACGCTGACACACAGTAATGAAAAGACAGATCTGTCTGTTTTTGTAAAAATATTTTTACAAAAAAAATTACCGCTCACTCTTGTAGCATTGAGTGACTTAGTTCCATTAAAGCTTTTGAAATCTCTGGCCGACACTCGCAATTAAATTCAAAATATATAAAGGTTTCAGTTCAACTCAAACCTGTGAAAATACTCTCTGCTCTGCAAAACAAAAACACACATATTTACAAAAATGGATGTAAATTTTGGCTCAGAATGTCACACGCTGCACATGAAGAGTCACTCAGACACAGGGTTATATGTAAACCATGCATAGATAGTCGGATTTAAATAGGGTCTGGCACAAAGACTGAACAGACACAAGTCTATGTATAATAGCAAAAAACTTCGGCAGAATGGAAACACATTGCTTAAACACAATTGTCAATCCTGAGCCCTAAAAGGAGAGCCAATTTATCAAATCAATAGAAACAAAACACTTCCATACTCCAAACATTTTAACTGCTTTTCAGTCTACGTTGATGAATGTGGATTTCAGTTTCTCTGTGGCAGTTTTCAGGGTTTTTTTTCTTTATATGTAGTGTTTTTTGTTCCACAGCCAGAATTAGACATATTGGAGTGGACGTGCAGCCGCCCTGGATGGTCCAGGAGGGTAAGGGTCACGCTGACACATGGGTTGGGACGGGGCCGCCCGTGTCTCCCCAGGGGCTCTCAGGTCTCAAAATACTTGTAGATCTGAGAGACGTACTGCATGACGCTCTGCCAGTCGGGCCGGTCAGTCCTCATCAGCTCCTCGATATCCTGCAGATCACAAATGAGAGAAATCATCATCTGCAACTTCCTTATTAATGATTATTGCTCTTGTCTGGTATTCATTTCCTCTTTCTTTATTTACTCAGCATTTACAACAAAAGTGATTATGAGGAACCATCATTCTGAGTGAGTACTTGGCACATTGTAGTGTGAATGTTAGTATAGTGATAGTGGCGGCATGAATAAAAGACATGGTACTTTGCAGTTCTTCATTAAATCAGCATTAACACTATGACCTGCAGTGAGACAAATCCTCCCTGACAGTGACGAGCGACAGTGTGGGCTAAACCAAACAGCTTGTCTTGGCTCAGGCCTCACTCAGAAGCCTCATGTGGTCAACATCCACATTGTTTTCCCGAAGAGGAAAATGATCAGCTCCTCTGCTTCCGAGGTTTTTATTTACGCAGAAGATAAAGGCAGAAGCTATTTGTTTTTTTTAGTCTTGGTCACTGACATGGGAACGAGTTTGGCCCAATCCAGTTCTGTAAACACAGCCACGTAATGGAGAATTAATACCACAAAGAAATGTGAACTTAGCTCTTCGGGGTCTAATCTGTGCTCTGTGTGAGACCAGGACTTCCTCAGCGCGCTGGACAAATGAGCTGTTGCACTGATTTATGCTGTCACCGCAAGGCATTTGTGTTGGACGTTAAAGAGCTAAAATAAAATGAAAGGCAGGCACTTCTCAGATATTTAGGTTATGTATGGCAAAACAAAAAAATCCCTCCATTAACTGTATTTATTGTAACTCAACCCGGGTCACAACAGAATGAGTTTTTTTTATCAGCACTGATACACAAGTGTTAAATAAAAAACAGCTGATATTGGGTTTTTACACCGAAATGCCCTAACAGGTACTAACATTTAAAACCTTCAGTAATTCAAAGATGTTCATTATCATTCTTATATTGTGATGGATAACTTTTTTCTTTCTTTTTGCCAATGAATATTTACATTTTTTTTTTTATCCATGGCTAACATGTTTTTCACAAAACTAAAAGGACCAGATTTTTGTTTGTGACATACTGTCTATGTTTTGTGTGGTTTCAGAAACAGTATATCATGAGTAGACTCAAAGTCCCGTCCCGGGGAGCTGTTACACCACTTTGTTCCAGTAGGAGGATAAATAAGTGAAAAACCACATGGACTCTCCAAATAAAGTTAATTTAAAACAAAAAATATGCAACGTTTTAGAATGTATACCAAATAAATAATGCATTGTTAAAAATGGCACACATATTCCCAAAATAACACAAAAATAATTATTATCTGAACACATTAAGCATTAGCATTAGAAAGGTTGTCTGTTACACCTTAACTTGAAATCATAAAAGGAGCCTAAGCCTGATACGTCTCCCACTTTCCTTCTGTTTTCAGTCTGTTTTTATGTTGTGTGGCTTTAACTTGGTGTTCCAGCTGATGTAACTGTAGTGTGAACTATTGATCAGTGTTAATGCATTTGTTAGTCCACCCAGCCGGGGACATAGGGTTTGTTTGAGTGACTGCCTTTACATATTTTACATTAAATAAGACCATCATATCTGCTTTTTCTATTGTCTCATCTTCGGCTGTTGATTCATTGTTTTTCATTTTTGAATGTCAAAACCACTCAGAGCCCCTTTAAAGTAACAAGATGAAAGGGACAAATTAAAACCATTTATCTGCAGTGGCAAAACTAGACAAACAAATTACACCCCGTCAGAATGTCTGATCTCATTTTGGTTGTCAGTGGACGCCCAGCAGTCCGCCTATCTTACGTCTTTGATCTGGGTCATTACCAACATAGGATGTCGGGACACTTATCTGGTCCAGTTGCCTGGAGTTATTTCTTGCTCATTTAGTAATATATACAGTTATTATTACTTCATTTATTTGATTAAGACATGTTGATGAACATACATGAGACACAGTCACATTACTGTAAACATGCCAGATTGTAGCCTTAGGCTAATTTCCATCCGTTGTCCCAACATTCTCACACATTCATACACCAGTGCTGTGTCACTGGAGGCAAGGAGGGTTTGCCCTCCTTGACCATGCAGCCCATTTTTCTTTAAGTGCCATCAGAAAGTTCTGTATTTCAGCCGAAGTTATTTGTGGGTTTTTACATTTACATTTACATTTAGTCATTTAGCAGACGCTTTTATCCAAAGTGACTTACAAGTGAGGAAAACAATGGAAGCAATTTCAACAACACAAGGTAACAAAAAGCATAAGTCCACAAAAAAACTAGTCAGTTAAAAACCTAGCACAGTAATCAAAGCTAAGGATAAGAATTTTTTATTTATTTTATTTTATTTTTTTAAGAAAAGGAATCGATAAAAAGGAAGTAGAATTCAGTGTTTGTCAGTCAGGTGTTGACAGAAAAGATGTGTTTTCAAGCGTTTTTTTAAAGATGGCTACAGAATCTGCTGATCTTGTAGCTTCAGGTAGATCATTCCACCAAAGTGGAACAGATCCAGAGAAAGTGCGTGAGAGTGATTTTTTTCCTTTTTGGGATGGTACCACCAGACGTTGTTCATTTGCAGAGCGCAGGGATCTGGTAGGAACATAGGTCTGTATCAGTGAGTGAAGATATGAGGGGGCAGAGCCAGTGGTGGTCTTGTAGGCCAAAAGCATAGCTTTGAACTTGATGCGGGCATCAACCGGGAGTCAGTGTAACCTAGTGTAGAGAGGAGTTACGTGCGCTCTCTTCGGTTCTTTAAAGACCACTCTTGCTGCTGCATTCTGGATCAGCTGCAGAGGTTTGGTTGTGCAGGCAGGGAGTCCAGCCAGAAGAGCATTGTAATAATCCAGTTTGGACAAGACAAGAGCCTGGACTAGGATTTGCTTAGAGTGCTGCGATAGGAAAAGTCTAATTTTCCTAATGTTGTAGAGGATGAATCTACAGGACCTGTAGATTTTTCTTTGCATCTTAAAATTTTTCTTGGCAGTTGCGGCTGAAACTTTTGTTGGTCTACCTGAGCTTGATTTGGTTTCAACAGAATCCCTCCTTTTCCACTTCTTAATTAGACTTTGAACACTGCTGATTGGCATTCTCAATTCCAATTCCTTATCTTTTTATATCACTTCCCTGTTTTCTACAGTTCAATAACCTATTCCCGCCGGTCTTTTGACACTTCTTTTGCTTTTCCCATGACTCAGAAAACAGAAACATCAGTGCAGCACTGGATGAAAGATGCAAGGGTCTGTCAGGAGCCCAGAAACTTACTGATCTTTTATACACACTCTGATTACAAGCAAACACAGGTGAGGATGTTACCTTTAGTAAAACCTGTTTGTGTCAACTCGTGTTCATGTTACCAGGCCAAAATGTATGTAAACTTTTGATGAGGGTCATTTGGATAGTTTCTGGTGTCATTATGTCTTTAACCTGTCCTTACTTCAACGTCCCGGTCCCGGGACATGGGCAGTTTATACAAAGCATTTTAGCGTGCGCCTCCATCAGTGCAAACTCCTAAGTCATGCAAACCCCAAAATCTATACATCAAATTAAAGCTTAAAGTCTCCTCTTTCAGACTATATAAACCATTTTAAGACATTAAACCCACATATTTGACACCAAAGCCCGTTTTACAGACAAGCACAAAGATGGAGATTGGATTTGGTCTTACCTTTTACGGGTCTATAGAACTGGAACCGCTACAAAATCCCACAAACTGGGTCTCATTCTGCTCATAAAGATCCAGGGAATAATATCCAGTAAAATAATTAGGTCCAAAAGATATGTTAGAGCCTCCAAGGCACAAAAACTGCTGTAAAATACTCATTTTTACATATATTCTTTTCAAATTTGAAATGTGAGTAGTCATCCAGTAATTCTTTTGGCCCACAGTGTGTTTTAGTCCTCAACTACCTGCTGAAGCTTCAGACACTTTTATTTTCACTAAATTTTTTAGGCGAGCACACAAAAAGTAATTTTTTTTGTGTGTTCCAAAGTGTATAAAATTTTATCAGTAATACTTAGACAGATTCTGACTGCTCTGAGTGAAACTAGAGATTGTTACCTTTACAAAGAGCCCACACTTGTAATTAAATACCAGGGGGTTCAATAACAGCAATCATTTTAATTTGGAGAGGTCCCATTACACAAAATACAGCGAAAATGACCCGAAAGTATGAACAGGTTAAAAAGTGTAAACACAGTTGTTTGACAATAAATGACTTCACCCAACCACTAACTATGAGTGATTTTTGTTTTATGTTATCCATATTCTCTGGCAGATTTTTTTAAATGTATGTAAATTTAAGAGCACAACTGTATCCAAATTTGAATTTTAGTCTTTATTTTGCTGCTCTACTAAAAGAAACATTGAAAAAACATGAGAGATCGCCAATCAAAGCCCACTGTTTTCCATTTGTTCAATCTTGTCAGTCTGCGTGAGCTTGTGTATGTGGGAGGTCCGCAGTGGTTCACTCACCAGGGAGGGTTTGATGCCGATGCTCTCTGCCGCCTGGAAAGCCAGGGTCAGATTGCGGACCTGAAAACAAAACAAATGTGTGGGTGTTGAGATGCAGTGAGTCCGGCATTTAGTACCACACATGAAGCTACGTGCTGCAACAATAAACACAACACCAAAAAAACATATTCCCAGGAGGGGGATTGAAATATCAGGCGGTCAAACTTGGGTGTTTGTGTGAGCGTTTCAACATCAGTGTTTATTTGAGGAGTGTACGTGTACTATACATGTAAAACATCCATGCCAGCTGACAGACAGTAGGTGTCACATCCTCTTCAAAAGATACTAGTGTTGTGGTACTTTTGACCCATCTTAACACCACTTTTTGAAGTCCTTGAACCCATCTCAAAAGTGCATTTTTATATTGTCTGTGTTTATGGAGGGTTAGTGAATGGTTTATAGTGTGGTTATTTAATGGTACGGATGCTATAATGGATATGAATAATAAATCCAACCTATGCACTGCAGCTGTATTATGGATTATAAACTCACGCAAATTCTGCTCCAACTGTGGTAAAATTTGGCCGGTGTGTCCACTGATGTGCCAGTACTGACAGGTCTTTAGTTTGAAAATGAAGGGACTGTAACAAACTAAAACAACATGGGGCTGTACTGCTTGGATAAAACTGTGGTTGATAAACCAATCAGCAACCAGGTATTCATCGAAAGTACCTGTACTTTTGCAAACGCTTTCAACGGGAGCCCTCCCAGACGGTTCTGGGGAGAGTCTCTATCTGGCAGCTTATTAGAAAAGGCAAAGGTGCCACTGCCAAACAGTAAGTCCACATTTACCTTTATCGCTTTAGCCTCATACATTGAAACAAGAACTGATCTAAGCTTTATAATTTAGGATTTTATATTTACATTACATTTAGGCATTTAGCAGACGCTTTTTTCCAAAGCGACTTACATTCACCAGTGCGCAATTTTAGATGACGCTTTCACTCAAAGCTGGAACACAACTGGGGGCTGGTGGGTTAAGTGTCTTGCCCAAGAACACAACGACAGTAGTGAACTGTGGGGAGAACGGGAATCGAACCGCCTACCTTCCGGCTGAAGGACGACTGCTCTACCACTGAGCCACTGTGCCCCTAATCAGCGCATACTCTGCTCGTATAAAAGTTGGTCATCTGTTGGCTAGTTGTTTTACAGTACTTGTTAACTTTGAATCATTCATTACTTAATTTTCTACTGCTTAGTCTCTTTAGGGGTCGTGGGTGACTGGAGCCTATCTCAGCAGCTTTGGGCCTGAGGTGGGGTACACCCTGGACAGGGCTGACATTTAGACAAAGACACTGACAGACAAACATTCACTCTCACATTCATTCACTAGGGACACTTTAGAGTTGCCAGTTGACATACACCTGTATGTGTTTGGGCGGTGGGAGGAAACCGGAGTACCCGGAGTTAACCCACAGTAACACCTGGAGGACATGCAGACTCCTCACAACCTTCTGCTGTGAGGCAGGATCAATAACCACTCTGCCATGTGCACCTAAACCTTGAATCAATGACTACCATTAAGACAGAGAACGTGAGAGTACATCAAATTCTTTGAGGCCAAATGTGAAATAATACAATCTCTATCATCAATTTTGAAAGTCCAGTTCCACCTTTCATGACAAATGATCTTCCTCTTTTTAAAGTGTGAGTGGTAATATGATTAGGACCAATTACAGTAGGGAGCCCAAGGGGTAGCCACTCAGCAGCAGTTATTAAAAACACATGTGTATTCAATTATTCAGAGAGGAGCTGCGCAATGTCTCTGTCATGAGCGTCGGTAATAGTCCACGTCCACAGCGATGTTTACAGCGGCCCACACGCCTCCCTGTCTAATCGGTCACGTACACGCGTCAGGCCTGTTCCGAGGTGTTCCTTTATTGTTTTAAGCATGCACCAGGCTCAAAGAGCAGTCATCCCCTGGGGAGGAACCATATTGTTTGTGAAGTTGTCTGGAGGTCGGTCCATACTGTGAACCATCTGTGTGTCTGTCTGTCAGCACTGAGATATACCATAACTGCTGCTCTGCGCCTGGGATCAGTAACAATGTGATTACACAAAAAAAACATTCATAATTGATGGTGAGATTGCAGGCGATGAGGCACACGTGTACTACTCCATACAGGAAGTCCGTCTAATGAGGCTTAATAGTGGAGTGAAAGATTCTTGACAAAGTGGCTTCAAAGCAATTACAGACGTTTTATTTTCCTCTTGCTCTCAGGCTAACAGCTCCAGAAGTGTTCACTGTTTACAGGCCCACATTTTCCACAAACAACCTGTTGTGGTACAGTCTTTGGAGAAAGCATTCTGCAAACAGCAGTCAGAACAACAGATTGCGTGACCATCTTTAAACAGTAACATGAACACTTGTTCCAAAAGTGCTGTGTCGTTGGTGCATGTCTGAAAGGTAGCATTAAGTTTATATTTTGTTTGGAGTTGACAGGTGCAGATTGTGTATGTTCTTTTTGAAGGTGGGATATATGATGTGCCACTTAGCTTTTTACATTGTCATTGTACTGTATATCATGTAAAATGTTATTATTTTATGTCTGTATTCTATGCTGCCTTGGCAAGGTTATTGTTGTAAATGAATTCTAGAAATGTGTTGAACCATATTGCATACTCACCTATTACCCAGAAGACTGCTGTTGAAATGCACAGCGTTTAGTGAAACACACAGAAGTACCATTAAAGAGTACTCATAATTATATTTGGACCATAGCATTTGTTCACTTAGCTTATATTTCTGTACTCCTGTCTGTTTCTCCGAGGTAGTTTTCAGGGCTGTTTTACTGTAGGTGTTACTGCAGTCATGTAAAAGAAAAGGTTAAGCAAGGCATCTGAACTAGATTTTTAAGGTGAATACATTTTTTTCTCTTCTCCAAGAGAGTTTTATCTCCAGAGGGAGGGGTTTGTCCTGAAACTGACTGTGATTGGACCAGGCTGTTCTGGTCTCATAGTCTTTATCTCTGACAGGGCAGTGTGACTCCTGATGCGAGAGGCTCAGGGGAGTTGTTAGTGACACTGTTCCATTTAGGTGTTGTTGTTGTTCTAGAGTGAAACTGTTCTGATTTAGGTTTTAGAACACTGTAAACATAAATTTGAGGCCACCTCATTCTGTTCAGGGATACCTTCACAGCTCTCTCAAACCGTCTGGTCTCTCTGGCCAAAACTCGGACATTGCTGTCCTCAAAGGAATGCCCTTTCTCTTTGCCATCTGGAGATAAAAGCTCAGCTCTCCTACCAGTTGACTTCAGAAATGACAAAGTCTCTTGTTGAAGAGACAAAACGTCTACATCTTAAAAATCTAGTCCCAATGCCTTTGCTTTAATCTTTTCTTCAAGATGTTCGGAAGAACTTTCCCAGACATGCAGTCATGTTAAAGTATCTCATAAAACCTTACGTCAAAAATCCAGTGTAAAGTCACTAAATCACACTACAACATTTCAACTTTGCATGACACTGCTCTGTACAAAATGTACTCAGAAAGACTCACTTGCTCATATGAGGATATGTTGGTGTCAGTCAATGAGTGTGTGAAGTTTGTAGTAGCACTGTACCTTGTCCTGGCTGATGAGTTCCTGGTAGGGGATGTGGGCGGGCAGATATGTGTGCAGCAGGGCACAGAACGCCAGGCCGTCACTCCAACTGCTGCTGAAGTTAGTCACATCGATATTCTGCAGCCACAACAAGGGAGAGGCATGACACAAACAACGGGGTCAATATCACAACAGACAACAAGCCTAATGTTCTCATAATTTAAGGTGGTTGCGTTAATAGCCCCCTGACAACATGGGCCCCTCCGTAAAAAAAAAAAGGCCATTTAGTCACAGGAAAGATTACATTTTGATACTGCATTGGCTCTTTACAAGTCCATTAAAGCCTGGTCGTATTTCCACTCAAGTGGTTTGAATACAAGGGTCCTTTCTAATCCCCTGATGTTTGCAGTGTCCTTGTCTCAGGGTGAAGAACGTGCACAGCCTCACGTTCAGTTTGTAGTATTTTGATGTGAGAGCAGTGTCATCTTGTGTGCAGTATCCAGAGGGTTTGATAAGGCTGGGAGTTTAGAAGGAAGACTTCCTGTGGGCCATTGTTTGCAGAAGCAGCCTCCACATTTGTACAGAAGCGTTTTCCTGGATCTTCCTCTTTTGCGGCTATAATAAGAGGCTTTTGTCATTGGTATGTGGAACTGTCTGGAATATACATCTATACTAGGGATTCCTAAGTATGGGTCATGATAGATTTTTTTCCAAAGTTGACAAAGAATTTCCGACATGATGTTGATTGTCTAACCTTTTGGCAGAAGAAAAGTTTTAAAAAAATGTGGTCCCTTTTATAAGCCATGTTATAAATGTAATTTATATATGTATCTGAGATAAAGAGGTTAAGACTACTTATGAAGACAAAATGTGCAAGGCTAATAAAACAAATTAAACCGTATTATAATTCTTTGTGGGTTTTTTGGGGGATGACATTTTTTGCTCTGTAGGGATCAAAAACATTATGGATGCACTCTGCTTTTTTCTCAGTTTACATTCTGAAATAACAGAATCAATTGGAATAACAGAATAAATTATTCACTGAAGCACTGCCCGTCAGCAAAACCCCTAATATTTCCAAAAGAGAAAAGCACAAGACAAGGGGGCTTTGATGGAGAGGAAACGTAAGCTCTTTCATTGGATGAATGCGTTGGCAGCGCTGACCAGCAAGAACAAACCATAGCTATCATGGCTGAGCCCAGATGCTAACATCTCTGGCTGTGTGGTGGACAGAGTGCAGTTCAGACAGACCTGTTCAACCATGTATCATGACAGAAATGTGAGCTGGAGTTGTAGAGCGGACAAAGAATACAAAGAGTGTAGTGTTCTTCTGCAGTATGCAGTTTTATTTTCTTCACAGAGTGATGCTAAATGGAACAGGAAGTCTGCTGGGTGAGGTTGGCCTTTTATTATTAGGTATAAAAATGTCGCAGGAAAAACCTTTTTCTCATTACAGTGGTTACCATGGTTACACAAATAGGCATGGAAAATACAAAATTTGTTTTTCACCGGGGAGATTTGTGAAATGTTTATTGATTTTATTTTAAGTATTTCTATTTTAAGGCATGTAGCAAAGTAAAGTTTAAAATATAAACTCTATAGTACAACAGTGTTATTCCTTGAGTTTGTGTGGGTGCCTATTGTCTTAGCTGTGGCCCTCGGGAGCCGAGCGCTGCTGCTGTTGCTTTTCATTCTATAAATCGAATCAGAGGCTGATCCATACATGAGACGCCAGGTAAATGTGATTAAGCACCTGAGTGGACAGACAAACAAGCACAAGTTTGGGTCCCCAGGACAGGAATTAAAGCCCACACCTCAGAGTCCAGGCCGATAATATATATTCCCTCAGCTCCAGAGAAGTGCTGACAGATGTGCCATCGTTGATTGCCCCAATTTGTCTGTACAGGCTTATTAGATGCCCCGGACATGGGCACGCGGCAGTGATGGTTGACAGGATGACTGCATGGTTACGGTTAAGTCTTTTTTATATCATAGTTATTGTTCCTGTATCAAATCACAGGATGTTTTGTACCAGATTTACTTTTTGAGCATTATCTGCAATATTTGAACTGCAACTTTAAATAAACTGAGGTGGAAAAATAATCCATGTATTTCTCTCTTCATTTAGCAGGTGTGGGGGCTGGCGGCTGTCGCAGCGGACTCAGAGCGTGATGTGGTATACACAATGAACAATCTCCACTTAATGACTAGCCTGAGACTTAAAAATAGACAAACATTCACTATAATTGGCAATTTAGAGCTAGTAATGGATCTCTCACGACTGTGGGAGGAAGTTGAGTACACACAGGGAACATACAAACTCCACACACAAAGCCTGTGGTCAGACAGCAGGGGAATCAAACACACAACCTTGGTCACGCCAACATTTATATTAGAACTATACTGTATGTAGCTGGTCGGAGCAAATAAATGTGCTTACCACTTAGTTGCTTAACAGTTAATGTGTTTCTCCTTATTCCAGATAGAAGGCAGACATTTTAAATAGAGTCAGAAAGATGGCGGACATTAAGATGGTAAAATGGCAACTCTACTGTTATGTGCAACAAGTACACAGACGTGTGAGCTGGATGTAAAGCTGGACTGGTGGGGCCCCAAATCAAATAGTGTGAGTGCAGTGACAAGCTGCAACTGCAATTTGAGTCATGAAGGCAAAGCGTGCAGTGTTTGTGGACACAGCGGGATCAGAAGAACAGCTGCTCTTTTTGAATAAAGCCAAACAGGATGCTTTACTCGTTGTTTACAGTCTGAGAAATTCAATCAAACAGGCATCTTTCCACTTTTATGAAAGACAATGGTCAAATATTAAGAGCCGAAGTATGAAACGGTCCTGAGCAGGTGGCATAAATCACTGTGTGTGCGCTAAAGGTGGAGAGTAATGAGAGTTTCGCAGCGTGATGAGCGGTGAAACACTGCATTGGTGTGTGTTATGTCTGGAGGGCAGACCTGTGCAGACATGTCGGCCCACATTCCTCCTATAACTCCTCCTGTGTGTGACATCTGCAGCTGTGTACCAGCCTGTGTGGTGGGTGTGCACATGTGAAAGGGAGTGGCAGGGCGCAGTTAGCCCCAGAGACCCCTGGACCAAAGCAGACAATGATCAGCAGATCGGACAGAGGAGGGGAGGTACGTCCTGAAGCGGGTCAGTGATGGTAAGCAGCAGTGTCCCAGTTCAGGAAGAGTGCCGGGGTAAGGGAGGGGAGAGGGTCTGAGCCACGAATGCTAAAACAGCAGCGGACAACAACAGCTCTCTGGGAAGCCGGCTCAGAAAAGCAAACACAGCATCAAGCGACAGGAAGTGTCTCGCTCGGCAACAAAAGCCCCGCGCTGTGGCTTTTGAGGACACAGAGAAAGAGAGTGTGAGAGAGGAGCGCGGGTTGTGCACAGGAAAACGCTCAGGTTGGTGTGCGTGTTTGGGTTGGACGGCCTCCGGATGGACAGCACACCAGACCTGCAAAAGTCTCCATAGTTTAAACATTCTTCAAATTATTCATTCAAAATGCCATTTACACAACAAAAAGTACAACCTAAAAAGTTAGGAGAGATGGGCGGGCTGTAGGTCTCGAGGGGATCATTTCCAGTAAGAACATACTGCCTATGTGTGTGATTTGGCCACTATAGTGTTTATCTAAAACTATATATAGCACTATGATGTCACTATATAGATGACTTTTGACATGGCTTTCTAGTTTCAGGGGAAAGCTTGTTTGTTTATTGAAAACACCATAAAAATGAACTTCTGACTGTTTGGCTTTAAAAGGGTCAAACATCATCAAAACAAAGCCCTAGTACTTGTGTATAATGCTGAATATTACTTTTGGATTAGTGAGATTATTTTTGACATAATCTTGACTATAATTATCAGATTACTTTTTAAGACATGTAATGTTTTTATTGGACTCTGTGTTTTTTCCCACTAAATAAAATACATAATCTTGGGGTGAATAGTTTTGGGTCTTTTTGGGAGCATCTGGAGTAGAGTGCAGATTGCAATGCTACAGCTCAGACACTTCTTTTTAGAGCATGTGAACAGCTAAGGTGCCCTGCGGGGACATCCTGTTGTATTTGAACAAACCCACTGGAAATAGGCATGATAAATAAATGTAAATTTAATTAAAATGAAATTAAAATAAAATGAATTAAAAGAAATGAGTGTGTGCTTAATTTCTCTTCTCTGGGCAGCTGCAGAAATAGGAAGTTATGGAACTCACATACAGTATCTAACTCAGAGGTCTCCAAACCTTTTTCCTCAGAGAGCTACTTTTATAAAATCAAAATGGCAGAGAGGTGCCCGTGTTTGCGCTCAGAGCTTATTTCCACGCAAACAAAATTACAAAATTGTTGGTGTCCACAACTCACATTTTACAATAAATAAATTTAGTTCATCTGCATGCACATTTTGTAAATGTAAAAGCATTTCTTTTCTGTGTATCTCTCACTAGAAAATAAAAACATATTGCTGTCTTAACTAAACATTTAAACAACTAAACTAAACATGCATTTACAAATGCACAGATACAGATGGCACTGCATGGAGTCAGCAAGAGAGATGTAGGGTTTACATTATGGACTCTTTTAAATGCTCATCTGTCAGTCTGGTTGTGAACTTACTTTTATTGTCCCTGAATAAAGTTTCAGCCATCGCGGTCATAGCCTCTTTTACAATCCTTGGGCTTCATTAAGATTAAGATGTGCATCACTTTAAACAACCTAACTAGATCATTTGTGTACACATATATCACTTTCAATACATCCTTTGTAATTATGTATTCAAAAGCAGACAAAAAAATAATTTAAATATCAATAAATTTGTTGATATGACGGCTTATTCTTGCAATTCTTCATTCTGCCTTTGTGTTTTCCCAGTTATTCAAATAAAAATCTTTTCCTACTGTCACTTACTTTCGCTTTCACACATCCCTCTCCCTCCGTCCCGTTGAGAGCACCTGTGTGTGAGCACCTCCCTGCCCCTCTCTGCTGGGTGGTATAATCTTTGTCTGTCCTCACATAATAGGTTACACAGCAGCACGTGACATTCAGTCGACTCCATGCATCCATCATCATATCATTCTGCCTTGTATTATTTTACAAAAATAAATAAAGTAAAACGGCTTGCTGACCGGCTCGTTTGTGACTGGACCATCACTAATTCATTAAGTGTTTGGTGAGCTACTTGTTGAAGACCTCTGATCTAACACTATTGAAAACATTTTTCACTCATGTGTTCCATTTCCTATATAGACTTTTATGATCAAAAGTTGCTTGCTACTTATTTTATTATATGTCTAAATAAAGTCTTTTTTTTTACGGCTCTAATGGTGTAACCTGTAACTTTCCTCATGAAGGTGTATTTAATTAAATGCTGCTGTGGGACGTCTCCACATGCTTGCACTGTGAGAGCCTCACTCCTGATGTCAGTGTGGCTACGCTGCCATATAGAGCTTTTACTTACAAGCTGGGAATGTAAATAGATCACAGCGGGACAGTGGGCAGGAGATGGGACGGGGTGACAGATCTACAATACACTCACAGTTTGTTAAAGAGCCATCAGTCGATAAAAGCAGGAGCCATTAGGATTGATCAGTTTAACCCATGACCTACATACTGTTCATTTTGCCAGTTTATCTAACAAAGTGTAAGAGCCATTATAGAACATATTAGAACGTCAAACTTTAAGAATTGAATGTGTGTAATACTAGTCAATTACGTTACAAATTAAATGAATCAAATGAAATGATAAGTATTAGTTTTGATCATGTCAGAGAAGTGTCCACAGTTTATTTGTGCCTCTGTGTGAATGCCGCGACATTATTTAAGATGAAGCGTTGTTAATGACAAGTAAGAAACAAACTAATCGAGACAATGAAACAAACGTGGAAAATCACAAGAACAAAAAAAAAAAAGAGCCAGTGGTTCTGTCATGACTCATATTCATCAGCAGTGACTGGATGAAAGCAGAAACAGGTTGACCCTCGGACCAATGACCGATGACAAGCAAGGTCATTGGTCTGCAAACTGGCCAGTGATACTCCTTTAGAAGTCCATCAGTCAATATTCTAAAAAAGATAAAACTCAAGGGAAATGTGTTGCAATATATTTGCACTCAAGTCAAATCTAAAAACAAATTGTGTTCTAGAAGTGGCTCAAAAATAGCTTTTATTCGGCATAAAAGGTGGTTTCCTTTGATTGTTCTCTGTGAATATTTAGCTACAAAGGGAATTCAATACCACAGTGCACAACATATTTATCTGAAATTCTACTGTTCTACCATCTTTTTTCATCCAGGAAATACATCATAACTCACTGTTGTCACAACACTTTACTATGTTTGTTCATTTTGTTAACACTGAGTATATGGGATCCCTTTGATATAATCCAATATTACTACAGTAATAAATTGTCTTTAAACTTCTGACTCTTCCTCTCTCCGATGTCTGACCTCCATCCTGCACTTGGTTGGATGTCCAGCCTTGTCCCTCGACTGGCTGTTGTTTGTGTGGGTTTCCCAGGCGAGGCCGGATGAGCTTCGTTCACTCAGACCCAGCTGAGCCTGAGCCTCATTGTTCCCATGATGAATAAACAGCTCTTTTATTTTTGTTGAGCTTCGAAGGTTAATTGAGAAAAAATGTCCCAAAACCGTCCAGTACAGATCTAAATTAGGACATGAAAGAGTGTGATAAATATACAGTAAAGGCCTGGACGAATGGAAACCGAAATAATGATGCTGAGTGATGGCTGTGAGAAATTCTCTATTTTCCTTTTGGATCATAACATGGCCCAAGCATTTGTTTCAATCCAAAATACTGAGCATATTTTTAAACTAACATTTATTTAATAAGTTCTTGAGTAGTGCTCTAATCGGGTAAGACACAAAGATTGGACTCATCTTACTATTTGGAGTGCAACTCGAGTCCTCTCATATGCCACAAGAAAACAGTAAAAAAAAAAATCCACACACAAACACTAAAATAAAAAACTGTTCTGTCTAACACACCTAATCAACACATTTTGCCCCAAACATCTGTCTCTCCTCTGGACAAGCCTCAAACACCAGTTGAGCACAAGTTTTGTGTTTCACGTGCGTGTCCAGCTTACGGCTGGCGTCCGCTGCGTCCCTGGTGAATACTAACTTCCTGTGAGCGGTCCCTCCAGTTCCATAAGGTCTGCACTCATTGATCTGTGTTTCCCAGTATTTGACATCTGAGGTGTGGCTAAACCCATCGGCGCTCACATCCTAGAGTTTGACACACATCGGCAGGGTAAGTGCATGGGCTTCAGAAGACGTGTCGAGGGAGTAAACACAACACTAGAGGCCACAAAGGGCTCTTCTCCATGGTGACAGCACGGCCATCTTTGCTCCACATGCGTATTGTTTGTTGTTTTCTAGCACATGACCTATTACTTGGGCCACTGGAGAGGCCGGAGTGGATGAGCCATATCCAATTGAGCCCTTTAACTACACGAACATCCATTTCACACATGCACCTGAACTCAGAACAGGATACGTGCATCCAGCCACACAGCTCATGACACCGTTTCTAATCTCAGTGTCTACGAACAGAAGCACTGATTTAAAGAGAAGCCACCGTCAGATTAAACAGAGATGTCATAGCGTGTTATTACAATAATACTGTATTCAATTATTTTTGAAACATTTTTATTTGGACATTAAGTGAACAAAATAAAAAATCTATACAAACGTTGGTGTTGCATGTATGTGTGGAAAGATTGCTGGTTTTAGTTTACCATTATTTGACCATCTGTTTTTGTTTGGTTTTGTGTCAGACTCTCCAAAAACACGAGTTGATGCAATGTCAACAAGTGTCAAGAGCAAAGCTTACAAATCCTTCTTGTGACTTGGCTGAGTGTAAACAGATTGGTCAAGCTCAGTTTTCCACTTTTTACTGAATCTGGATGTGATCATGTTTTGTTTTGTTGTATCAGCATCACACACTCATGAACCTGGTCATTTTCCTGGTCCATCTTCGGGTTTAATCTGATGAAGGAAAATATTGCAAAGGTTGTGATAACCTTTTATAAACAGAAGTTGAGTTTTGACGTCATTACAAGGCTCCTCCTTATTTTAGGAAATATGTTCAGGAGATTTGCCTGACTTTTCGTGACAGTTTGGGAATGAACTTTGAAAATAACAATCAGATTAATGACCACAGACTCAGTTTGGTTCATATATTAATTCCTGTTTCCTGCCCTATATAGCCAAAATAAAGCGAAAAAAAGGCCTATAAAAATAAAATTTACAATTTATACAACATCTCAACAAATCAACATGGCTCTGAAATCTGGGAATCGTACTCAAGTCTAAGTTTTTAGAAAAAAAGTGGTTTCAAGACATCCCTAGGAACAGCCGTCTCAAAACAAAACTAACTAACAGGCTCAGAGCAACACAAGACTCTATAAAGTCACACAGATTTACTGTGCCCTCGAACAAGGCTATTTGCACCTCAACATCAAATCATCTCACAGCATGCATTCAATAGCTGCCGTTTAGTGTTTCACTTTAATTAGGCTCCTGTTTGACCAAAAGCTCAACCAACAAAAGGACTATAATAACTAGAGGCACGGGCCTGACCCTCCCATTGCCATAGTCCCTTTCTCGCACGGCAGCTTTTGTGGCTCAGCACGTCCAGATGCCCATGATATAGGGGTTCACTTGCTATTTTGAAAAAAAAAAGAAAATGAGCAAAGCAGACTCTACAAAGTGACCATCAATTATGTAGCGTGAAGAAGCAGGGATAAATTACAAAGAGGTAGTCCATACTAAAGAGCCAATTAGACTTCTTTGACCTTAGCAGAGAGAAACTGTACCACAAAGTGCGCATGGACATTTTGGCAATATTTAAGCTCTCTAACCTTTATCTTAAAAGAACAAGAGGATGACGTAGAGGGATTCAAGACAAAAAAGCTGCATGTGGGTGTTTCTACGGAGGGTTTGTCACACAGCTTCCTTGCAGGTCAGGTTTAGACTACAAACTATGTGACAGATCGGTCGCTGTTTGGGCATTAGGCCTGTAATTAGTCATTGTAGATGGAGGCCTTATGGCTGTGCATCAGGCTGACCTTTCACCAGACACATGAAAGCCCAGAACTGCCAGTAACCTTTTCCCACAGCTCAACATAAGAGAAGAGGCTGCTCATACACTATGCACACCACTGAGCTGTACTTACTGTAACATGCACTGATAATCCAGTAAACGTCAGCATATCCCCATGATCACAAGTCTCCCATGGAATTCAAAAAGGAAGCAAAAATAGAACTAAAAAATAATCAAACCCCAAATGTACAATTTCTTGGAAAATGAAACTCTCTTTGTTTGATTAATACTCCATTGGAAAGATTTTCATATTAAGACGTTGACTGAAACAGTGTCTGTTTTGGGAAACAGATGTTTTTACTCTTAATCGTTTATATTATGATTGGCTCAACATGTCGATTAACAGCTTTAACTTGATTCTTGTATGATGTGAATGAATTTATTACACGGCAAAGAAAGTTTTTCAGCCCAAGTCAAGAGCCGTTGCTTCCAGGAGAAAACTGCTTGTGCCACAGACTAAAACACTGGCAGCTAAATCTGCTTAGTGCATTCCTGATACATGCAAATAACAGCAATGTGTGGACTAAAGCCTTTGTGTGAGGGGATCACAGGTTCCAGAGTTAAATCCACACCACCAGCAACAGAGCTCTTGTAAAGGTTTTATGTTGCGCCACCAGTGTCCCAAGTTGAACTCACAGCTACCATTTGCGTTTGTCCGTATTTACATCATTTGGCCGGGGTTGGGACATAACGCAACTTCAACAAAGAAGCAGATTGTCAAACCGCCGGAGCACAATACATGGTCTGAGTCTCGATTCCATTTATTTTCCATGCTTTGTTTTACTTAATACACCGTTGTTGTGCTCACAAGTGGCTTTTTAAAAATCTGAATCGTCGGGGTGCCTGGGTGGCTCACCTGGCAAAGCACATACCACATACTCGGGAGACACGGGTTTGATTTTGGCTTAGGTCATTCGCCCAATGTTGCCTGTCTTCTGTCTACTCTCAAACAAAGGCTAAAAGGCCATAAAAAACCAACAAAGTTAATATTGCCAGACGCCGGCAGAAGTGCTATCTAATCTAGTCAGGTGTTTAGACCACAGCGGATGTACAGTGTGTTTTATCCACATCAGCCAAGTGCACGTGTGTGTGTGTGCAGGCAGTTAGTACTATTTATGGGCTCAGTTTCAGAGAATGAGGACAGTCTATCAGCACACATCTTTCTCCAATTAAAAAGGATTTTTCAATTGTTATCACTATAATTTTTAAAAATTTATATATCTTTTCCACCTAGCACTCAAAGCGCTTAATATAACCTTAAATCAACAGTGTAATTAATTTAATCTTTATTTTTTTATACAATTTCTTTAATAATCTACAATGTAAAAGTAATAATAATAAAAAAAAAACTATTAAATGAGAAGGTGTGTCTAAAAATTTGACTGGTAGTGTATATAGTATAGTAAAGTGTACTACATACCAAACCTTGCGTAGGTTAGAGAAGTGAGACTTGTGTCGCCATAAAACATATCCTGTTGTGTCACGTACAAGAAAAAGTCACTCCAAGTTCAGCTCAGCAGATATTGCATGTGAAAATTATTGAGTGGACAACTTTTCCCCAGACTCTCTCTTAGATTATTCTTAGAGCCAATCTCTACTATCCTTTTTCATACTTCATCACCAGATCACCAGGCCAAGACAGAAGTCCCAAAGAGGCTATTTGAGGCTACCATAAGACAGAGGTGCACACTTCTTGTTTTGCTTTAGAGTTAATGCAGTTTACACTCTGCTGGGCTTGTGGTTTAAGATAGTGTGGCTTGTTGGCACACAAACACAATGAACATAAGCTCCTTTGACTGGCAGCAGCTAAACCAGATCATTGTCAGCTACTTTGACACAATAATAATAAAAGCATAAATCATGTTGCAGATCGTTGTTTCATTTTTTAAGCAGTGAGAAAAGCAACACTATAGTCCAACACTTACTATCCAATCTGTGATGACAAGTTGAATTGAAGCTAATGAGCCATGAGTGCAAGACTAAATGTGTGGTGTCTGCGGGGCCTGCTCAGTATCAGTGTGGGGTCAATGCACTGTGGTCCCTACCGGATAGCCCTCTGTTTTCTTCTGGCACCACTTCAGTAGAGCGTTCCTCTTAGATCCTCCGTACTCCCGCGCCAGTGCAGCCAAGGGGTCCTTTCTTTCCACACTGTCACCAGGGAACAACAGACGCACAGCGATCGAGAGACATGTCAGCGAGGGAAACGCCAGTGTTGTGTTCGATTGAACTGTAAAGCTGTTATAAACCTCACAGTCATGAATTATTATATAGTGTATGTTGAAAAAAAAAACAGTTTAACTAAGGACTTTGAGTCTAGTATGTAGCTAATTTATAGTGTTGAAATAAGTATTTAATTTGCATGAAGCAGGCAGATTCTTTAGACAAAGTCCACAGTGATATTGTGATATTACTATAAGATTTCACATTTTAGAGACTCACATTAACAGAGACGGGACTTAGATCATTTTGTGTACACGTCATAGTCATTAATAATGGTCTCAAACCTCTACGCACATAAAAAAATGTAACTTAGACGAGTGAAGGCCTTAAGTGCATGTGTGATGTTTTTGGACATTTTATTAGAAAGGAAAAGATAAGTTGACTTTGGTTTTGTGTACATAATCTAAGACAAGAGACAACATAATTGTGAATAGTGAACAGAAATGATAGCATCTTATGTAAACATCAGTGTCATTTCACTAGGCCTCAAACTTATCTTCTAAAACTCTATCACACTTCATGAGTTAGTGGCCTATAGTGCATGCATTATGTATTTGATCATTTTTTATTAAAATAAAGCACAGACTAAACCGTTCAGGTTGGTTAAGGAGACAAAAACAGAAGGCCACACATGAAGTGATATGTGCTTAATAGTTTAACCAGGTTTGGGGCAATAGGAAGACGAGGCATGTGGTCACTGCTGCCCCCACTGTTGATAAATTCATTATTTCACTGTTTGAGGCCCAGTGACGCCAGAGGCAGCACACTCAGCCAAAACATATGCTACAGGAGCGTTAATCTGTGGAGATAATGCAATTGGGTCATAAGGCCTAAACAATACCAAACAAGGGTATAACCTGCAGCTGTTTGAAGACATGGTGTCTGTGCGAAGGTCTGCGTGTGCTGACATTTACGTTACCCATATAAAAGATGGGATTATGAGAGCATGCCCCAGTTTTAAAGCTAAAGTTTACATGGTCATATGTAACTTATGCATCACCTGAGTTTGCTGTTGCCCCTGTTGTAGCTGAAGGATGCGGTGCGGCTGCTGAGAGTCGCAGGAGTTTTGATGACAGACTCCAAAGAGGGGCTCTTTCTCATGAGGCTGCTTGGTTTTAGTTCTTCTCCGCAGCCAGGCAGTTTATGTGCTGCTCAAAAGGAAGAAGTATTAGCAGCGGCTGACAAAGTTAATACAGTAATATATGTACAAAACCAAATATATTCTGATGCAATAAAAGTCCAGCCTTGCGTATAATTATTAACTTCTCTTTCTGAGTAACTTAATCTCAGTTGACATAGCAGCCTTACTTATTTCCAGAAAAACTCTGACTCATTCAGTTAAACTGAGTTCAGTCATCTAGGCCAAGCATTAATATCATTTGCACAGCCTAATGACAGTATGTCCTAGGCCACCTCTGAGTAGCATACCATGATGATGAGAAAACTCCCCAAGGTTGATTCGTTTTTCCAACGTCTTTGACAACGGCTTTATGTACGAGTGCCTCTAAAGAAGAGAAAACAATTTCACATTTAGAAGAAAGGTTGTTTTATATATATATATGAACACTCACAGTGTACAGAGTATATCTGTATTATACCTGGATTGGGGAGATGGCAGCGGCAGGTGCAGAGCGTACCGGGATTCCACTCAAAGGGCTTCTTTGTGAGGAGAGCATTTGTACTGTGTGGCTTGGACCATCTGAAAACCCAAGAGCACATTTATTACTGACTTTATAATGACTTGAGTGTATCTGCCAGATTGTTTGAGCTCTGCTGTAAATGAAGTGCATTCACCCCCCGTCCCTTTTGGCTGCTGGTTCTATCAAAGTAATCTATGTCTTTGTGGTTGTGCTAAATCTTTATTTGCATTTAAACAGGTGGTCAGAAACTTTTGAAACCACAACAAACTGTCTTCAAACATCTGGCTCCTGTGGGTTGAGATTTAAGACCCTCGCAGTAACACACATCACTGCATTAGTCAATTGTCAAGTTATAAAAATATTAAGTATACGTATAAGGATTTTGCCCACTTGTTTGTTTTCTTTATAAAACAATGCATTTGTGATACTAATGCTAACATACATGCTTTTTATATCACTGGGCATCTCAACAGGGCTTTTTATCTACCGCATATATCCAACAGTTTAGCTGTCATTTTTTATCAGTTTTATGAGTTCAACCTAGGCCAGACTGTCAGTGATTCCTTTTATACAACACATCAACACGATTTCACAGCACAGACACGACAGATATCCATGCTGGACATCTGACCAGCTGTTGTGCTCTCCAGTTACACCTCTGGGATGGGCTTCCCTGTCGTATGTGTGTGTTTGTGGAGGTGCTCACTTTGTCCCACTGTGTCAAAGGACTTAATGAGGGATTTGACAGTAGCCCCAGGCTCAGAGTTGGCCTCTCTGCTGGGGTCAGCGGGTGTGGTCTGGATCACAGAGATGCCGCACCAGTGACGGTTGTTGTCAGACTCGGACGCTCTCACCTCATCGCCCTGGGACCTGCCAGACACATTGCAGAATGGACAGAAAGGGTCTCACACAGACAGTTATCTACTCACTCAATACATCAGATAAAAAGTAGACAAGAACATGTGTTTTTAGTCAGTGTAGACGTGCTTCACAAGCCATCTGTAAACAACTGATTAGCAGCCAATCGTTAAAGAAACTGTAATACAATTCTCCTGGTGATTGGTGGAAAGGCTATTGAACAAGGGATTGCATTTGTGTTTATCAGTGTTAAACAAGGAAGGAATGACAAGTAAAGATTGAATTCCACTTACCTCCGAGTGCCTTCTGCAAAAATTAGACACAACCACAGTTGTGGTAAACTCATTTATTCATTCATTAACAGGAATATCAATAAAACATATACAGCTGTAGGTCCACAGTCTTTCCAAGCAAAATAAATAAACATCACATTCACTCTATTGTTCAGTAAATGTTTTTTACTAAAACAAAACAACCTTTTATAGTTTTCTTCACTGGTGGTTTCTGAATTATTCAACAATGAGCACCAGTTTTAAACTCCAGTTTAACAATAATGGCTTTTGTTAACTTTGACCAAAAATGACAAGAACCTGAGGGATCCTGCCACTACACTACAAAATGACAGAGACAAAAATGCACTTTTTCAAAAGCAGATTTGAAATTATAATTTCCTAATAGTTCATAAGGTGAATATAAGCAGACCAATATGTTTGCACACGTGTACACATATACCGTATATACAAATAGATACAGGAACATCTTGGTGCAGTGTCTACATGTTTTGCATTGCCACATACAAATGTGCAGTGACACTTTGTTTACTCACTTTCAGTGAGCTCAGAACAAGAAGAATCTCTGTGAGGCTGAGGCAGAGATACATTATGAACATCACGTCATTTTGACAAGCGTTCACAAGTTTATATGACAAAGACACTTCTAACAATACACAGTCTTGTGGTCTTTGTGGTAATAGGTCCAACTACATCCTTGAATGAGGTCCAATGTTTGTGTAAGACAGACTGAAACCTTTTTGGTGGCAGTACCTGACATTTTCTGTAGTTTTTGGTAAACTAATAATGTATATTAAAGATGACACTCTACTCCACCTTGCTGTATGAATTAAAATAATCAGGAATGTTAATTGCTTTTAAGAGCGTTAGCTATATCATATTCCCATAAGAGTTCTACATTTAGAGCGTTTAATAGTGCCACCTAGTGTCCAAACTCTCAAATGACTAAAGCTAACTTGCTGGGCCATGCAATAAAATTTTTATTTTCCTTTTCCCCAGTTTATTTTGTGATATGTTATGTTTTAATTGGCCATGCCCCATTTAGACCAGTCCATTCAGCCAAACTGTGTTTTGTTGGTCTAGCATAAATATGTGGCTATTTCTAATAATAGTGCTTTTCAGTGGGTGGTGTTTGTTATGTATTTGTCACAACTACCGCTCATTTCTCAAAGGCACAAAAGAATGTTTATACTAAAAGGCCTGTAATTAAAATTGTGACATAAAAGTACAAACATAAATAACATTCAATAAGGAAAACAATATTTTTACTTGAGCCAAAATGTTAAGAGACTGAATTAAACCAGTCAGTGAAGTGGTGACTATGGCATTAAAACAGCACACATTCCAATGACATAAACAGAAAAAGTGCAAATTTAACACTGTCTTGATTGATCTGAAGTGTCCGTTGAGTCTCTAGTGTCCTTCAACTGCTGTCTTGGTTTCAAAAGTGGTTCCGGTGCTTATTCTGTAAAGACAAAAAGTGAAGATGACTTATTGCATACAGCACATGTACAGAAGCAATATAGTGCAAAGTTGTACATTCATTCTGAGCACTTGGCATACACAGCAAACCAACGCCTAAAAATAACATTTGGATGTTATTTTCCTAAGCAGACCTCGGCGCACTCCTGGTTACTCTTACAACTTCATGCAGACCTCAGAGGCTCATACTGTCAGAATGACTAACTCTCCTGGTGATGGAGACACGAGAGAAATGTATCTGAAGCAGATGATGCAGAGCATGAGTTTGATCCAGTCATGCCGTGCAGACCTTCCTGATATTTCACCAAAAACACAAGAGGTTATTCTCTTAAAGAACAGCTGGTGGCGCCAGATACATTTACTTAAAAAGCAGCATTGGAAGACCAGGCAAAGCAAACCAAAAAGCTAGAAGAGGTCTGAGGGTGCAGTCAGCCAGTTAGGTAATGCAAACAGGAGAGGTCGAAGGTTGAAGCAGAACACAAAGGCAGACAGAGATACAGAAGAGGGTCAGTGAGCAGCAGCACACAGGGCAGGGACAGCCTGGGCCAGGCAGGGGACTCACCTGGACTGAACAAGGGGAGGCCATTCAGAGGGACATCTTTGACAGGGGCATCACAGGGAGCGGCTGGACGTAGGGAGCGGACGCAGCACAACTGCTAGAAAATTTGCTAATTCTACTTTAGCTTTAATATTTTGGTTTTACTCCAAGTGTTTTTAACCTGTCACTAAACCCTCTTGTTCAATTTATCATTTTACTCATGGAAATTCTAATGGTTTTGTTTAAAATAAATAGTGCGCTACATACAGTCCCGCATTTCTAACAAGAAAGGGACAACAACAGTCAAAAAAAACAGTTGCACTGATACATTCATATAAAACAATACAAATCACTAAAATACTCTATGGACACAATAAAATCTTGCTGCATAACCACAGTGCAAAATAAATTTACAAACAAAAAGTATGTGCCAACAATTCTTCACATGAAAATGTCAGTATACAGTAGATGTTACTACAGTGCAGTGGTCAGTGAAGAGGACAACAGAACAGGCAGCAGCATGAAAAAGTAGAATACACAGAGAGATATTGCAAGAGAGTGTTTATCTACCAATAGAGCCGGCCAAATCCCACCTAAACTTAGATGGTTAGCAGAAAACAGATATTCAAAAACCTCTTCAATGACAGTCTGAGATATAATCCTTGTCTGATTGCACCTGAATAAAAAATGACAGCCAATAGGAAAATGGCAAGGCTATCATGTATTTCAGATCTGTGTTGAGATGCTTGTATGTGAACTGGCCGCGGAGGAGGCGATAAATTGTGCCATACCTGACTCCCTGCAATGCTTCCAGGTCTGAGGAGAGTTTCGAATTACGCTCCTGCTCCTCCTGCAGCTGCCTCCTGAGTGCACGCAGCTCCTGCTGGGCCTCCACCTTGATGTCGTTGGCCACCACCACTGCTGTCTGGAGGTCCGCCTGGAAGCGACGCCACTCCTCCTTCTCATCCTAAAAACACAACAGGCCAGATGAGCAGCGGTCAGTGTGGTCGAATTACATAAAAGCACAGGTACAGATACTGTTTTAAGCTAGGAAAGAAGCTTAAACAAATGGCTGACTGTGTACTGGCTCACAGTTACAAAGTACAAAATTGTTGTTAAGGAGGCGACTTCATGATAACACTATCTGCTTCACTTGATAATGTGTGTTTTTAAATAAGCAAACAGAAGTGATGTTCATGGAAGAAAACCGTGGAGGAAGACAGCTCCTGCCAAAAAACACAGGCAGTACATGAGTGAGACAACGGCGCTGGAACAATGTTCAGTGGACAGAGGTCAGAATGGAGAACAATTAAAGGGAAACTGAATACCAGGACTAGAAGATCACCCTAAACTTGAAAATAATCCAGAGAGACTATTCAGACAGATTTATTTCTGTTTTATTTTGTTATCGTAATAGTCTAGTCATCTAGTTCGTACCTTTATCTGTCGGGTAAAAACCTTCAGTTGTCGATCTGATTCAGATTTCTGCTCCTCCAACTTCTTGACAAGATCTGCAAAACCAAATTCAAGCCTTTAACATTATTAAATAGAGTACTGTACAGAAAGTCTTTAGTTTGACTCTACGGCACTAAATTACACAACAAACTCTCCAGCCATAATGCAGTATAGACACATTTACAGTAATGTACAATGCCAGACATGATGTATACATTATGTTACAGAGAGACGATGAACGTACTTTCCATGTCCAGCACAGTCTGGTTGGTGTGGAGGCCCACTGCCCTCTGCTGCTCCACCTGGTCCTCCAGCTCAAAGATGGTCTCCTTCAGTTCTTTCACCTGGTTCTCAGCCTGGAGCCCCGCCTCCTGGAGAGAAGCCACTCTGCTCAGCAACTCCTGCTCCCTCTCCTCTGCTCGCTCCTCAACCTGCTGGCATTTGGACTCCACCTGTGTATGGAGAAGGGGATATGGTTATGGCTGTATATAAAATAATAATAAAATATATAGCCTTCACATTTTCCCACGTAGTCTTCTCCCACAAATCACTGCAACAACTTAGCTTAACATTCTCTCAGTCGTGTCTCTTCAGAAATACTTCACATAACTGTTCTTTATTAAATTACTACCTTGCTCTTCTAAATCTAAGTTTTAATAGCACAAACTGTTTAAGAGTTCTGATGGAGGCGGTCATATTACAAAAATGGATTGCAAGAATGATATTAATGACATATCACGTAATAGTCTAGTATAGTTCAGTAATAATCATAACTGGAAACAGATATAAACGTTCCATGTTCCTTTGTTACTGTAAATAATAATATTTTGTCTGCATAAATGAAGTGCCTCAGCGTCACACCCTTGTCGTGACACAGTGGATAGTGTGTGACTCAGAGGGTCACACGTCGGTGAACTGTCCAACTGCTGGCATTACAGCTACAGTCCAGAAAGGATGACATCAATCAGCTGAAGGTGACACACCCTATTAAAGTAAAAAAACACCAACAAGAGCCCAAACCACAATGCCCCAGGCTTCATGGTATTTAAGGGGAAAACCCCACCGAATACTGACAAACATGTGAAAGCAGTTTAACTTCATGTACTGTGGGAGAAAAAGAAAAATACCAAATTCCTGTCGGAATATTGTGGTCATGTAAATTTTAACCATTATAGGAAAGGTTATGGGAAAGATGCCTAAGAATAAAGAGAAATTACTGCACTGCAAGTAGACCTGAACAAAAATTGTGAACTCTTTCCAAAAATACTTGGCTCTGTGTTAATATATAAACTTCAGGAAGCTTTGGCAAACAAATCTGAGTAGCACACCAAGAAAACCACAGTAAAACTGTGTGATCGTTTAACATGTCATTATAGAGGAATCTTTATACTTAAAAAAAAAGAATCTAAAAATGATAAAGGTGATATTGTTAAAAAATGTCCTTATAAAGCATGAGAAAGCAAATAATTGGCTGGAGCAGCTCTGTGGCACCTCAGTATTTTATTTATAATGGGCTGTTATGACATGCACAGCTTAAAATGTTTCTTTGCAGGATATTGAATTCTGTATTATTGTTAATATAATGCTAGATGTTTCAGTCACCCCACCAATAAAAAAACCCACCAATAAAAAAAACAGGCTCAGGCTCAATTCCTTCACTTCTATATTCCTGGTTATTTTGATGTTTACTTTGTTTAGAACAAAAACATATTTACAAAATTAAAAAAAATTAAGATAATATTTTATTGTTATTAACCTTGATACCTTAGACACTGCAATTTGTGCATGTTCAGCATCGGCCCGAGCCTGGAGCAGCTGCTGCCTCAGCTCCGTCAGCTCCACCTCCAGCTTGTCTCTGTCGGCGTGGGCCGTCTTCAGTAAACTCTGCAGCTCGGTGCTGTCACTGGTGCTCTGCATGGCCTTCAGTTCTCCCACCTTCTGCTTCTCAATGTCCACCTGAGCCTTTAGCCGACTGTTCTCCAACCGCAGGGACTCTCCTGCTGCCCTGTGCTCCTCTGCGGCCTGAGCTGCATGTTCTGCGGCCTCCAGCTCTTGATCCAGCTGGGCCTGCAGCCTGTCCACTTCCTCCTTGAGGCCAAAAGCCTGACCCTGGGCGTCCTGGTGCTCCTGCTCCAGTGCCCGCAGGCTCCCTGTGAGCTGCTGCTGAATGTCCACCAGCTTCTCACGCTCAAACCTGGAGCTCTCCACCAGTTCGGAATACCTCTGCTCCAACTCAGCCAGCCGTGGCCCCTGACCACCCAGCTCCCCCTCCCGCTGGGCCTGGGCCTGATCTTGCTCCTGCAGCCGAGCAGCCAGTGCCTCGCTTTTCTGCACGAGCACGTCCACGCGTTCTCTCTGCTGCTGGAGAGATGTCTGCAGGAGGCGCTTCTCCTCAGTTAGCCGCTCATTCTCGGTCGTCAGCTCCTGCACCATCTGCTGCTGGTCCGATAGTTCTTGCAGAGTGGCCTGCAGCTCCTCGGCTGTACTGTGGTGGCTCTCCTCCATCTTGTGAATCTGCTCTGTGAGACTCTGCAAGGACACATCCTGCTGTATTGTGCTGGGGACTGACCCAGCTGTAACAGCCTCTCCACTTACTCCACTGCTCACTGACTCTGAACGTGATGGGATCTTCTCAAACTCAGAGGAGTCAGGTGACGGTGAGTCTTTGGCAATGTCAAAGACAGAGGAGGGAGAGGTTTTGGGGCTGGCAGTGGAAACTGAAGAGTGCAGACCATTCACCATGGCTTTAGTGGGGCTGCTGTTGTTTGTACTAGACAGCGGAGAGCTCTCTAAACAGATCAGCTTTTCTTTGAGCAACTGGTTCTCTTCTCTTAGTGCTGCCAACTCTCTCTGATACTTGCTATTCTTCTCCCTCAGCTCCCCAACAAGCACTAGCGCCTCTGCCACCTGGCTCTGCTCTCTCTCTGCAGCTGCCTCTTGGCGTTCAGGAGTAGTAGGAGAGGTGGAAGCACTGGCGACTTTACTCTTACAGTGCTGCAACTCTGTTCTCAGGTTACTGATCTCTAAGTCTTTAGCCTTGGCCTCAGCCAGCAGCTCTTTCACCTGGCTCTCCAAAAGGCCTTTTTCCTGGCCTTCTAGGTCTCCACGGGACTTAGCAGTACTCCGCGTTTGCTTTGCCAGAGTGGAGAGACTTGAAGTGCTGGCACTGGAGACCATCCTCTTATTTGTGGAGGTCCTTAGCTGGTCCTTTAGAGAAAAACGGTCCCTCGATATAGAAGAAGAAATCTCTTTTGGGGCTGGAATTCCAGACTTTTTTGTTGTTTGAGCTCCTGTAAAAGAGGTCAAACCAGACATTCAGAACATAGAAAACCTGTTTAGGACACCAAATCAATACATCATAAAGCATTACAACACTAAGATACACTAATATATTGTAAAATTACCTTGACATTTGACGTCTGAGTGAAAACTAAATTCAGAGAGACTTCACACTGAATTGTTGCTGAAGGTTAATTGAATCAGTGTACAGATGGCACCATAATAGTCGTGTCAACAATGTGTAATAATGCTAAATGAATAGACAATGTGTCACATTTAGATGCATGCATTATTCAGCAGTTTTATGTTGCTGCCCACTGTCCTCTATTCTCTTATTGTTTTCCCAACAGAGCGTCTGCCTGGCACTGTATGTGTATCTCATCTGTGGTCATTCAATGCTGTGACACAGCTTAACTGTGGCATTTCAAAAGGCATCAGCATGGGTCGTCAGTGCAGGCCTTTTCCAGAGCCTTCTCACATATGAAGAGTATTTACTGACGCGCGGCATAAACTGAGTGCCACTTGACAAGCATGTATTGTTTGTTTTTAGATCATCAGCAAACAGCGGTGCAGACACAGGGGGTTGTTCCAGTGCACGTGGAGCAAACAAAGATGGCACTGTGTCTCTTGTCCATTCTTCATCATCAAACCCTCAAAAAGCAGACACCACAGTGTTGAGACAGCACCGTCAACAGCACATCCACATGACTGTGCACGCAGCTTTGACATCTAAACGACCTAGTTGAAAATGCAAATCATATCCCATATCCCTGTGGACTGTTTAAGTACTGTGCCACTGACATGACACTATCACCCCATTGAACCAGCTCGGGCTGAAGCTGTCAGCACTGGTAACTTCCAGAGCACAAAGCCGTTTAACATTCGCTGAGTGAGCAGCTGTGGTTTTTGAAAAGTGCTTTAAGTGAGAAGGATTAGAAATAATGAATGGAAACATTTGTATTTTAAAAAAAATAATTTCAAAAAAGAATTAAGACATTAAAACAACAAACTAAGAAAATAAACAGTCACTTTTGCAGCTCACACAAGATGAATCTGAGTGACAGAATGAGAACAACATACACTACTAAATTGTCACATGGAAGACGTTAAAATACATTTTTAAATGTTTTAATTTACCATCCACTGTTTGAAGTAACACACCACACAGTATGATTTACAAGTCTACATGCACTTTATGACCACATCATACTTCATATTCTGATAATGGCAGCCATACATGTGAGGACAATATGTCATTGTTAGAAAGAGCGACTGTGATGTGTTCAAGATCAGTCCATTTCCATAAAGCTGAGTGCCAGGAACAGGACTTTGGGACCACTTCCCATTTGCTGTTTCTTCATATTCCGTTTCCCTCCTGCTCTTAGTCAATAGAAGCCAGATGGAGCACATGAACTCACTCATCTTTAGATCTCCCACCTCTTAAACCATGATATCACCACAGCTGCTTAATGCACGGAGCAGTGACACTAGGTCTCAATGCCAAGAGACTGCACATGCAGGGCAAGAATTGTTAGAAAAAGAGGCTGTAGCCACCAGTACACAGCAGCAGATCAAAAAAGATTCAGCCCATTTCAAAGGACTCCCTGGTTAATGTGAGTAGGTGCATGTGCTGTAAATTAGAATGAATATAAGGTCCTTGTGCCTTTGATAAAAACAAAATGTAGTTCAAATAAAATGTTTCTAGCTGAGAAAGAACATTTAATTTAATGCCGTCTTCAATGTAGGCATCCTCACGTGCAGTACCATTTATAGCTGTGTCTAAGAACCCCTAAATCTATGAAAAGGAGTAGAATGGGCAGTTAAATGCTCCCTGAGGAGGTCTCAGCCAGTGGATAAATCCTCACTTTGAGGAGAAGGGCTGTTATTGATAGCTAAGAGCAAATATTGTAGATCACCAACTTCAGACGACGAGTCATGTTGCACCACTTTGCAATCTGTTTATAAAAAGTATTTCAACTTGAAACAACAATAAAACTGGGCATTGGTGAATAATGTGTTTACATTAAGTGATGAGCTAAATTAATATTGCTCACTGACTTTCATTAATCAAAAGACATTATGTTTATTTTTCAGGAAGCCACTCCCTGATCAGTAATGCACTGCACTCATTCTTTCTAATGAAGATAAGGTTTCAAATCATAGCTTGTGGCTCTGGTTAGTGTGCCAGCCGCGAGGTGACAGAGTGCACTGTGATCACAAGTCTTCAATGTGCGCAGGACAAGGGCTACGGGTGAACAGTGCAGTTGAATTAATGACAGAAAGTGTCACTATGTCAGCGCATTAACACCTGTAATGACGCACTGTCTTCATCACAGTCACAAAACAAGTACAGGACGGGACTCTCCATCACGGTTCCAGGAAACATGCTGTGCAGTGTTTTTCTCTCAGATGGAAGTGGAGACAAGACACAAAACTGTGATGTGTGTTTCTGCTCTTCCTGTTGTCTTTTGATAACCATAAAAATAGGTCAGACACCTATCAGCCAGGCGGCTCACAGGCATTCCTGTCCTCCCAGAGCAATGAGGTAGACAGGGCTGAGGCTCCATGGCGCTACACTGGCTGAGCACAGATTAGACGGGATGCTATGCTGCTTCAAAATAGCTCCATAAGTCACAGTGGACCAATATCTAAGAAGTTAGAGGATCCAACTTCAAAAAACAAATATCGACTGAGTTAGCATTTTACATAGCTTACCCAGTGTGAAAAACTGTGTTTGTTAATCTTCTACCAGTCAGAAGTTGGGTCAACTCACTTTGAGCATTCATTGTATGCAATAGGCACAATATTATAACAACTTCACACTTTGTTTTAGTCATTCACTACAGTGACCCTAAGCGTTGTTTCCTCAACTGTTATCCAGCTGGCGTGTTTTTCTGCCAGTGTTGATAAGGCTGCTGTCTCACCTTATCATATTCTCAGATACATACAGGATGGTTTAAATTAAAGACTTATTTATGGGGAGATATTAATTCAATTTAAATGCTTATGTATTTAGCCAACATAAATCTATTATTATATCCCTATAGTGTATATAATGTGAACCTCCAGAACAGTTCAGCCAATAATTGATAGTGCATGTTAATAAAAAAACTAAAAGAAAGCTGTTGGAACATTGTAAGCAAGCCTCTGTTGAGTGTATTTAAGCACTCATGCCTGTTTCAGTTTGAAGACTGAGTGGTGTAGGCTTCCTTTGCAGCACAGTAGGAAAAGTGCAACTTGAGAGCTGGCAGGTCTAAGAGAGCCACTTGGCCCAGCTTTATGGCCCCTTTAATCATTTTGATTGAATCATTCTAACTGGCCAGCAGACTTTTAACACAGTATCCTTATGTTTTTGCAGTGTGCTAACACTACCTGTGCAACCAATAGTCTCCAGAGATAGTCAAAGGGTTGAGCCACCAAACACTTAAGGTTTCTTATGTCCCGAACTGTTTAACACACCAACAATAAGGAACAATATTTAATTATGAGATCCATGTATGTGATGGATGAATGGTAATAATGTGCATTGAAGGAAACTTCTGCTTTCGTTCTCTGATAAATTCCACCTTAAACTTAAAATATGTTGAAAATCTTTAGTACTTCACTTTACTGGGTTGACTACAGAAAGGAAATCCAGAATAAGCTTATAATAAGGGAAAGTATATGCACACAATAAACCAAAAACTAAATGACACCAAGTCCAGCAGCACAAACCATTGCCAAGACAAAGCCTAAAGACCTATCCCATTCTGCACCAAGTCCAACAGTGCTCAGTTAAATATATACTGCCCACTGAAGGCCAGTGTGTTGTAGCAGACACAGGGTATAGATCTGGGCCACAACAGAAAAACTGCCCCCAGCTTTGTGCATGCAAAAGACAACTGATAGCAAATAGCACAGAGACCCATAGTCTGCAGACAAATCCAGCCAGCTGCTGACAGACAAACAAACCACATCAGGACAGTTGAATCTGGAGAGCATCATACAATAACCACAGACTTTGTGTTTTATATTTCACAGACAGTTTACTTTCATTTATATGGTGTCACTTTTATATGACCATTGTTAGCTGCTCTAGTATAAAGCACTAAATTTTACAAGCTCTGGGCTGCATAATGTCTGTGTTATAATCTCCAGTTACAACAACAGGAATTTCAATAGCACACGCCTCCCTCTCCAAACAAATACCATCACAGTCCGGCGTTTACTGGACCAACTGTCAAGTGCCATGGAAAGTATGAGTGATGCCACTTCCTCACTGAGTCAGAGACATCATGAGCTGGACACACTTCCTCATGTGAGTCCCAGCTCTGCGTCAGTTGTGAAGGCTTAATGATCTTTTCTAGTTATTCCAGAGACTTGATTTAGAGTAGGTAGTACTGTTTACTTGGACATGCTGCTCTGTACGTCCAGCATTCTTCTCTAAACATCCTCTTTTAAAATGTGCAGTTATTCCAAGCTGTACTACACTAACATCCAAGCAACTCATCCAAACATGTTGAAGTTTTCCATTTTTGACCATGTCCAGGGCAAGTTCCTTATACAATGTTACACAAATATTTTCTCACGTTTCTTTCAGCCTTTATCCAAACTGGTGTAACTGAATATAACCGTGCTGTTATTCAACTGTGTTTGACTGACAATTCATCAGCAGCTGACAGCTTGCTGACCGCAGGCTCTAGTGTTGGCTGCTCTCCTGGTCTGCCAGTGAAGGAGACAGGAAAGCTCGCTGCAGCAGCATTAGCCATCACTGGAGGTTGGTCCTGACTCTTGATAATGACCTCCTTATCGCCACAGCAGACAGCTTACTCCTTACACCTTCGTTTCTCAGATAACAACATCCATCACAACCAGGTCTGATCCTTCAGTTCCCATGTTTCCATTCCAGAACCAGCTCCACAAAGTCTGACAAATCAGACTGGAAAGGATAAAAAGTAAATACGACAGTACCTGCTACAATAAACATTTAAATAAACTACATTTAGTATTTTACCCTGAAAATACCCTGAAATAACCAAAGTTTGTTTTTAACAGTTTTACCGATTACGCCAAGGTGTCAGGTGGTTAAAATCTCTGTAACTAATCTATGTCTTTTGTAAAATATGGATTTAAGTCCACAGCCAACCCCATAGCCTGCTCTCTGGTTTGAGTTTGTAATGATTAGTAACAAGCCTTTTGTCGATCAATGCTCATTCACTATAGAAACTAAGACTGCATTCATCACAAGAAAAAGAAGTCAATGAATTAAGTAAATCGCTGCCCACTTCATTTCATAATGGAGCTTCATGTGGTAGAACTGATGGATGATTATGGACTTTTGTAACCCACACCGAAACTCTGTGCTGCAGTGCACACACAACAATAAGCCCCTGATGTACGGACATCTCATAATTATTTTTGAACCAAGATACAGAATATCAACAAGCGCTTTTCTTTTGCTTGGTAACGGCATGTTTGTGCGTCGAGAACAAACTGGGGTCTAATCTTGTTGAGCATGCAGCAGCCTGTTCCCATAGCCTCCCAATCTCTGCTCTGTCTAGAAGCATATAGCACTGACAGGAAGCATAGCTCTCACTGCTGATAAAACACTGTGCTGCACACATGTATCTCTGAAGGCATGTTTATTTAGCTAATGTAGGAGCAAAACATTAGGAATGCTGCAAGAACATAGCAATGATGGTATGAAGTAAACTTTCATGTGGGCATATTAAAAGTATTAATTTTTTTCCTGCACTGTGTTTACAGCTAAAATTGATAGAGCACTTTCTAAACTGTCTAATATATGCTATACATATTACACATGTTGTGAAAAATGCACATTATAACCAAATATAAATGCCGTTATTGAATATGGATATTCCAAGCGACAAAGACATAAGAAGGCATGGGTGTCTTTGGATGAAGTTGCTGGTGAGCACAGTTCTGAAGCACTTTGAAATGGAAATCTTATGGAAGCGACGTGAGCTCAGGCGGCAGTGGAGAGATGCGATGATACCATCCCCACTGGCAGAATTCCTCATGCTTACAGTCAGACACATCCCACTCAGCACTTTGCCCTGATTGACTCTCCGTCCTGGTGCGAGCACATGTGCACAGTAAATGAAATACAGCAGACCAGATCAAATACCACCCGAAGAGTCAGGACAACAATGGCACAAGAATTAAGCCCCAACAAACTAACTCATCATACATCTTTTATGACTCCAGGGCAAATTAATTAAGTCGGCTCAGCTGAGTGCATCTTAGTCAGAACCCATCAGTCAGGACTTGTCTCCTGTTGTGTCAGAGACAGACATGACATGACAGGAGATTAGCACTCATCTATTGTATTTGCCAAATGCCAAATTCCAAATGCCTGTCTGTCTCCTTTAGAATCAACAGAAAACAAATAAAGTAATAGGACGAATAGCTGTTTACGGTAAGTGATGCTGAGGCAGACCTGACTCTGTTTCCTCCTGTCTCCCCGCCTGGTTCCCCATGTTGGTCCGATCCGCGACTCCCACTCCAACACACCAGGGTGGACTAGTCCGAGAATCCTGCAGAGGAGAGGTGTGTGCCGTCTGGTGTCCCACGTAACTCGCAAAGGAGAGGACAGCATAAGAGAAATAAAAAATCTGCCCTTTTCCTTCTCTCAACTGGCTCCCAGGACGGTCTGAGAATACATGTGTGAAAAGCGACCCGCCTGTCACAGACAGAATGACAGGAGTGTGTGTCTGTGTGTGGGAATGCGTTTTCTCCGGGACAGTGGCAGTATGTCACACTGGCAAGCGAGAGGGCAGCCAGCGTCGTGTGCACTTCATTATCGCTGTGATGACTGGAATCGGCTCAAAGGGGGAGTGGCCTCCTGCGACACACACACACATTCACACACCTCCCTCCTCCCGCTCTTGCCAGCTAGTTTACTCTCACCAGTAACAGCTGAACAATGGTGAACTGAACCGTCTCTCTCCAGTCCTGAATAGACGAGTGAGAAAGACAGAGGAGGCGGGGCATAGAGGAAGCAGAGGCACGGTTTGTATTTTTGGCAGAAGGTGACAGTGCAGCCCTTGTGTGGCTTTTAAACGGACTGCCTCCACCAGACACAGAATGGGAAAGGAGATGCTACACTGGGAACTGAGACCACCCCAGGCTTCCTGTATTGTTTTTGCTCGCAGCTCACTCAGCAGGAAACAAAAGCGCATGTGTAAATGTACGTGCGACTACAGCACATTTGTCAAAAAAATCTTTGTGGGGGTGTGCACAATCAGGGCTCACTTTACTTGTCCTTTTTCAGTCACATTGTGTGCACATGTTAAATATTTATAATGGCAACAGTTTCTGAGAAGTTTAGACATTATAGACTTATTAATACAGCAAAATGTTTTCAATGGTTTGTAGAACAAAAATGATTCAGAAGAGTACCAACCTACTTTATATTATCTACACCATTGAAAACCGAAAATCTTCTCTTGAAACTGATAAACGGAAATATTTTTAGCATCAATTGGTGTAGGTTTTATGTAGTCTTTATTTCCCCTTTTTCCAGAAATGAAAGAGCAGCTAATAAAAAAAAAACACTAAGATTGAAGTTGCTCTGAGTCTACAGTATCTGTTGCTGCAAATAGTTTCTGAAAAACCTCTCCTGTAGCTGTGAGGAAGGTCCTGTTTTCTGCACAACTCTGCCCACATCAGGTTCAATGGTCAACCTTGATTCAATACAAGCTGCTTCAAAAGCTTATTGTGAAAATTCTAGCTATATTTTTAGAGAGCAGCACAACCACCCTGGAAAACAACAAGCTAGGTTAAGAATGTTTTCCTCACCATGAGACATCTACCTTTGACAGTCTAACTAATATAACGCTGTTGAATAATGAAATATTTTTTTTAATAGCCTATTATATCTTTCTGCTTTTGTTCTAAAATAAAATACTACATACAAAAAACTTCCACATACAAAACATTTATACATTATAAAATGTGTTTTTACTGGCTCCTTCAGCAACCATACACAAAGTCTGCATTATTGCTCCTGTCTGCTTCTCCAAACTGAGGCTGTGACAGTTACCTATCCACAAGCATCTCATACGTTATATTGGTTCTCTGTGAGAACCCTAAAATGCACACTACATAAGCATTTGTGAGCTGCCTGTGCAAGCTTGTACTGCATGTCATTTTGCGGCTAGTGTCAGAGTGCCTCTGCCACGCCTGAGTGCTTATGCAGGTTGAGTTGCACTGCTGGACTCTTTGATTAATTCATCTGACAGATATGACGAGCTCAAGGTCCACAGCTCTCAGCTCCAGACTCCCAGACCTAGACAGAGGTTTGGGCTCCACTGGGACCACATGTTCAGCCCCAGTCTGCTGTCTCCATTGTAAAACACACTACGGTAATATTCTTAGTTCACCTTGGTCTCTCCGCTTTTCTACCAGACATACATCTTCACCTGCAGCTGACAGTCAGTTCAGGAAATGCAACAAAACTGTCAGGTAATAAATAGGGAATATAGTGTCATAATCAAGCCATGCACATGGAGCGCGGACACAGCAAAAAAGAAAACTTGGTAGCAAAAAAGAAAGATGGTAGTGTTTTGTATTGACTTTCTGTTTAAAGACGGACAAAGTGAAGAAGACAAGATGTGATTTGGATAAGGGGCTTAGTAAAGAGGGCCAGTGGCAGAAGTGAAATGCCTATTCCCGTCATCAACAGGTTTTTCCTGCCATCACTCATATACGTATATATCACTCATATACGTATATATCACTCATATATGTATATATCACTCATATACGTATATATCACTCATATACGTATATATCACTCATATACGTATATATAACTCATATACATATATATCACTCATATACGTATATATCACTCATATACATATATATCACTCATATACATATATATCACTCATATACATATATATCACTCATATACGTATATATCACTCATATACGTATATATCACTCATATACGTATATATCACTCATATACGTATATATCACTCATATACGTATATATCACTCATATACATATATATCACTCATATACATATATATCACTCATATACATATATATCACTCATATACGTATATATCACTCATATACGTATATATCACTCATATCACAAGAACAAGAGGTAAAAGAAAGATGTGTATTCAGAAGACAACATGAAAATGTCAAGATGTCCTTGGTTTCAAAACAATACATATCATATTTTTTTCAATAATGAAGTCAATTTACTATTAAAATTGTGGTTGTCCTAATGGCACGCATACTAACAAATATGAGGACTGTATCGAGCACTCACCAATACTGAGTACAGATACCTAATATTTATGAAGCAGGCACAGATCACAGTGCCATTTTTGGCCTGTTCCATCAAGTGATTTGGGGACAGTTTTTGGACCTCCAACTTAAAAACAGCATTATTTACAGAATGGATTACTTTTATCACCTCCATTTACAGTATAATATGTCCAAACAGTGCTATATAGAGAAAAGGGAAAAGAGAAAAGCACTGCTGTGGGTCAAGTACTCTTTGGGGTGCAGTGGCTCAGTGGTAGAGCGGTTGTCCCTTAACCAGAAGGTTGGTGGTTTGATTCTTGCTCTCCCCAAAATGGAGAAAAATGGCTGCCAAGTCGCCACCACCAGTGTGTGACTGTGGAGTGAATGAATAATTAGACTCTGTAAAGTGCTTTTAGAGTCTTGAAAAGCGCTATATAAATCAAAGAAATTACTATTAAGGCCGAGGACATCTAACAGTTAGGATTGAATATATTTTCTAATGTCCATCATTTGTCAAATTTTGTGTTCCACCTACAAAAACACACGCAAAGCACATGGCATCTATCCGTATATAATGTCCAAGGAATCAAAGAAGAAAAAGTCTCCCTGAAGAACGTTTAACTCAACCCAATCCAAATGTAACAAGGCTGTGTGCCAGCATCGATCGGACAAAGGTGAAGCCAAACGTCTGCCAATGGGGTGCCCTTTTACAAACTTCTGCTCAGCACTGGCCAGGTTTCGTTATTTATATACCACGTCCGCCTTATCTCTCTGCTGTGGCTCCTCGCTCCACAGGGACTCCTCTCCGAGTGAAAGCTTTATTGAATTATTGATGAGGGCTTTTTAAATAAGTCATCCGAATGGGGTTGGTTTTAACCCGTTGTCTGACAGCGCCGGGGGGGGGCTGGTAAAGTGTCCAAATGGGACCGCCATTAGCTAAAATAACAGTTGAGTTATGTGTGCTTCATGCGGTGAGGAGAACTCGAGGGGTGGGGTCAGATGATGGTTAGAAACTTACTATTGTAAAATGTTATTTAAGTGCATTTTGAAATCATACAATTTCTTTAAAAAGAGTCTTTTCATTGAGCAGCTCAAATGCATGCTACTGTTTTCTTCTTTGTTTTCCCTTTTACAAGGAGCCAGTGGAAAGAAGAAAGGCACATTTGACCTACTTTTTGGCAAGACATTAAAAATAAATGATGCATTGCACTGCAGTCCTTATTCTTCATTTAATTAACAACGATTAGCTCAAAAGAGAAGTGCAGGTCAGTATGGGACAATAGATAGGCTATTAGCCGGATGTTAGTTGCATCATTTGTCTTTGACACAAATCCTTCGAGTATTTTTCACATCCCTCTGACGATTCTGCCATGCACCTAATTTCTGAGCTGCAAGACACACTCCCATGGCTTGTGATAAAGGACTCAATAACTGCAGACAGGTAGATGACGGTTGCAGCGAGCCTCGAAGTGCAGAAAATACAGATCAATGTCCAATAATGTCACACCCAATCCATCACTTATTTAGATGCAATCACACCTCCACATACGATTCTTCATCAAACGCCTCAAAATACCGCACACCAGCACCTCAATCTAAATTCAAATTATGGCATTTCCTGTGCAGCTGCCCCAGAAGTCCCAAGTTGGGCTCTGTAAGACTAAATGATGATTGCCACTGACTGCTTGCATGCCTGACTGAAACCACTCTTTCACCTGTCACACATGGTTTTTCACTGATCCAGATGAGCCTGATTTTAGAGACGTGTCTGAGGCGTTCGTTCATGTGACAACTAACTCAAGATGAAAGGTGTCCTTGTGAGAACGTCACTCTGAATAAAAGTGAAAATGTCCTTCTGGTTAACAAAGCCTGATATACCTGATGTTTATGGAAAGCTAGATAAAAGATCAGTGATACTTTACTTAGCACTTCCTGCTACATAGCCTTTAGCTATGGCTGACTTTGTGGATATCACGCTTCATGAACATGGACCTTTTTTTTTTTTTACTCTACTTTCTATGAACCTGAGGATACTAATTTGTGTATATTTTTCTTCAAGCACAGACTAAGCAATTAAAACTAGCCCAGAGATAGTATCACAAACACTTGGTGTACAAAAGGATGTAGGGTTTTCTTTTTGTCCTTGGGTGTGAAAACAGTCAGGAAAAACAAACTTTCTCTAATTAGACCCCAATCCAATGAATGCTGATCATGGTATAATTGTATCTGAAAGCTTAGAGCTAAGAGCTTTGCTTGGCTGTGATTTCTCAGCTGCTCTGAGGTCTTTTGTCAAGGAGATTTCAATTATCTCTGCTTGAGCACAGCAAGCCTTTAGAGCAGAATTTCAGCAGGGACCACATCCCTGCACTGAGAGGATTGGCCGACATTAACAGACACCCTATTCTCCGTCACTGAGGATTCTCAACTGTCTGCTATGAGCCACTTTAATTATCACGAACAAATCCCCGTCAGTACAGGCCGCCATGTTTGCAATACATTTAATGCTTGTTTTGCCATTGAGCTGCTTTGTTTACCACTAACACAGTCATTAAATTCACAAAAACAATGATTAGGTAAAGGTGTAGTTCAAGAGCATGAACGCAAATAAAAACCTATTATTCTTAGCAATTGATGTGTATAAAGGAGATCTGATTTATTTGAACACAACCTATCTGAGGTATGTCTTTCACTTGTCTCAGACACAAAAGACTTACGTACCTACATAAGTATACATTCTTTTACTATTGTTGTTTAGCAATAAAACTGTGGGAACTAGTTTTTTTTAGTTTGACACAAAATATGGTAAATAGGAAAAGATGGATGGCAAAAAACAAAAATGGCAAATACTAAAATAAAAAATAGTGTGTAAGTTGTATTGTTTTTTCAATGAATCACAATAAAATTTATATTTCACTTTAAACAGCTTATCCAAAATAAAAGGGTTCTATCTGATTAAAATACTAGAATGTTTGTGTCGGCTCTATCAGTTTCGAAACAAGGCTCAAAGAACCTCAATGCTCAGCCACCTGCACCTCTTCCAGGCCCAAAACTAAAACAGAGCCTTTACTGACAGTCTGGTGTCTGCAGATAACCAGTTTCAGTGAGCTGTGGCCCTCTAGTGGCTGATATTGGTTGTGCCACTATGTGTTAGTGTTCTTTCAGTCATTTATGTTTGTTTAAAAAGAAGCTCCTTAACTGTACATTATCTTACCCAGGCATAAACAATACAACAATGGGATGATTAGCTGTACTTGCATACATGTGTCTTAGAATATATCTACCTATAATCTATATTTTCAACTTTAGTATGACATCAGAGTAGAACTGTTACCTGAAAAGCCACGAGGGCGAGCTTCGGGCAGATCTGAGATGGCTCCAGTGGTCACAGTCTTCTTCATGCGAGAGCCAGCAGCAGCACTCCCCAGGCTGGGCTTGGTCAGTGCATCATCACTGTTGGCTCTCTTTAGCTGCAGCCCAGAAACAAAGCTATTGTTAGATATTGATCATTTTAGTTTCATTTAATTCAGTTTATTTATATAAACACAATAATGAGCTAGATAAACATTATGGCCAGACACAAGGGACGTTTTGCTTTTTTCCAGTAGTAGGAAAAGATATAGTGTCAAATGTTTTTGTTTTTTTTATTCTAAAAAGGACTTTTAAATATATACAGTATCTTTAAATATAATTTCATCATTTCTTGTGTCTTGAACCCACGTAAACCCATGTAAAAATGACACTTTTGACATGAATTTTTTTTTTAAACAGTTTGGCCTTATTGCCAGAACACTGGTCGCTCACCTTGCTGAGGCGCTGGTCAGAGGCCAGTAGGTTGGACGACCTAGGGGTCTTCATGGCTGTGGAGGTGGGGGAGGTCACAGAGGCCGCCCTGGTTCGATCATGGAGCCCTGGTTTAGGCAGCCCCACCTTGGTGGCGCCCGTTTTCATCATGGCTGGGCGTCAGCTGACTCGGCCTGAGACGAGACCAGAGGAAAGGGAAAGAGGACTCATGAGGAAGACATTCTCCAAAACAACAGAGCATTACTGTTCGGGTGCTTTAAGTGTGTTAACAGCCCTCTGGAGCTGGAGGAGACACTTAAAAACAATGGTAAGTACTGCCTCATTTAAGATTGTGTCTACAATGTTAAGGCTCACTCACTGTGCAGTGGGGACATAGGAAGTGATGCTAAAACATTATAAACACTTGATGAATGCTTTGAAGAATGACTTTCTCATTTTAATCATTAAATCTGATATTGTAATGTAGTTTTAGTGTCACTAAAGTGAATGCTGTGAATTACAAAGAATTGCACGATAAGACAAAATACAGTATGCACGCCCACATACTTCAATTTGAAAGATTTGTATTCTGGGCACAGTGGCTCAGTGGTAGAGTGTCGTCCTTCAACCTTCCACTCTCCCCACAGTGCATACTGCCGTTGTGTCCTTGGGCAAGACACTTAACCCACCTTGTCTACAATGTAACACTGGTAATTAGAAGAAATAAGTCACTGTGGATAAAAGCTTCTGCTAAATAAATAAATGTAAATGTAATCTCAGTGGGACTTTCCTGGATAAATAAAGGTTCAATTAAAAAAAATCTGGACACAAGGGCAGAGGTTAATTGAAGGCGGCATTTAACCATGAGGAATCTACGCTGCTAAAGAGCTCTGCGGCCCCCAGACCGGGGATCGGGGATGGGTACGATCTGGTGGGGCTTGGAGTGGAACAGGGCTGATAATGGGGATCCCTTTGGAAATGAGGGACCGCTGACCACAGGGCTGAAAGGGATGGCATATCAATGCTTACAATTCCCTTTGCTTCACCTTTTTATGTATTTCATTTCATTTCTGGATCACTCAGCTTTTTCTTAACAGATGGTGGCACTATTGCAGCATAATGTGCTTCTCTTCCACTTCCAGAATTATAAAAGTTATATATAGTTTTTAATGGCGCTGGTGTGTTCATGTGCTTTCAGCTTGTGCCAATGTTTCAGTTCACAGACTTACTCGATAATCAGTTAGTCATAGTTAATCAGGTTGAATCCTAATAAATGCTTGACATCCCTGAAGAACCATGACTATTTATATATATTTATATATGCATACTAAGAGAAAAATTATAGATCACTTTAGTGCAAGCATACGCATTACAAGTACTTGTATCCTGGATTTTACACTATTTTGGGGCATTCATAATTCATCATTTCACCTAAGGAATGATGATAATGGCATTACAATAGTGTTTAAATTTACATTTAGCCATTAAGCAGACACTTTTATCCAAAGCAACTTACAAATGAGGAAAACAATGGAAGCCATTTTAACAACACAAGGTGCAAAATGAGTGAACCAAAAACTAGTCTGTTAAAACCCAGCACAGTGTACAAAGCTAAGGATAACAAGTTTTATTTTATTTTATTTTTTTAAAAGAAAATGAAGATAGAAAAGAAGTAGAATCCAGTGATTGTCAGTCAGGTGTTGATGGAAGAGATGTGATTTCAGGCGTTTTTTAAAAGATGGCTAGATGTTTCTACCAATGCACTGCTATCAATCTATACTTTTAAACTATACAACTTGAAATGAGTGGGACACTGTTGCAGTTAATTAAAGAATAATAATAATAATAATAATAACAAGACGATCATGGGCAGCTCAAATGATCCCCCATGGGGCAATAATTTCAACACGCTGCAGGTTATTAGTGCTAAGAGGCCTGTGCTTACAGACTCATCTGATAAAGATTCAGTTTTTCTCTCCTTCATTACAGCTCGTGTCTCTCTTCTGGTCCATCATGGGACTTTCATCTCTCAAGGCAACATCCTGTGACTACCTCCTGTCTGGCCTGGGATCTAACACCTCTGCCGTTTTGGGTTTGCCTTGTCTTCTTTCATTACACTCCTGGAAAATAAATATGAGTCGTAATTATGTGAATATAACTTCTCCATATTCATCCGCAGAGTTTTGAGGCAAAGATCTCATGAGCCAGAGCTGTCCCACTTTACATTGGCCTAGTTATGAAACCCAAATGTGAATGAGAGGCATGTTAAAGTTAGCTACAGTAATAAATGGGTTTCTGTAAAAAAGGAAAAAAAATTTAATGCACACTAACAGGGCTTTGGCAGGGTTTGACAAAACAAACATGAATACATTGTGGTTGTAGCAAGGTTAGTAACAGGCTAAATGCAGAACCTTCCCAAAAAATAGCAAATTAAAAAGCCAAATGTAAAGTATAGTCACCGCAGCCATACACTTAAATACTAGCCCTTTAATTACATTCTCAAGAACAAGTTATAATCTGGCAGCTGAATATTGGACACACTGAGTCTCTGTTGCTGTGGGCCTGCATTGTTGAAAGGAAATAAAAGAACGCACAAAGAGGAAATAAGACAAGCAACGGTCAGTTATCATTTTGGAGCAGGATGAAATGACCAACTTGCAGAATCTGAAAAATATCTTTAGTTTTACCACGTATGCACCACAAAAGACCAAAACAAGATGTGAAGAGATAGTTTAAGTAATTCATTAATCTAAACCAATAATTACTTTGTGTACATCTGCCAAAGCTTCACTATGTAACAGGATGTTTATGTGCATTTGCTGCATTGCATTGCAGTGTAACCACAACCACTAATGGCTCCAGAGCAAGTGGGAACTCCAAATTCGCCATTGCTGACCATCTTCTGAACTTAAATGCTCTCTGTGATACAAAGGCAGTACTAAACACCAAGTTCTCATCAGCGGGAACATAAATTTCTATGACAATTGTAATCGGAGGGAGGAAATGCAAAAGTACAATGTGGAACTTCACTTGGCAAATGTCACACCTGACATTTGATTTAATATAATAACAAAATACTCTAACAGGCATATTGTATTATCTGTAATCCTAAAACTGACATGAGCAAAATAAAAAATTTAGAGTAGATGTTATAGCCTTGTGGTATGTCAAATCTTCTCTGTGGCAAACCACACAATGCCTACAGCTGCTTTGAAATAATGTTTTTGTATCGTACTATGAACCAGAGATGTGAGGTTTCTTCTAACTCATTTTGACATTATTTCAATATAACTAAGCAGAGGTCGTTGGTCACTCATTCACAAAGGTTCTGATTCTAAAGAGAGTTCAGCCCGAGTCCAGCCTCAGTCTAACTTTCATTTCAGAAAAAGAACCAAGAAATATTATAAGAATATATAAGAAATATCTGCTGTGTTCAGCATCACTTTCCAAAACCTTTTTCCAAAAAGGATGAAACACTGTCCAAAACAAACTTTCACTCAAACTGTGAACACACAACTCTTAAGACAAGAAAATGACACCAGAAACCTACAGAACAAACTAAAATCAGAAAATAAACATATTTTACTCACATGTGATGAAGCCTGTCCTCTAGTCCTCTTGCTATCTCAGAGTCAGCACAAAATCGGTTTGACTTCTACCTCAGACGATGATAGACACAGAAGAGCGTGCCTTCCTACAGAGAAGGGTGAGGAAGTAACACAGTGCAGTGCGTGTCTTTCACTCTCGAACAGGAAGAGAGTCACACAGTCTCAGCCGTGGGCTTGTTTTTCGCCTTTTACGTGTTCTCCAGACCTTTGCTGAGGAGGATAACAGATCCCCACATGCACTCAGACACTGACTGCATCCACTCAATGTCTGGGATGACTTCTGATTAAGCTACTGTTAGAAGGTGTAGGAGTCTGATTTTGCCTGAAAAGCTTGAGTGTGGTTTGTAGGCGAGAGACTGTTATTCCATTGTATTTTTAATTAAAAACCACACTATGGCAAGGCATAGACTTTAACAGTCTGGGAGTTTTGTGTTTTCAACTATCTCAGGTTGATTTTACTAAGACTCTGGGTTTATTCTAACTCTAAACAATAGCAGACACTATTAATAAAACATGTTTTGCAGCGAGCTGGTTCTTGATAAGGATTTATTTCTAAAGAAGACACTTCTGTAACTGACTTATGTAGAGCGAATCAGGTTATTTCTGGCTCAGGTCTCTCTTTTCCATTCTTCCTGTATTTCCATGACTGCAACTGTCCAATAGAAGCTAAAAATGACAGAAATAATATGAAAGATATATGGCCCATTCTGACACTGCCCAGGAGACTCTCTACAATTCGCTTGGAATGTGTTTTAACATTTACACAATTAGAATTTTAAAAAGTAACAAAAATGTAATCATTTAATGGTTTGTAGAAAACATTAATGCTGCAATATGAATCCAGGTTGCTCCGTTTATGATATGCTATGTAAATGTAACAAGGGCAATTATTATGAGACTTATTTTGTTGTTTTACATAATGAGTTGGTATAGATTTGGTAACTTGTCATACATTTTATGCTATGATTCAAAGCAGCTCAGGCCTCGATAGTGACTCCTCACTACAAGCTGATTTGTGACACCATCACACATTTTTGACATACACTCAATCTGTTGGTTCTGAAGGTCCAATCAGCACTGACTGGAGCTCAAACACCAACAGAGCCAACCTTTGTCTGAAGAACACTTCACAATGCAAGGGCGGCTGGTTTGTGAAGAAGGGTGCATTTCTGTTCCTCAACAACTCTGACTTGAATCCCTCAGCCTGAAGCATGCCGAGCCCGTGGAGTGTGGGCAGAGCTCACTGCACTCGGGGATGAAACGGGCGCCAGTTTGTGGTCAGTGGTAAACTGAAGAACGTGACCACACCTCTACAGCACCACAAAAAGAGCATTTGAAAACGCAGCTGTTCAGGGTTGAGAAATAGTTCAGAAAGATTTTTAGGCACCACATGCTGTTTCACACCAGGATTTCCACTGTGATCTTACATAAGCTGATTCACTTTCCACTCAAGGACACCACAGTATATTTTTCCAACTGTGCCGTTTCTGCAAATACCATGTTTCACTTGTGCATTCATGTGCACATTGTGACACAGAAAACACTGATATTCAAAAAATAAATCTCTGTTACTCTATTTTGTGCACACCATTTAGGACTGAGCGATATTGGAAAAAAGTGTGACATACAATAACTATTTTAAACATTGCGATAACAATATTACCTGCAATATTTGAATGCTCTATTGCATAGTAAAAAGAAATATAACGCCCTGGACTAACTTTCACTCATCAAAGCCGAAGCTATCAAAGATTATCAGTATCAAGGATTATACTAGGCCTGAACCAGGCCTAAAACAGGCCTAAACCAGGACTTTTGTCAAAAGCTTTCTTTGAACTATTTTGGATTATTTTGACAGAAAAGTCTATAAAATGGAAGAGTATAGTGTTATTGCGATACGAGTCATTCTTTGTGATACTAGTATTGCAATCAATAATATTGCAATAACAATACATTTGCAATATATTGTGCAGCCCTAACATTTATACAAAATGACAAACAGTACCCTTTTGAACCTGTAGCAATGGGACAACAGTGAATTTGTGTCTGGTCCAGAGATATTATATCAGATATGAATATCTGCAAGCATCAGAATTTAACAACACAGGTTTAATCACTGCCAAGTCTGAAAGATCTATCAAGATCTCTATTGTATAAAAATGTGTCTATTGTCTATTGGTTTAACTGCAAATGCTGGTTGGCACTGTTTGGCAATAACTGCAAATAACTACTACTCACTTGACGTATGACAAAGTACAGTCGAGACAAAGCTTCTATTAAAGCTAAGCACTAACAATTAGGTCATACAAGGCCAGAACAAGCATCCGACCACAGGATAACAAGCAGCCAACTAATCATTAATAAATGATAAGGGGAACATCAATCCTCGGGACCAGACGCCCCCGACAGGTGACTCTGGGGGGATTCCCCTCATTATGTGACACAGGAGCTGACTACTGAAAATCAATCCACATAAGAATCACCATTCAGCTCAAACTGAAGCTTACGTGTACATTCACTTCCTCCACGACAGGAAAGACCACTGAGTCAGAATCGCCACATACACGTATTTAAAAAATAATTGTACTGGGGATGACTCAGACCAGTGTGAGGGATTAAAATACAGGTCTTACAATGAGCCTGCAAAGCAAAGCCAAAACTGTTAACATTGTGTTTTGTCTGGGACAGGAAGAAACATCTGCTTCAAGTCCAAACAGTCTGTATAATGAATCTTATTGTAGAAGCCTCCAATCAGGTTCTTAGTCACCCCAAAGCAGAAATTATCTTCTGTTTTCAAGACAGTGATGTATTGTTTTGGCTAATGGTGCGCTGATATCACGTTACAGAGGTCCATCTAGCTCCATTATATCTATAACCATTTTACTAAAAGCAGTTATTTATAGCTTTTAAACACACAACCATGTTCATGTAATAGTCCACCTAAAGATTGTTTTTTTTTTGCATCTTTGTGTCAAGAGTGAAAAGATGTTGAGAAACTCATTATTACAGAGTCAAACAGGAAGTGTGAGGCTGCTGGGTGTCCTATGTTGTGTTGTAGGTCTCTGCTCTCTACAGGTTCCCCTTTAGACTGGGAGGATAAGGAACTAGAACTTAACACAAAAAAGTGGAACTAACAACCTTGTTACAAAAAACAAATCAATGTCAAATGCTCTAAACCAAAAGCTCAATATTTCCCAAACAGTGGGTCTGGGGCTATGGGTGAGCATTGTCAATTATATTTGAGTGTGCTTGTTCATTTTCACGCATGGGGTTGTTCCTGTAGATTTGGTGTTATAGTGACGACAGCTAAATATGTAATAAATCCAATCCTATGACACACTTTTACGCACTACTACATTTTGGAGGAAAAAAAGTCTTCCTTCTACTTAAGCAGAATTTATATTAATAATAATGTTATCAATAATAATAATAATAATAGGAGTTGTTCTGCACTAGAAAATGAATAATACTATGTTTCTTCAAAGCATCAGCATATAAACTAAAGAGAGGATTATTGATTAAAACAGCATATTTTTTCTAAAGTGAGCAGAGGTTGTGAGAAAAGTGCTTAGCTGAAAATTTCTATTGATCTAATCTTGAAACTTAAACAAGTTTAGACGTTTAAAGCAGGGATCCAAACAAATAATGAATGTTTCTGTGTCAATTAACATATTTCATTGTATGTAACTATGTATTACATTTGTTGTTTGTACTACTAAATGTAGCCTCACCATTTAAGCTTGCAAAATATATGCACAAGTTTAACTTCTTCCAGCTTATTTGTTTGATTTATTCAAACAACGTATTGATCCCCTCATTTAATACTACATAAAAACCTGCTCTGTTCTAAATTTCCTCGGCCCAGGGGGAGCGGATATAGCTGCACTTCATGCATATTTCATCGCCTTCATCTTCTGTGTCATCTTTCCCCGAGCTGCTCTCTTCTCTAGGGGCCAAACTTCCTGCTCTGACAGTGTCAAAGTTCTCGTCCCATATAGCCACGTCGCTAAAACTTCTGGTGCTTTCCTGTCTGCTTTGGTCGTATAACATCTCCTGAGTGGGTGGACTCCATAGAAACGCCGGCAGAATCCATGAGAACTGCAGGGAAATGAAAAGGACAACCACAACAGAGCTCATTTTCCATTAAGTATTAGCCACACAGAGGAAGAATGTCCAACGCGGCTTTATGTCTTTTAAATATGCACTATACACACAAATGTGGCCTATGGGTGTAACCAGCTGTATTTTGAATATAGACAGAATACAATGGGTCAGACTTATTTGAGTTACAGAGCAAACATCTTAATGACACATGCCACACAAACACAAACAAGCTGGTCCTGTTTAGCTGGATGAGACTACTTGTATCAGTGCTGACTGTCAGAACAAAGACGGGTCAAAAAGATGTATGACATTGCCACTCTGTGCTTCACCTCCTAAGTGGCCTGGATGACCCATTTACAGAGGCATTCCTGGGAGCCAGCGAGTGAGACTGTGATGCTTGTCAAGTATGCAGCCTGTTTCCTGAACACTCATGCTCTAAAACTGCAAAGGAAAAAGAGACGCATGCAACTAGCACTTGGCTTTACTATTAACGTATGCACCTCTTGCATAACTCGCACACTGCTTTAAATGTGAAAACAGGTTGGAGGAGGCTGGCTGCCATCTGTGCTACATTCAGTTAAATTAACACCTAAATATCTGCAACCTGCTGTGGACTCCCTACACAGCCTTTAGAAGTCGTGAGTGCTTTATTTATTTAGCAGACTCAAAGCCAATGCAGTTTTCATTCCCGCTCCAATCTAATCATCTCCTATTATTTCCTCAATTATATCCTCCTCCTGCGTCCAGCTGAAGGACACGCCACAGTGGCTCTTGGGACAGAAAACGCCTCTTTATTTAGGTGGCGTGCACACTAAGGACTTTCACTGAACAACAGAGAGTGTGGCAGTGTTTAATGTTTACTCACTCTGAGTTGTCATCTGAAATACAAACAATATTCAGTTGCATTGAGGTTTAGAACGCAGATAACAAAGTGAACTGACATCAAATCTACTCTGACAATCGGTCTTAATCGCTCTCAGAAAAAAGTGATCGTAGGCAACTAACAGAGAGGGCTAGTTCATCAGTGAGATGAGGGACAGAACGCCTCTGAACAATCATGCCATACATGGCAGATAGTTGACTTTTGACTTAACTAAATCAACTAATTTGAAGAGACGTCAAAACTGAATTTCCCCTTGGGGATTAATAAAGTAATTTTGAACTAAAAATTTTGAGTTTACTATTTAATACACTGTCTTGGAGAGTAATAAACATAAATTGCACTCAAGCCCCTCCTATGTTGCAATATCTTTAGGCCACAGACTTCCTGTTGTCATTAGCTGAAAAGTGTTGACAACCTAAAATTATATTGCATAACAAACCATCTAGGATTACATCCAAGGATTTTCTTGACAATTTGATGTTATCACACAGCTTACACGTCATAAAATTCACTACCGGATAGTAAACCGGAACACTAACTCAGTCTCTCAAAGTATCAAAGTACTACAATAAAGGTAAGGTCAGTGTCTTGTCATACAAATACTTCGGATAGCTGTGGATGCTTTTAGTCATAGACAACCACACCTTGCAATCCACAGGCTTGGTATTATGTAACTTAAAGAAGAGCCTTTGTTGGTTATACACATCTGTAAAACAATATTATAGGCATGATAAATAATAGCATATTCTTCAACAGAAAGTTATTAATCACTTAGTCTCTTGACCTCAGCTCTCTATAACCTGACATGGGCAATTCAACTCCATTAAGAGCTTATTTTATGAGTACTATAGTAGCACAGATAAAACTGAATCCAGGACACCAGCACAGATAGAGGTGTGTGGGACAGCACTCTGAGGACACCTTCATTCAACATCACATAAGCTATAACCCAAAGATGTTCACATATAGGCTTTCCTGTTTCACTAAATAAGCTACAGCTGTACTACTGGACATGTGCTGTCCATATGACCCCTGGCTATAAATAACAGAGCACTCTCCACATGGCTGAAGGATGAGAAAGGCTGTAGGGGAAACGAGGGAGATTACATGCTGCAGGCTGTTTGACGACACACATGTAAATGATGCTTCAGTCTGAATCAATGACAAAAGTCACAAAAACATTAAACCATATCAGCTCTTGTAATACACAGACAAATGGGTAACTAGGGGATTTTATCAGCAAACTGTTCAATGTTGAAGGTTAAAGAAATATCTTTGCTAGAAATAGAAACTGACCTCGCTTTGTGTCTAGGACAGATTGTCCTGCGCATACCTTTGAAGCCAACAATGTATATTTCTGACTATTTCTGCATCTTAGATGGTTAACCAAGAAGAAAAAAAAAGTACAATTATCTACATGCAACATCATAGGATCTATATGGTCAGTGACTGTAGCTGTTTATGTTCAAAGGCCTTTTTCTCCCAAATGACCCATGTATGTCCCACTGCAAGGCTGACCTCCTCTATAAACACAATGTAAACTCTAATTATCCTGTTACAACTTCACTTTCTCTGTGTGCTATAAAGCAGTGCATTTTACCCACAAAACGTTCCAGTGTTTCTTCGGAGTTTACAAGTAATTTTTATGTGGCAAGGCCAGAATTACACACAGAAGCTTAGTCAGGACAATGTGCCATAATGAAGCATTTAAAGACATAGAAGACTTAAACAACAAACACTCACTGATGATTAAATGCAGGACAAAGACTTGTTGGCTGCTTCACGTGGCACTGACCTAATGAGGAACAAATGGCTGGTTGATCATGTGAAGAGAAAACGCTTGCAGTGCACTGAAATTGCTCCAAAGGCAACTTGCCATTTTTTTGCAAAACAGGAAAAAATATTATAGATTTTTTAAATTTAAGGTAATTTCATAAAACACAATCAAATGCTATGGTATTTATTTTCCATAGGGCACTAAAAATCGAAAACTTCTGGCAATAAAGCCTTTATGAAATGTGTTTTATCACCTATCTAAGCATAAGGTAACATCTCTTATCAATTTATTATTTCTACTGCTCTACATTTATATTTTAATTATTTAGCAGACACTTTTATCCAAAGCAACTTACAAATAAGAAAATAAATGGAAACAATTATAACAACACAAGATAACAAAATGCACAAGTGCATGAGTCTGTTAACACCCAGCACAGTATTCAAAGCTAAGGACAGTAATTTTATTTATTTATATATTTTTTTTTAAGAAAAGAGATAGAAAGGAAGTAGAATTCAGTGTTTGTCAGTCAGTCAGTCAGTCAGTCAGTAAGCGCTAATAATAAGTAGTTACAAAGAAATGTCTAGGTGTTTTTTTGCATCCAGTTGAACTCACGACTTTGCTGCGCTACCAAAAACAACCGAGCTTTCCTCCTGTTACTCGACTTAAGTCTGCCAAACGCCCTACAATAACCACTGTGACGCCTCCGATTGGCGTAAAACAACGTGTACCTAGGCTAATATTCCGATAGAGACGCATCAGTGAAGAGAGAGGTCTGCTTGAGCTTCACTTGCAATTGGACTACAGCAAGAGAGAAGACATTACAGGAAAAGGACAGATGCGGTTACTGAGCGGGCTGTCACCACAGTTCGGCGGTGTTGTCAAATGAGCAAAACAACGTGGCATCGAGCGACAGTGAACTATATTTTAGAGCAACACACAATTACGCTGTTATTGGCAAGTTTTAACATTTAATCCGACAAATAAACTATAAAATGCAGTAATAAGTAATACGTAATTGAGGATTAGCCACTAGCTCGCGCTCACCTGTTCAGCGATGCGGCGTCTGCGTGCTGCCTGATGTGGATGCTGCTGACGCTTTATTCACCAGACCCGACCAGACCCAATAAAGTGTCCTAGTGCCGCGCCGGAGCCGGTAGGTGGAGCGCGAGCTAGAGCGAGTTTGGCGCAGTGCTCCAAGAGAATTCTGGGAAATGTATTCTCAAGATACAGCAGCAAAATGATTTGCTTATTAAGCTGTATTTATATTTTATTCACGATTTTATGTGTAATATGTGTGTCCTTGTGAATTTATATTCGTGTAAATGCTAAAACTATTTTATTGTTGTTGTTTTTTTGTTAGGTCTGTTGTGAATTAAAATAATAATAAAATCCAGTTTAGCAACTTGAAAATGGGTGTAAGGTTAAGAAATGTGGAGGTTTAATTAACTTTTTATTTTGTAAAAATCGGAAAAGGATGCTTCTCCAGAATCCTTCATTAATGTCGAATGTGCTGTTGCATAAAAAAATAAATGTGAGGAATATCTAAAACCCGTAACAATAGGTATGCATTTAAGAGATAGAATATATATTACAAATACATCTATAAAGTAAATGTAAGTATTATTACCGTCATCTGCGATTACCACAAATTATACGAATCTGCGGTCGCTTGTTTTATGCTACGTTTTCCTGGCAGTGTCATTGAGAAACATGGCGGTTTCCTCAGACAACGCGAGTGCTGCTGCTCCCTCTGTAGCGGATGGACCACAGATTCAGTACAGTATGGTTCTGGACCACCTTATCGGGGACAAGAGACGCGTGAAGGACCTTAACCCAGGTGTTATGGGTGGAATGCCCGTCCCCCCCAAAAGCGAGGAGCAGAAGATGATAGAGAGGGGCATGGAGAGCTGTGCATTCAAGTCTCTACTGGCCTGTGTAGGAGGTACACTTCTATTACGCCGCAAAACTCAGTATTCAGCCTGATACATAAGTTATTTTTAGTTTCTTTGTTGCTATTTGCAGCAATTTAGAGCTTATGGTTCACTGTTTTCCTTTCATTCCCCAATTTTCCTCAGGATTCGTTCTGGGAGGAGCCTTTGGAGTTTTCACAGCAGGCATCGATACTAATGTAGGAATTGACCCCAAAGATCCTCTGAGAACGCCAACAGCACGAGAAGTCCTCAAAGACATGGGCCAGAGGGGGATGTCCTACGCCAAGAACTTTGCCATCGTTGGAGCAATGTTCTCCTGTACAGAGTGTATCATAGAATCAGTAGGTTATATATTTACATTTACATTTATTCATTTAGCGACTTAAATTAAGCTTCGGTTCACCAGTGTTACACTTGGAACACCACTGGGGGCAAGGTGGTGAACTATGGGGAGAGTGGGAATTGAACCACCAACCTTCCAGTTGAGGGCCCTACCACTGAGCTACTGCTTGGACAATATATATTTGTTCAAACATATCCATTTGCAGAAACAGGGAACATCATTAACACTTGAGAATGATAACAAACTTTGATGATTTGAAAATAGTTTATTCTTCCATAAAACATTTATTAGCAAATCATAAACAAAGCTTACACATTTCTAAAGCCTCTGCAACTAAACTTTTAAGGTAGCATTTATTTGGCAATATTGGAAGAAAAAAAGTAGTGTAGCTTCAGCTTGAGTAAATACATACTGAGATGTCAGTAATACCTAATACTGTATATTTGTACAGAGAGTGGTAAGAAAAAAAATGATACTTTGAAATGCCTGACTCTGACTATAAATTAAGTTGAAGGGGCTGCTTTTGTGGTGTTACAGTGCCCTCTACTGCCAATATGGCTTACTGAACTGTCTAAAGTATCTAAAGTAGGAGGTAACGCTTATCTTTGGCAAATTGTCTGATTCTTTTAAAAACAGTCGCTGTCTCTACTGTATTTGTTTTTTGCAGCACAGAGGTGTCTCAGACTGGAAAAATGCAGTGTACAGTGGCTGTGTAACTGGGGGAGCTATTGGGTTCAGAGGTAGGTAACCATTGTTATATACATTTTTATATACATTTTTCTTCTGTTTATATCAGTGTACTTGTTTTTTACAGCTGGACTGAAGGCAGGAATTCTTGGGTGTGGAGGTTTTGCTGCATTCTCTGCTGCGATTGAATATTATTTACGGTGAACCACAAAGGAGTGTTTTTATGGACTATATTTGTGTCTGATTAGAAGGACTGACATTGTGACTACTTGCCGGATTTGTTTAGGAAGTTTGTTTGTGCACACAGCTGAAGAAAATACTTTACTCTAGTCAACCAACATCAAGCAGGGAAACCTCAACCTCAACAATCAGCTGGTGGAGCAGCTATTTTTTGTACTTTGTTGGAAAAAAGTTGCATTAAAGCAACACTATGTAACTTTTTGCCACTAAGGGGCACATATCCCTTTTCAGATGGACTTTGTTGATTGTTTTTGATAGGAAATGATCAAAAACCGGTAAGTTTGAAAGAAAAAAAACATGTCTTCTGAAACGGTAGGGTAATTTTAGTGCATTCTATACTAAAACAACTCAGCTAGGTCCCAGTGTATCAAAGTCTTTCTACTCTTTCTGTTTGAGCTGCTAAACATGCCTTTGTCAGGAGAGGTGCGTCCCGGGTAGCATGAAAGTATAAATTAGTTATATCAGAGAGCTTTCTGTCCAGCTGAGGATACTGTGTCAGCGAAATACAGTAGGTATGATTCTACCTGTCAATGTGTAAGAATACATAAATCAATACAAGAATGTATATTTTGGAAATTTTATATAACGCAATGCTATTAGCTAAAAGTTATGCAGTGTTACTTTACATTCACATTCACTCATATTGTGCAGCTGTAAAATACAAATTAAAATATTATGTAAGATTTCCATAATACACTTGTTGTAACTTTGGTGTTATATGTATGGCACATCTGTCTAACGTAAGATGTGTTGTATAATATGTAATATAAAAGTAATTTAATGTCTATTACTTTGTAAGTTAATAAACCTCAATGTTAATAAAATTTACCATTTTGGCAACATGCAGCTGTTAAAAAGCATATTTATTTCTTATTACTATATCTATAGAGCAAGTGAAGACATGCATTTTTCTCATGTTCTCTATGTAACCACCAGGGGGCCCTATGCTCTGTTTTGAATATTTGTTTTCCGGCTGAAGTGGGTACTTCTCTTCATACATGTTTATCCTCATACTTTAAAGAGTAACTCAAACCCTGAGGCCTGTTGCTAGAAGCTGGTTAAGATCCAGGTAAGTTCAGGTTTAGTTTGGTAAGAATCTTGAGTTTTCTATCTCCAGAAGTTGGTTTGGTTTTGAGACTGTGGTATCTTCCACCACACGCCTACCCTGCTCTAGAGCAGGTTTAGTTGTGGTTTAGAGTCTGCAAAACCAATGTGGACCAATCAAATGTGAGCAAAGTCACACGAATCTGATGCTGCATCAACTCCAAACCTTTTGTTCTTTTGGTTCAGAGAAAATAGGCTTCTTTATTAAACGCACCAAACAATGTAGTGGACATCAGTTACACTTTGAAAGCTTTTTCTGTTTTTTAAATTTTATTTGCAGCCTCAATATTTTTGAATTTGGGTCACACCTAAGTTTTATTAGAAAACCTATAAATAGTTTATGATTCATTTTTATATTTATATTTATGGTTTTACATGTTTTAGCAAAGTTTATGTTTATGGCAAAACAATTTACATTTAGTGTAAAACATCCCAAAATATGTGATGAGGCAATGGGTTTTTAAGTTGGTCCAACATCAGAGTGAGCCAATTACAATTACGTTCTTAAAATTTATACAATCGGCCTTTTTCAGCTTCTCCTGTTTCTGGTTGTGAACGTGTTGCTTTCCGTTTCTCAGCAGAAATAGCCCCGCCCCTTTCCCATTTGCTATTGGCTGTTCCCTGCACAGACACGCCCAGTGATCCTTAGTTAAGATTTTAAACCTGAGTTGAGAGTGAAAGTTGATAACCTGTGTCATGCAACAGATGAACCCAAAGTTACCCAGTTTGGATTTGTTTGGTTTTATTTACTCAGAACTTACTCTGCAACTCTGAGTTTGTTCAAACAAACCGGTCTCTGGTCAGAGCTTAACTCACACACAAACGAGAAGTCCTGAAAAAGTGGGCAGAGCCCAGCGGAGGCAGAGGGGACGACCTGAGGGCGAGGTTGAGCAGGAGCGGGACCTGAAACCCACAGTAACAGATTGACAGCTGTCAGACGCAAGTATCTTTGTGACGGAGCGGTGCCTTCTGCTCCTGAGCTGGAACTGGTTTATCTGTGGACTACACATTTTAAATTCTTCATTCCGGTCTAATCCCGAAGCTGGACCAAGGACACGGGGCTGCGGAGAGAGAAAAAGGGCAGCGAGGCTAAGTTACAAAGCATAGACTGATGAACTGTGAGAAATTAAAAAAGAAATGCTACCTCAGAAGTATTCTATAGAGAGAACCGGTGCGTTCACGTGTCCTTGTATTTAACAGCATTAAGACTTTGTTTTAAGAAGAAAAGAAGCTAACGCTAACCCGGACCCGTTGAAACATTAAATGCAAATATACCCGACTGGTTTACTCAGTAATCATTGAGTTATTCATGAACATTTTAGGAAGAAAAGCTTAAAGCAAAAGCACCTGGACTCAGTTTTAAAGGTTAAGTAGTTTTGTTTCTAATTCCAAAAGACTTTATCAATTCTGAGATCAACTGGTAAGAGAGCTGAGCTTTTATCTCTAGAGAGAGGGGTTTGACCTGAAACTAAACCTGATGGGACCAGGCTGTTCTGGTCTCTTAGTAGTTAACTAACTTTAGGAATTAAAAACACATGTACACAACTACACCGTCTGAAAGCACATGAACGCACAGAGCAGAATAACAGACAAACAGGAGCAGTGTGTGTCTTTGCTCTAAACACTGCTTTACCTTTTGTCAAAACTAGGACTACAAACTATGAACTTTATTAATAAAGCCACATTTATACTGATCATCAGCTGAAAAATGTGGTCTGCGGTTCAGTTACCTTAAGCTGCCTTTAATAGACACAGAATAGTAATTAATGTATACATAATTGATAAACATTCACAGACAAAGTTTTGCAGAATTTTGTAACTTTAATTTTACTTAAAAAAGGGGAGAAAAGTTCACATTGACACTTAGCTTTAATATGACAGTATATTGAAATTCTTCTCAAAGGAAGTAAAATACAACATTTTTATTTTATTTTAATCTTATATTAAAAATATCAAATAGTACTCATCTAGCAGTGCTTACAGTATTGGTAGATATGTCACAGGCTTGATAGCAAAAAGGTTGGCTTTGTACAGAGCAGAGACAAGCTTGGGCCTCACAGAGACAACCTACCTTTGTGTTACCGGGCCTGGCTCAATTGACAAGCTGAACATGCAATGAGGGCAACTACACAACCATCCTAGAGATTACACCAGTGCATTAAGACACTTGGAACAGGCTTGCAATGCAACAACAAGAAAAAAGCTAAATGTTCCATTCATTGTGTTATTTTCCTCAAAACCTTCATATCACATAGTGCCCATTGTTCTCTACAAACTGATTGCAAAAATTAAACTGGCAGACTTTTCGGTGATCTTTTCAGTACAGCTTACCAACCTTAGACATGGTGAATGAGAAAGATTGGACTAAAAATAAACATCACTACCTGAATTAACTTCAAAAACAGACTCCTTAGAGCATTTCTCTAGTTGCACAACTGTACAGGCACACATATTATATATATTTAAAATAAATAGGGCTAGTTTGGCCAAGATTCACTGGGGCTCTCATGTCTGTACAGGAGAGACAACAGCAATCATGATAACAACCACTGCCCAGTCCTTAAACACACACACACATTCTTGTAAGTGTACAACCACATTGTCACTCACACTCCTCCTCCACCACATGCACAAAGCCAGAAAGACAAGGGGAAACATAATTCATGAACATGGAAATGTCACTTTTCTGGAATGCATCTGAAAACGCTGGCTGTTTCAGTCTTAAAGAACACATTTTTGTGACATGTTTTCACATTGTGGTCCCAGAATGCCCTTGGTTTCTTGTTGGTGGATGGAGGTGGCAATGCTCTCCTCAAATTTACAAACTTAAAAAATAAGGGACTAGAAAAACAACGTATTTAATGTCCTCTGGCTTAGTTTGGCGCAGTCTCATTTGTGAGGACAGAGCGTGTGTAGGTGTGGACGTGGAAGCGGGGGTCTGTACAGTTGGGAGGAGAGCTCCGTCCCTTGGCTCTACTGTGTCTCTTGTCCACAAATGCTGCCCTCAGGAGAGTGGCGGTGGGTGTGGTTACACATCCGTAGAAAAGTAGAGCGTGTTGCGCTTCAGTTCGGCAAAAGAGATGGGAGGATGCTGTAGGTAATACAGCAGCACCTGGACCTGGAAAAGAGAAGTATTTGAATCAATAGATGATCTAAAAACTGATTTTGTAAGTAATATTTAAATAGCTTTGCATTATGCACACCATGCTTTGAAATGGTCTAATTAAACTTTTACGTTGAATGCTCTGTTTTACCTGGTGTCTTCCTTCACCACTTTTGTTGTTCATTACATAATATTTGTCTGCAGCTTAGCCTCCTGCTGAGCCGTGACTAGCTTATACTTAATCTTAACAGTAATAGAGCTCTTATAATAGAGACTAATTGCCTTTATTTGACAGTTGACAGTAGGTTGACAGGAAACGGGGATGAGAGACAGAGGGGTCTTCAGGGGTCATTTGCATGTGCTCTACCGACTGATCTAGGGGCGCCCCATGAGACTGTAACTGATATTGTCTAATACTATTCAGGAAATAGCCCCTGAAAAGGAATAACATGTCCGGCTGTTGACTCAAGCTAATACTCAGTCCTCTCAATAAGATAATATAAAGGCCTAAGGAAGCATCTTTCTACAGTGTTTTACATTTTGTATACGTCTGCAGTAAACATTTGGAGGAGAAATACACAGAAATGCAAACACTCTGCTTTACAACCTCCTGAAAGTCCTCAATACTATTATAATGACAGTGTATAGATGTTGTTTACTCTGCCAAGAAAAGTCATCTGTACACAGGAAACAGATCTGTGATTTGAGATGAATAGATAGACAGCAACTTAAACACAGCTGGGAGAGTGGGCAGCAGGGTCAGGGGTCACTCAGCACTGTGGGAGTATCATTTTCTTTAGACCCAATTAATGAAGGCCTATTTAAAACAAAGATAGAACATTCTGATGTGAACAAAAATAACACATTCAGATGGACTAAGCAGCCCAACGAGGACTAGTACTAGTACAAATGTGTGAGTACCTGGGCCATGACGTCATGTGACCAGATGTCCGAAGCCGAGGTTATGTGTTGTCCCTTTGTGGTCTCTGACTCTGAGGGCCTGAGCAGTGTGGGGCCAAACACAGTGGCCAGATTATGCAGAGACATCTTGTTGATGGGCTCCTTCTCAGCCACTCTGCACGAACAGACCAACAAGCGTCAGTTATACAGTCAGTTTTACTCCACAGAACGGCTGCTGTGATCAGTGTGAGTACCGTTTGAGATGCTCCAGCAGAATGAGGAAGGTCATGAGGTTGGGGTCAGGCAGAGAGCGTAGGAGGTGCATCATGCAGTTCTCCTTGGCTGCTGGGTCAGAGAGGGCTGCACAAGAGAGGAAACACTTGTCAGATTCAATTACTCCCTTACAGCTTTTGAACTATTAGGTTTTATCTCTTTCAGCTGTCCCACGTAAAAGTGTAAAATGTCCCACACTTCCTGGGTCAGTTTTGTGTTTATGGCGTGAAAGGTCGCACCTATTCCCTCCATGAAGGCGGGGTAGAGGCGGTCGGTGAGCAGAGGCTCAGGCAGCTCCCTGAAGTACAGCTTCAGTGTTCCTGCAATGGCGTTTATGTCCATGTCACTCAGCATCATCAGGATGTCTTTGGTATCTAGATCACAGAAGCAAAACAAATAGATAAGCCACATATGTAGACTTACTTCGTATTTATAGTCTAGAGGTGAGTAATGAATTAACTGCTGGTGTTTTTAGTGTTCTGTTAAAAACAATATGAATGTATATTTAGTTTGGTAAGACATAAAACATCTAGCATAGACCAAGACTTGAGAAACAAACTTCAGTTGATCTTTCTAAAGAGAGGACTATTAAGACCACTGCAGCACCAACAGCTGTCACTTTGTAGCTTTAATAAGCAACAAAGGAACTGATCTATATTTTTTAGAGAAATTTGATAACTATCTGTAGTTTTCAGGAAGTAGTACTCAAATTGTGCCCTCTGACCCTTTATCCAGTTAGAGAAGAATATAATATTGAATGTATTTATATATGTATATAATGTATTTTGAATTTTAAGTTAGAACATAGCCTGTCTGGTATTCCAATTCACAAATTGATTTACAGCTGCCATGAGCTGACTATAGTCTGTGGACTACCATCTGCTGTCACAGATGATAGTCCAGGGACTCAAAATGTGTTTTTTTAAAATGGAAAACAACTGTTCTCGCCCGGTTTCGAACCGGGGACCTTTCGCGTGTGAGGCAAACGTGATAACCACTACACTACAAGAACTGCCTGACAGCACCCCTCCCCCGCTCCCAGTCTTGTAAGACCTCCACGATGAGTAGATGAGATAGATTCTCCCTTGGCTTTTTACTTTTAATTAAACATGTTAGTTAAACTTTTCTTATTTTCTTGAGAAAATGCCGCATACACCATATGCCAAAAACATGTCTATTTTTGAGTGCATTACACACTGCTTAATACTAAACTTGCTTTTGAGGTCTATAATCTCAGTTAAAGAAAATTTCCACAATTTAAAAATCCAATCACAAAGTTACTCTAATAAAGCCAGAGCACGGTCAATTAAAATTAATAAAATTACCTGGACAATATTATAAACTAAACTTCCTGCTCACTTGGTGTGATGAATGAAAAGTGATGTCTTACTGGTATCAAATGCAGTTTTGAGGACCTGGATATCTGTGGCCACCCCTGAGATCCTGTAGATTCCCACTTCATCGATGCCCCTCTTCTCCACTTCTTCAATGCACTGTCGGACTATGTAAGGCACTTTGGAGCGTTCACGCCTGCAGAGGTGCACACAGTTCACATTGTTGTCACTTTACTGATTTATTACACACTAATGCTACAGCAAAGATGTTGTTAAAAAGCCTACTTTGTCACTACGTTGATCTTGACTCCAAACACCCCACTCTGTTTTTTAGATGGCGTCCTTTTCAAGCTGAGGTCCCGACTTGTAAACTTCATGGAAAACTCCACTTTGATCTGTTGATACATAAAAAGCAGAAAACAAACTCCATTACTGTGAAACTAATGTATGGAAAGTGAACTCTGTGGCCTCCTGAAGCATTTCCCCTCACAGTTAAACAGTTAACTTACCCCATTCATCTCTATGACGTCCATGTGCCAGTTCTTGGACTGCACTGTCTGAGGATCCAGCTGAAAAACAAAGACAAAGAGACATTAACTGAAAGGACTTTATGGAAAGCTAAGACTTAAAACGCTCAGTTTTTTCCAGACTTCGGGTGTCTTTCATATGACACTCTTCGCCGTTCAAAAATTGAACACATTCACAGAGTTTTACTTCTGCCCTTTCACGTTTTCTTATAGTCCTGAACATTGTACAGATTTCCCACACTGCTGCTGTTCATGCCCAATTTTGAACCAAGGACCTAACAAGACCCGGGCCGTTAAAGCTTAACTCTTGCAATATATTCTTGGGCACTAGCAAGAAACTTTGGGCGCTGTTGAACCTGTAAATAAAGATATAATAATAAAATCTGATATTAGTTTCTTGTTTCTTCTGTTTCTTATTTTCATTTTATAAACTGTAATAGAAATACTGTTTTGATGTGTCAGTATTTGTAACCCACACATTTAGGCAAAAGTGCATATTAAAACAAAATAAAAATAAAAATATATCAGTCAAAAGTATATTGACATAACAATAACCACTTTGATGACTACAACTCCCACAGAAAACAATATCATGTGACCTTGGAGACCCTATTTTTTCCTCAAATAATTAAATTTGGTCTTTTAAGATTTCTACAATGTGCCAACACTTCATCTTCCCTCTGGAGATTAATGATAAGTCCGTGCCGGAGTCGAAGCTGCGATAGTGGCGGGAGCTCTATGGGTATGTGCGTCTGGTCACAAGATGTTAGACAAATGTGATAACCACTTCTACTGGAACACATTTTGACAAACACACTACTGAAGGCACCTTGACATTTAGCACAGAAAACAAAGTGTGCGATTCTTTCTCTTAAAGGAGTATCCCTTTAAGAGAAAAAAAAACTGTGATGTTCAAGCTGAACTGAAAGTGAGGTAAAACATGTCTGACGTGATTAATGTGGGCAGAGTTCACCTTTACGCAGAGCATTTTTCTAACTTCTGCTTCAGATCAAAGTCTAGCAGTCGTTATGTATTGTTTGGTTTTTCGACGATCTCTCAGAGAGTCTACTTTAGAATAAATGATGCCACTAATGCATCATCATGCTCCGCTCACTGCACTGTAGATTAACTCAGACGCTTGGCATCATTCTGCACGCAAGTCCCATGATGCCCTCTGAGATGTGATAGATGGAAGCTTGTTGTTCTCTTAAGCAGGCTCTCCTGATGCATGTGCCCGCTGTGAGGCCACAACAGCTAATGTCTTTTTTATAGGCTGCTTTAGTTTTTATCATTACTGCTCTCCATAGTCATGAACTTAGACAATAATAATGACTGTTGGCCGGGCACAAGAGCAGCACACTTCTCTTATTGTCAGTATTAGGCCGACGCCATTAAAAGTTCTCAGGGAGCGAATTTCATTACCTCGTAAAAAGCCCATTTGGCAACACATTCACGCATTCCTTTTATCGTTAAGGTCTGCTTTTTTCCCTGCAGGGTTTGGGTTCAAGACTGGGGACAGGTAAATTCCAAAATCAAGTCCAATTCCAGCCAGGAAGACGCCTTGTGTAACCCCAAAAAGAGTCCCTCCCACTTACGTCCTTTCTGCTGATTTCCCAAAAACCTGATTAAAAATGAATGTGCTCAAAAAGGGTTGTAAAAACAAAACGGATCCTTTTACAAGCACTCACTGACCTCTTTCAGAACTGTATCCTCGACTGGGCTGCTTTTATTAAAAAATGCTTGGCCTTTTCCCGCTTTATCCTTTACTGGAAAATGATCCGGTTCAAAGCGATTCGCCTGAACTTTAGATCTAATTGGTTTTAATCACAAACTAGAGAAGAGGGGTTGCATGACAAGAACCCTATCGTAGTGAAGCGAGAGTGAGTTCAGTGGTGAGGCAGGTGGTTGGTTAAAACAAAGCTGCAGGATTTGAGGCTTAATGCTGAATGGCAGCTGAGCCAGGCGAGCAACGGGAGGCGAGCAGCAGGTAATGGAGCAGGCCTCAATATGTCTTGAATGTTGTCTAAATTATACATTCAAAAAAGACAAAAAGGTTGAGGAATTTAGTGGTCAGTTGTGGTACAAATATATTCAGAAAAATACATGTAAAGAAATGCGTTGTTACAGTTGAACTTTTAGTTTCAGTCCATTTTTCATCCGAGCCCAAAGAGATATAAAGAACAATGACCAATATCCGTTCTTGTTTTTTTATTATTATTTTTTTATTTCTTCTTTCCCGTGGTTCCCAGGAATGCTTGGAGCGGATTAGGAGCAGATGAGCATCCACAGTGTGCTTCTCCGTTCATGCACACGTCTAAGAAAAGATCAGTGAGAGTCTTGTGGCTCATAAGAGACATCCTCAGGCTAATGTGGTTGTGATTAGGACTGCTCTTTTGTAGAAGCCTCAAGAGCATGAAAGATGAAGAGACTGTATTATAGAACAGAAATACTTCAAAAGTAGTCAAGCGTCACATGATGATATATTTTCAAAGACAGAGTTGGTAAAAGGATGCTGATGTTCTGGGCTCAGCTGGTCAAGTTGCTGCCCTTTTACTTTCCATTCATGGCCAAGTAAACCTGGCTGTGTAGGCTTACGCACACAGACCTTATCTCGGCACTCTTCCATAAGTTTGAGCAACAAAACAGAGCAATAAGAGGTTGGCTGTCATATGATATACTGCAGCCCATTTTTAGGCTAGAACGTTAACCGTTCAGTTCTGTATTTTTTTTCCGCTCTAGATGTCCGTCATCTGCACACAGGCCGTAATGTCACGTGCAGCAGATCAAACGCACAGACAGTACTGTTCCCTGGCACAGAACAAAGACGATAAGATAAGCCAGCTTAGAGCAGTCTTTCCCAAACTATTTCTCAGAACAAATTACAACCCAACTTCATCCTGCAGAATTCCTGTTCATTTGTAGGGCTGCTTTTTTTTTAGTGTTTTGTTGCTTCAGACAAATTTACAAAACAGCTATTCTTTAATCCACACAGACTCTCATCTACATGCTCCTGACTTATTTCAGCGACAATGTTGGGCATGTGACTCAGATGAAACTTTTTCTGGGAGACACATCACTGATTTAGAGGACAAACTGTATAAGCATTTAGTAATTGGCTACAAACAATAAGATCCCTGGTTACATCTGTCCTCAACCATGATTCTTGATGGAAAAAGTGCTGTTCCTGCCCGGTCTCGAACCGAGGACCTTTCGCGTGTTAGGCGAATGTGATAACCACTACACTACAGGAACTGTCTCTCACACTGCTCCTCCAACATACTCAGCACTCTCACACGAACTGACAGCGACAGCAGGAGGACTTTCAGAGGTCCGCACACTGACACTTTAACAACACACCAAGAACTAAAGCATGTTACATCATATTTAGTGCAACTTTTTACAGCAGTGTGGACCTGTTAATCAAAATGCATTTTGTGCACTCTTTACAAACATTAAAGTAGGAAATAAAGGGATAATTAAATATTAATCTTAAGTGTTAATGTGGCTCTGGATTTAATAATGTATGCTAATCATGTTTAAGCTTTGGGTTGCAATTACTTTAGAATCGTCAGCAGTCTGCACTTTGATTTCTATACATTAACACACATACTACAGTGAGTTTATGTGAACCTACAATAAAAAGAGCAAGATGTGGTTGAAAATAGTACAAGTCCTTGAGCCATATAGGTTTGTAGTTAGTGCATGATATCATGAAATGTAAAGCCCCAAAGAGTAATTATCTGCACATTCTTAATTAGGCCATTGTCGCTGTGCTGGAGCGCTAACACATACTGGTGACTATATTGACTCCATGATCTTGTGATATGCTAAATTAATGAATTTCTGTTTAATTTCTCCTTTGTGTTTCATGGCAGTTTGCCGCCACTGCTCTCTGGCTGATTAAATATTAATTTAGCTGCATAAAGCATTTTATTAGTCCATTAATTAAAATCAAACTGCACTCCACTTCTCGGTATTATCAGGATTACAGCTGCGCTCTAAAAATGTTTCATCCTGGCTAACACTTCAAGCGTATGAGCAGCGCTGGTTATTTTTAGCCGCATGAAACGCATAATGTTGATATATGCGTTTGTAAAGCGTTGTCCCTCATCAACAGCTGCTGATGTCACCGCGGCCATGAGAAGCCCTGAACTCTGAGTGTTGCTATGTTGACTTTTCTCCTCATGTCCTCGTCTGAGCCAATCGGAAGGGTTTTGACGAGACAGAGGGATGTGATTTGCAGATTGGTCTCGTATCTCTGCAGTGTGAGTCTCTTATAGTGGCTGTAAACAGTTACACACAAACTCGTGCTGCAAACTCAAACTCGTGTTACGCAACACAGCTCTGCCTGCAGCGTTGAGTGAGAGCACTGAGGCAGACACAATCGGAGCAATGTTTAAAGTTAGGAGCGGAAATGGAGCAAAGTAGCCTGTAAAAGACTCGGGTATTGTATCAAAACATTTAGGACTGCTCACAAATGTTTTTTTTCTATACTCCCTCAACACACGACACAACTCTTGCCTTTGCTTACCTTTGAATAAAAAAAAAAAGCAGCTTATAAAGCGCCAGAAAACCCAAATAGAGGGGCTACTTCCTGCTCATACAGCAAATCATAGTAGACAAACGTTCATGTTTCTTTTATGAACTCGTGATCTTGTTTGAAGGTTTAGAACATTTAAAAAAATGTCTTTCAAAATATTCAGTGAAGTGAACTCGCCTGTTTCCAATGGGTTTGTTCAAACTGTAGACCATTTCCAGCATGTCCCTGCAGGGCTACCATAGTTGGTTACAGGGTTAATGAAGGTGGGGTGTCAGTTGTGTAATCTTAAACTCTTAATACACAAAAGGTAAAAAAAAAAAAATAACAGTAGAAACATTTTTTTAACAGTATGTTTCAATAAATGTACTTCTAACAATTAATCTAAGTATGCACTACCCTCCTCACTTGATAACTGTTACAAAAGCCACTGTTTTTAAGTCCCTTATGTTATTAAGTGGAATCCGAGTGTTTCTTCTCTGAACAACCACAGTTTCTCTTGGACAAAATACAGTTTCTTTCAGCCTTCTGGGTCTAGTGTGTTGTGACTTAGCTCATTACCAAACTACTGCTGACAGTACATTTGTAACACATTAGATCATACACATACAGTATAAATACTCAAATAATCTAACTAGAGGCTATTTCTCAACACTGCAGTAAATTCTATAATTTTGTTATACTACTGTAGTTACTTAATTTCCAGCAACTCTTCGGAAAAACGTGGTTAATGACCTTCATGGCAGCGTCATAGCGGGGGACATGATAGTGGACCGCTGATTTGAGGCTGACCATGTCAGTCATTAGATTCCTGTTAAATTACACAACCGCTGTGCTCGTCTTATTAAGCGGTATGGATGAGCCTAGAATCTCTCACCTGTAATTACATGACTAATGTGGCCCAGCTCAAATTAAACTGAGCGGCCTGCTGTGTAGCCGGAGGGTCATCCAGGATGGGGTCATTGTGGGTATCATACCAAGAATGTGTCAGTGATCTGCCGCTCCCCCGCTGCATCTCATTAACCAATCACTGATCCCGTGCCGCTGGATGGATTGGGGCCAATAACAGGTTGTGCCCTCCGGCGAGGCCAGACGGAGATTTATGTGGTCTATATAAAAGGCCATTAGGGGAGTTTCTGACATTTTAGGCAGACAGGCGGATGAAACCCTAATATCTCATCTGCACTAATCAACAGGCTCAAATGGAAGAGCATTGCTTTAGATGTGGGCGCTCTGTAACAAAAGCCTAGCTCCATTGTAGCTAAGGTGTGTCTGAAATAATAACATTTAAATAAAAGCCAACATGCTAAAAAAAAATGGTCAAAAGAACAGCGAAACACGCGACACAAACCACAGCACCGACAGTTTACAGTAATCGCCTATTGTTCTCTTGCTGGGTGTGCACAATTCATTATGTCTGCCCAGGGTTTAATTAGTGTTCTCAGTTGGCCCCTCCTTTACTTTCACTGCCTCCCATCTTATCGCGCTGTGTCTTAATTAGGGGCTGCTTTGGGCTGAAGCTGTGAAGACAAATCCCTGGTGTGTCTGTGTCCTGACACATCAGCCACATTCCTCAGTGGAGCCTGTAAATAACATGCCACAAAGGCACACAAACAGATGAAAAAACATGGCCCGCGGTCACCTTTTTACTTCACATTTCTGCCTCTTTCTCAAACTTGGCAATTTATCAAAATGTTCTTTCTGTAAAAGAGTGGCTAAACTACAGTAATTATATTTTAGGAACAGGACATGTATGTGTTCAATAACATCAGCCTTTGTTGATGTTCTTTGCCTTGTCTTGAGTTTGCTAGATGTGGGCTTGCTGGACAATAATACCTTACTTTTCACCTTTTTAAATTCATATAAAAACATATAAAAAAAATCAAATACTGCAAGTCATTTAATATGTATGACCAGACCATTCCTATTTGGTACACTTTTTCAAATTAGAAATTTACAAGACATTTGCAGTTTGAGTTTCTTTTAAAAGCCAATTTAAAGACACATCATGTGACTGACGACGTTAGCAGATAACGCCTGAGCTCAGTGGCTTGTAAACACAGACTTCCAAGACCAGCCGAAGAAGGGAGGATTGTAAAAGAGGCTGATAATATCTAAAGGCAACAGAGCAGAGAGAAAACTGAAACACAAGTTTACTCATAAAACAAGCCATCAAAGGCTCATTCAAAATGAATGAATAGGGCTTCACAGGAAGTCTGAAGTGTGAAGGAACACTACTGTACGGAGATTTTTAAAAGCTATGAGGCGGGATCACAAGGAACTGAGAGCCAGGCATCCTTCTCGATTACATTCTAGGATATTAAGACTCAGAAGCAGCCGGGGTCACCACTGCAAAGTCTGGGCTTAGTGTGTAATCCCACATTTTATCCCGCTCAGTGTAACCAGTGGTCAGCTCTCTTCAGGCTTCTGCTGAATAATGGAAAGCACCCGAGCAAAAGGTCAAGCCACATCTTAGCTCAGTTGGATACTACTGTGTCCTTTACCGACCGTCCCGAAACAGCCTGTTCTCCCTGCATTAAAATGAACGCACGAAACGCTGGCGGTGCATTTGTGATGAAGATGACTGGACTGCTGAATGCACACACGCCGGAAACACAGAATAATATCTCTCCACACATTAGTCAAGAGTTCTGGCTGTGTGTGCAGAGTTATGCATAGAAACAATCACGTGCTGCTGCTACATTATTCTGTATGTCCTCAAAAATCTGCAGCTAAAGGAAAAATACAGCCCACGCATGAGTCACGAACCTGCATCTGAGCTAAACACAAGTGAGAGGGAGCCTTTTATTCAAACATGGGATTACTCAAAGCAAGAAACATTTACTGCAATGTGAAGGTTTCTAATTAAATGTGTCTAAATTTGCCTACTCCTTCTTTAACCCCTATAACTTGCTCCCTATAATATCAACTTTCTACATCATCATCTACTGATAAGCCACAAAAAGCAGTAAATGATCAACATATCTCCATTTCAAGCTCACCTAATTGGTTTAAATGTGTAAATCTAACTGCTTGAGGACAATGTACCGGACACATGTGCCAACAGCCTCAATGGGGATAAAGTGACAGTTAATTAGCAGAAGAAAAATACCTTTGGTGGAAATGCCAAGGGGGCATTAGATCAGCGCAGTCGAACTGAATGTTATACCGAGAATTAACAGCGGAGGGAGCTACTCTGATGGTAGAACATGTAAATCAGTTTAATAAAGTTTTTGACAATTTTGATAATAATTGCTCTGGGGCTAAAAATATTCTTGAAAACAATGAAATTCTATCTTTTGCAGTGACTTCCCATTAGCTGTAATAGTTCAGCATCATCATTGTATTTTAGAAGTACACATGTACACTTTCACATTCTAAAGAGTAGGTCAAATGTATATTTTCAAGTTTTGGCAATTTTAAACTAATATGTATGATTGTTGGTTCTATCCAGGACTTGTGTGTTGATTGCACTCACAGGACATCACTGCCCCTACAGAAATCAATAGAGCCATCAGACAAGAACAATGGTCATAAAAGAAAAGAGAGGGACCCGGACAGTGAAAGAAAAGCCACACGGGGCCCAACATATGGAAGTGACAGTGACTAACAGCAGGCAACATAAAAGACAGGAAACGCAGCTTGTGTATATAAGTGACACAAAACGTATGTCAACCTTTTGTCTCAGCAGCTTGCTCCGGACTCGGCCCCATAGCTTGGCCCCCGTGTTGCTGTGCCTCTTGAGCACAGGGGTCTGCGGCTGACTGGACACCAGGTTGTGCTGGTTCTGCTCCACGCAACAGTTCTGCTCCAGACGCTCGCATATGGAGTTCAAGTTTACATCCGACACTATGATCTCCGTCATCCCAAAGCTGGCCCCCGTACAAGATAGGTATGATGATTTCCAAACCAGGTGTGTGTGTGTGTGTGTCCGAGCGGCTCCGGAATTCACCAGCGACAGAATAAAAACTCCCAAAGTCAGATATAAGGATTCAAAAATTAAACAAGGATAAAAGAGAGGAGGATGTGTTAGATCCTGTCATGGCGTTTCGGATTACAAAAGTCCACGTCGGTGAGTGTCTTTTGATGCTCGTTCCACCGTCAGCTGCCAGCATCTCCTCACGGTGCGCTCTGACTTCCACAACGCAGTGCTCGAGTGAGGCACACGCACAGAGGGGGAAGAGAGAGAGGAGAGCAGAGGGGAGGGGGCAGTGGGAGTAAATGAGCCACTGTTGTCACTCCAGATGTGGATGGACACACCTCCACAGAACAGAACAGAATAGAGGGGAGGCGGTAATAAATGAGCAGAGAAGCACAGTCAGTGAGGAATAAGACAAAGATGAAGAAGGAGGAGGAGGAGGAAGCGGCTAAATGCTGCTGCTCTGCGCTTTGACCCGCTGTAAACCTTTCCCAGAGCTGGTTAGCGGAAAGTGAGTAAAAATAGGACTCTGAATGAAAAACAAAAACTTAAATATGGGTAGATGGTAGCTGAAACACACTACAGGAATGCAAATGTAAGTGACTGAGTTTAAGGTTTCAGCATCGGATAACCATTAATAGAGGCAGAAACAAGAGTGGAGAGAACGTGCAATAAAATAAAAAACACAACAAACCTTACATAGCCAGGTTATTCTTTAAAATGTTGAAGCTTATTCACTGGATTTGGGATAAAAAGTCTTTGAAACACAAGAATGTGACTGACTAAACACTCAAAATGTCCATATTTGGAAAAATCTCAATCGCATAATGGTATTGCCTGCCATAAGGATTTTACTTCTTGGCTTTCAAAAGAATTGTCCCATCAGAACTCTTGTAGTCAATGGTTTAGGCCTAGATAAGAACTGGTTCTCTTCTAAATGTAGTCATTTGTCAAGTCCTTGTTTCAGTCTTGCTTTCTTTTTTTATGTAACAATAGCTTTGACTATTTTTGAATTGAACATTTACAATGTCAAAGGGAGCGTTCAAATAAATATAATACACAGCAACATTCAATATAGTTATCAAATGTTTTTTTTTATTAAGTCACTTAAGTCTATACCGCTATTCCTTTAACTTTCTTCTTGAATTTCCAGGAGGTTACGTCTTCTCACATAATTCCTGTTACAGTGCACTTTCCTTCTCACTTCACCACACTTTCACAGCTCCCTGATTCCGACCCCTCCCGTTTCAGAGTCACTCCATATGCCAGCACTCACTCTTAAAAGTCTGCACACATTCTTCCACTACAATGCTTAACCCTTTTCATTCAGCTGTCTGTTGACATTGGAAAGTCATTCAAAGACACACACACACAGACACACACACACGCAGGTGCAACCTTGGACACGCTCAGAGTGAATCGCTAGCCTATCTTTATTCAGCAAGACAGTCTGCCCCGGCCACTCTTAAAGACGTATCCCTCTGTATAATGGATCGATAGGGGCAGGGAAGTGTGCGTATGTCAAAATGCATCTCCATCCGGCGTGTCTGTCCCCTGTCTGAATTACAGGAGGGAATATGCTGCCAAGGAAAGGTTACAGACACAAGCATGAATTTTAAAGATGAACACCAGGAACACGGGCCAGGGTTGTGATTGATGCCGGTGTACGCTGTGATTCAAGAAAAGGATTCCCTTAAGTAAAGAGTACACATGCTCACATTGTTCTTGACCTACTAAGATGTGGCATAAAGCAGTTTACATACAATAGGAAACTACTAAGTGATGTAATACAGTGAATAATTTATTGCATGTGTGTGCTGTGAATCACTTTTTATTACGACCTTTTTTTCCAACAAATTGAAAATGTTACATCACTAGAAAATCCCAAAAACTATAAATAACCTAGTCAATATTACACAATTTCTTTTTTTGGGAGAAATTTGGATCTTATAATGGTATCCATCCTGTTTTACTCCTGCCAAGATTTATACCTAGGGTTAAGGAAAAGGTTACATTTTACGGTTTGGTCTGCTATTTACAGTTACATAACTCAAATGAAAGTTTCTAGTTAAAACCCACTAGAGTTGTTATCTAATGCACTAGCCTCTAATGACATTTTTGTAACGCACCAGTGACATTTTGACTGACTGCTTCACTTTCCCAGACAGTACATTTTTTAAAAACATGGCACCTTATCAAACCATCAGCTCGTCTTGTCTCCTGGCGCCTGTGATATGAAACATACACGACAAAAACTGTGGTGTAAAAACATGTGGGTCAGGGCCTGTTCTGCAGCCGGATATAAAACACAGGGCACGGATAGGAAAAAGCGACAGGAACAGCATGTACGCACGTCTGACATTGCGACTGACAGCGCTGCGCAATCCAAAGACCTCAGCCAAACCCTTGCCACAGAGAGTATTTTTAAACTGCCAGGGATCGTACGCATGAGACATCCACACTGTCTGCGTCACTGCTTGGAAAAAGAATGTCTGGGAAAATATGGTTTGGATTCAGGGGGGGTTGAATGGAGATATTTTGGGGTAAAGATGACAACAAAGGCAAAAAATTGTTTCTTATCAAGGTTTGAAAGTTATAGACAGACTATTTTACTCTGCATCAATCAAGGACTGGGAACTACCAGCGTTTAAAGGGGACAGAATTATGCTCACAATCTCTTACGAGCATTTAACAGTAGCTGTAGTTCTGGCATCTATATGAGCGGGTCAACTAGAGTTCAACATGTCACTTTGGATCACATCAGGCTCAGCACACACCATACTGTACATTCATATACACTTGACTACTCCTTTTCCGGCGTTCATGTCTTATTTATGCCGCTAAAACACGTCCTTATACAAGCAGAAGATGCGTTAACCTAGAACACTGTGGGTTCACGTAAATCTTAAAAATTGCGTGGGGCCTTCAGCTCTTGAGACGTAGGGATGATAAAACGAAAGAAAAAGATGCAAGGAGGAGGAGGAGGAGGGAGTTCAGAAAGATAAGATTAAGAGTTCTTGTGGGAATGGGAGACGACATGAAAGCAAAAAGAGTAATTAGCACAAGCTGAAATACTTGAGAAGATTATGAAGGCAGGTTGGATACAAAACACTCGTTGGTTCAGTTTGCTATGGTAGCTTGAGGTGATGATCAGCTTTTTCTAAAAATTAAAATGAAGTTGGTATGGTTTTCTAATGAAATTATTGAATAGAAAACTACAAAAGTCACTGAGTTACAATGGGATTAAAGGCATAGTATGCAAGATTTTGAGGTCAATGTTTGTAAATTAACCTGGCTATGTCATGTTTTTATTTTACTGCTTAAACTTGAGGAAATGTATAACCCCAGTTTTTAGATGAACTCTGCTTGTCTACAGTTTTGCAGTGTATTTTGTTTTCCTATGTGTGAGATGTTATTGGCTAAAAACTACCAGTCATAGTGTCCCTCCCATGTAAACAAAAGACAGCATTGTTTGAGATACATAGTGTTGAATAAAAGGGATTTCTACTCTGCAAGGATTAGTTGAATTTTTTATGCAATATCCAAACATATTACACCTATTACACTCAAAAACAAACTAAAGAATGGCTTTCATATAAATTAAATGATGGTAGTCGCACAAAATTGTTAAATTTAATAAAATAAATCTTATGAAAGGTTTTTTTTCTAGAATGGCCAGACCAAGTCCTAACACATGGTTTTGTTATTACAGGTCATCTTCTTTGACAACATATTCAACCCCTTTTCTATGTATTTTAAGGCTTACAAACCTACCAGCTGACTTTGGCATGAAAAATGTGGCTTGATACATTAAAGATCTAAATAAAACCAAATGATTACAAGTTGCAGGAGGCTGGGGGAGCAGACGGGTGAGCGGTAAGTGCCGATGTTCTGACATCAGGACCAGTCCTTGTTTTTAATTATACATGGGCTGGGTGGCAGCCCCTCGTAAAGTTGTTCCATAATGACCAGCTTGAGCAGGAAGGGGGGCAGGGATTGTCAAACAGAGTCCTGGTTTTCACTCCAAACGCTCTCTCCCAGCGCCGTCAAGAGCCGAGATTGTGTCGATTCTGCGTTTCAGCGCCGCTCTGTCAATCACGCAGACCTTCAACAGCGCAAGATAAATTAACGATCAATTTAACAGCTCCCAGGCTCCGAAATGAATATTGGAGCCGCTCCCAGTGAATCCATGCTCGTCTGATGAACACGGGAGCATAGCGACAGTCAGAGGGGGGCCTGGAGTGTATAGTATTTAGCAGTGAACATGAAAATATTACACATCTGGCGGCAAACATCTGCAGTTAACTGACATTTACTGTATCCCTCAGACGTATGATATTATTAAACTATACAGTATTAACAATGAGGGAGAAATGTGTCAATAACTATTGGCTTTAAGCTTTTTTTTAGCCCCAACTATTTAAATTGTAGAGGTCAGAGGTCAGACTGTAGAGGAAATACAATAGCTATTCAAAATGAAAGTCATTGAAAAAAATTGCATAATTGTCAGAACTGCAATATACAGTAAGCAATACCATTAATAAATAATGTGATTATCACATATGGTCATTATCAGTATGTAATAATGCAACATGTTGATTATTTGCAAAAGGAGTCTGTTTTAAACAATGCTGGTAATGCAGTGATACATTTTAGATACATTATGCAGCCGCAATGGATGTTATTCATTAATTCTCTGCTAACTTTTTTCCAAACAGACCTGAGGAGTCTAGGACTAGGACATATAACGGCATACAGCTTCCAAAGTCATCAATGCACAGATAATTAATACTTCCACTGTCAATGGAAAAACAAGAAACATAGCAGGCTTTTTTAATGTGGGAATCTGAAAAATATGAAAACCAAGCGAAAACTGGAGCTTCAGGCTGAAATACTTGTCAAAAATGACAAAGTGCAAGTGTGCCGCTCCGAAATCACTCTCGATATGCATCGCCCCAAGCTGTGTATGAGCAGCTAATTTCATCAGATTCAATATAAAGAGTTGGAATAAGCACTTTTATGGAGAGGACTCCCGCCGCCATTTTTGATCTTTTCACTTGAGCTGGAGTTGGAAATTTGGATGTGTGTGTGTGTTTGAAGGGGCTTTCGAGGGAGGGTCCTTGCGGGTAGAGTAGGAGCGTCGAGTTGGGGGAAGAGCAGGGGGCGGTGGGAGTGTTGGCAGGGTGGGAAATCAGAGCCTCAGGGTGCTGTGCAGATTATCCCCGCTTCTCTTTCATGTGAGCCGTTTGAGAGGGCCATCTTCCAGCTCTTTCCTCCTGCTCCATCACTTATTAAGCACGTCGAAACAAAAGCTATGAGAGAACGGTTGAAGATTTTAGTAGCATCTTGCACCAGTTGTTTTTTTTTTGGGGTGTGAAAAAAAAAAGTGGGTACAGATGGGAATTTGAAGGATGGGAGTTCACTGAGCAGACAGACGGAGTACAGGAGGAGCATGATGCAAGAACAAACGGTGCAGGCGTAACAAAACTCCAGCCAAACAACAAGGTCAAACCCTATCTACAGCTCACCGTAATGTCCTTATTGAGATTCATATTCTTTCTCCGTTTGTTCCCTACTGCTAATTGTTATGTTTACCGCTCCCCTGTGGATTATTTGTCACACAGTAATTCTTTATTATCCTTTGATTATCATTTAAGTCACTCCTGCGATGAGCTTTGTCATTTTTATCACATTACTCACCCGGTACATTAACCAGCTCCATATTCATCATGCCATATTAGAGATTCAAAACTAGTCTTGGCTGATATAAATGTAGCTGTAGAAGTAACACTTAAATTATGTGTTGTTTTTAACAACCATTGCCAACAAATGTTTAAGAAGATGCAGGCAAACAGCCCACTACTCACAATTAAAGCAAAATAGGGTGGATTTTCATTTTTGAAACCCCAAATATGACATTAATTAAACAAAATTATAACAAGTCAAAATCATTTTTGATTCAAATCATGAATGAAAATGAAGTATAGTGTCTTCCTGTCAAAGACATGCAGATGAATATTGTGTAAAAACGTGTAGATGAATATGTGTTTCTGATTTACCCATTGGAATAGTTGTCCGTGTCCGTTTCTGATTTTTAATATACAAAAGAAATACACGGCCCTGAAGTAACTTCCACTCGTCAAAGCTGAGGCTGTACCGTTCAGCCCCAGCTTTACTCGATGTAACTCCACGCCCTTGGTGAAACGCAGAGCAAGGCTTGGTGTTGTGCCCTGTGCATATGACTGAGACAGCTCTACGTTACATCTAAACAGCATGACCCACTTCCTTCAACGGCAATAGTGAGCAGAAATGCCGGGCCTCTCAGGACCTGCTTGAATTATTCACTCGGCCACGGCGAGCTGGATGCAGCCACCTGGAAGATCGCACAAAGTGGGACACGAGAGAGGTGGGAATGGCAGGACGGAGTGATGCGGAATGACACTGGATGAGATAAGGAAGTATTACACAACTCTGATAGAGTAGAGACGGAGTTTCTAGTCAAAATCCTTAAAAGTGCATAGATATTTCAAAACCAATCAGACCTAACCATAGCAGTAAATCTGACAAAGTAGGTGAATTTTCTCCAGAAAGAGCTGGTGACTAACAACACGCTTTAATGAAGGACATGAAAAGCCCATCATCAAAAATCCACTTTTGTTAGCTTGTGCATTTTTTTCCCCGCTGTAGAACTGGGTCAGCTATTCTGTTAATTAATTCAGTGCTATACTCTTCCCCCACTTCCTTTACCTAAACCAATAACCAGATTCAAGAAAAAAAAAAAAAACACCATTAGAAAAAAAACAGCGAGAGGTCAAAACCTCATTAGTAGGTGAAAAAGCCATCAAGTGGTAAGTGGAAAATCAATCTACTGTATCAATCAATGGAGACTCTATCAGACAGAGAGACTCATGGTGATTGGATTGTTACTGGTTTAGGAGCTACTGCGACGGGCTTAGGCCATGGCTTAAATTGAAGCTGCAGGAAAACAAAGCCTATAATGTCCCATCTTTCTAACATTTATCTTTCATTCAAACAAAACAAAGGCAACTGTAACACTGGCCGTAAATTGGAAGAGGTCAGATCTGATTTGGTTTAGTCAGGGACCAAACCATCTTTTTAAAGATGAAGTCTAATTTAGCCTCAACGTTTACTCGAAAAATGACAAGCAAACAGAAACAAACAAAACATTATTTTCTCAAATGAAGCATTTCTTGTTTTTGTTAAAACCATAAAAATGCCATGTTTAAGTGTCAAAAAGGCGAAATATCTGTCTTCTTCCTTTAAAACAAGTCACATCTTAAAACAGCCAGCAACATAGCTCCTAAAATCTGTGTATGGGTCATAAATATTAGGTTCCAATACATTTAATTAATTTAATTGCTTTTATGATGTAGCCGTTTTAACTGTGGTGTGACTGAGAAAAAAACATTCCAGAGATCAACTGCAGATGGAAAATATCTGTGGTTTAGGGCTGACCTGTCTCTTTTCAAGCATCATCGGGTGAAGCACTGCAGGCAGAGAAGATACCAGAACAACACAGGGAAGTAACCAACCCAAACAACTCCCCCACAGCTAGATACACTATTATACAACACACATTATATAATTCAAACAATTTGTCACACTCAAACAAAATCACTTCTACGGTGCCCTCCCGCATAAAAACACCCACTCAGCAAAGAGAACAGGTACATACAGCCAAAATTTCAACACATTTTAGACTTCTGCCATTTTGTAAAAAGAATAAATTCACTGCTGGGTTTGCAACAGGATGAAATCAGCATTTGTTATTGGAGAAAGTTAGATAATGGAACTACTCTTATATCTACAGAACTTATTAGTATATGATGTACTGTATATTACATAAGTCTATCGGTGGGAATCCCAACACTTAAATGTGGGAAAATGAGAAAGATCAAAATGAATTGCTCCGACTCGTTACATGTGGCATCTGCTCAGAATCATGTTCCTTCGTAAACACTTGAGAACCGCAATGGCACTGACCTCATCTTTTACACAGCTGTCATCTCAATGATGTCTGAGGGATGTAGAAATGTTTCCCGCACATGAAAATAATTACATCATCATTAGTAGGATTTGAAGCGCGGAAAGAATGCTTAACCTCAGGATAGGGGTTATGTAGAATTTCAAGACATTGTGAAAAAATGATCAGGAAATAACAATTATGCCCATATGTTGACACACTGTTTATGCTCTGTCATATGTTTATGTGGGAGGCATGGAACTTTTGGTGAGTGAAAACAAACACCTGTCAGCACTTTCTGTTGAGCAGAATGAATGCTGTCATTTGCTTCTTCAACGGGAAAGTTACTCTTAAATAATCCGTTCCTGATTTGATAGGAGCGTCTGTGAGTGGTGGACCAGCATGTTCAGAGTTCATATGCTCCTCTGTAAGGTCCACACAGGAAATGTGCCTGGTCCCTCCCTTGCCCAGGGACAGGAAGTCATAAAGCAGGATCAAAAGGCTGGCATTGCTCACCGTTCTGCCGTATGAACTGCACAATGTTGCTGGAAGGCACAGAGTCTGACAACAACTGAAACACTTGATAGGAAAAAGGCAGCTGGAGAATTTGATTTGTGTTTAGCCCAAAAACCGGTACATTTAGCGTAAAATACAGCGACTTGATACACGGACAGCCATTGAATGTTCTTTCTCATTTAGTTGGTTAGTTCCAATCAATCAAATTGCATGGTTGGAACTAACTCTGTATAGACCTTTAACTCATAATCAGAAAAGATTGATTAAATAAAAAGTGGATGACTATTTAGAATTGAAATTACATTACATCCTTTTACAATACATTCGTTTTTTATGTATGCAGGTCTGCAGTAAACCACATCTGCGCCACTGTACATCGTCCCAGGCTGCATTAGGGTCAAAGGTCACATTCTAGATAAGGACTTAAGCTTTTAGCCATTATTTACGGGACAGACTTTAATGTTTTTTAAGGGTTTTTTGAAGCGTGGGAAGAAAATATTATTAAGTGAATTTCCCTCAGCCAGCAGTTTTTCCATACACACTGTGCTTCTATCTGCCAGCCCGAGTTTAGTGTGTGCTTTCTAGCTGTGGGCTCTTTCTTTGACTCACCAAAGAAGATGCTTGGATCACTGCGGGAGCTGGGCAGATGTCTATTCAACACTGTAGCACGCGAAACGTGCACACAGTGACCCAAAAAAGTACCCCGACCTACTGATTAAGAATCAACCACTGCTCTGCTTTTATACAGTACGGCCGAGCCACAAGAAAACAGCCAAATCACAGCAGCATGTGTGAGGAAATAAATGTCTTACCTTACCTTGGATTACTGGCATACTTTGTGTGTGTTGGGGTGTGTTTAACTCATGCTCAGACCATAACATTCAAGCTAAAAATGTAGGTCTATAGGGAGAGTGTTATAGACTGTAAACACACTGGTCAAGACCACACTGGCCGAGAACAAGGCAAGAGTCTTGTGCAAGTCAAGACCCGAGCTCTTGGCAAACAATTAGGCCTCATCTTTCCCAAAATTATTGAAATTCTTTGCAAGGAATGTGAATACAGCTCTAACATATGTGAAAAATGACATGAAGACATTATAAGTCCCTGGTGACATTTATGGTCAAACCAGCTGCTGTTTTTCTGCCCATTCTCTTAGGTCACCTACATTTCTCTCAACAGATTTACTGAAACCACTTTGGAGCTTGAAAAATTAGAAAAACAGGACGTCTGTAACTCTCGGACAGTGTATCTATCTGACCAATCCCTGCAGACCTTCTGGGGGAACATTCAGAGTGGAGCTATGTGTGCAAGTCAGGAGGCAGTGCGGTGAAGTGAGTGATTACTCTGAAACACAAGTAGCCATTAGTGCAGTTCTAGATATTAACCATACTTTATTGACTCAGCATAATATCCTGCAACATTCAGCCAATAATCAGAATTCCATTATTTTAGTGTACACCCCTGTCACAATGCTTTCTCTATTATTTCCCCACTTCTGGTTAAACATAATCTTATGCATGTCCCAGGACTGATTCTGCATAATCGTGCACACAACCACAACGAGCAAACGCTTGCACAATCCCAAACCCCCAGCATGTGGAAAGCATTGAACTCTCCACACAATCACCATCTAAACAAACGCAGGGAAGGACATTTTGACTAAAAAAAGTGGCATATGAATAAACTCAGCTTCATAATTGTCTCCATCAATTGCCGCTTTGTGGGTTAGAAAACAAAAGCAGGCCTGTCCGACTGCACTCAGAAACACATGGCTATCCATCACAACCAGCCCAGGTCCCTCGACTGACCACTTGAAAGCCTAAACAGGCTCTGCATGCTGGGACACGTAGCAGGGGCTTATTTTGTTTAATATGGCCACAATGGCTGCCAAATGCAACAAGGGAACTAGGAGCAAAAGAAGAGAACATTCTGCTTTTAGTGTTGCATCTTGTGGTCAAAATATTTTCTAAATCAAGCAGAAGTAGCTATAAAAAGCTTCATATACATCAAGTAGCTAGGGAAATCTGCCTATGCAGGGTCCTTTCGAAATATATACAGGAAATTAAACTATGTGTATAACTTGGCTATAATGCTATTAATCATGTAATTGCACAGATGAGTTTGACCGTTCATGTGATGATGCCTTGAGACAGTAAGCCTTTGTGTGATCTTCCCCACAGAAAACAGCAAAAGTGTAGCTCCTTACTTGAAGCGGACAATCCCTGGGTTGAAGTAAGCTTTGCCCCCTGAAGACTGGGAGTGAGGGGATGTCATTCCACAGTCAGCCCAAAAAGATTTCAGCAAACAGACTCTCTAGCCCCTCATTCCTGTCCCTGTGTTCAAATATGACATCCTTTGTATTGGAGACCCCCTCCATTTTTCAAACTGTTTCTAATTATTCCTAAACCCTGACTCTTCAACAAGAGAAAAGGGTGGTAGGTAGTAAAAACGTCTGAGGGATTCGCCGTCGACTCTCTGGAGAGTGCTTCATTTGCAGGCTGTGATGAGCTCCTTTGTTCTCACTTTAACACACAATGTCCCAAAATTGGCCACCATCTGGGGCCATTTTTTCTTATTCTCCTCTCCACATGTGCTGCATGTGTATTGTATGTTCATAGCAGGAAATCATACATCTGTTGTCAATCCTTTTCACTTTCCTGAAGTAGGACCAATAACTAAGAGGGATGTCAAGCCATGTCTCTCTCTTTGCCAAAAAGACAAAGAAAGATGGAGGTGGTCAGACTCATCCTTTTGACTTTTAACAACCTTTTTATTTTGTTAATTGGAGCAAGCTTCTTTTATCTTTTTACTGTGCTGATGCAAATGTTAACGTCTGCCTTGTAGAAGGCATCTTCGAATATCTTCTCAATTATGTCAGATTTGCAGAAATAATGAATGTTAGCGCTATGCAATTAATTGCAAAACAATCGCAAAGTTGAGCACATGCAGTTTGTAAACTATATATGACCGCAATTTTATTTATTAAATTATTTATACTTTTAGTCAGATCCCGGGACAAAAAATAAATGGTTTATTTTATAACCTTTATATATATATATATATATATATATATATATATATATATATATATATATATATATATATATATATATATATAAACGCAATATGATTCTCCATGTACCTCCTAATGTCTTATTGGGGCCTTTGATAAATTAATATTCTAAACTAATATGACTTTTGGATGTTAAATGTTTAAAGTATACATAGTACATCAATGTGAACAAAAATGCCATACCATGCAACTTGTTATACCACTTTAAACCAGTAGGTGGAGTAGAGAACACTTAAAACTTTAGAAGCTTACTGGCACAAAATATAAGCTATATAAACTATATAAAGTGTCTGAGTTTGTTTGAAGTAGAACCATCCTACAGGACTGACTGAAAATTATAAGCATTGTATTTATGAGATCACTGACAGGCCTTTCTTCTTTCCATGTTTTACATTTGTTCTCTACACTGCTCCCCCTGCTGTTATGTGACTGAAGTTCATTTCTGAACTATATAATATGGCTTCTTTAACCATTTAACAGCAGTATAAGCTGAGAAACCTTACACCAGATGCGTTCTAGCACATGAACAATACATCTGATTATTGGAGTTTATTCTTTGCGCTAACAATGACAAGCCCTGTCAGATGAGATTCCTCCTAGTCATGCTTTATGACAAGAGGTGATGCTTTCAACATGTTTGCGTGATCTCAGAATGCTCCCTGAACGCTGGTAGTTATTTGGGGCATGCATGTCGCGAGTGGGAGAAAGCTGTTGTTTTAAGTGCAAACAAAAGTCTGTGTAAGTAAGGCTTGTCACGGAGAAGCTACTTTGGGGGGAAGATGACAGGAGAAAGACAAAAAAAAATTCCATCAAACGGCGGCGTTTTTAGCTTCACTGATCAAGGATGGTGTGATGAGGAAGTCGGCTTAATTGAGACTCATCAATAAAACGCTCCATATGCTCCCAACCCAAGACTTTGAAGGATAAGACTCATTAAAAAAATAAAAATAAAAAAGTGGGTTTTGGAAATAAGGCCGAAGAGGGTGGGGTTCCCTTTGTTTGGGAAAAAAATTTGCACACCCCATTCATCTACAGCCCCCCCACTCAAATACAACCCAGACAATGGGACACAGACTAACAAACCCCAGGTAATGCAGGAGGCTGGAGTTATTGATATAATTTACAATGCATTAGCCCATCACCCATTTGAGTCTGCGGTACGTCCCGGGGGCTCCTGAACACACAGAGCACAGTCCCATCTGTTACTGTGTGTGACAGCTCGGCGTGTGTGTGTGTGTGTCTGCAGGGGGTACGCAGACTGGGAACATGACAGATCACAGACCTAAATGACAGGGGGCAGAAACAAAATAGATGGCACCACGTATTAGAGGCTAATTTATATTAATACCAACACAGTCGAGCATAACACACAGGCAGAAACACGCAAACTCATTAAAAAAGCAGAGCATGTGTATGTTCAAAACAAATACTACATGGAATTCCAGCAGCCTGTGTGCCTCAAGGGATTCTGGGAGGAAATGACACCGGGAAATAAAGGAATTCAGTGGAGTGGTAAAAAAGAAAAAAAAATCCCCCAAGTTAATGATATCCAGCTTAAATTGATGCTAGACAAAATACATTAAAAGCAGATTTTGTGTATTTCTAAGTTTGGGTATACGTTATGAACTAGACTTTGGAAGAATTTTATAAATGCTAAATTATATTGTCTATTGTTGTGTGTTATAATACTATAATGATGATAATAATACTATAATGACTTTCCAAAACAATACTTCAGTTTGCCACAAATCAAAAGGAAAATCAGAACTTCTAATTTTGTCTAATTACAAGAGGTTTTATGTGACCCACAAATGCAATTTATTACTGTATGTTTCAAACCTAAACAATCTGTGGTGGCACCATAGATTGTAAACAAACATGGATGTAATCCGCCCATTGGACCCCTATTTACCAATATTGTCGTTATGAAAGGGCAATAAACAGGCGGTTACATCCAAACATTTCTGCTTTTACTCCATAGTAAAACAATAGTTTTTAGATAGCATAAACGGACATATTATCAACCCTCTCTAGAGACCAAAGCCATCTTTTGTACCAGGCTGTAAACATGATTTTTACACTTGTAAATTCACCATTGGGTTTATCCTTATGTTTCCTATTTTGGAGCCTGCCCTCTAGTGGACGGCGGTATATCGCTATATTTCGCCGTATGGCGCGCCCTTACTTGAGGACCGTTTAAAAGGTTCTATGAGAGAGGCTTGGGTGGCACAGCACGATTGCAGCCACACTAATGTCTTTGCTTTTAGATAGAGCGGTAAAATTCAGGTTGATCATTAATTCATGGACACTCCAATTAGAGTTCCGTCTAATGTGTCTCTTAAGAAAGGCTAGCCGTTTTTGGTGTTTGGTCCACAATTGAAAATGCCACTGTGAGTAAAATCTACATTAGATTTTTGTTAGAACCAAAAGAACAAGTGTGACTGTACCAACGAAGGTCTGCTGCGTTATCAGAAGTCTCCATTTTACTGTAAAACACTAGAGAAGACTGAATCCTGTGTGAAAACACTATTGACCTCCAAATCTCCAGATCTCCTAAACTTTACATTTAAATCCAAGTGGACAATAAAGGGAAGGGAACTGTGAAGAAATTCCCTCAAGGCATTCCTCAGCTATCTTTTGCAATATAATGAGACAACACAAATACAAACCTATAAGTTTGGAAAATCTAAACTTCTTTACTGTTTAGTATAATAAATCCTGCACCCCCTTCTCTACATTTATCAATGTCCAATCCAACAGACACACCAGTGGTACTGTTAGAGGCGACTGTACCATCCCACTCAGGAGAACAGAACTCTTATACAGCCTCACACCTTCGGAACACAGTTCCTCAGCAAATCAGAGAGGAACCGACTTTCTATTCTTTTAAACCAAACACCAAACAATGTCTGATTTAATCTTGAAAATTCATTCATTCATTCATTTTCTACCGCTTTGTCCCGTTAGGGGTCGCGGGTGACTGGAGCCTATCCCAGCAGCTTTGGGCCTGAGGCGGGGTACACCCTGGACAGTGGCCAGTTAGTCGCAGGACTGACATATAGAGACAAACATTGACAAACATTCATTCACGCTCACTTTCATTCACTAGGGACACTTTAGAGTTGCCAATTAACCTGTACATACATGTGTTTGGACGGTGGGAGGAAGCCGGAGTACCCGGAGAGAACCCACGGTAACACGTGGAGGACATGCAGACTCCTCACAGAGTCGGCCGAGAATGTTTGAGTCGGCCGGGTTTTGAACTCACGACCTTCTTGCTGTGAGGCAGGAGTGCTAACCACTCTGCCACGTGCACCCCTCTTCAATCTTGAAAATGTGATCACAAAAGCAATTTTTCTATGGTATATTTATTTATATTTGAGCAATTTAAGTGTCAATGTATTGCTTTATAAAATTAGACTTTCATAGTATACTATTGTTTTTAGGATGTCTAATACAATCTGGCAGGGGGACTGTCAGTTATAACTAGCCTTTTGGTTAATCTGGGAACATTTACATTTATATAAATGTTCATTTATGTACACTATGTACACTGTCCCACTGAAATATAAATAAAAATAAACACAATTCACTGTGTATCACACAGTCGGTTGTTGATACTATTACCTGATGACTGCCCAATGTTGGCATAATGTTTAGATGAATGCTGAAAGATAGGATCAGAGCTCAAGGCCTGTACTTTCTCTGCTGGACTGGTGCCACCGGTCACTGCTCATTTACCAGATGTCCAGCCCACTATTATTCCAAACATCCACTTTCACCAATAAACCCTTTCCATCTTCGTCATCCTTCTCATCTAATGCTTCTGGTAAAGGAAAGAGATCTGGCTTTTAGGTGGGATAGATGCCCACCTCAAACTTTACAACCCCTCTGCCGGCCCTAGTTTTTACGGTAATGCATGTGCAGGCCATGTTCGACTGCGTAGGTTCGGAGAAGAAGCTAAAAGCTGCCAGGAACCAAATGCCCTCTTTTATCTCCTGGAAGCTATTCAAAAATGATTCAGTTACAGCTTATTGGGGCACGGTAACATGGCAGGGACCGTGAAGGGGGCTTGACATGTGCTCACCCCGGAACACAAACCAATAAAAACAAACCCCCAGTGATGCATTGAGGCATGATTGGAAAAATAAAAAAAGAGGGTTGAAGAATGGAGGTGGTGACATAATGGAATGTGATAACGTTTATTATTGCAGAGAAGATGCAGTATCCTTAATGACACATATCATGTAAAACACAAATCAAAAGAGTGCAATGTGTTTAGCTCTTCTTCAGTAAAAGAACAACTAAAAGTGGGACTCTTTGTACTAACTGTAATGCTTGTTAGAAACCATTCTGTATTCTCATCTCAAATGGGTTAAATTATTAAATGGGCTACAGAATTAGCACAGCACAGGTTTCACATTCACATGTTGACTTTTAATAGGACAAACAGTCCATTAACAGGACAGACAGAAGACAGCAAGTGCCCCCAACACATACATTGGCCAGGTTGCTTTGTTATTTCTTTGATAGCAGTCACTGAAAACGCTGAGAGCCAAAAGAGCCACCTTCAAAGTGACACGGTCATGAAAATTGACAAAACAGCTGATAGCACTGGTGGGTGTATAAAAGAAAAAAACGATTTTCCTGTAAATGAAAGGAAATGAGCGTAGAGAGGGTTAGTGGATAAAGGCATCTGACGCTAACTGAGACGTATTTATGTTACAACAATACACTGCGGTTGTTAACCTAAACTGTTACACAACTGTCCCCCTCCGAAAACGAGTTTAGCAAGCTGCAAATAAGAAGGGCACTCATGCAGAGGACGAAGCAGGCGATGGTTTGCACTTTCCACTCGGAACCAGTTCAGAACTCGCTGTCCTCTGTGGCACGACAAGAAAAATCAATTGTGTGGAACAAAAACAACTGTGGCTTACAAAAAGAAATCAGGTTGAGAGCTGTGTAAAGACATCCATCATTAAACTTTCAAATCTAGTTTCCAACAATTCATACATGTATTTGGAATGAGAACACGTTCTCTCTCGCTTTATATCTGTGTGTGTGGTCAAACATTTGGTAACATTAGAAACTGATATGGATCTATTTCCCTTCCCTTTTGACATTAAGAAACCATTTTTGTTTTAGCTTTGAGCGACAGCAGTAGTCTAACTCTTACACGGGTGCCATTTAATGAACAATGAGCAGATGTGACCTACAGATCGGAGGTTATCTGCTTTGGGGGCCTTCGAAGTGGAAATAAATGGTGGCGTTTCCCCATGTAGTCAGAAAAAAACAATTAAACTCACATTAGTGAAACGTTTACTCTTGTGTATTTTCTTTAGTTTGTGGCTATACATGCTGTCGCAAATAAGTGGACATTATAAACGTTGTGTCTGAGGACACAAACCCTTTCCAATGATCACTTATACAATCAGTTATTCTGGTAACTGTGACTCAAAAGACATGTTCCATTAGTCACTATTAAAACAACGTCAATCCACTTTCTCATCAGTGCAAAGTAAAGCAACAGCAGTAGATTCACTATAAGAAAGAAAACTTCCAGCTGAAAATGCCCATTTAAGGTCAGTCAGTATCCCCCAGCCTTGTTAAATAAATCGGAGGAGTCCCCAGAGAAAGAAAGGCAAACACTGAGGGCTCCTTCCAAACTGTGTTTCACCAAAGCAAACAGTTCTGACCTGGAATGAAATTCTCTTTTAGGTACCACATTATACTAGGGCAGTGAAAAGACACTTCCACTGTGCTCTTGGCTGTCAGATCATAGTGTGATCAAGTCAGGCCCACAGTAGGTAATATGTGTGTAATTAAATCAAGACTTTTGGTTAACAAAAATTGGTCAGCATGCCACCTACATTCTCACTTTACTATTGTAGTAAACAGCAGCCAATATACAGGAAATTAAAGAAACAGGGGGAGGGAGGAGGGGGGGAATAAATTCTGCTTATTCTTGCTTTATCAACATATTAGGATGGGAAAATGTCGCAATCAATCATCTTTTGCAATAGTTTTAGGTTTGGCTAGACAGATTGGAACATAGGTTGGAATAATGGAACAATAAGGGAACAGTCTGACTACGTTTTTAAATTGTGTATAATAACAATATAACAACAGTTGCATTTGTAAATCAGTAAAACAGTAGGCTAAAAGCTCCTTTGTGTGGGTTTTATTAAGTCTTGTGCTTGTTCCTGCGATTGCCCACATCATAAATAATCTTGCATGATAGCTAAGAACATGAACAAAAATGTTTCTGTTTTTTTTTTTTACTCTTTGAATGATCTCCAAAAAGCGCACCTTACTGCTTTGGGGTCGCCCCAGCTAAAGGTCCCAACAAGCAGGTAGGCTTTGGAGGTGGCGTAGTTAAACAACAAAGTCAGCTAATGTGACAATAGAAAATCCTCGCCCCAGCAAAAACAAGAAACTGAAGTAAAAACATTAAACGAAAATATTTTAAAATAAATGATACCTTGTTTTAGTGATGAACAAATTCCAATTTTTTTTTACGTTATTCACAAATTTCTGTATTAGGTATTTTTAAAGCGTTAACTGTTACAATCAAAAATTTCCTGCCTCAGCTTTACATGCAATAAATTAATATTAAACAAAAAGCTGGTACTATGTACTTTTTTTGGCATTAAAGTTGTTTTTCTTCCAAGAACATCTTTATAGATTTTCAAAAAATTCCCACCCTCCTAAAGTCTGGGACAGAACATGCCATTCTTTCCCCCGTATCTGTTCTCTTCTCATTTTTTCCCCCTCTCTCTCAAAGCGAGCCAACAAACATGTGGTTTACTTATTTCTTTTTTTTTTCCCTTGCCTTTTCTTGGCTGGACGTGGATGTTCCCAGATGGAAGACTGTCTCTGTGACTGGCAGCCGCAGCAGAAAAGGGTGGCCTTTATTGTCACATAAAATAACATGTTCAAACCGCTTATGTAAAAACACTGCACACATGCTTCTATAAAAGTAAAGAATTAAAAAATACAGCTGTAAAGCCTTGTCTTATTAAATGTTTCAAGAAAAGGCTGCATAATTGTTACGCCATTTTATAGCGGGACTGAGAACTGTGTAATTTGGCACTAATAAATAATCATTTACCTGTGTCTGGCCATATATATATATTTTTAGTTTGGCAAAACCTCACTGATGTACAAAGTTTTACGCACATGCACTGCTCATAAATCAATGCAAGTCAAATGTTTTTTCATCCTTTCCTTCTAAACTTTATGCAGGTGCCAACTTAATTAACCCAATTCACTGCCAAGACGACGTGTACAGTGTAGCTCTTAATTAACTTCACCGAACAGTTCAAAAACTATGACTCACTCCATGCTCTCAGGTGATTTTCTCTCATCTCCAAAGAAGCATCTGTTTATGACTTTACAAAGTGCCAAGGCTGCAGCACATTAAGATGCAGTGTGAGATGTGTGCGTAGGAGCCGAACACGAGAAGCGTGTCTCTACAGTGCACTCATGCTCTAAGTCTTTGCTCCTAAGAGAAAATCAATGGAAGCATTCAAGGACACGACATGTCTAACAGGATAAGAGTAGAGATTCAAGAGATTGGAGGGTGGTTATATCAGTCGACATTTTTATTCAAAGACTGACAAAGAAACAAAGTACTCTCCCAAGAACATGAAATGTAGGATTTGAAAGTTATTTTGGGGTTCAGCTTTGAAATGCAGCCGTGTGATTCATGTCTGCCCCACTTTCTATATTTGACAGCAGACATGAATACCCAAAGCAACCTGTTACTGAATTTGCATTTATGTGTCTCCAAATGCAAACAGTTTATCAGATTTTCTGTTTAGTCAGAAGAGGTTTTAGAAATGGCTCATCACAAGGACATAATAGAGTTTAACAGCCACTACAAACTTAAACTACTGTAATTTTCCCCCAGTCTTATCAATTACAGCACAGCAGAAGTGGACGTTAAGTACCATCTTGACCAAACTGCCAAGCTTATTTTGACCAAACACAAAAAGTTTTGGAAAAAGTGACTCAACTGTAAAACTTCAACCTAAACAACAGAGTGACTTTGCCACAATACCCAGAAACCTCAGATTCCACTGTGTAGGCAGCAGCTAGTTAACAAGAGTCTGAAAGGGATTTTATGGAGATGGTTCTCACAACACAACAGGGGAAACCCCTCTTAAACCGTACTCTTTTTTTTTAAGCTAATAATGCGACCAGCGTCATTAGAGGCCACCAAGACAAAACCGCTGCATTGTGCCCAGACTAGACAAATTAGATCCAGTCACATGTTGGGAAATCTCCCTAAAATAACACAGACTTCACTCCTTGTGCTGAGACTATTTATATGATCATCCACTGGTGGCTTCTCGGTTGCTCTGCTCTTACCTGAACCTGTCCTTTGCCCATGATCTTGTCCACTATCTCGTTGTCGTCCTTATTGAGCATGCTCTTGTCATAGCACTTCTCATAGCACAGGATCCGCAGGTATTGGGAGCCCTCCAACTCGATCTCAAACTCCTATTGGACAACAAAGACGTGAAAAAGTCAAACATAACATAAAGACAACATGAAGCAATAAATTTTCTAACTACTATTGACTGACCTCATTCCACTGTGGCTCTGTGGTGTCTCTGAAGACTCGGGTCTTGGCTTTGCTGACAAAGTACCCAAACGAGTCCACTTCCAGGGTGCAGTACAGATCTAAAAAGAAACACAGAACAGAACCCCATCTATCAGAATGTTCATAAAATATGTCCATGTCTTCTTTAAGCGTGCATGATTAATACACTAAAAATGAAGTGTAAAAATGAGCCTCAGTAAATCACACCATTATCAGATCCTGAAAGGAAAGCTGTTAAAGTTATTACAATCGTTAAAGCGGACCTTCAGTAATGAACTGCACTGCCTCATGGGTAATCATGTTATTATGCCTGAAAAACTTCACATTGATTGCATGCCAACAATATTTGTTCCTAGTGACACCTCGAACATAATATTATACAGTGCCTGGGTTTTTGCATAGTTAAAGCATTATATGGATGAATGGATGAAACAGATGACAGTTCATCGTTGCTTCTGTTTTTGCCCTAAAACAGTAAGTGAATGAGTATCCTTTTCTCTCAGTAGATTAATAATGAAAGTGTGCTTTAAAGATATTATGTCCTATCAAAGTGAAAAAGCCCTTTAAGATGTCAAAACGTCAGCGTTTTGTCAGCTGACAGACATGTACTCACTCACCCAGCTCTCTTTACATGCCCATACCATGACCATTCCTCACATGGGACCAGCTCCCACCCAGCCCTTACACAGAGCAATTAAAGTCAGTTAATGTGTTTCTTAAAGCGCTGCGGCGGAGGTTGGTGCAGGCTGCGCTGTCGGCTGTCTGTAAAGTGTCTAATAGTACGCCCGAAAGTCCCTGGGGTCAGCCTCTATTTGACAACATGATGGATGGATGGATATATAGCTCGACCTCTCACCAGAACAGTCTCAGGATAGGATGACGAAGGCAGAGACAGAAAGGTTGAATCTCATACAAAAAAACGGAGGGAATGTGTTTACAATGCAAACACAATGGCATCATCCAAAAGAACTGGTTATAAAGATACCGAGCATTCCACCTGGGTGAGCCACACTTACATCTGTGCAACTGACCCGATACACTGTAACATATGTCACCCATCTGGGTTTAGACCTCTCTTGTTTGTTTTTGCAGCATCCTGAAAAGCTTGGGCATAATTACTCCCAATGAGGAAGAGATTAGAGGCAGTGGTAGGAGGTAAGTTCAGCAGAGGGGGATTGGAAGCGTCCATCTGGGGGATATTTATGAAAGTAAGAAGAAGAGGCTGAGCGGTTATTGTATGCTTCCGCTGCTAACGGAAATACTACACCTCGCGGCGATTCCTCAGTTTGACATCTGACATCAAAACAAGAAGAACTTAGTGGTTGTGATGGCTTTTTTATAGACAGCAAAATCTGGCATGTCAGAAAACCTTACATCAAGAGAAATATTTTAAGGCTATGTTGGCTGACAATGCAACTGAAATCTTTAATTAACCATAAATCTGTACTGATATTTACAAATTGTGATTTTTGTTTTTGGTTCCGCATGGTGTCCCCAGCAGCCTGATGCAGAAGTATAATGTGAGTCAAATTAAATGAATGACAACAGTTTATTAAAGTTTAATCAGCCTGCTGCTTCTTTAAGAAAGTTTAAAGTAATATTTTGTGTGCCAAGACCAAAAACTCAAATAAGGCCAGCTGAAACATATTTCGGGAGGTCCTCGTGTCCTGACAGAGGGGCCAGCGGGTCTAGAAGAACTAGGCCAAACTAGAAAAAGGCTGAAGCTCCATGATTTTCTATCTTCTTGGCAGGTCACCATTAGGCTCCCTGTATGAACAACAAGAACTAACTGGTCAGTATGGGGTCCCTAAAATGAGAGGTTAATGGATACCATCCTTTTCTATCATCCATTTACAGACGGTTGTGGCTCTTGTGGTGCGTGTGTGTCCACATACAGGGGAATAATCGTAGCCTGAGGCTGTGTTGAATCAGGGTCAAACTGTGGGTTCACAGAAGCAGGAGACAAGTGATAATCAGTTAAACTAATCAGGGTTTAGTCGAATACAGCAAATAGGCAGGATATTTGTCCCAATGTTTGCCAAAAGGCAAATGGAGAAAAGAGAAAAATCAAGAGGGTTCGAGATAATCGTATTGTTTTAACAAAAAAACAGAAAGATGAAGCTAATAAAAGTATTTCAAACAAGGCTGGATATGATTGCACGCAAGATCCATGAGATTATTAAAGTTTGCAGCAGCGTTAAGCCTTTATTGATTTTATTGGAACTGTGGCAAGTTTATATTTGAGCACTCCTTCTAGCGAGATTTTATAACAGTAGTTGTCTCCAGTTGTTGACATTGAAACATAAAGAAATAATGAGATCTCTTTTGAACCTCTGTGGGTCATGTTTTCCTCAGGTTTAGTTATTCCAAACAGCATTTTGGAGCTTTTCAACTCCCAGCTCCTTCCTCTGTGACCCAGTTTTGCTACTTTGCCCTGGGCTGCATGGAAGCCCTCTCCCACTGGGGGAGGTCTATGTGACAGAAATACCACAGCTCCAATAGGATCATTCACGCCGAGCCATTATGAGATTCTTCTATCAGATTATGAAGGGCTTTCTATGTTTGTTTTGCGACATATTGCTGTATTCTTCATAATATTAAAGTCAAGAAAAGGAAAGTGAAAGGGGCCTATTGTGGCTAAGAGCAAAATGTGATCCACTGAATAATAAAATCTGATATTATAATAATTACCACATGAATCAAGCAGCAGATTGCCATTACATTCCTTGTACAGAAGGCATGGCTTGCTGAAAAAAAATCAGCTCCACAGAAATGTCTTAAGCACAGACATCAACGATGATGCTAAAACCACATTCATCATTCAACACACAGCAGCTGAAATTTACAATAATGGTGTCAAAGCCACTGCGCAACATCTACATAAAAAGACAAATGGGATCCATTCACAGAGCTACATCTAGAAGAAACAGTTAGAGTTGAAAAACACAATGTCTGCATGCCATGTTGAAGGGAACATCACTGGTGTTCAACATTTTCAAAGTCAACATGTAGATCTATTCAAACTTTTAATACATTTTCACTGGAAATAAAGTGATTAAAATAAGATAAAAGAAATAGCTGCTTTCCAACACAGTAAAGTGGACAAAAAATAGGTTTCTGTGTCACTTTTTCTGACCTGTGGATGTCATTCATTTAAGAACTATACAAACCAATATTTCTTTCAGTCCCAGTGAGTGACTGAAACACAACACCACCTCATCCACTCTCTACTGTACCTCCACAGCCTTTAGATGCAGAGCCCCACACTGCAGCAGACATCCAGCCATCGTCCTGCATTTTAAAACTACCAAACTTTCTTCTCCACATGCTTACACCCTCACATTCTCTCCATTTTTAAGCCCTTCAGCTCTCTACGCTCCATCGAGGATCAAACGGGCTTTCACAGGAGAGAGCTTTCCAATCCATTACCCGGGAAACTCTAGCAGGCCCGCTCTCATATACTCCAGGCTGTCATGGTGACTAAGAAAATCATATTTCTCAGCATCTCTCTGTGGCTTTTCCAGATATTTGATATTTGAACTGATGCTTGTGTAACTGGGCAGAGCGCATCGCAGTCCAGCTCTCCACAACTGACACATTTGAAGCATCCTCCTGCCAACATCACACTTGGATCATTCACACACTTTGTACTCCATCTATTCATGCATTTTTGTTGCATTACAAACTGTATATTGACTCGAGTTGGCTATGTGTTTTTGCATTGTAGTTATTTGTGACGCTCTGCCTGAGTATGCAAACATGTGAAGTGTGATGGTAGAACTTACTGGCAGACACCTTAAATCCTTTAGCAGAGTGGACGATCACATGGAGAAAGCCGTAGAGGCCTGGAGTCTCCTCATCTGGAAAACAAGGACAGACGAGTTGGTCTAGTTTGTCTAGTTACACAGAAGATGAAGCCAGACATACACGTCTACACCAAGTATAGATTTTAATGCAAATGACATTCCATTCACACAGGTTATGACAAGACCAATAAGCTTTTTTTTTTTTTTATAAAACACTACATCTTTTACTGCTCTTAATGTAGTGTCTACAGCTTCGCAGAAAAACAAAAAGGTATTAAATTGCAGCAGACAGAACTCCAGGGTTCATCATAAGATAACAAACTAAACAGAGGTAGACATCTGTATTTTGTGCCAGGTCATCCTCTTTGACTTTTTCTCTAGGGAAACATGGTGGAGTTTTAAAGTAAATAAATAAAAAAAAGGAATTAGTTACATTCTGCCTCTTTTTTTTACCCAACACTGCACAGATGTGGACAGATGTAGATACTGGCTGGTAACTGAATGTCAGAGCGAGGCAAGAATCCCAAAGAACACTGCTTACATCTTCTTGAAAGAGGATTTCTTTTTTACCATATGCTGAGTTTTAGGCTGGATGAGCTTTATTTTGTAACAACATGGACTAAAATACACTAAAGGATGTTAAATATGTTCTTAAATCTTCATCCATTGTAAGTATGAATGGTCCAAATTTTAAACTAAAGTTATACTTTGTTTCTGAGCCCTCCTTTCAGATTATATTAGAGAATGAAATCAAACTCAGAGCTGATAAATTAGTGAGTGTTGAAGTAAAGTCAAATGTTATCACAACCTTTTGTCGGCTCATTATCAGACTACACAACTATAATCACTTAATCTGAGCCGTGGATGTTTGGGCGTTCATTTTTGGGTGGCCTAGCGCTCTCCCCAGACTGATACAAAATGGGACACAGTGTTGCTTTGCTAGAGGCCTATGAAGCACTGTTTCCTGGTAAATAAACTCAGTCAGATGGTTGGGGCTTCCACTGTAGGCGGCTGAGAGAGGAGCGCAGAGGGCTCCAGGGTTGTGTGTGTGGGCGCTGTGTGTTAATGACAGGGGAGGCTCGAAGGGGAGACGGTTCAAAGGTTCAGCTTTGAGGTGGCCCACTTCAGCTTCAGTGGCCTGCTTCAACGAGCCAGATCTATTACTTGGCTTTATAAAGTATGATAAACTAGATAACAGAGGAAGCCATTAACTAATATGTAATAATTCATAATTGAATCCAGGGTGGCAAATCAAAGTGTTTTTAGATTAGTAACACAGGGGGTCTTTAGAAAATGATACACTCTTTACATTATGAGAACATTCCTGGAACAGCTGTTCTCCATTTAAACCTAGTGTGCCCAGTGAATCTTTTGACACTAAGGTGTGTGCATGCATGTAAGCATATACCAGAGGTCTTAGAAAGAAAAAACAAGCATAGAGATTTCAACTTTTGTTATCCTTTATTAAAATGTGGGGATAACATATGATTTAATTCAAAATCTTTAAAAACGAGTCAATTTACACCACTAGATGAAGTCTACTGCAGCACTCAGCCCTAACACGACTTTTATCAAAATGGGTTGTCATTACTGTAATAGCTAGGGTTGAACAATATATTGGCGCTAATATTGTTATTGGCCGATATGTATGTTTTTTATTCATCGGCCCGAAGAGAAAAAAATGCCCGATGTGTAGAGCCAATATTATATTCTGTCAACTAGTTTCTTTGAGCCTGTGACGCCGTAGCTCACCTGAAAGCAGCGGCGCTCCATTTCGGGCATGCGCACTTTGTCAATTCAGAGTAAAGACTTTTAAGCTCTATGCTGGAGAAGTCGCCTCATCTGTCTCAAGACATATTTTGCAAAATATAAAACGCATGCAATGGTGAAGTTATTGTTCACGCGTCAAGTCATGCAATACCACTAATTGAATAACATGTTTTGAAAACGACAAGCTAGCGTTAGCAAGCGGCGATCCCTAACACAATGAGCAATCACTGCTAAAGGGGGCCCCACAACTTGCCCTTGAGAAAAAAACAAGAAATTAAGCAGCGATTCGATACAATGTGATTGCACAGTTTAAGGGCAAATGTGCATTTTCATATTTTAATATTAAATATCGACATCGGCCAATAAAATATTGACAAGATAAATATTGACATTGCCTGAAAAAAAATCCATACAAACTTAGTAATGGCAATTTTGAAAAAGCGGTTTACATCATGCTTCCATTCCCCCCATTCACACACATTCACAGCTGGAAGATCATTGAAGAATGTAATAATTTACATAAAAAATCTAATTTGGGATCTTTAACCTAAATTTCTATGAAGTTCCAAAATGTCTAGAAATATTTAGAATGTCAAAATAATAGCACACTCACAAAAACAAAGCAAAAATGGAAACAGATCTTTTTTGTGACAAACACCATGTAAGTCTTTGTCTGTGTATGTGCCTATAGTGTATGTGAAATCAGAGACTCTCGAGCTGTTGCAGGAGATCAGAGCAGGCTGTCCAGATGGCTTTAATGTCACCACTTGCCTCTGAAACCGGTGCAACGTGGAGATTTGGAGCAAAAACAAACATGTAGAAGCTAAAAGCTCAACTCGGGCCGCTGCCGTCACACTGTGCGGTATTCAGAGCTTCCAGCAAGATGAGAAACACATTGCAACCTACATTTTTTTCTGCAAAGACCCCTCTCTCATTATGTGGCTCCTCTACACTCACAGTGTAATAGGCACTTCTGTGTGAGCTTAAACTCAAAACACAAGAAAAATATACAAACTCCCACACACACAGGAGGGGAATAAAAAGACAGTGTCCAAGTGATTCTTACCGTCTTTGTTAGTGGTGACTGGGATGTTGTGGACAGTTCGGAGTTTGAAACAGGAGCTGGTGAGGACCTGGAGCTCTACAGAGCTCAACACACATGCCTGGAGGTCTAAAAACACACAACACATAGGACTATTGTGCATCTTTTACACCCCTCTTGCAGCTTTCCTCAATTGCACAGAAAATTATCTGGTCTGAAAGAATCAAACGGCATTGTCCTAGAGAGCAGTGAAAGATTAAAAAGATTTACCTTTCTTCTGAAGTTTATGTATGCTTTCCTTCCATTCTGACCTCTCATAGTCTGAGGACAGCAAAAACAAGTAGCTCTAAAAAGACACAAACAAACAAAACACAGACCTTAGTAACACAATACTAGTAATATATCAATATATCTATATACATATATCAATATTTGAAACATAATCCTCCAATTCACATTGACTTGATTCATTATAGAATTGAACTGTTTCATTTAGGCCTTATAACTTCACAAAGTAGACACATATTTTAAAAGTTCAGGTTAATGCATCAAACTATCAGAAGAAACAGAAACAATTCGTAAAGGACTGCTTAGGAATTAAATAAAACTTAGTCTGCAGTCCTTGATGGGCCAAGTAAACAGTGAACCGTCTCCCTCTAGTGGTAAGAGCTGAGAAGTACAGAAATGGCAAATCAAATAAAAGAGCCTCACTTTTCCATGTTTGTTGTTGATGCGGAAAGGGATGGTTGGAGAGTGCAAGAGCAGCCACGACTCCTGCTCATTCATCTTCTTCCTCAGGCGCTCGACGCGACTCTGGCCCTTGGGAGCTTTCTACTCGACACACAAAAGCAGAATAACATGAGAAATCTGCTTTAGTGATCTTTTTAAAAAACAGAAATTGACAAAAAGCATCTCAGCCCGTATGGAACTGAATTGATTAAAATTAACCATCAGACCCTGAAATGATCATAATCAAAAATATCTTCTCCTTTCAGGTTGAGCAGTTTTTGTATTGTACAATTCTTATACACAACTAAGGGATCACTGGCTTTTGTAAAAAAGTGAAAGAAAACACACAGAGCCTCTAAATTGTCAGCAGGAAGCAGTGAGTCAGAGCCGAGCCCATATCAGAACATAATCTCTCATGGCTCTGGCCTGTGCAGACTCTAAATAGCAGTCAGGCTGACTTGTGGTGCCCTGGTTGGAGATGTCAACACTGAGAGGGCAATAAAAGGAACTCTGCTTCTAATGCTGGTACTGGTACTCAGACGAGGGAGTATTATTGTTCATACTCAGAACAAAACTAAACAGTTTGATGTTTCATTTTAAAACCTGGTAAAACAAAAAGATTTCAAGTAATGTACACTTATGTTTACTGGAAAGGCAGTATATTATTATATTGGTGGCTGCTTTTAGCAGACCAATAATACAAGCTTACTCCTCAACTTGACCTCAAAGACAAACTAAGGTGTGGGCAATACATGTTTTTACTAGCACATAAAGTACACAGTAAGGTAGAGTCTATAACAGTATAAATTATCAAGCAATAAGAATTTCGGCCAAGAGTCACATTGATGGTCTTATCTCTAGTAAAATAAGCGACTTGCAACTAATGTGGTGACATATTCATTTGTGCTTTTCTCAAAGCAGTTCCGATATAGAAGAAAAATGAATGTTAGAGAAATTATGTAACTGTCAACTAAAAAAAAACTCTTTCTCATTTACCAGCCACCTTAAAGTCTAACATTGTTGTGTGATAACTGTCCCTTAATAATTCCTGTGAAGGCCCTTTGCCCCTCTTTGTTGATACAGACATTCTTTTCTAAAGTACAGGCTCTCTCTACCTGTTTCAGGTCTATCTACGCTTTTTCTCCCCATTCTCATCAGTTTACTGTTTGGCTTCCTTGCTTCACACATTTTAGTGGAGCTTCTTGTCAATAAATGAAGTTACACAGGGTAAGGTTTACCTTTTCCTTCTGGATCTCACTCTTTAAGACTGAGATCTTCATTTTCATCTCCTCAATCTCGTGCTCGGGCAGCACTTGGATGCTGTGGGAATCAGACTCGTCCAGAGTCTGGAAGGTCAAATCTGCCAGAGGGATGTACCACTTACACTCGTACTGCTGGTGACGGCTAGAGGCGGACAGCAGAGGGAGACACAATAAAGAAATTAAAACGTGACATTGAGACATTAATAAGGCTGTATAATTGTATGAACAATTTAAGTAAATCAATTGAACTAGACTAACGAGAACACACTGAATGACATTGCTATACAGTTTCCCCTACATGCTTTGTAAGAACCTAACCCTTTGTCTATTATGCGCTCTGGTCTTTTGGAAAATTAAGTTACACTTGAACAAACCCCTGTAATCTCTCTGCAAACACCCAATAATATACATTCATAACCTGGTTGAATATGTATCATTACTGTATCCCATCTCTACATTAATGCATAAACAGTTTACATCTTAATTCAAATCTACTCCACAAATAGGGATTAGACAATAGTGCATACATGAGGTAGAATATCTATCTCCAGAGTAAATGTAAATAAAGTTAAATACAATGCGACAGAATAGAGATAATCAGAGGATTATGGTTCTTCTGTGGTTTAACAAAAGGTGAGTAAGTTTAGAGCTGGATAATCTCTTTAATAATAATAATAATAATAATAATGCATAGTACTTATATAGTGCTTTTCAAGATACCCAAAGATGCTTTACATATGCATTATTCATTCACTCCACAGTCACACACTGGTGGTGGTAAGCTACTTTTTTGTCATGACATGGCAGACATATTACACCTGTGGACTCACCGACCATCACAAAACATTCTCACACATTCATACACCAGTGCCACGACACTGAAAGCAAGGAGAGTTAAGTGTCTTGCCCAAGGACACAACAACAGTATGAACTGTGGGGAGAGTGGAAATCACACCGCCATCTTTCCGGTTCTAGGCTGACAGTTTTACCACTGAGCCCCAAAAATATAGTCTGCACAGATGTGTAGACATTATATTGAGTTAACACCACAAGCCATAATGTTTTAATTCACACTGGTAGCTATGGCAACACTGTCTTCCTCTATGAGTCAAATGAGAAAAAGAACAAAAAAACATGGAGAGATCGGTGATGTCATGGAGAAACATTGCATGTAGTCAGCTCACATTGTTAAAATAAAAGGTTAATAATTCGGGTATCTTAAGATCAAGATGGAAAGACCTTTTTGTGTCACAGTGAGGGGTTGACATTGTTGTGTAAAACTGAATGATGAGCATAGAAGAACTTCCAGCCAAGAGGATAATCTCTATTCACATTAGAAAGGACAGGAGCCAAAGTCAAACTCACCCTACTGATGTCTTTTTCATCTTGGCACAAAGCAGCAAATCGGTGAAGAGGAAGACGTGCCGTAGCTTCCTGGAATTTTCCGACACCTCCACCAGGAAGCCATCCTTCACCAGCTGACGTGCCTGAGAGAAGAGACAGCGTCACTTCTTGTTGTACATCTCAAATCCAAGTTTTTACATTTACTTTAAAGAAAGCTGTGTAAATCCCCGGGAAACCCACCTCTCCTTTGGGTGTTGTGACTGCAGTCCTCCGTGGATCGATCTCCTCATTGATGGAGGAGAGGAAGTTCTGGGAGATTCGTAGCGCGTCCTGCAGGAGCGGGAAGTCCGGATGGTCTTTGGGAGTGTGTTTTAACAAGTCCTGAAACACACAAAAGAAATCCCTTTCTGATATCGCATGAAAAGAAGCCTAACATTATTTTAGATCCAGAGATGAACTGTTATTTATTTTTGGGACTTGTTTTCTACTACTCAATTGAAGTGTAAGCAAAAGGTCTGACTCCACTCCATCTTCTTATTTGAAACATAAATGCATCGCACATACACCAACGTAATCACTGAGAATCTCATTTCCTTGTTTTTATCAAGGCGACTTTCATCAGTGGTGCTGAGTGACGGAAAGGACAGCAGCAGACGTGTACGTACAAAAATAAACACAGCCCATATTCGCAGCATCTCAGCTTGTATGAGCGATGGGAACATGACCTTTCGAGATAACCACACCAGGGATGCTGTTGCTCACACAGTTTGTGCAACAGGCAGCACTAAAAAATTGATGGTTGTGGTTTCTCGGCTGGGTTGATTGACACATTTCAGTTTATCATTACTTACAGATAGTAGGAGGTAGAAATACTGAAAAGACATTATGATGAACTGTTATTCTGGTGAATACGGATCTTGATATTCAGAAGGTCCTTTTAAAGTTGCATTTTCATATCTTACATTAAAAGCATTACTTGAGCTCCAGTCACGTACGAACATAATTCAAATCCAAAAAGAGAAACCAAATTAGTAGGAGAAAATAAAGGTACTGCTTTTCAACTCACAACTATTTCCATTATTTTATTCAATATACTGCTTACATTAACACGCATCATTTACTCATGCTGTGGAAACTAATAGGATGAAGTTGGGGAAGTAGAAAAAACTATGGGCAGTTGACTGATCTGTATTGATTTTTCCAAGAGGAGGATTTACTCATTACTGAAGCCTCTGTCATTTGAGAAAGATATATAAAAACAGAAGAAATTTTTTGTGTTATCATTTTGACAATCAATGTGTAAGTTTCACAATAGTCCAAGCATGAACAACAAATCCCACTTTTTTCTTTACTTGCATCAGGAATATTTTGTTTCAAATATACTGTATGTTAATAACACAAACAAACACAATGTTCTTAAGGTCCTCACAATAAGCAGCGTTCTCACATGTTTATGTGTTTAATTAAGGTAATACCTGTGTGTCAAGTACTCACATGAAGGACCAAGGTGCTTCTGGTGACACGGTCTATAGGCTTATAAAGGAGAGCTGTGAAGAAAGACAAAATAAAGAATTCAGTGATCCTTAACACCCACTGGTCAATAAATACATCCACACACATGCACACATTTGTGTTTTCAGTTCAACTAATAACATGATTCCTCAGTATGGTGTCAGGGAAACAAGCACCACACCTCAACCACTAAACTGAGCAACAGTGAAACTCGAACTTCCTGAGAAAAAGTGCTCTGGTCAACAGTAGTAAAAGCAGAGCAGGAATATACTTAAGTCTGCAACCTGCTTAACATGCAGTCTATCTCCAGAATGATGCTCAAACTCTGCTTTAACTGCTACTTGACAAACCATCTGAAAACCGGACACACACAAATATTGAATAAGTACAAAATCCTACACAGTGCCAATATGTATAAAGACACATCCATATGTCACTGTTTAAGAGTGTAAGTCACAGTTTAGGGCTGCATCACTTGGCTGGTTTCCCCAAGGAATGTCTTTGCTGCTGAGGTGGTGTGAGCAGCAGCAGGTCTGACATACATGACAGCTAAAGGTGAGAAACTCCCAGAAAAAAAAAATAAAAATAGACAAACGAAAGACCGGATGGCAGATATGAGAAGCCCACGAGGGAAAACACTTATGGATGTATAGTAGAAGACAGGCGTGGGAGGGAGGACTGAAGAAGCAGGAATACCTCAGCTGTAGCACCTAACAGTGCTCTAATGAAATGCCCAAACTGTCTCAATGTCCCAAAATAATAATGCCAGTGCTGAAAATATATAATGTGCTGACAATGAATATAATGAATGTGTCACATTTATTTAAGATGAATTGTAAGCATGTATGACAAACATGTTTATCTATATAGGCATTACCATCCCTGTGCTGGCTAATGACATTACTCGAGGGTAATCTTAATTTATTACAGAGCAGATTAAAGTAAAGAAAGAAAAGTCAAATCAGTGAGACTTTGCACACCGCCCTGTTCTGCAGAGACGGGGGCAACGGGTCTTATGTATGCAGCGCGGGTCGTCCCAGACAGGCAGCACTCCAGGTCCCTTTGAGAGGTAGAAACACAGCTGGACTTTAGCTGAGACGCGAAAAAAGGGGGAAAACAGAATGCTAGTCATAGTGAACTTTACATACCCTTTTAAACGTATAGTTACTTTACATACACACTCTCACTATACAAGACCAAAGGAATGTTCTAGAAAGCTCTGCTCATGCTCTTTGAAGTTCCTCCACCCTCTGGTCATTAATGATGCAGCCTCCATCAATGGTCCTGGCTCAGTGAACCAATACTGCAGCAGTATCCTGGAGGAGTTAGTACAAGACTCAATGCAAGGACACTGAGCTGCCAGTTTGTATTCACCTCAGGTACACTGCTGTTTGAAGGTACAGTAATGATCAACTCTGGAGTCCATTCATTTACATTATTTGCTTTACGTAATCAATATTAGCTGTAGTTTTACTGTGTATGTATGTATGGCTGCAGGGTTTTGTTTAGTGTGGAAAATACCCCACACTAACATTTTCTTGAAATGTTTAGGAAAATGTTTAGATGTTTCAATTTTGACTTTACATGGTGTAAAAGTCAAAATTGCATCACTGCATTGTCAAGTTAACATTTATCCAGTAATAATGTAGGCATTTGATTAGATATATTAAATCCAACTGTAACAAGAGTGCAATAAGTAACAAAATGAAATTTAGCACAAAACCAGATGACGAAGGTTTGAATTTGCAAGGCTCTGGACTAGCTTCCTCTGGTGACGTTGGCGCCAATCACGTTTGTATTTGGTCACATTGCTGTTTGCGTTAAGGCTTTGATTGGAGAATTATCTTGACATGTAAAGGGTGAAAGGAAAACCGCGTCAAGTGGCAATTTTTGACATGACAGGTTTGTGCTATACTGTGCAGTCGTAGTAGGTACAGTACAAGAGTTACCAGCAGATTAACAGCAACCAGCAAATCAGATGACAGTTTTCTTTTGTGCTCTGAATGGCATTACAGCTGAAAAATGGCAGCAGAATAAAATAACATCTGGTACTCTGACAAACAATAAAGCATGCCCAATAAAGCCATAAACAAATCACACAGTTATTTTGCATCCTACATTATTCTACTTATGTGCATTTTAGACACAAGAGAGGAAAAGGAAACACACAATGGAAGGAGGCAGATTATTGGAAGTCAATAACCTGCCACTTAGAGGTGCTTTGGATTAGTCCCATACTCAAGGTCATTTTGCTGACTGTTGACAGATGTTTAATTCGTCTTCCTAAACAAGGGGATATAGCTCAGTGTCTTGCCCAAGGACAAAACAAAAGTAGAAACTGGGGAGTGCAGGAATCGAACCGGCGGTTATAGGACGACCGCTCTACCACCTGAGCCACTGCGCCCCTGTCAGACGGTTGGTTAATTTAGAGTTGTCATTTTTATTTGCATCTATTGTAACGTGAGACTAGACAATAAGCCGACAGATGAGCTTTAATGAAGACAAAAGACCTGGGCTACAACTTATTCCCAACTTGTCCCACAAGGTAAACAGGTCCTTAATCACTTCTTTTAAGGAACATCTTTTGAAATATTGTTATTAAAGAGGACATAAGGATAGAAAATGCTTGTTGGTGAATCCAACAACTGAAACCACTTATCGGATTAGGTGACAGTTTTATGATTTTGAATCAATAAATCCATAAGTAATTTGAGGAGGTTATAGTTCTGGAGGCACAGCAGGTTGTCAGTTTGATCCCCACTACCAAGTTCAGTTAACTTTAGTCTTATGCCCATGGACACTTCAACACAAACAGCTTTGAGTAACTATATTAAGTAAAGCACTATGTTTGCTGTACACAACATGACAGACAGCTTTTAATTGCCCGGTATAATGGATGAATTAATGAAGAAAATAATAAAACAGACGTGGTGCAGATCATTGGTTTGTAATTGAAAACAATCCCACAGGCTTGAGGAAACTCCCTTCACAGCTTTGTCAGGTAAATTAAAAAGTCTAATACAAAGAGTAATCAAAGAAGGTGCCCTGGGTGCTTGCACAGCTGCTGAGAGAACACCTACAGTTAAGTTTAGTTTTCACATGCCACCAACCAGGCATTCAGTAAGAGTATTAGACTACATACAGTACATGTCAAAGTGTAGGAAAGGCTGGCAGGCTGAAATCGTTTGGACCTAATTTACGACGCATAACTTAACAGACACCTCACAAATACATGCTGCTGTTTGAAGCAACATAAGTATCCTGCTGTCTCAGACTGACAAAGACACGCCGTTTGTTTTCTTATCGATGCATACATTCACAGTTTCTCAGAAAAGCTTTGGATATTTTCTGACTTCTCCTTTAAGCAATAGAAAAAGGGTTTAAGATTGCAAGTTATCAAAAATGAGACTAGTCTGGATGCACTGGACATAAGGTAATTTCTATTCTCCACAACTTCTATCAAACACAAAAGATGCTTTGAACTCCAGAAGAAAGACTTGCATTGCCTCGACTCTGTGGCTGCAGCACAAAAAATACATACATTTAAAGCTCTTAATGACTTTAAACTTTGTCAACAACCAACTGTATTAATGGAGTTACTACTTTAAAGCCCAAAACACACATGTATCTTAAGAAAAAATTATTTCTCACGTCTCATACTAAAGTACATGCCAGCTCTTAAAAAGACACAGAGCAAAAGTTGCCGTTACCGTATGTGCAGTTACAACACAGTCTTAGAACCAGAAGCACCTCCATATCCCCGCTCTCCTCTCGTCAATCTGTCCTCCGCTCACTGCCGCCGTTCAAAGTGAGAGAGGAAGACTGTGTGTGTGCGTCTGCTTACACATGCGCCGGTTTGCCTCCCAAAGCCCGCCACTGCATACACAAGTAGCGAGCAGTGCTGGGCTCTTAAAGAACCAAGCTCACACATACAAGAAGAAACTTACCTTCCATCGTCACAATTGTGGTACAATCTTTAGAGTCTTTAGGGCCTTTTACTTTGAGGTTCTGAAACATAGATAAGACATAAACTGTTAGGCATACAATGTAGCTTGCTTGGCCAACACGATAAACTGTTATACTACAGCCTTGTTAATGTGGACCTGAATCTTTGAACATTAACTACTACTTTTTAAAATTCTAAGGTCCTAAAGAGTTATTTCCATTAACACATCTTTCACTAAACATATTCCACCCTGATGTTGTGCTCAGCTCAGCCGTCCAAACACTAAATAAAGTCCACTTCAATATGCATTATATTTTAACATCATATACAGTATATGCCGCAGGATGTGATGCAAACATACTAGTGACCACTACTAGCTTGAAACATGTCTTCCTGAAAGTTACTTTTCCAATAAACACCATTTCCTTTTGAAAAGAGGATGTTGCAAATTACCCAGCTTCTTCTTTTTTTTTTTGTACATGACTATTATTTTCAGGGCTCTAGACGTGTTAGGTGCACCCAAATGTTTGACTACATTGCATTTGGCTGTGTCCGACACTAATCACTATCTAGTGATTACGCACCATTGAGAAATTGGTTTGCACAAGCCCTAATATTAGAGAAACTCCAAAGGCGGGGTACGCCCTGGACAATGGCCAGTTGGTCGCAGGACTGACACTAGGGACAGACTGAGAGGAAGGAACCCAGGGAGAACCCACGGAGTTGGCTGAGGATGTTCGAGTTGGTCTTCCTGTGAGACAGTGTTAACCACTCTGTCAGGACAATATTAATAATAATTAATGAAATGATTTACCTCTGATATCTTCTGAAACTGAGTGTTGGCTTGACTGCACTTCTCTGCTGTCTCAAGTGCCACCTTGTAGTTATCCACAAAAGCCTTGTACACTCCCAACTGGCTGGCCTAAGAAGAAATAAAGCAAGAGTAAATTGGAAAAGCAGGAAAAGTTAGCAAATGGTCCGTCTTACCTAACTGTTACAAACGGGATTATAGAATGAAATGGTACAGTTCATCTTTAGGTCATTCATGGTAGGTTTAAGTATTCCACACACATATCTGTGCTCATAATCTATGCATACAGTTCTATAATACTTTACTGGTTTCCAAACTGTGTAGAGTTCCTGATTGGAGGAGTCACTACTTTCCTCTGGCTTCTCATTAAGAGCCCCCTGCTGCAGTGTGAGCCTGGGAACACAAGCTGCAGGCTTGTGTTCATGAGAGCATGAATATGCATCCAGCCACAGCAAGGCTTTAATACCGAGGCTCAAAAGATCCTTGCTCCCCATTAGATCGATAAAACTGGACTCAGCTGAATAGAAAATTCGTTCTGTTCTCAAGCCACAAACAACACATTTTGTTTTCCCCTATGTTTGGCATCTAAGAGTAAAAATGTCAAGAGTTAACAGTAATGCAGTCTACAAGAAGGGCATGAGCAGACTCTACTTCCTGAGGAAGCTCAGGTCCTTTTGTGTGCAGCAAGCTGCTGGAGATCTTCTACCAGTCGGTGGTAGCCAGTGCCCTGTACTTTGCTGTGGTTTGTTGGGGGAGCAGCACCAGCAAAAGGGACAGAAGTCGAACACCTGTTTAAGAACAACTGAGCTACTTCGACCACGCAATCTCGCTTATGGATCAATAAAGTCATCTTTAAGTTTAGGTTTAAGTCTAAGTCCAAATTAAAGTTATGCTGCCTCATGAGTCAAGGTCATCTTAACATTTTTATAAACTCAAGTTTAGAAGAAATAGGCGCACATACGCAACCTTTAAATACCAAATACCAAACGGAATGATCTGGTCCTAAAATGATACATGAACAATATTCAATTAAAACAAAGTAGTAGAAATCAGTTTATCCTCTATAACCTAATAGCAGGATTATACCAAATATCAAACGATAGATACCGTTCTACATTCAGAAAATCTGCTGGAAAATTTAATTTTATTCTGCCACCTTGCCAAGATTATAATTCCTCTTTTCACCCATAATTTGGCTGTGCAAAAGTAATCATTGTGTCACAGTCTGCAGCTGAGCCCCTGGCCATGGTCTGAAATAGGTGAGAAAGGTTGGAGCTGCTGTGGTTTCTGTAAATGTGTCCCGTTGCTTTTCCGGGGTTCAATGCTGGCAACACCGAGCAGCTAATTAAACTACCATCTGTACTGTAGCACTGTCGCTGACTAAATGTTTAGCCTCCACATGACACACTCATGAGCGCACATATACGCAGCACAGATGGAGGCTGATGACTACACTCATAAGTGTCACTTGGAGCTGTGGCTCCTGGGGTGTGCAGAAAGTACATGTTGGAGAGCAAGTATTGTACTTGGAGCAGAAAACTATAGATAGCAGATCAATAAAAATGTTACATTTCTTTAGTCAGCTAACTTTATTTGCTTGAATATAACTTCCTAATGTGAATATGAGGATATAGGTTACTGCAAATAGTAACTTTGATACCATGTTCAGATGCTAAAAACAAACAGAAAGAGATTAGCAAGGCTGATAACTAAGGTTCATATCAACCCTGTGTTCCTCCTCGTGCATTAGTTTGTTGATAAGATCTGGGTTACAGGATACAGGGTTATATGTAGAATTGACAAATGCCTAAAAATACATGCATTATTTAAAAAATACAAATAATAAAAAAACGTATTCAGTATAGTTATATTAATAAACAGGCATATGTATTTAATGATGTAATAAGTACTAATGCAAATGAGTGTGTGTATATGTGTCTATGCAAATAGGTCAATAAGTGATGAAACGTACAATGAAACATTAAAAAACACTGTTTGTGAGGTGTTTATTTGTCTAAGCTGCCATGACATTTTCTCCTGTCCTTAAGCCAAAACACTAATGTGATTCTAACTGGGGAAAATGTCACTGAATGACAGATGAAATAACAGCTCTGTAGGAGCCATTATTGTTTGAGTCATTATTTTTTTCTATTTTGTTTAATGGGGCTTGGTTTGGGTTTATTGTGGCTGTGGTGGTTTGTTTGTTTTTGGGCACAGGTGACCTATATTTGACCTATATATAGGGGGGCGGGAGATCACACGGTTTCTACTGCTTTAAAATCCTTACAGGCCTTCAACTCCACTACCTCTCCATCTATCCTGCTGCCATAGACCACTTGGAGACTTGACTACTACATTCATTCATTCATCACTTTGTGTTCCTTTGTATGCAATAAACGGAAACCCACCAAAAGTACCTCTCAGTCTGGACATTGGTTATGTGCGTTATACCATGATGCCCTGCACCCTGAAGCAACTAAACTGGTAGTACTGGATAGTCACTACAAGCTCATTAGCTAGAATAATTATGTAAAAGGTCTAAAAACACATAGTGCACAAGAGAATGCCAGTGAAACAATAAAATGCATTACATACTTCAACATAGTAAAAAGTCAAACGTAAAAGAGTGACAGATGCTGCTGTTTTTACGCTCAGGCGCTAGAGGAAAATTCACAAAAGCAGTCAAGAATAGAAAGATGACTAATTACCATTTAACTCATGCATCTAAAAATGACAACAGGGTGAAAGAAAATAAATAGATTGCTTGGCAGTGCTAAAATGTCTATGTTAAGTCTCACCAGCTTTTGGAAGAGATGACCCACAGTGACTTTTTCATCCCACTGCTGGATGTTGGGCAGAAGGGCGTCGTAAAACTCTTTGTGGATTTCAAAGATGTCTTGGATTTTGTAGAAGATGGTTTCTACTTGCTGGATGGTCAGAACGGGCTGCGAGGTGGTGGCTGTGGCTTTGAGTGGACGCATAGGCTGAACAGAAAGAGAGAGGAGACATTATTTATTATACAATATTTAGCTAATGTTCATGCCCTGTAAAAGTACGTCAGTTTTTCAGTGTGTCACCCAGACAAGCTCTTATTCCTCCGCACTGGCATTTTGTGCCTGCACCGACTCAAGCTAATCAAAGAGATGTGTCAAGTGGACATGGCAGGGGGGCAGACTAAATTACAGTGTAGATATAAAAGCCTTTCACGTCATGGAAGTTCTCCGGGGTTTGTGATGAGTCAGACTCCCACTGATTGTGAGGGCTCTTATAAAGGCTAATCAGAAAGCCTGGCTGACAATGCAGACTCACATTTGACGCAAGTATGGCCTGCGTATTTAGGGGGGCAATAAATAGGTTCTGATAAAATATCCAACACTACAAAATCACTTTATACAGTATGTGTATTCAAGCAACCTTTTTTCCCCATTTCACTTTTTATAAATGTGTGATTAATGTTCACAAACTGCTGAAGATAGACAAGTCATGCTTTTGTGGGGGACTTGGAACAAGCCATTGATTTGATTTTTTTGGTGTTAATGTCTTGTTATTCTTGTAAATGAGCCTTTTTGTTGCTAATGTGAGCCCTAATTTATTGCTGTACTTTTTAGTAAATGTTAAATTACTTTCAATGTGACAAAGGAAGTGTAGGATGGCCAGAACCCGCAACCTATTGGTCAACCACCATAATGACTTCACTGAGTCACTGAGGAGGAATTGAGATTCAGTAGCACATTTTCAACAAAGCTTCTGCCGTGTTTTGTTACAACCCTGCCCTTCCACCACAGGAGCCTTTTGTGTTTTCCTCCAATGTTTTGTACTGTCTAACAATGTGTGCCCTACAGTGTTGGATCATATTGCATATAACGAAGCAATTCACTGTTGGTCAAAGTGCAGCATGTTGCGGACTCTCAGGATATGACATATCAGCTCAGTAAGGGGAAGCTCAGGAAACTGTAGTCACTGTGGTCCTGCTTTCAATTCGTATTTGACCAAATTCTCTAAATAGCACAACAGTTCACATGTGGCTTCAGCAGCTCATGCACAAGCAGTGTAGCATGCATGATGTTTTATATTTTTTTTGTGGGTCTTACTAGTAACAGTGCCTCAAGTTGGTTAATGTAGATTTCCTCACTGGCTAGAAACCCTGAAAGCACCAGCTTCTTCATCTCCAGTCCTTTCTCAGTTTCTCCCTGTAGAAAAGAAAAAAGCTTATTATAATACATACAGAGTGGTTGTAGAGTCAATATTTGTTAATTTTATACAATGATTAGGCAATTTGTCTAATGTAACTGATCAGTCTATCCCCAAATGCACAACTGTTAATCAAAAAAAATGTATAATGCTGTGATTTGTAAGGTGGATGTTGTACTTTGTACTTTGGAATGTAATTCTATGGTTATAATCTGTGTGAGTCAGTTCTATCAAAAATTTGCAAACTGATGTGCTAAAAGTGGACATAAACACAAGCTTTCAATAGATTAATCATATCAGTTTTACAGAAATGGACTTTTACATTGTAGTCATGGACTCTGGAAACATACATTACCGTGACTCAAGCTCTTTTATTGCATGAGGTTGCAGGTAATGTGGGTGGTTTAAACACCGATCACATCAGTTGGATAAGCTGCTCAAATCCTTCACTCAGCTCAGATATCTAAATGGCTTACTTCCCCTTTGGAAAGTTTAGGCCCAGTGCTTTCAGGCAAACCGCCAATCGTGTCGGGACTTCAGTATCACAACCCTAATTGTGCGTCTGAAGAAAAGGGAAATATACAGCAACATATGCCAACTTATACTGGGCTATGTCAACCATGTAAAGACTATAAATACTATGAGCAGACAGTCACATTTTGTCCCATAGTGGACACACATTGCTTATGGTAATGTGTAGTACTACAGAGCTGAGCTTACAACGGAAGGTCAGAGTGTCACAAATCTACTTAAGGGAGAGCAAAGAGCAGCCAAAGGAACAGAAAAGATTAATTATTAACATGCAGACAGATCCTTGCAGTGATATCAACACAAGTACTGCACGTGATAAGGAATAGTGGCGCTATGACCTCATTGATTTAAACCGAGCACCTTCTCCCACTGATGTCATTCTGCCAAGGGAAACATCATCTGATAAGCACATCTGTGGAACACCAGTCATTCAAAAAGCACCAAAAAAAGCAGCTTGTCATGTACCATATATCATCAGACAATTTTGCCAACAGACTCATTGTTGCATTGATCTTCAGTGTTTGTCGCTGACGTGTCCATCTAACTTTTCCAGTGAAAAACATGTCTCAGCTGAATGAGAAAGAGAGGCAAGCAGGGGAAAACCTTTTTTCTTTTCCGACAGTGGGAATATTTTCCCTCAGCTGTACAAAGAGCTACTGTGTGAGGCAAAGGGGTCAAGATGAGAAATACATGTGGCGTGAGAGGATTTTTCCGTGGCAACCTGTTCCTCAAAACTGTGAATGTCAGAGTAACTCATAATATAATGTGTTATCCATAATATAAACGAGGTAAGAGACAATCTTATAAAGTAAAAAACTCTCTACAGCGCTGTATCAGTTTTAAAGATGAGCAGGTAGCACTTCCAGAAAGACTGGAAAGATTAATTTTTGTCTTATATTTCAACAGCACAAGTGTTCTGACTCCAATAAAAACTGGGAATTTTATTTTGAGCAATCAGGCTATCATTGTTAACTATTGATAAATCATGCTCATAAAGGAGTAAGAAGAAAAATACACTTGGCTAATCCAAGCTCTCTTTCTCTTCAAAACCAAACAAAATTTTTATTCCATATTTTTTTTTTAGACTTCCTAAGAGAGAAACATTACCGCTATAGTTTGTTTTCATGTTTACCAAAATGAAGATTCCTGTGATAAATTAACCCAAATTGCAAAGAAGAACAAAGTATGTGTGTATGTACAGCCATAGCAGTACAGCATGTGCTCCTCAGGTCACGCTAAACCATAAATGACTGTCACACACTTGCAGCACAGATGGCTAACAGCCACATGTCGCAGTGCACAGTGGATGCCAACACACCAACAAGGCTCCCCACTCTGCAATATTAAGCCTTGTCATATACAGTAAGTGTGTAGGAGTAATATCTGTGTTTCCCTGCCTCCTCCTGTCCAGCGGCTGCCTCACCTTGAACTGTCTATGCAGCGGAGTGATGGGGTCTAGCTCCCCATCTCCACATTCAAACACCTCCTCGTCCTCCTCCAGCACCCTGTCCAAGTAGCCCAGCACCACTTCCTCATCCTCCTCCATGTTGACTCCTTAAATCCTCTATTCCCCTCTCCTCTTTCACACCCGCGGTTCCTTTCCTTGCGGCCTGTCCGGACTCATCAGTGTTTTCCCTCCAGAGCAACTCGTCTGGACATCGAGAAACAAACGGAGACACAGAGTGGACCCGCCTACGTTACCCCACCCCCTTCCCCTTTGCCGGGCTTCCTGGTCTCTGTGTTTGTGTGTGTGTGAGTGTGCTACTGTTCCACCTCGGTCGATGAGGGCTGCCCTCTCTCACCATTTGCCCCTCCCCACAAACCATATCTAGCCACTTCCTTGATAGACAGGCCATTTCGTTGTGTTTCTGTCTATCTGTTACACAACCTACTTCCTTGTCACAGAAAAATACTACTGGCATCACAGAGTTCAATTTCTCTTTTCTTGCTTGTCTCACTCTCTTTGGCCATTGTGTCTTTATTGATCTGCTGAACTGCTGGGATGTTGCGCTAAGACCGGCTAATGGCCTCCTTAATACGGATGATTCTAATTATGGGTCATTTAGTTCAATAGTTTGGAACAAAGCACACAAATCAACTATAATCGATATTGTAAAAATATGCAAGCATGAGAAATAAACCAAACCAAACTAGTGAACATAGAGCCATTAACGTTTGATTTGACTTGCTTGTAAAAATAGGGCTCCTTAACCTGACCTTTGATCTTGCTCCTGACCTCCAAGCACCAGGCATGGAAATGATCTTCGACTTCTTATTTAGCTCCCCTTAATCTATCTAATCTTTGAAAATGTAACACACATCTTTTTTTTTTACCACTTAGGATGATGATTATTTTACAAACTTGCAAGAGTCTAATAAAGAAAAAAATAATATGATTTATGATTGTGGCCTGTATTTTCTATGTCATGAGCATGTAGAGTTGTTCACTATGCTCTATACTATTTTGAAATGTGTAGTGCTCAAGTCAGTCATGAATGTTTAAACGCTGAACATATGCATCTGACGTGGAGGCGCTGGATCACTCATGTCTGTGGATGAAGGAGTGCTGCACTCAGTGGAAACACAGACTTAACAGAACACTGAGGAGAAAACGACTTCAGTGGAAAAGACCTTTACAAGTGAAAATTCTCCACAAACAGCTGCACTTTCAATCACTCAGTCTACTAACGTTTGGCGGTCAGGGCATAAAATCTGTGCTGTGTGGGTAAGGTATACAACATCAGTATTAGAATTAGTAAATGTTTTGTCACATATATAACATTTAACATTAAACACAAAATGGGGTGCTTCCCTACCATACCTCTTATTTATTAGAGTTAAGTTTTAAATACTTCTAAAAACTATAGACTAGAGGTGTAGACTGTAACTTATTCTTAAATCTGGGTTCATTGGTTACCCACAAGCAGCCATCAGATGGCGCCACATTCTTATTTAGTTGGCACACACCACCAGGCAAATGAATGAACTTCAGATAAGATAGAATTATTTATTAAAAAAAATAAAGTAGAAAAAAGGCAGTAGATAGCATTATGATTGGATAAAACCTGTGTAACTGAAAAAAGGGAATAAGTTAAAGTGTAACTAGAACAGTTTCTAAGGAGCAACAGAAAGAATTTTGAGGACAGGCAAAGGGGGCACGTCAATAAATCAAGATGTTGTTGACATATTTAATTAATACAAAAATAAATAAAATACTGTAAAGTAACACTGATGCTATAGTGCTTAAGTGAGGCACGCAATAGTCGCTTCAGGTCAGGGTCAACTGGACTCCAGCTGTGTCTCCCAAGGGCGCTGAGCACCCTCTGACACTATTCACAAACTCAATATTCACAAAGAACACGTTTACTGGCTTTGCAGCAACTCCTATGGAGACACTGCTGACTACTGACCTTCAGATCACTGCTAAATAGAAAATATCTAGTAAATGAATAATGGTGCAGATAAGAAAACTCATAGCAATGACTGTGTATTTTTTTAAACACAAATACTGGCAAACTAAAGCTGGCAGCATTAACACCATATGGGTGAGTGGTCAGACCCTGCTGCTGCGAATGTGCCACCTGCCGTGTGCGGCAGGCTGTTCAGTTATTGAAGCTAATTGCTAACAATTACACAGGGTTAGCAACCAGAGGCTAACTTCTGCAAGAATCCAGTAGTAACATAGTAGTATAGTAAAAACTATACAGTTAGGAGTCTGGAGTCATGTCCAGGGTTCTGCTGTTAGGGGTCACAGGCCGAAGCTGGAGGGTGTTACACCATTAACTACCAGTTAAACACCTCAATAGATATTATTATTTCTTATATATCAGAAAGCCTGCAGCCTGCAGATTACAATTCACTGTAATATAATATTGTAACACAATTACAATTACATTTTCTGTGCCATTGTGCTATTTTGTAATTATAAAAGATAATACACAACATACTTTAACTATAGAAGGTTTGGTACATCACTGTTTCCAGTTACATTATAATGGTAAATTCTGGAATTTAAACCAATCAATGTGCTGTTGTATTTATTGTGTATTTACACCTGCGTACAAAAAACAAGCCTGGAGGTAAGTGACACCTGATCCCATCAGTCATTCAGCGCATGATGACAACCTGGAGCATCCTATGATTTATGTCTCATCCTCCTGCTCTCACATCTGGCTCATTATTCCACCGTCTGATCTGATGTGCTGCTCTGGCTTGTACCTGCCCCTGTGTGTGTTTGTGCGTGTGCGGTGCTCTCTTACCCCAGACAACAGGCCCTCCGGTGTGGGGGAGACCGCCTCTCCATTAGGACCCTGGGGCACACACAGCTGGGGCGACATGGTGGGGGATTCATCTATATAGGGCAGCGTCTCTGAGCCATCCTGCGACTTACCATCCTCAGTCCCGTCCCCCTCATAGCCATCTGTGTTGTAGTTAAAATCTGGAGGACACAAGAGAGAAAAAGACACTTAAAGTACTAAAAATAACAATTTACAATATATAATGTGATAACCTAAACTTTTTTGGTTCTACTGTTGCACAAGGAAGTAATGTATTAACATGTTGTAGTCGTAGTGTGCCCAGAGTTCAGAAAGGTCAGGGGAAGTGTCTGTGGAGGTGAGAGGTCTGTGCATGTTGAAATGCAACAGAAAAATTACAACATATAATGCTTACACCAAGAAAATCAATATTAAGAAGTGTAGCAGTCAATGGTGACAAAAAAACAATAAATGTTGAGGAAAGTGAATGATGAAGGAAGTGACCTAATGACCCGAATCACCTTTCTGTGTGACGCTACACTACAGCCCTAATGAGATCTAATAGGAAAATAAAAGCAAAAGCTCGGCCAATTCCCCACTGAGACAACACACGCCTCAAACCTATTGTTTCTGGGGGCTTACAGGAGGTGATCCATAGCAGTCTGTCACCTTCTGAACCACCCACCTGTCAATCAGCAGAAAAACAGTGCCTTCATCTGTTTGTTGCATGTGAGTATAGTGTTCACGACCCTCTGAGAGCCACTGCTGCCATATGGTTCATTTGCAGCTGTTGGGCTAATGGCTGACAAATGGTACATTTGGGTTTAGCAGATTTAGTCGACCGTGTGCTAAAGCTGCTAATGGTATGCATGAACATTGCAATGTGACATGAATAAGACCTCAGATACAAGGCTGAGGAAGGGGCTGAAACATAAAAAATAAGGTGAGTTACCTTATCCTTGTTGCGTGTCATTACAAAATCTGCTTTTGAAAATGCATCACTCTCCCATCTGTTCTATTTGCATGAACACCTTCTGCTTCTCGTTCTCGTTGCAAGTGAAAGTACTATTTTCACACCCTGCTTGTGACATCCTGGATCACAGATCACTACAAAAACTGTTTTCAGATTATCTCCATTTTGCTTTTCTGCATGGTTGCGCATTGTGGTTTCAAAATGTATCACAAAAATGTCAAGAAATAAATAAATATTGCAAGTTTTGTTTCATGCCACTGCTTAATTGCAGTATTGCACATGCATGTTTTGCTAATCTGTTGTCCTAATACAGATGTGTGACATAAAAACCTTGGTGGCTTGTCTGGTACAGCACATACCAGACAAAAACAATTCAACTTAAAAGCATAACAGTGAAGATATAATGCACTATGCACTGCCTCTGGACTTCACTCCAACACACACAATGTGGTACTGTGCTATACATTTGCATGGCCTCTCATGCATTTTTGGCTAAAGTGTTGTCTTTGTCTGTTAATGTGTTAATCCGTGTCATTACAGCCATTCAGCGTTAAATTAATCTCTCTGAGTGCAATTTGGTGTGTGAGTGGTCATCATTTCTTCTCATTATGTCTGATTGGGTTTATTAATGCAGGACAGATAAAGTGGGTGGAGGGTGTATAAAGAAGAGGCCAATTGTCAAGATGTGTCTCTTGCATGGCTGGCAGCTGCTACTCGGGTGTATGCAATGCTTAAAAAAACACGTCCAATTGAGAGCTGACACAGTCTACTGGGCAACGGGAACAAAAGAAAGGCAAGAAAACATTTGTGTTGTTCATATCACTGTGCGACTACAGCAATCCATTGTGTCATCTGACTCCATTGGCCCATAAGAAGCACTGCATTACCACTCAAAATGATGAAAAGCCTTTAGTAGCTACAGAGCTATATTGTTCTTTAGATATATTTGCTGCATCTGTCCTATGTGGTTATTTTAACACTATATATGCAGCATGCAAACCTGCTAAATCTAGGAAGAAATCCTTTTTTTATTAAACCCCGTAGTGCATCTGGCTTGTCAGATGGAAATACAAACAATACTCTGTTGATTTTTTATGAATTCACAGCTTCTTCAAATACTGGGCTATCTGTGTTTGGCCCTTGTTTTTTGAGACACACTATCCTGACTGTCACAATCTGTGTGGTAATGCAGTCCAATGAATCGACAGACGACACATGCACGTGTTTATCAGCACAGACTCTGACAAGACTAAATGTGGGCTGCCACAGACCGCTAATGCGCACTGACAATCCCCACGTGTGACGAGAGGAAAATCAATGGTGCAATGTCAGAGCACACAGGGCATGTTTTTAGTGACTTCAGCAGACCTAACCTCTTATTAGTCTCCAATCGTCACACAGAACACATCTAGTAAGTTGTGAAACATGGGAAAAGCTCAATATGACAAGATTAAACCACACATAATATTGAATAAAAGGATTGGAGAGCGTGGAGAGCCTGTTGAGAAATCAATATGAGCTCAGTCTGGGACATCGCTGCAGTGAGAGAAACCAGCAGAAGGCTGTCAACATCGACCCACGTGCTAGCCCAAGAAACAGCACACACAACAAAAATACAATGTCAAACACCAGAGTGGTCTTACTGTGACTGGAGATGAAAGACCGAATGGCGCACTTGGCTTCAAAAAAGAAAGCCATGACCAAACGTGTGTACGACCAAAGCCCCTTTCAATGGCAGCCTCCTGTCTGGTTTCACATTAGAAGCTAAATGCAAAAAGTGCAAGTCAGGGTTGTTTGTTAAATGAATAGAATAGTGTTTATCTCCTACTTTCCTGGTAGAACATATTCAAATTATCCCTACAGTATTCAAAACACCTCTGACCTATAAAAATGACACACTTTTTCTGTCAACAAAAGCCCACATCTATCCACAGTTTCACCCCATAACACGGTCCAGTTGCATCATTAAAACAAGCTATGGATTAGCTTAGTCTACATATTTGGACATTTGTCAAATGATGTTTTTGCAAAAGGTTTACAAAACTGGCACCACTTAATGTCATGAGCTCTGCAACGTGCTGCAATGACAAGAGCAGCCAGGCGAAATCAAGGGCATGCCAGAAAACACTGGGTTACAGAACATTACATAATAAATGCTACCCCTAATGAAACAGTCCTCCTAGTGTCAGTGTGTTCAGCACATAGGAGCGCAAAACTGGCTCTAGTTTAATTTTACAGACGGATTAAACACATGCACTTATTTGCTGGAAGTGCTGACAAGCCCTCTGACTATAGAGCACTAAAGCAAAGAATAAAAGCTTTGAGTAAAAATGTAATGTTGCTCAAATAGCTCCTCCTGCCGCCGTTATACAAATGTGAAATAGAGGTCAAGTAAAAAAACAACACAGGACCTGATGTGTCTCAGCTCTCATCTTTTTTCTGACCTCAATAATTTACCAAACATTAGCTGTAAGAATTCAATTAAAAGGTAAAGTTATTTAACAGTTTGTTATCTTGATTCTTATACACAGATGTGGCTTTCGATGTCCATGCATTTGTATTTTGTCCCATGTCTATCCTATGTTTTGGAAAATAAGCAGAGTATGTTGACACTTTTCTTCCTGCTGACAATGAACGTGCCCGGACCCATCTGCACAGATTGTGTTGGGAGTCAGATCAATGAGGCTGCACCTAATAAGGAAGCAACAACCGGAAAAACCTTTCAAAGCAAGAAAATAAACACACACACACACACGCACGCACGCACGCGCGTGTGTGTGTGTGCACACAGTCTACGTGACAACGTGACAAGTGTTTAATTCTACACCAGGAGAAGAAACAACCTCAGCAGTTCAAAAAATACTACTGTAAATCCACACTGAAAGAATATTACTGTGGAGAACTATTAAATAAATGAAAAGAAATAACGGGACCCATTTTCTCCTGGCTGCCATGACGACTGACCTCTTCATACAAATGTTTCCCGCTTGTTTGGAGACCAGGCACTGTTATAATAAAGGGACACATTTAAAAGTGAGTCATGAACTGGAGAGGACAAAACAGTCTGGTGTTGAATCAAGGGGGTCCAGTAGCTTACAAGCTTGTTGCCTCATATATTTATTTTAATAAAAACTTATATTCAGGCATATGTGCAACTAATGCTCTCTATTGACCACATATTTAGGCCAACTGTTTGATTGAGGAGCACCTCAATTCAATGATCAGAAGTGTTTACTCGATACTGCGGTAATAACATTTTTATACAGTTCAGATTTATCCTTACTGGCAGAAGTTCCAATCATACAGCCAATAATACATTTCTAATGCTGCAGAGAGGTCTTCCAATTATGGTGGTCAATTATGATAAGGAGTTCAAAAACATACATACTTCTGTGACGATGCACCAATAAGCTAATCTTAAGTATTTTGGAGAAAGCATCACACTATCCAACTAGCCAAAGCAGTAATGGGTTGCTTAATGTGATACAATACATATACATATATACAATACATACATACACTTCTTTTGATTGGTTAAATAAACAGGGTAACAGAGAATTTATTATTTATCTTATGTCTCTCATGTTACCGACTATAAACTTTGAAAGAGCAAAGTCAGTTTGGATACAGATCAATTTAACCCTTCTTTTTTTTCTTCAAACCCATAGTCATAGTATCTAAGGGTAGATCTTGAACTGAATTAAAGTTACATGAATTATGAGTATTAAGAGTGACATATGAGAGTCAAATTGTGGAGAGTCCATAAAGAGCAAGTGTCAAATACAAGTGTTCAATTTGAAAATGGAACTGATGACTGATGAAAAAAAAATTAAAAAACAAAACAATACAAAGCAGCACCACATAGTAGTCCCTGTTGGTGCTGTGGCTCTCAAACCAACTGCATGTGCAGGCAAGCAACTCCACTGCAGGGCAACATCACACAAATCTCACTCTCCAGCTGTTTAACTGTACTGCGCTGTGCGTTGAATTGAAGCGAGGACAGACTCAGTATAATGATCTGTAGCCTCACCTGAACGCTCGTGGATGAAAGGCTCTCTGAAAACCATGTTGCGTTAACAGTGAGATGGAGCTCTGATGTGTGTGAGTAGAGAGGGCAGTGATGTGCAAGTCATAAATCAGGCTGCCAACATGTCCACTGGGCCTACAGTGGAAGACAAGGGCATCCATCACACATCAATGACTGAAGCAAAAGAAATACAATGAGATCTGATTTATGAAAATACGCTACAAAAAAAACTATGTGAAAGTGTTAGCATACATGTCCCGCTACTTGAGATAACTCACTGTCTCACCTTTGAACTATCAGTAATACATTATGTATCAATGACGACAAATTCAGCAAGGATCTGCAAAACAACAGTGGCAGCAGCGACGCAGCACAACCAAACCCCAGCAGACCTCCAGAGAGATGAGGCAGCATTAATGCAAATGTGAGCCCACGCCATTCTACAGCTCTGCTCAACAAGAAAGTAAGGATTTCCCATGTACACTTTAAAAATGTAGAGAAGAGGATGGACTGGCATTAACATTAAAGGTTATTTTTAAAAGTGACATCAAAGATTATACATACATTCACACCGCAACAATAAAAGCAACAAAATGTTCTATTCACTTAAAAACATTCCTTAGCATCCAGTGACTTGAAGCTTTTAGTCTTCTAGCAGGTGTAGCCTAAATGCCTGTAAATGCAGAGCAGTTCGAGTTCAAGGCACACACTAATGTTCTCTACCCACTCACTGACACCAAAAATCCTCTTGTAAATTTAGTATAGTATTTTCTGTTTTTTTGTATATTATTTTCAATGACACATACAACAAATACAGTAGTTTTATTGAAATAAAATGACATTGCATAAAAACAAAATGTATATAAAACTAAATTTGGTCATTTAAGAATTTGTTTTTCCATAAACCATTTCAAATACCTCAAAATATAATTACAGAGAGTAAATTAAGGCTGTGCAATAAACTTTATTTTCATATATTTACCAATGTTTATTGTTGACAATGTCATTCATTGAGCAACACTGCACTGTTCAAAAGATAGTTAATGATGCCAAAAAAGTATACCAGCATTATTAAAACATAACATGCTAGGATTAAGCATTAAGATGGGTCCCTCTGCCAAAAAAATAAAAAATCATATAAAAGTTGCTGCTGCGGTGAGAGATTTAATCAGGGGCTAGTGCAGCCTTTTTTTGTAAGCAGATTACATCATGCCTTGCAGTTTGCAAACACTGGATTTTAGATCAGCAACTCTGTACAGGAGCCACAGTGACTTTCACAGTTTTGTTTTGAGGTGGGGCGGTTAAATTTCCTCACTTCAGGGACATATTAAAAGAAGAGGAGGTATTGTGATGAGATCTTAACACGTCTGTTTATTATTCAGCGACCTACTATATGGTTGACAAGCTTTTGCTTACTGACGGCAGTGTTGCTTTTGTAAAATGTAAAGGAGCTCAAGCGTAACAGATTCAATTCTCTGAGGAGGAGATAAAAGACAAGGAGGAAGTGAAAGGAAAGCAAAACAACTTAGTCCTGCCTTCCGTGCTCTCGAGCTCAGCTTAGGCCGTGTGCAGCCATGACAGTGTGACAGACACTACATCACATGCTTGACAGATTCAACGTGGTCATTGTGCGTTTCGGTGTACAGGCTGTTATTACACATCCCTGTCCTGCCGTTCATCAATCAGGAAGCGACGCAGGGGAAATTAGAGAGCCTTTATGAAGGTCTATCTTTACAGCCCAGGAGTGTCATTTTCTTTGTCAAAATGAAGTGTGTGGGCAGCAGTGCCATGATACAAGACTCTCAGGACAAAAGGAACAAGGTCTGGTATTTTGTAGTGTGTGTACTCGTGACCACAATAAGTGTGAAAGCTCCAAATCATGACCAATTCATGGGGAATTAGTTTTTGCAAAGCATTTCAAATACCAAACTGAAATGGAGAATACATTCAAGGGTGACAGTAAACATTAAAGCTCTACTACCTGATTTTCTTTTTGTCATCCATGTCTCAGAATCCACCAGAAACAGCCTCTCCTCCTTCTCTTTTTATAAAAAAAATAAAACCAGACCAAAATTTTCTCCACAAAAATTCTAATACATTACAATAAACTGAAGTTTAGAGCTTAGCTTTAGCGTACCTGCAAGGTCAGCAATTATCTCTATATTTACAATATTTATACACGTTTTACATTTCTTCCCTTTTCTCTGTAGATGCTTTTCTTTTTGCGCCGATTCTATTTGATAAAATACATATTCAACGTCGAAAATACACTTTATTAGCAGCTACTGAACTTCCTGGAACGTAATATGACAAGCCAGTGTAGACCAATGAGAGGGATCTTTTTTCAAGCATGTGATTTGTGCAAGGTTTGTCAGTTCAGGGAAAAGATTTAAAATCCCTTATAATATGGCATCATAAAAGCTGTTCAACTTCAAACTTTTTTTCCCACATATTATTGCTTTTACAATATTCTATTTGGTGTTTAAAATATTTTCTCAGACTAAAAGAAGAAAAAAAAAATAGGTACAGTCTGTTTAATGCCATTCAATTAAAAAAGTTATTATCTTTTTGCCTTTTGCCAGGAGAGAATCTACCGCCTGGATGTGATAAACCTCCCAAACACAAAAAAGGCTCAAAGGAAAGAAAGCAGAAGGAAAACCTTTCACCTCATCCACTCTTCAGATTGTCAAGAGCATTTCAGTTCAACCAATTTTAAAATCAAACAGCCGCCAGCTGAGCAAAATGTGCAGTGACAGATTATGTTCTTCCCTTGTGTGCATTTTTTCCCCTGTGAGACATGTGAGCTGTGATCAATGCAGCTTCGGTAGAAATCAATATGCAGACACTTCCACCTGCTTCCATATGCACACAAACACAGACAGCTCCTCAAACAAATTTGAGCGGAGACATGAGGCGACACTCAGCGCACATGCACCAACCAGCAGACGTTTAGTGGAGGAAACAGGAAGAGGTTCAATTTAAACAGTTTCATTTAATTTCATTTTTATGACAACATAACAATTTGCAGTTACAAAGGAAGCTGCGGTGTCTGATGGAAGCATTAGCAGCCATTATTCAGACAATATGAACAAGTAGTTGGAAGATTTTTTGACCTTCCTGAACACATTAACATTAGACATTGCTGAAAAGGGAGCTGGGTTTTGATCATAATTGTAACATGATTGATGGCTGACTTCTTTCAATGACAATAATACTTTCAATACACCATTTTAAAAGCATGTTACAAGTGCAGGGCTTTATAGGCATCACAAGCTTGAAAAAGGTTAACCTGGCCACCATGCCTTTAGCACCTGGAACAAATATATATATAAAATAGTTTCTTTTTAGAGAGTTTGCTTTCACACTCTTTAGCTCTAACAATCAACAGCATAAGATAGAGCAAACAATCTATACACTGAGCAATGCAAAATGCAAGCTAAAACCTTTTGCAACCTTTATGGTTAACACTCCAAAAATATACTTCGTGTACAACGCAGCAGGTAGCAACTGCTATGGACAATAGCAACGGCCTATATGAAACAGACATAAATTGAAAACCATGTTAAAAACTGTTCCTTTTACTTATTGTGGGTGGGTGTGGACTGTAGAAAGTACCGTGAATGAACCTGACCTTATGTTTTCACTTTAAAAGTTTGAGTGTGTGCGCCTTATAATCCTGCAACTTTCTCTGGCCTGACATTACAGTAATGCTAAATAATGCTAACTAAGCCATGTGTCAAGCGCTGTGTGCAGCTGTGGTCTGAAGGTCTGCGAGTCATCCTGTTAAGTCCTGGCTTTTGTTCGCCTTTTCTCTCATCCAGCCTTGATCAAGCTGACAATTGCAGTAGGAACAGAAAACTTTAAAAGAGTCAATAAGCTGCAGGACTCCCACAAATTAAAGAGAGGCAGCACGGAAAGTGAGGATTTACAGTGGATTTAATAGACAGCTGTCAGTCAGAAATTAAAAGAGCCGAAATCACTGATATGACTAGATTAAGCATACATTATTTTCATTCTACACCCCATGAGACACAGGAAGATGTGCGTTTCAATAATTTACTGTGCACACATGCCAGCTGGAGAAGACCCTGATAAAAGAGAATATTGTTCCTTTCTGGCTCAAACGAATGCCATTTATACGTCAGCTCAGCTGCATATCTTCACGTGCCATATGCCTGAAGGCCACAGAAGATAAGAAACCCCACCGCAGTAGCTACATGCATGAATCACTGCTTCCCCTGATATCTAAAGCCCCCAAACCCAACTAACCAATGTTACCATGGCAGCCAGTCACTATACATTGTAATTAGCTAAATCCCCAAGGCTTATACTGGTTGGATCCATCCCGCTGAGTATACAAATTAAGACAACGCTGTGGGACATAGAGACCCCCAAAAAGCTGTGTACGTTTGCACACAAGAGGACAATTTAGGAGGACATACGCCAATGCACAAATACTGCATGGTCCACAACGCCTAATAACTGCCATTATTTATCCTTCCACTACCTGTGTTAGTGAAAGTCCATCATGTGCCATAGCGATTTTTCAGCACAAGCTCCCACCTACATTTATCAGCGGTAATAGTCAACGTGGGCATCTTCGGCTTGGCGTGCTGCTGTACCGTGTGTTCGGTCATGTGCTAATGGAAAGTGTATCAAAGCGTGCAGTGAAACAGAAGATCTCAGTGAGACTGTCACTATTAAAATGCAAGCCACTATCGTCAGTCCCCGGAGTGAGCCTGCCCACAACAGTACTCTCTATTTACTTCCCTCTTCACCTACTTACATACAATATATGATGCAAATGAGAGATGATGAACTTGATAGGAAAGTTGATGGAAGGTTATGGTCTGGGTATCTAGGTCAGTAAATCAAAGTAAAGAACTGAGGATAAAAATCTGACTTTGAGAGGGTGCACATACCAACTTACAAAACAGTACAACAATCTGTCTGATCAAACAACATGATGATTTATTATTGTATTAAGCAGACTTTTTAGGAATTTCATGAAGTAAGCGAGTATGCCAGTAAAGACAAAGAAGCTGGTAACACCTAAAATCTTGACCTGCATGACTGTACAGTCCTCCAGTTTATAGAATCACATCCAAGTATGGAGGCTTTGGTGGACCTTGCAGACAAAGTTTATTTTAAGATACTTCGATCGGACAAGTTGGAAAGAGCCACAGGAGAGATAAGCGTGAGGAAAAGGGAAGCAGCATGAGGCCTGATAAACTCTGAGAGCACTCCGGGCCACAAGGCCATCTGTGAGTGTATCTGTCCATGCACACAAACACTGGAGAAGGACCTTGGTGATATCAGTCCAACGATTTGAGCATATCTACAAAGGTCACGGTTAAGTGGTGAATAACAATTGGACAGTGATTTAATGGGGTGGCCTTAGCCTGAAATATAAAGTTATTAAAAAAGAGATTAGGCTGTTTTTGTTGGCGACAGGAGAGAAACATTACACAATCCCATATTTTAAAACAATACAAAATGAATCTGTTGACCTGTGTTTTTTATTAGGTGAGTATTTGAAATAATTACGTAAGTAAATTGAGAAAATAACAAAAATGTGGGCAATTTAGTGTGTGATTCACTTTTGGAAGACTATGCATTGATATATGGACAGTATATGCAAGTTCACCTCAATATGTCTGAGTGACTGGTTGTTGCTCCAGTGCATCCATCAGCCCTTTCAACTCTTAATGGCCTCATCTCCTTCTCCGTGCTCCCACTCTCACCCATCCCCTCTTTTTCTTCCTTTCCTCTCTTCTGCTCGACTAACCTGAATGCTTAATCACAGCCCGTGCCTTCCGGGAGCATGTAAACACGCCAGGAGCACCATTGGTCGGGGCAGTGGTGTTACTCTGAGCTGATTGGCTGAATGGAAAGGGGCCATGGGTGGCAAATATGGAAGAGGTAGTTACCAGCGCCCATAAGGACACTGGCGGTCTTCATCTCAGACACACAGGCCCCTGAGGAGATGGTCCCCACAGAAATTAAGCCACTCAGACACATGACACACCCACTAACCTCAAGCACAACAAAGGGCATCAGAACTTACCCACGTGAAGATAAAAGTGATTCTGTCTTTTGATGTTTCCTAGCTCAGCTGAAACAAGATTTTTATCATCAACAAAAAAGAAAAGATTTAGATGTAGATAAAAATAAATAAAAATCTTAATACTAGCCTTCTATGCATTTGTCATTTAGGTAGTGTATTAAAAGTTAAATATATATTTTAATAATGCTATTATTCACTAGAAAAATATGAAAAATTATTCCTTTCTAGCAATTTAGATATTTTATATTTTAGTAAATTTAACTGGATCAAAAAATAAAAGAGAACTCAGTGCTAGCTTGCTAATATTTCTAAGCTACTACTGATTTCAGGCTAATATATTAAAGTTCAGTATATTTAATAAAGAATGTCCTAAATGTATGATTAACATTTGTTTTTTAACCTTTTATATTTCTAAAGTGTGTCGAAGAAACAAAAAGAATCAAAAGAGTTAGCTAAAATTTGAAACAGTAGCTCAGTGGGTAGAGCGGTCGCCATTCATCCAGAAGGTAGCCGGTTTGATTCTCACTCTCCCCACAGTTCATACTGCCGTTGTGTCCTTGGGCAAAACACTTAACCCACCTTGCCTCCAGTGGCTATAACACTGGTAATTACTGTAGAACAATGTAAGTCGCTTTGGAATAAAAGCGTCAGGTATATGAATAAATTTAAATTTAAAATTTAGATTTAAACTTTGCCCTTCCATGAGGCCTAGAGGAGTTTCAATTGTATGGGTTTCTGTTTTGTTGAATGTAAGCTGGACACATGGACTCGGTTTGTTTGCCTCGTGTCAAACAGCCAACAACAATACACTCAGCTGAACTAAGAGCCACATCTATTATTTACAAGGCTGTCACTGAATGAACCCATGCGGCCTTGGGGAACACGGGAGCACAACCTCTGCAGAGAGACGAACAAGCGGCTAAGCTAGTGTTGTGACTCGCTGCCAAATGACTCCCTCACTTCTTTTAGCTGGACTCACTCAGTTGGAACCAAGTGACATTAACCATATTGCTGTTAAATGTGGCTGCTTTTTTACTCGAGCTGCCGTTAATCTAATTCTGCTCGACTACATGACATTTGGCAAATGTGAACAATGAAATAGACTTTCAGTAAGAGTTACAATGTCACACACATTTAAGAACCCACACCATCACACAACCATTTTCCAAGTGAACCCAACATTCCTTACATAAGTGTGGACCACTCTCTTGATGCCTGAGCACACAGTAGGAAAAACCCTGGCATGTTGGAAGACGCAGGAGAGACATGGCATTACATAACAGCGTCGCTTTCAGCTGACTCAGATTCTTTCTGACTTTCTGAGTGTGTGAGAGGAGCGGTTTTAACGTCTGTTTCTATAGTTACGCACAGGAAGAGATGACTTCATCTATTGATCAGGATAATGGAGAAGCTTGTAGAGCGAAAAGTCGGTGGTTCAATAGATTATGGCTTGGATTAAATTATACAATTCCAAAGCAAAACTGTATCACAGTACATCGATGGACATATTACTATTGAATTATGGTGTAGTAAAGCCTTTACTATCTCATCTTACTATGAGGAAAAAATGAAAAAGCAACAGTAAAAAAAAGTGTTTTTTTCAATCCATAAAATTGTGTTTTGTGGTTATGCAACAATTAATGTGTTTGGAAACTTTATCAGACCCCATCGACCTGGACTTCTCCGTTTGTACTGGAGTAGATATCAGAGCTCTTGGCATTTTTAAACAGAGGGAGCAGGAAGTCGATGAAAAGGGTTTGCAGGGTGTGAGAGATGAGACAACCTCAGCTGAATTAAAATCCCCTGCTACATTTCACCGGGAAGCTGTCCAGAATCGCTTTGCTGGGCTCCTGTTTGCTGAAGCAGCCCGTGTGACAGCCAACTAACATTAAACACTTAAAGACAGAACTGGGACTAGGTCAACGTGAGCAGGATTGCCAGAAGTGGTAGTATAGCTGTTGGGAGGGAAAGAGATATTAATTTTGGTTTAGACTGTATAAATATAGCCTCACAATACTGCAAATTACCCACTTTAACATACCTCACTGGACGCATTTACCAGCTAATATAAGATCTGTATACTCTCAGAGGCTCAAAACTTCAAGCCAGTCGGATTAGGAGAAATCATTTTGACATATGTGCATGTTTGTGATTCTGCTGTGCATGTGCCACCTCTACACTGCCACACTAAAATATTCTTACATAATCCAGCTTTGATATTTGTTTTTAGGGATATTAAATTTGAAAGCAGACAAGCTAATCTCTACAAGTAATGCTGGTTACTATAGACTTACACAGACAGTGGAGGAGTCACAAATTATGGACTTGAATGTTTACAGAACATGTTCCCATGGGAGTAATAGTAACGTCTTTCATAAAAAAGGTACTATTTATTCCCACAACACAAACGCCCACTATCTCAAATCAAAAGCTTTAAATACTACATTTCTGCTATTAACTCCTTAAAACCACTTGAGTAAATGATAAACGCTCACATAAAACTGACAACACAAACCAGCGAAACAAGCCGAGTGAGAACAGGCCTTTTGTGTTGAGGTATTTGTAACACACACAAACACACACACGCTAATAGCCGCCTGGGAGTCTACCACTTATGCCGCTGACCGGACGAATGGCTCGAGGATGAGTGATGGAGAGGTCTTAGCTGGTGACTTTCATTTCAATGTGCTTACATAGAGCTGTACAGCCTTTTACTGCACCTACTGCTTTATTTATTAATCATTTCCGAACATGTGCAGGTATCCAAATTTGATTGACATACAAATCCAACTGAAGGACTGGAATCTGTCCTGGTCAACTAAAAGACACCAGTCTCTTGGGAAAACATTGACAACCAGACAGTGGCTTTGAGCATCCTTCCCACTTGACCCTGTGTGGTCACTGCTTAACAATAATCCATTAACACAGAAAGGATAGAAATTACCGGCATGTGCAGTGATGGTCTGTAGTAGTCACATGGTTCAACTGAGGATGGGTATAGAAAACAGTGAGCGAGCGCTTTTGTCACACAACATTAACAGCGAGGCATGACTCATTCTCAAGAGTTGGAAGTGAACTCTGCTGGTGAATGGTTTTTAGGGTCACTGCGGTGCCACTTAAACAGCGTATAACAATGGACCTCTCACTGCTAACAAAAGTGCTGGTGTATTTTTATGTCCTAAGAGGGACTGAGAGAGCTCAAAATATAAAATATAAACTCATAAAAAAGGCAAAGGGATGATGGTGAATTAAAGAACAAGGAAATCTGATCCAAAGTCTGTTATAATGTTAATCATCCGTCTCCTATTGTAGCCATCTGACTCCCACTCAAATGTGTCAAAGAGCATTGGGATTTATACGATAATGCATTCAGTTTACAACAATGCAATACCAAATATAGCAACATTAAAATACAACACAGATTGAGTACACACTCCCAAATGATCATTATAGACATTATACAGTCGTACTGACCTGATCCATTTCTAAAAGTGAACTAATGCACGAGATGAGAATTCAGTGCTGAGTGGATCCAGGGCTTGGTTGAAATCAGAATAAACCCTGCAGACTAGAGTCAGTGTGCAATTTTATTCACAACTCACAAAATGTAACAATTTATGTGGAAGACACTGAACACAAGAAGGTTATGGGTTTGATTCATTCACTTTTCCTCCCACACGTCCAAGAATCTGACAGAAGATGAATATTCCAAGAGTCCTTGTGTAACTGCAGTAACTCTGGACCAACAGACAAACTGAAGACATAAAAGACATAACGGTTTGCTGTCATATACAGTATAAGTCTAATATATTATGGAGTGACTAAAAGTATTATTATGTTTGTGGGGAGACATGGGAAGAAATAAATGAACAGTGTAACAATCAGTGTGACATAATTTTTGAGACTGACCCTAACCTGGAAGCAACCATGTAACAGCAGCTTACCAAATCCACATGTGACACTGCGCTTGTATTTCCTGTTTCTTCATAAATCCTTCCTCCTTACATCCCTCTTTTCCTCTCCTATTCAGCGCCTCTCTGCTGATTAGAGCTTGGTAACAATGGTGACAAAACACAGCAAATCCCAAAAGGCAGTATCATGTCCTAAAAAGTCCCAATACACAAGTGCACACACACAGACACGCACACATGCACACACACACACACACACTCACTCACACACCACCAGAGCCACAGCTGTGACCGATGCATGTTGTAAGTATGTTTGTATAAAAGACAGCATTTAAACCATGGGTAACTTAAGTGTTCACTTTAACTCAAAAGAACTCACTGAACTCAAAATGAGGATCTTTTCATTAACCATGTTCTAGTACTAGAGCAAAAAGATGGGTGCACAATTTTAAAAATAGATAAATTAAAATTTGTTAGGTGTACAGTAACCAACAAAAGCCTAATCTGTCAAAAAAGCCGGTGTATTCTGATATGTAAAGACCACAATAAAGAGCAGATTAAAAATTCAACATCAGACAGCTTGTGTCCTCAATACGATGGAACATAAAGTTCTACCTTCAGATTGGAGGCATGAGTCACAATCTCCCACTCTATATTTCCTCAGGCTTCCCCCAGTTCATCTCCTTCTCTCCACTAAAGAAAACCAACACACGCTAACTGCAAAGTGAAGCAAACGGACAGATACGTACTGCTGTAAAGGGTGTCAATCCAGGAAAGCCGGGGCAGGCCACGAGCACTGAGGGGCTCCATCCTTCCTGTCGTCTCCCTCGATTATCAGTATCTCCTTCTAGCTTCCTTATTCTTCCGTCCTTCCCTGACAACGTCTTGTTAGCCACCTCTTATCCTCGGTAAACGGTCCTCATGTCGTAAGAAGCAGCAGGAAAATGTGAGAAGACAACCCAGGGGTCCAACAGGCAGAAGCAGACAGCTGGTGAAGGAGTGAGCGTGTGTGGTGTGTGCGAGAGAAAACAACAGGCTGGAGACGAGCAGCGGCGACCGTTGCTAGGGAAGGAGAGAAGCACTCGCCGATCGCTCCATCCACCCTCCTCTTTCTCTCTCCCCCTCACTCACTCACCCGATCTCCGACGGAGGAATTCAGAAGCTGTGTATAATGAGCCCGTGCCAGAACGCCTTGTGTCAAATGTCAATTAATTGACAGCTCTGCAGTGTGCTTTACTGTCTTTTATGGAATGTATTGAATAAATAAGGTCAAAATTCAAATTAATGTCATGTATTTCTTGTTTTGAGTTAGTAACTGTAACACTGCCAAAGACCTTAAAACGTTCAGATTTTTTTTCCTTTTGACTGCAATTTATCTTAACTGTCTTAACAATTTTCCATTTAAAATTATATTTTCTTGCAATCTTTTCTTATATAATTTTTTTTTTTTTTATAAAAATACTCAAGAATCAAAGATGGTTGGGGAGGCTCCTTATAGTGTAGTCCCAATTTAAACAATGGGGTCACTGGCACAATAGAGTGCATGTTTTATAATAAAATAATTGTATTTGGCTGATAAGTATGAACTCTATATAGCCTAAAGTATTTAAAGTGGCCAATGACTGGATTAACCCCAGAGAAGTAGTGGCATAGCAAGTTATAATACTGCAAGTCATTGTGATACACTACATACTTTATATCAGCAAAATCAGCTGAAAGTAGGTGTTGCCTTGATTTTAAATTCCAACACTTTCCCAGGTGTAAAAATAGAGTGAGTCCACAAATAGAGTAAAGTGCATTAGTGTTTTTTATTTTTTCCAAGAGGGCTGTTTGATACAGGCCTTGTTATGTGACCGCTGTAGCTACACAACTGCACCAGGTCAGATGTTAGGACCGCTGCCGCGTGCAACAATGGGCCCTGTGTGAGGAGCACAGTCAGTCATTCACACTCCAGGCGAACCAAAAGCTGATATAGACAGAAAAAGATAGAGAAAAGTGTTTTAAATGACTTCCTGTCCTCGTGACAACTCATGAAGACACGCATTTTGAAGAATCATACAAACCTGTTTGACTGTGACGCAACAATGAAAAGACAAAATTTTGCAGAAAATCAAGTAAGATTCAGACATATTCATAAGCAGTGAGAGGAGACCCTGGTAAATGTAAGTGCATTTAAAAAAGATGTACATACAGTTAAGTAAATTAGATCAAAATCAATTTCACGTAGCTTTACTTATTGTCTCTCCATGTGTTTAAGTGGTTTTAATGAGCACATTAATTTGTTTAACCCACGCCTCTCCTGTCGAGTTCTGAAACAAACACATCCCTCCTTTTCATCCACACCTCTGTTTACGAACATGAGCAGCAGAAGAGGGCAATCAGAGATGAGCGGGCACGCCAGCGGCAACGCAGCACACCCCTCAAACCCCCACCCTTGTCAGGTCTGCCCCCCCTTCGTCCTCCCCTAACAGCATGGGGGAGGAAAAGACGGCAAGGCTGAGATGCACAAGAAACTTCAATTAGGAAACAAAGGCTGACAGGAGAAGGACCCCCTCTCCACACACAGAAACACACACAAAATGTGCCCACCACACCACCCCTCATCCCCACTCAGGCCTTGAGCAACACTCTTTGTCTGGATACACAGCCCTTACGTGCCGGCGAGAGAAAACGCAGATACAGAACGATGGGGCATCATGGGATCTCCAATAGCCAGAGGTCGAGTGTGAGGAATATCTGTGTATGTTAATGTATGTCAAAGCTTATAAATGAATACAAATGAGTCATTATCAAGCAGATAAATTACAAAGAGACATCTGCTACAAAAGGATTATATTAAGGGCACAATGAAGGTAACACAACAGTGGTGACTGCTACAGGGGCTGCCAAAACATACAACATGAAATATTGTTTTTGAATATAAAGAACAAATGATGTGGGGATAATAATGTATATGTTGTATTTTGGTAATATTCTTATTCAAAATGTGAATGTCTTCCACATGTAATACCATAACACTATTGTAATTCAAGCAATCAATTATAATGTGTATGTAGCTGCATATATGAATAACTACATTTTCAATATACTGTGCAGTCCTAAATGCCATTCATTAAAATATTCTATATCAGGAGAAACAAAAGATGTTTATCCTCAAACACACATGGGTCTACATTATGCAAATGCCTATGCACCTGTCTTCAGAGTTCTAGTGAAAGCACAGCCACCCCCTTCTTCCTCCTAAATGCCCCCATCATTCAAAGGGGCAGTGCCAAACAAAGAAGTTCACTTACACCACACTGTATGGACAAAAAAACACATCAAGCTGTGTATTCCTGGAGCGTCACCAGCCTTTCTGGATCAAATATTCATAGGCAGTAAAGCTGTGGAGTAAAAGGGCCCTTCTAACTGCGACATTCAAATAAACAGTGGCCCATAGTGGGCTCACATTAAGGCAAGGCGAAATAGTCCGGTTGGAGATGATGAGTGAACTGTCTGTCTCTTTGTCAGCCAACAACAAAGCGCAACACTTTACGGAGCGCCTCATAAACGGGCGTTAAAGGTCACCATTCAACAACAGTCATCCACTGTGAGTGAGTGTGCGCAGGCCAGCAGCTGGAATGAAAACAGATACAATCAGCACTCCAGGCTATTGTGATTTTAAAGGTCTCTATATTAAAATTGGTTTTCCCAGGATACAAGGTGCATCATGATTGGTCACCTTCAGACTGGATTTGGTCAGGAATCATTATCCAGTACACAGAATGGGAAAAAAATGGGAAGTGCATATCGAACACCTACAAATTTGGACTTGATGATTAAATCCATAGCGCCTACTTGCCTCGTTTATCGAAGTTGTGTAAAAACGGTTGCAGATGTGCATAAAAGTGGGCGTATGACAGTGCACACGTTGGATTTAGGAAACACTAGCATGATTTGAATGAAATGCCTCTAAATATGCACTGCTCAGCTGGACTCGCCCAGAGTTTACAACATTGAGACACAAAACAAGGCAAAAAAGGGACCCTTCCTTGAGCAATACATGACAATGAAATAACAATAAAAAAAAACTTTGTACGGCAGAATGGTTAGCACTCCTACCTCACAGCAAGACGGTCGTGAGTTCAAAACCCGGCCGACTCTGGTCTTTCTGTGAGGAGTCTGCATGTCCTCCACGTGTTACCGTGGGTTCTCTCCGGGTACTCTGGCTTCCTCCCACCGTCCAAACACATGCATGTACAGGTTAATCGGCAACTCTAAAGTGTCCCTAGTGAATGAATGTGAGAGTGAATGGTTGTTCGTCTTAGCTCGTACTAACGTGTACTAATGCTAATGTACACAACCACCTGACCTGGTGTGGGATTAGAGCAAACTGTATGCCCACGTTCATATTGATAAATGCCGAAGACTGCGTGGAAATGGTTTTACACCCCAAATATCGCTGTACGCACGTTCAATAAATGAGGGCCATTACGCACAAATACAGTTTGAACAAAAGGCATCAGTAGGTCAGTACAGAATAGGGAAAGCCCTCTAAATGTAATAAACAATGCAGCATGTTCAAACTAAACCCCTTGTACAAAGACAACAGATACAGCCCTTATCCATTTTTTACGAGAGAAATTCACTCGATTACTGTAAATGATTAATAACCTGCCTTAAGTTATCTTGTGTATGCATGAAGAAATACGGCTGAAATGTGAAATGTGACAATTAAAAGCCTGTTCAATCTTTGATGATGTGCTGATGTTTTAATGCTTTATACATGTTTCAATGCCTTTGTGCTAAAAAATATGTTTTCAATAGAGCTGGACAGTCTCCCCATTAGAGATCAAGAGGACTCTTAATTAACGCTATGATCTTTTTTTAGAGGTTGTTTGATTAAGCCAATTAATTACAGTAGCATAAAAATGTCTTGCTAATTCATTTTTATGTTAGGAATCATAAACCTAAGTGAGACACATAGATGTCTTTGTCCATTCTCTGTTTTGTCTACACTATGAACATTAAAATGCTCTAGGCAAAGGACAGTATGATAACTTGTGGAGAAATAGTACAACAGTATAAAAAATGTATCACTCAGATATAACTTTAAATGGTTTTAATGTCTTGGTAAATTGGACATACTTAAGTCTTTGGATTGTTAGTACAATAGAATATCCCAAAACAATTTATTCCAAATACAGGAACCGACATTTTGCTATAAATAGTCTGCCATTGTATATGTGTTTTTAATATTGCTAATATCATGGCACTAATGCTCATAATTTATTTTAAATCCTGATTAAGATTAAGTTTGCGGTCAAACTTATACTAAGAGGTCAACATATTAGTAATAATCAGCTGCCTGTCACATGGTCACATGGAGAACACTGATCAGGCAATAGAATTTGTGCAATTAAGCATTACACCAGCCAATCAAGTGCCATTCACCAGCATTTGTTTTTCTACCCGTGACCCACCCTTCCCCCCCATCTCTGCAGGGTGACAGGCGACCGCAGAGGAAGTCACTTATGAATGAAATGATTGATACAAATACAAGAGGTATTCAAACTATAACACATCATATCTGCAGTTTAACTTATTTTTGTTTTTTGTTTTAAGAGCTGGATTGGGGACCAGAAATGACTATGCATTATTAAAAAAGCCTAGTGTAGTAACGGATGTTGGTTTGTTAAGTGGGGAACGCCTCAAATCATCTGAGCCATTATTGTCTGCTTTCTTTGTCTGTCAAGGGCCTTGGGGTTCCTTTATTATCTAAACGGTACAGAATTGGATTTCACCATTGACATTTTAGAAGAGTGAAAATAAAGAATGCCACAGGAAGTCATCAATCTTAATTGAACGTCTTCTGTGTGTTTCATTAAAAATAAGAACATTTGGCTGTAGACACTGCCTCTCACCTCATTTGCCCCGAATCTCCTTCTATCCTTCTTACTCCTCTATCATCCACTTACGTGAGTCAGACGAGCCCAAATGACCACCCCACATCCCTCAAAATGTGTTTGTTATGATAAATATGAGAGAGCTTCCTCAAATACAATCTTGCATCTGTCTGCGTCAAGGGGCATGAGTGCGAGTCTGAGACAGAGAGAACGTATTCAGCCCGTGCCAGCCCGATTCACTTTGATCTATTGAGGTCAATGAGGAAATCATCAGAATCATGCTGTGATCGGGCAGACACCAGATCGGGAGCGCCGGCCTTTCTGCGCACATACAGGCAGCCCGATTGAAAATGGGAAATAGTCTCATGGGTTATTCATGCTGTTTGTTCTACGCTTCATTTTCACAGCAACACACAAGCGCTAGGAGTTTGTCTTGCGTTTGGCAAACAATCCCAGTGAGAAAATCCAATTGCTTGATAACAAACAGTGGCTGTCTGTTTATCTGAACACAGTTTTTTTATATTTGTAAGCATCCAAATAGGGACAAACACAGCATGTAGAGTTACATTTGGTGACACATCAGAAAAGGAATTATTAGGACTAATGCTCACTCTGGTCACGTTGTGGTTAGTGGCAAACATAGAAGGGACTTAAATCTATACAATAAGCTACTGCACTCTAGTGGTTGCTTCCTGCTAATGCAAGGCACAGCTCAGAAATTAGTGTAAGGGGTATCAGGGGTTCCCAAAGATCCCAAAGATTATTTTTTAGAAATCATAAAAAAAAAAAATTAAATAACATGTAGATAGTATGAGACATATTGTATTATAAGATATTTCTGCTTTTGTCCTGTACCTGCATACTGTGTTCACTTATTAGATCAGTTTTTACATTAGGATCCCCTTTACTAATGTGTTTACTACTCTTGTAAAATGATAAAATGGTTGTTTGGGTTTTGTGCGTAGCATTGGTACGATTCAACCATCTCAGGGGACAGTGGTGGTATCGCGTGGTTCTCGCACCATTTCATAAAAAAATATATATATATATATATAGCCAACAACAGCAGATGTACTTCCAGCGAAGTCTTAAACTTCACCTAAAAAAAATATGCATATTAAAAAAATTATAAATATAAAAAAATTATCTGATCAAATGTTTTGTTTGAACTACTAAAAACATACCCGAGTAACAGAGAAGTTGCAGGCACACCTTGGTAGTAAAGTTGAACCTGCAGAAGCCAAACTGCATTTGCCACATTAAATAAGAATTCACACATGGTACACGGTACAGCTAATTTAATCAATGTGTCCTGCAGCTCAGAGTGCCATACTGTGTGTCCCAGTGTCACTTACCAGCCTCCGCACTGAAGCTGAACAGGTGGCTCTTGAATGTATCACAGAGTATAAAACAAAAATGCAATAGAAGTTAGGCTCAGAGAATCCTTGTGGCTAAAAGGTAATCAGCAAGCAAGTCAGTGAAGCTAGTTTTTTCATTAGAACTATATGCATAAATTAAACCCCTTGGGTCAGTGTTGCTAATGTTTCCACAAAGAGGACCCATCACAACAGAAGCTTCTGTGGCATGAAACACAAACTCTGTGTCCCCTTCTCTGATGCACTCAGACCACAGGCTGATGGCAAACATGCCATGAAAATGTTGTAATAAGCTTTACATGCAAGCAGTCTCCAAAATGTTTCAATAAAATTTCATTTTTGTCATGTTTTTACTAAAGGATAAAGGAAGTGAAAATAAAGAGCAAAGCAAAGGGTTGACCACAAGATACTAACCACAATGACAGTGGTTAGTATCAGGTGACTGGAAATGCCTTACCCCATACAGGCCATGTTATATTCATTTTAATCCTTTGCAGCTTACACTCACAAATACAAAACATTAACATTAAAAAACAATAAAACAGGAATATTAATTGTAAACACCGAGGTTAAGGTTCACAACAAGACAGTCCATAAAAACATCCATTCTTCAAGACTGAACATGCCCACTATATGACCCAACAAAAGTGACATACTGGCAGACTGAGACACCAAACTGCACAGCAACCGCCTTTAAGAACAGACAGTTACATCACAACTTATTACATCACAACTTATTACTGGACCTTACTTAATAATGGTTTGGTCAGTGCCCTTCAATAAACTCGGCTTTTTAAGGAACTTCTAAGGAATACGTAACATTAAATATGTGTCAGCAAAGCCCTTTAAAGTTGTTTTTCTTCATATAGAGGATAAATCAGAAAAAAAACTAATTACAGATGAAGCTGAATCGCATTATTAGCCATCAATCAGTCAACAGCAATTTAACTGTCCTTCAAGCAAATACTCCTTTAAAAGGGCACAATAAAACGTTTGCAAGTAGAGGGAACAGTAATAGTTCACAATGTGGCTTTTGCTGCAAAGTTATGACAAAGTATTCTTTCTTAGCCTCATAGCCACAGACTGTGTGTGTGTGTTACTCTCCCACTCTTCTCCTCACCAAACTCACCCCACTGGGGTCGCCATGGCAGCCAACGGAGCCAGCCAATCAGAAGCAGCTACAAGTTTTTAGTGGCTTCTTGATTACATTACTTGAAGATTATATGACTGGGTCACGTTGTAAGCATGCTCAGTGTACGTACATTAGAAAAATAGAAATGAATGTAAGGGTTTATAAAATTAATTTGCGGCACAGTTCAGTTAACTGACAGGAAACCCACTCACCTCAGATGCTGCTTACCCTAAAACTAGATGTAAACTTAGATTTAAAAAAAGAATAGCAGTAAACTGGCATTTCCTGCACTGCTCTATCCCCTTGAGAAAACACTCCTTTGCTCTTAGACATGGTAAAGAAATTGACAAGGATAACTAAAAATAAGTTCAAGTTATTACTTTGAGAAGCAAATAGCAATTATTGTACATTATCTGATCAACAACAAATTAAGTTGTAACTGAGTTTGTTTGTAAAAAATATTCATAAACCTATTTTGGGAACTATGGTTGACTGATTAATGAAAAAGCAATAGTAGTGGTATTTCTCAATGACCATGCCCTGTGTGCATGAAACCTGGTGAAAGAAGCAGAAACCTTTTAAATATGCGTCCTCAACTATAAACCCCTGAAGACCACAACTCTGGGAGAGAACACAGAGGGGCTGACTCTCACACAAGTAAACTTATAAAGGAATAATTAAGCATGAGCTAATCTTAATCTAAGCATATCCCTCAGCAGTACCTCATTAAAATAAATAAATAAATAAATAAAAACAGTTGGGTTTCTAATAGGATGCCTTTTGATCCCAACCACAGCGGTTTAAAGTGACGTTAAACACTTCAAACTGAAACTTTCTGTGAGGTGACAGTTCTTTAGGTATGTGACGAAGAAAATCATGAAATGATTCAAGAAAAGCCCCGTAAAAAACATTTAATCAAACAGCTGTGAGAAAAAGGCCCTTGTTTGTACTCATGACTGTACTTACATTTTACCACCAAACCTCAATAAATCTCTTGCATGTCCCTTATGCACAAGGGGTGATGCTGCAAAAACCCAGTGTCCTCCTACTCCCTCTCCTCCGTCTCTGCTTCTCTGCACGTCTCTGACAACACATTCATCACCTAGGTAACACAGCTAGATATCAGGCCATAAATAGTGTCTCAGTCGCAGTTTTATAGCCATAGTCGTTTGAAAACCTTGATTCTGAAGTACCCCACAGTTCCATAAGAAGCAAGAGGTTTGTCTATAGTACTGTCTCAAAAAAGGTGTAGTAACATAACACTACAGCTTTTCAGTGGCAATGCATTCAAACCACAAGTGTGTGTACATGGCCTATGCAGAGACCCAACACTATAATTCACTGATTGATGGGACAAGCACACACAAATACTTCAGAGCTGCTATACCAACACCGCAGAGTATTAATAATATGACAAGCTAACAGTTCCTCTGCTTAGCATGAATTTCAGGACGGGACGAGACATGCTCTGCTTATCTGTGGGGAGAATGAGGCAACAGAGAATAAAGAAGAAATGTGTCAGAAAATTCGAGAAGCACTCTCACTCAGAGCGACTGAACAGGAATTGTGCTGCGGTGTAGAGTCCACTCCTCAGCATGTGATAGAAACTAGCATCTGTTCACGGTAATTAAACATGATCATCTTCGGCTTGATGACACACATCATGTCCCGTCATGTCTTTCTGATAGTAGTACAATGTAAACACGTTATAGTAGTTCTTAAGCCAAGTTGGGTATAACACAGGTTCAGTAGGTCTTTGACTTGGATAGTGAAGGATTTGAATGGACTTAAAATGATAAGGATGTTTCAGTTTATCCAGGTTTTATTCAAACCTAAATAAGTCTCAGTACTACTTAATCCATTAAGTAGCAACTCAGTTCAGTTCACTTCCATTCTTTTATGAGTCACTGTATCATAAATCATTACTTCCTCTTATGTTGTAATATGCTTTAAAATGGGTTTTACAATCTGGTCAAAATCAGTCACTTAAATTAATTGTTATTTTGAGTCGTTACACTCCCTACTGGTACCAAGGTGACAAAATATAACTCTATAAATATTTAGAAATTGAAAGTACACACATTACATCCTTAACTGGGGCAAAAAAACAAGCTAAGTGACAGATTGATGATTGCAGTGTACACAAGAAAACACACATTGCTGCCTGTGTTTTGAGCAGCAAGGTGCTTAGCAGGGAAGTGTGTAAGAGGTAAGAGGAACAGGAAACTGCCGCCTCAGTTGGGCCGTGCTTATTGTGAAAAACAACACTATGTTCCAATCATCACATTTAGTTATGAAGCATAAATAGCCAATAAGGCATATCCAGTAAGACCAAAGAAGCTGAGGGCTATGTATAAATCAAAATGTTTTCTGCCTTTTAAATGCTTAAAATAGGAATAGATATAAAAATAAATATATAAATAAAATAAAAAAAAAAAAAAAAAGACAGGTCTGATCCACAGCAAAGAAGAAAAGATAACAGCCTTTAAAAAAAAAAAAAAGGCTTACACCTATTACAAATCATCACTGTGCTGTTACTCAGCTGTGAATCAGGGCTCTTACAGAAAAAGGTCTGAGCAATGGTCACGCAATCATATGACCTGTGACCCCTGTTAACTGCAAACGCACAATGTATTTAGAGCTTTAGGGTGAGCAAGACCCAAAGCATGAGCCTACGGCTGCTGTGTGGGAGTTAAAGGGCCGTATCCAACAAAAAAACAGCAGCCACTCAACTTTATCTTGACAGAGGCCCCCCAAATATGTTTTCCCACCGAACACACCCAGCATTGTTTAATCAACAATAAGATTTTCCAGAGACAGCATTTGGGCCAAAGTAAATATCCTGTCGGACAACAAAAGATTACAGTAAGTGATTAACCAGCGGGCGACTCTACAATTATGTGGAAAACATCAACATTTAATACAATGAAGCTTGTGTAATCAAACTAAGTGATGTTTTACGTGAGATTATTCTGACACCAACACCATCTCAGTCCACCAGCAGCAATACTGCAATGCTCAATGGTGAATGTAAAACTTTATTACCTAAAAAAAGGTCAAAATGGAAATAAGCAAATCAAAAAATACATCACCAAAAGAACTACAGAAAGTTTAATCCTGCAATGTTTCTGAGTAACAACAGAATGGACAACTAAAAATGACAATTCTATCAGTCAATTCTTTCTGACTCAGACCCTGTCACAATTGTAAACAATATAAAGTTTAGTCTATAGTATCTATTTAAAACATCATTAACTTGTAACATATAGCTCAACATAGCATATTGGTTCTAACTTTTTCAACACTGTAGCCTCACATGACTTGAAGTTTGGGAAAATCTAAGCTGCCATTTTCCTGTGAGTATCATGCTGGTGATGATGCAATAGGCCACAGTGTTGTGCTTCCTTGATGCAGAGAGTGAAGATTTGCCTTTTAGATTAATGAACTGTCTAAACAAATATCCCATTAGAACAATGTTACCATTTGTCTGTGATGTAAAAGGGGAAAATACATTATCATCTTACAAATAACATTATGATAAAACATATAGTTGGTATAAATAATAATTTGCTAATTTCAAATACAGCCAGAGGAAGGGACTACACAGGAAACCACATACCACAACTTATCATTTGTGTTTCTGCAGTAGTAAAATCCTTACTGAGTATGTCAGTGCAGACTTGTCAAACATCGGCAGACACTAACAAATCACAAGACAATAATAATCGATTGGAGGGAATGAGGTTGTGAAAATATTGACCACCTGTAAGACTGATTCTTCTCACACAACAGCCATTATAGCCATACAGCGGATTATTGCTATAAATGAGACAACACTTCTTATTGTGGTCAATTATTTGTGCGTTTTGGTTCCCCTGTGTCTTGCCTTTAGTTCCCTAAATGTTAAGAATTGATAAATGCTTTTTACTTTTTAGTTCCTTGTTACCTACACTTACCTAAAGGATTATTAGGAACACCATACTAATACTGTTTGACCCCCTTTCTCCTTCAGAACTGCCTTAATACTACGTGGCATTGATTCAACATGATGCTGAAAGCATTCTTTAGAAATGTTGGCCCATATTGAGAGGATAGCATCTTGCAGATGATGGAGATTTGTGGGATGCACATCCAGGGCACGAAGCTCCCGTTCCACCACATCCCAAAGATGCTCTTTTGGGTTGAGATCTGGTGACTGTGGGGGCCATTTTAGTTCAGTGAACTCATTGTCGTGTTCACAAAACCAATTTGAAATGATTTGAGCTTTGTGACATGGTGCATTATTCTGCTGGAAGTAGCCATCAGAGGATTGGTACATGGTGGACATAAAGGCATGGACATTGGCACTAAGGGGCCTAAAGTGTGCCAAGAAAACATCCCCCAAACCATTACACCACCACCACCAGCCTGCACAGAGGTAACAAGGCATGATGGATCCATGTTCTCATTCTGTTTACGCCAAATTCTGACTCTACCATCTGAATGTCTCAACAGAAACCGAGACTCATCAGACCAGGCAACATTTTTCCAGTCTTCAACTGTTGAGCTCGTGCAAATTGCAGCCTCTTTTTCCTATTTGTATTGGAGATGAGTGGTACCCGGTGAGGTCTTCTGCTGTTGTAGCCCATCCGCCTCAAGGTTGTGCGTGTTGTGGCTTCACAAATGCTTTACTGCATACCTCGTTGTAAAGAGGTCAAAGTTGCTCTTCTATCAGCTTGAATCAGTCGGCCCATTCTCCTCTGACCTCTATCATCAACAAGGTTTTTTCGCCCACGGTACTGCCACATTCTGGATGTGTTTCCCTTTTCACACCATTCTTTGTAAACCCTAGAAATGGTTGTGCGTGAAAATCCCAGTAACTGAGCAGATTGTGAAATACTCAGACCGGCCCGTCTGCTCAAAATTGCTTAAATCACCTTTCTTTCCCATTCGGACATTCAGTTTGGAGTTCAGGAGATAGTCTTGACCAGGACCACACCCCTAAATGCACTGAAGCAACTGCCATGTTGGTTCAACATTGGTTGATTAGAATCTTGCTTTAATGAGAAATTGAACAGGTGTTCCTAATAATCCTTTAGGTGAGTGTATAAGATCCCTATAAAAGACAGCTATAGTTATAACAAATTCATGATTAGGATGTCCAGGAGTCCAGAGTCTGTATGTTCAGCATTAAGGCTGTAGTTATTATCCTAACTTTCAGGGGTGCTGTAATTGTTTGCAGGGTTTTTGAGTTAACCCCTAGTTTAATCCAGTGCATATTGGGATAGTCCTGACTTACAGACAATTTAGTCTAGTGTTTAGACTAGGTTTTAGTCCTAAATGTAGTGTTTCAAACTGGTTTTATTTCTGTTGCCTTGTCCTGTTGACTTTAGATGCAATTTTTTCTGTGCCACAGAGTGTTCAGAACAATAGCCGCATTGGCAGTATCACTGAAGGTGATAAGCAGGTACTGGCAGGTGGCTCATCTTCATCAAATTACCTACCAGGAATTCATCTAAATTACCTACTCCTTGCAAATGCTTTCAGTGGAACATCTGGCAAATCAGGTTATTAGTTCTGGGCAGGGGAATTGTCACCAAGAACGTTTGTCAGCGCTCACGTGGGGCCTTTCCACCAGGACCCTACAGGGTCATCAGGGGGTCTGGACACAGCACCACACCAAACACCCGAGACAAAGTGTCGAACACCCCCTACAGTAGTCAAGTAAGGGCAGGACCAAAACATATGGATAACAGGTAACTGGGAGGAGGTGAATCAGGGCCCCAAGCAAAAAAGGGGCCCCCAAAGACACCTGCCTGCATATGCTTTTATTGACAAAAAAAAAAAAAAAGATTTGTGACAAATGTGTTTGTTTCATGTTTCAGCAGCTCTAGAAACACCCCTGAGGTTTAGACCTAGATCCAGTCACTGATTGAGCCCTGATTTTTTAGTCTATTACTGGTTTACTCTTTTAAAGAAATAAGAATATTAATATCTTTGATGTGGCTGATGTGCCATTGCAAGATTAATAGTGAATGTTTCAGTCCAAGACCGTTTAGCTTTTTTAACTTGAGTTCCTTACCTACGGATGAGGAGTCGTCATGGTCGGAGCTCAGGTAGCCGTCACTCCTTCTGTCCGGCGTGCTGCAGCCAGAACCCCGCGACGCTCGCCGCTGGATGTGCGGGAAGGACGGGGAGAACCTGCCATCGTCGCCTGAGTCCAAGTCCCTGCTGTGGTGTAAGTGTCGTCTGACGTCGCGCTGCTTGCTGGACGTCTTCAGGTTATCTACATAGACATTCTTTGGTGCCAACAAGTTATTGCTCACAAAATTCTCATTGAGCTCCGTGTCTTCGTATTCACGGTCGCTGGTGTCTTCGTTGTCATTGGTCTGGGCCGGGGCAGTCTGTCCTCGCTGGAAGATCCGCGGTGGGACCGGGATAGGGACAGGCTTACCTGTTTTGCCGCTGAACCTGCCTCTCTCCCGGGAGAAGGAGCTGCTTAACCCCGCTGGAAACCCCCCCACCTGGACTTTCACGCCCACAGATTCAGTCACCTTGGCTCTGTCGGTTTCATAGTCTCTTGTCTGAGATTTTGTGAGATTTCTAATTTTCTGTAAGGAGTATTTCGCGGCGTTGAAGTTCTCATCCTTGCCTTCAAACCTTTCCGGGTCGCCTCTCTTCTGTCGAGCCATGGTGGTCTGCAGGTAAATCATCTTGAATTTCTCCTCCGCTAAAGCTTTCTGGAGAGTTTTCAGGTTCGCTTTGCATGACTCCAGCTCAGACTCGATGTCCTCGACCGACTTTAAGTCCATCTGGGGAACCTCTCCGTCGGGAAACTCATTTTTCCAGTGTTTTGCGAATTCCTCCTGTTCCCACATTGCGCCTTCCACAGCCACAGCCTTTAACCCAAATATAATACAATAAAGACTTAATCTTCACCGACACCTGGTGTGTCTGTCGCTACTATCCACTTTCTCTGCTGCTCTGGTCTAAATAATTATCCTATCGGACGTAACTTGACCAGTCTTTGCTCATCTTTCACCTCCTACACAGACAAATGGCAGACGAGCTTGTGCACTGCGTGAGATGCGGATTACAAGTTGCCACTCTGCTGAAAACTTTCGAGACTTCCTGTATTGAGACATGATGCATTCAAGTGCAGCTTGGTTTTGAGCAGGTGTGACATCGACTGTAGGCAGTAACCTGTAACCTACGCGCTTAATAATTGACTGAGTGCATCATAGTTCGGTGATACCTGACTAACAATAATAGTATTTGCAGAAAATTTGGAATATCTGTGTCGCATAAACCAAGAACTAGCTAGCATATGCTTCAAGTCTGAGCGATCCCAAATTACCAAGACACTGAAAGCAACAGTTACTGTGCAGATAAAGCAGTGCAGAAAAATCATCTTGGATAGTTTGATTAAGAAAACATCCGTCAATATAAACACGTTTCTTGTCTTGGTGTGTGAAATGTGAAGTGTATTTAAAATAAATTCCACTAATTTAAATAATTTGACTCAAGTGATGAATCTTATTTAATTGAATCCAATAATAATAATAATAATAATAATAATAATAATAATAATAATAATAATAATAATTATGTCAGTGTGCCTTAGATGGCACACCTGCATAGCCATCAACAGGAGAGACGTAACAAGATGAAAGCCATATATGCACACTATGAAAAAACATGATTCAGGGAGTGTAGACCGGCTACGTGATCAGTTGTAACTGACTGACTGTATTAATACCCCCCATTCTGTGCTATTAAAGAGTGCCAATCCCATTATTTAGACCTACGTGAAATGAATGCATGTTTTCATATGATCAAATCTAGATAATACCTTTGATTATTATTCTACCTCTTGTAATATTCCTTGAATTACTTGTCACTCGGAATATCTTATCCAGGTGACAATAATATAACATCTTAACAACTTCATTGATTCACATTCATTACTACTGAACATAGAATAAGGTTGTAAAGCCTGTTCACCTTAAACTCAGCAAGAGCCTTGAAGCTGTGTCCAGTCAAAATTGGTGAGTGGCCGAAAAGAATGCTTCCAGTAACAGAAGGTTTTAATGTCATACCAGAGAGAACGATAGCAGACGACTCAGGGAGGGTGGCGGCAGAGATGTTTTTCGAGTGTCTATTTGGATTTATGCCAAGAGCTGAAAGATCATTCTCCTAAAAGCTTTGTGCAGTCGACAGGAATCATTGATCCGCTCTGGGGGCCCTGATTGGGTTACTGTAATGAATAGAGGAAGGCCTGAATGACCCGCCTGTAGTCACAAACCTGGATTACTAACCATTATGGCTGACATAATATTGGAGAAAACATAAGGACTTCCTGGTTGTTCTACAAGCATTCAATACAGCTGGAATCTAGACGTGGAACTAAGATAGGCATCTTTAGCTGCATTTGAACTATCTGCACTATAATAGTATAACCTGCTTGGAAATGTATTTACACATGGAAACAGTATTGACTTCAAGCCCCAGGTTTTGTTCAGTCCAATGGCCATCAGTCAAAAGTAGAGTAACTAGGGCTGGTCACAAACATTATCACTAAGAAGCAGTTGATGATAAAACATTAATCCTATATGATCACCAGACTACCCTTATACTTTATATTTTATGCATGACTGGGACTGTGCACGGTGAGGGTCCAATGACACAACCTCTTTGGGTGCAGACTGTAAATTAGATTGGGCTTTTGGTCATTATGTAAATGAATGAAGCAGGTCAGAAGGGCACACATATTGTGAATATTTATCAAGCTCCCCAGACGCTATTGTCTTCGGTTGCACTGTGCATGTTTCCAAATATAGTTGATGCAATAAATGTATTGATATACTACTCCACTTCAAAATTGATTATAATAGTGCATAACTTATGTTGCATGTCCTTCAGTCACTGAGCACTCAACCAGTTATATAACTAAATACAAAATATGTATGGGACCCTCTGTACTGCTGCAGAGGTCTGTAATCAGTGCTCATTTGCTGCCCTCTTGTGTCTGCGGTGGAAAATACAGTCAATAAATTCAACTACTCACAACACCTTAATTTAGTAACACGCTATCTTTATTGTATGTGTTATTTTTTTTTAACCACATTTGGTGAAGATGGATGTACTATAAAAATGAAAAGAATGATTGTTAAACCACAGGGACACTGTTGGACATGACAACAGGAAGAACACACAATTTCAATGAATCTCATGGTTAACAAGACAAGTATATCAAAACAGACACGTCACTATTATAAAACATATTTCTAACAATCCCACAGAACATATACCATTTCTTATCAAAATATTTTTATGATAATTCAACACTTATTGTGCAATTTTCACAGAAATTTCTTATAAGGCAACAATAGGACAGCACCACAGATGTGACCAGTGGAGTTACAGGTAGGAAGTATCAAAGGCCACAAATACACTTTCAGGAGAAACCACTGGGATCAAAACAGTGCGAGTAATGTTCCTTTATAACCTTCCTGAGTTGTTGTCATACACAATGGTATTTAATAATGAAGAATATTCCACCAAAATAAAGTATTCTCACATTATCTTAAATAAAAATGTCATAAATACTTACTCCAACAATATAGTAGACTTGAAACCTTCACAGTGACTCTAAGCAAAAGCGTCACACATGATCTTTGCATAGTTAATTGATATTTATCTCATAGTAAAAGCATAAAAATCAGTGTTTATGGAAGTGATACCTATCATTATGAGTGAAGAAAGTCTGTCTTTCTAACAGAACAAAGTGCAAAAATATTTATATATAGATTGTAGTACTGGTTAATGAGCTGATGATTGGTGCCAGCCATATACAGTTATTGTACTATTATGCCTTTTTAACAGCCGAGGCTACCAGTGTTTCTCTTCTTGTGGTTACAAAGGCTTGTTGTTTTTCATAATAGGCTGCCTCATTAATAAAAGTGGGATAGACCGTCCCAGGACCATGGTAGTGGATCGTTTTCCCATCAAACGTCTGGAACATAGGGTCACCGGGGTTCAGTGGCTCCCAGTCACAATCCTGACAACAGCAGCAATCAACAACCACAGAAAGAGAGCTTAGGTTACAGCAGGTGAAATATTACACTCCCAACCAAGAGGCTTTCACTGCCTATTTTGTATCAATTGTTACTTTTAAAACAAGGGTGAATACAGACTCCAGAGGACAGTTACCTGTAGGTTAGGATGCACCATGGCGATGATGTTTCTATTTGCATCTCTGGGATAATCAACTCTCTCCAAAACCTTGAACACTTCCACTGTGCATGGAGGAAACTCTATACCTAATCAACAAGAAAACATCATACATGAACAATCAAGCAAAAAAAGCCTTAAGACTGAATGTACATGTGGACTTTAGATATGTATTTGCAGATAGTTTAGTCATTTTTTGTGTAGTGAACATAAGGCAGATTACCCTTTACCTTTTCATTAAAAATGCAATGTACAGAGATTCAGGGATGGTCTGATCATATAAATGTTCAGGTGTGTGTATTTATGTTCACTTCATAAAAATAGATTCACAAGATTATCGGCATAATGCATGTTTATTTACTGTCTAATTCAGCTTCAGGAAGAGAAGTTGTTCTTGGCACAGGACACCTATTTCAAAAGGGGCCATGCCACCTCAGAGTTTTATTGGTATTCACAGTGCAGCACAGACTAAAACAAAACCCTCTATTACAGCTCCTTAGTAATAGAGGCTATAGTGATGGTCCAAAAAAGTCTAAAAAACGTCACTTGTTATAGCCTAGCTGTTTATTGGTGCTAGCCAGCTTGCAACTGCATTGATAGCAATTATTCATCACTTTGCCAGTGCATTCATCAGCTCTAGTGTGGCTCCACGTCAGAACATTACCACTCTATTGTCAGCCACACTCTAATGACATGGAAAGTGACCAACTCTCAACAAGCGGCCCATTGAAAACAGGGATGTGTTCGTGAAAGTCACAGGCTGGACTTCTCACTAGGCACAGGCTGTTTGCTTACATAAAGGAGGAAGCCCAAGCTGCCTTGCACTGTTACATGCAAACACTGCTCTGTGCCCGAGGCAAGAAAGCAAAGACGCTGATAAATTTAGAGAGCTGCAGCTGCTGAACGTACATCTGGATGAATCACAGTCACCAGCGTCGATTTGTTACATAATGTCTCTCACCACTGGGAAGTTGATTGACTCAGGTGGTCTCTTTTAGCTAACATAACACTAACCAGATGGTTACTTTCCCACTACAAGGAAAACTGTAAATAACTCGTATGTTGTACTGTTGTGAGAACCCAACTTACCTTCATTAAACAGTTCAATGAAGTCCAACGCATGTTTCATTATCACTCTCATAGAATCAAAGATGTTACTCCTCAGGACGCCTTGAGGCTGAGGGCCCACTTCGAGTCCTGCAACAACACATCTACATCAGACACATTTCACAAGCTTTGTCTTTTCAGAATGACAGTGTCTCTGGCTCTGGACTTACCAACAGGGTGCTTGGCTACAGAGCGGGACGTGGAGTATTTTAGAAGTGGATGTTCATTGAGCAGAACAAGACAACTGGCTGGTGCGAGGGCTTTCTGCGAGGTCAAAGAGAAATCAGACAAGATGTAAGCTTCAAAAACTGGAACACATGGTCACACACTACTTACTTTATATTCTGCTTTGCTCAAAGCAAAAACCATACATACACAAACATACAAGTGAAATCTTATGCAACAGCTTACATAACAGTTGTGTGCATGAATCAAGTTATGCTCTGTTACATTCAGATGTGAGAATACAAATCTCGCATACTATTTAAGCGCACTATTCATTTCATTCTTCCTATTGTTGTTGTATGGTTTAAAACAAGATTTTGTTAAACCATTGCCTTTTCAGCACAAAAGAATAATGTTGGGGGCTCCAGATAGAACTCGAGCAAACAATATCACCTGACTCTACGTACTTCTCCATTCATTTAAGATATTGCTTTTGGGTGAATAGTGACAGTACCAGCAGCGAACCAAAAGGGGTCACCTTAATATAGTTCATCATCTGCAGATTGAAATGGTCTTTGGAGTTTTCTAGAATCAAAGTGCAGCCCATGTTGGACGTGGTGTTGTGGAGGTCGAAGATGACATCATATGCATCAGGGCTTCCTTTAGGTCCAAACAACCTGTTGATCTCCTGGGCTCTCCGCACTTCATAAGGCAGATCGTCTCCACCGGGGGAGCTACAGGCAGAAATAAACAGTGACAGAGTTTATACCAAATCACATTAACAAAACAATCAGTTATCAAGTGTGTTAATTATTATTCCGGTCTGACTGTGGAACCCTGACCTTTGAAACTGACTGTTTTTGTTGCTAAAATATAGTTAAAATATACATGGAAAATGTTAAAGACTAAACAAGAGTGTCCAGTTTGTCCAATGAAATTCATAAAGACCAGTAGTTTCCCTAAAACTAAATGTTTAAGACAATCATCCACCCTTTTCCAGTCAGTCTGGGACATTCTCCAAACTACTGTAGCACACCTCTGCTGTGCATTGTCTCCCCAGCAGCACTCTTTAGACCCTATTTTCAGCAAATATCTGCTATTGTCTGTTGCACTGGGCACAGAACCTGGTGTGCGCAACAGCCGGTAAAGTGGTCTCCGACACTGACAGCAGATGTGAGTCACTCACTCAGGTCTGTCTATTTAAGTTTAAGAAAAAGCCACAGCATGCTGTTTTTGGAATGCGTCTTTTGGTTAGAGGCCAGCAGTCGGATTCTTTGAAGGTCAGAAGGCCGTGATTCATTTATAATCTGCCAAAAGAGCCGAAAAATATAAAAAGTACCCTTTAGAAAAAAATATCATCTGACATATTAGAAACCCAGTGGCACTCATAACCCTTTGTTATAATGTAATTAGGAAGTTATATGCAGTACAATGTCCAATGTACAACAAAAGGAACAGCAAGTAAAACCCAACACCAGTTAGATTTTCTATTAATTGTTTGATACAAAGGCAAGCTGTCATCAAGTGACAAAATGTAAAGAGTATAAAGAACATGCTAAATTTCTTACTATTTAATATTATTTGATTACTATAAAAGTAAACGGTAATTTGTGTAACCCAGCATATCATTACACTGTACAAAAGACTAATGTAAAACTAATGTTATATAGTTCCAAAAAGTAAGTTAGGCCTGCTGTATTCTCTTCCAGAATTTAATTTCTGTGTTTTCTCAATGGATAAACACGTATCTGCAGCTTGTAGTTGTAATTCAATAATGACTTAAGGACGACAGGGGCTGGTGTTTCTATCCAACCGTATTACCATAAATTCTGCATGCGCACATTCACTGCAGCCAACACTCCAGTACAAGGCTTAATTTGCGCAACATACTCAAGTCTTACGCAGTTTGAAAGAGGGACAGCGACTTAAATGATTTGCAGCTCGGTCACGTTTTTCCATCTGGCGGACAGACAGCTGGAAGTCGGAGGAGGGACACGCTGCGTGCCTCTTATTGGCAGAACACACGGCGAAACATAGCGTGAGGGGTACACTGACAGGCAGACACAGCTGATGTAAACACAAGCTGTTGCCTACATGTGATAGTAATAACAAACGAACGGTGCTTATGAAAGCGTGATGGCGACGTATGTGCGTACACACACCTCGGATTTACAGTGCAGTGTTTATGTTCAAATATAGTATTGGTGTGTTCTAAACGGGACACACACACACACACACATACTGTCCATCCAAAGCATGAATAACATTGAAGCAGGAATGTCATTGAACGTCTCCTAGTGCGGCCATGGTGCTCTTTAATAGGCTACAGACGAGAGAACGCAAGCTCGATACAAAACCTCAAAAACAGACACAGCGTACAAGTCTGCAATTTTCTAATGTCACATATATACAATTGACAGCTATTTAAGTATTTGGCTTAGTCAAGACATAGTCAGTGTCTGACCTTTACAGTACACAAGCTGTTGGTCACGTCACGTCAGAGGTGTTTACCTGAGGTTCTCCGCAGTGAACGCTCTGTTCAGATCCGTGTCCACGTATCTGCTACATTTCTCCACGGCCTTGGGGTTTGTGATAAAAGGTCTAGTCTCGACACCTTTCCTCTGGATCTCCTCGTCGTTTTTCATCCACAGGTTCACGAGTGTCACACCTGACATCTCATTCCCATGGGTCCCTCCAAACACAGCCACTCTCCTTGCGGCGTTAAGACTCATACTATTGTTGTTGTAGACCGACATGACAGGACCGGACATGTAAAAACAGCCTGCAGAGTCTGAGGACAGTGTGCGCTGATAAGAGGCAGAGCACAGCTGAGGTAAACTTTCCAGTCTGAGCTTCACAGTCGCCTCAGTCCTACTGCGCTTACGTAACGTGCACGCGCGGTTATTATGAGGTGGCAGTGAGCATGCGTCGAGTTGAACGCGGCTTCTCGAGTTGCAATTGTATTTAACAAAACAGTTCCTCACATTTGGCAGGCTACACACATCTAGCTGAGTATAATTAAGACTGATATTAGCATCCGGTGTAAATTTTACCAAATAAATCCGTCAGACCTTACATTAGGTTATTATAGAAGGATATATGTAAAGAAACAAACAGATCAACAAACATTAGACATGTACTTATGATTGTTAATGTTCTGGACTATGTTGCACTTTCACAGCAAAAAAACAAAACAAAACATAAACCACTTGTACCAATTATTCTATTCATCAATCTACATCCAAATATCATCAAAACTATAAATTCTCTGTGATGCAGTGACATTTGTACCTAACTAGGCAGGGACACACTTTGACAGTGACAGGCTGTTAAAATATGAAACATACACTTAAGGTTGAGGACTAAAAAAATGTTTTCCAGTTATAAAAAACAGCTAATATAAAACGTAACAACTATAAATATATCCGTCATAATAGACTTTTGTGGTTTGCCATAAAGCACTGGAGTCTGTTTTTAAGATTCTGTCAGAAAGTCATCATCTGGATTATAAAGTTTTTTCTTAACCTTTGTTTTAACACTTTTTGAGGTACTGTCAGAAGTAGACATTTTAACAAGCAAAGGAACATTGACAGCAAGTTCCTGGTCCTTTATCCTTTTCTTCTTGTGCTTTTTTATTTTCACTGTATCTTGCTCCAATTCCATTTCTACTGCTTTCCCCTCAGTGGCATTGTCATAATGCTTTCTTTTTTTCTTTTTCTCCTCCTTCCTTGTCACAGGATTCTCAGGCATATTTGAGCATGTTATAGAAGTTCCTTCCTCCTTTCTCTCGGACGTCTGCGATACAGTCGTTATTTCTGAGTCATCAATGGTGTGATGACTCTTGTGTTTAGATTTTTTCTTTTTCTTCTTTTTCCGCTGTTCACTCTCATCACTTTGAGGATGAGCCCCTTGAGTTTTGTCACATTCCTTGCTTTCATCCCTTCTGCACTTCTTCACTTTCCTATACGTCTCGGTGGTTTCAGTGCTGCTCATGACTTTAGGCAAAACATCTGGGCCTATATTGTCTGGTTCCTCAAATTTCTTCCTGTGATCGTCATCCACTCTATCCAGTTTGTGCTTCTTTTTCTTTTTCTTTACCACAGGCTCATGCAAATGTCCACCAGTTTCTGCTGATTCTGTCTCATTATTTTGTGTGCTGACACCAAGTGTTTCTGCTCCACAGCCATGAACCTCTCCAGACTGCAATAGAGGGTTTTGTTCAAGGTGCAGTTGAGTATTTTCCACTGTTTCGGCATCAAAAATGGAAAATCGGCTCTTCTTTTTCTTTTTCCGCACAGACACTGAGTCATCGCTTTGTGCGGTTATGTTGTCAGTTGCACAAATTGCATTGTTTACAAGTTCAACTTGTTCTTCGGAACTCTCCGCTAATTTTGACAGACAAGCCTTTACGTCACTGTCAAGAGGTCTCAAAGTCTTCTTGTCCTTTTTCAAAGAAACACCTTCTTCATCAATACAATTATCAGAGGATGCCTTTTGCTTCTTTTTACGCTTTTTTTTTTTGCTGTCAGTCAGGTCTGACACCTCTTCAAACACTGCAATATTGTGGAAGTTAAACAGTTGAACATTATTTGATATTAGCAAAGAACCCACATTTAAACTCATTTCCTTTTCAGCATTTTCCTGATTACTCATTTCCTTTTTATGCTTTTTCTTCTTTTTCTGTACCCTACTCTCATCACAATTTAAAGGGTCAAGAACTTTGCCGAAGGATAACTTCTCCGGGTTCTTACTTAGTCTTTGACCATTTAACTCTGTCTCTACATTACAATTTAATAAACTCACAGACTCTAGGTCACTTTCCATATCATGTACTCTTCTATTTCCGGCAATAGATTTGTCTTCCTTGTCTTCAAACTGGTCCATTTCCTCTTCTCTTTGTGTGTTTTCATCACTCAACAATTCATCTGGCCCCTGCTTACGATGCTGGACAGTATCTGGACACATTGTGCTGGTATTGTCAAAAAGAATGAGGCTCCCTTCGTTCTCTGCTACATCCACATTCATCAACTCTTCCCGATTTTCATTTTCAACATGGTTGATTTTCTTATTCTTTTTACTTTCTTCTAGTCTTTTTTTGTGGCATTTCCTACCGCTTTTGCATGATCGAGTTATTTCCAGAAAGCTTTGGCTTTTAGGTCTGTCGTCCAGCTCCTCCACTGGAGACAGATCCTTTATGGAGAGTGTACCAGGTTGAAGTTCAGTCAGTGTCTCAGATGCATCCTTTTGTGCTTCCCCAGTGATGCGTTTTGATGAAGAAGGTTCATGGTCTCCAATAAATATAGCATCACTGTTACTGATGTCCAAACTTTGATTTTCCTTTGACTGTAGCCTAAAAGACTCTTGTCCAGTCTCTTTCCTCAGCAAACCTCTATTCTTATTAGACTTAGATCCTGTCAAATGCTTCCTACTTTTAAAATTTTGTTGTGGAGCCATCTTGCATGTTGTAAATGTAGCTTTGTCCTGGCTACTCGTATGGTTTTCCACTTTGCATATCTTTTGTGGCTTGTACCAAGGCTGTGTGCTCCTAGGAGTTAGTGAGTAAACAAACAGCTTCTTATCCTAAAAACGAACATTCAAAATAAATTTAAAAAGCCACCTTTGACACGTTTGAGACATAATCATTTGTTATAGTTCAGTTTACTTACTAGTATTTTAATGTCCTCTTCGTCTGACTTTTCCTCTCTGAAATACAGTATATGCTTTTTACCGACAAAATGTCTTAATTGCATACAAGACTACAGTGTTAACACAAGAAACTTACTCTGATAGTGGTGTTATGTCCTCCGTGTCTGTGTCAACTGTTGGTAAAAATGGCTCAACACATTTGCTGCTTTTACAGTCTGGCCACATCTCTCTGACACAGTTAAAAAATCCTCCCATGGCATAATACTGTGAACGGAAAACAGCAGTTAGGAAAAACAATTAAATGTATGTGTTCAACAAACTGACCCAGCTGTTCACTGAACTTACATGAATGCCGGTGTTATATTGTGAAGCCAATAACCCATTGTCACGGGACTTGCATTTCCTTGGTTTAAGGAAAGGAAGGCTGTATTTGGGCAAGACACGCAAGTTTTTCTTTCTTCTAAGGCCACCGTCAGGTTTAGGATCACTAGACAACCCACTCTCTTCAAGAAAACTGGGCGATATAGGGGTAGACCTCTGTGTGGTAAGAGGCTGCATTCCTGATCTTGCAGCTTTGGGCACTGGCTTCTGGGTGAGGAACAGGCTGTCTCCTGAATCACTGCAAATACATCATATAATGTAGTAGGCCTAGTAGACATTGCAGCATAATAGATTACACTTTTAAAGCGGTGTAAACAAATGTGTTCTGATTTAACCGTACCTTTCTACGTCACCAGGTATATTTCCAGTCTCTTTTTCCTGTCTGTTGTTTTCTACAGAAAGCCATTGTGATATTTTCTGCACATCATCTGGAGGACAGGGTTCCAAATTCATGTGGCAAGTTGTCAGCGATGCCACAACAGCATCAGGATGAGGCCGAAGTTTTTTACCCATCGTTAACAGAATAAAATGTTTCACAACACTCTTAATCTCAAACACGCACAAACACAGTAGTCAGCAACAGAGACGTTAAAACGTGCATAAAATAATTCAATATCATTCATTTGTGTTTGTCAAACTTAAAAAAAAAACTACAAACATTACAGCATGTGTATTTTGTCTCAACCAGGAAGTAATTCTTCTTCTTCTACATTCCTTAATGGGGGGTCGCAACCATCAGGCAAGGTGCATACCGCCACATACTGTACCGGAGAGTACCCTCTAAGGGTGAGGGTAAGTACTTCAGGTTACAGTCTAATAAAAAAATAAAATCTATACCTTAACCCTGTGCTCTTGATGTACCCCATCAGTGACCAGCTACATTCCTTAGTGCTGACACCCTTTCCCAATATTCCCTGTAAATTCCATCCCCTGCCTAATTAGTACAAACGGTCCAGGAAGCGCTTATAGTCACGTGGTCACGTCAGTAAAGCATGTGACCAATAACCAAAGAGAAGACATACGTGTCTAAAAGAGAATGTTGCAAACTTCCGCCTTCAACTGAGTGGCGGTTCTTACTCACATTTTTCAATAAATATTTTTGTTTATCCGTATTTTTGTAGTTACGTTATTTATTAAGATTGTCGCGCGTTATATCCCATAATTATACAGACAATTACGCCCAGTCACCGCAATCAGTTTATTCAATAATTTAAATATTATACGGTTAACAAATTATATACAAATGTGATTTATATAATATGAAAATGTTGCAAACTGGTTTCTTCGTTTTTTTCTTTCTATTTCTTCACAAGAACAGGCTCTTTAACACGTTTTGTAAAGTTGAGAACAGCAGTTTGCCCGATGAGTGTTTTACTATCTTGATCACGTTTATTCTTTGGTAACCTTCTAGTCCTGAGCACAGACCGACTTGTTCTGCACAGCTCCTGACATTTAAGTCTCTCCACGTACGTTCTGATTCAACAAGTGGCACAGTTATGGCAAATATTAGTCAAACCGAGAAGGTTCAGCTGCATGTCCCTGCTTTGGAGGAACTGTCTGCTGGTGAGTGCGTTTCATGTACTGTTGCATACGCCTGAAAATCTTGCATTGCCCCTTCTGGTGGTGAAGTTGAAGAGAAAGTAATACACAGATTATTGATTTTTTTCAGTGTTGCAAACAGGACTGCAAACCAACTTTGCTGAAGTCCAGGTCAGTGTTGTAGACTGCCCAGATTTGACTAAGGATCCCTTTCAGTTTCCTGTCAAAGGTAAATGCCAAAGCGTTTTCTTCTTTCCATGTGACTCCAATGACAGTTTCTCTAATACATGCAAATGCTTTACCACCTAAAATGAAGTACAACACATGACATTTCCATGACAACACATTGCCCTTTCATTTTATCTTAATAAGTGTAATTTCTTTAGGTTTATGTGGAAATCCTCGCATCACTGATGTTGGTGGTGTGCCGTACCTGGTTCCTTTGGTTCAAAAGGACAAGGTGAATTTCCTCACTCATGCAGAGCACTGTTTAAATTTCTAGCATGATTGTTAGTGAACCATATATTTATTCTCTCCTCTCCTTGTTCCAGGAATACAACATGAATGTTATATCAAAGGAACTAGAGCTGCCTGGAGCCTTCATCCTCGGTGCTGGAGCCGTTGCTTCCAGAATTGTTGGGATGAATGCAGAGGTATCCATTCTTTACTGACTATTAAGTTATACCGTTTCACAAAGTTTTCATGATATTCGTACACACTGATGTGTGTTACCCCACAGCTGATGCCCCTGGTTCTGACTGAAACAGAGGGAAGGCCTGCGGTAAACAGCAGTTACTTCTCCTCTGTCAATCCAGCTGACAGCACGTGCCTACAAGAAAAATACAGTGACAGATTCTCTGACTGCAACTTTGGTCTACTGGCCAATCTGTATGCTTGTGAAGGAAAACCCGGGAAGGTAAAGATTATTCCTTCATGCATTTGTGATGTAAAAGCAACATATTTTAAGAATTCAAAATTTTGCCTTTAGAACTAAAAAATGCATTGTCATTATTAGCTGTGGCTTTTATTTTATAGTTAAATATGCATTTGCACAATTATATGGGAGTTAATAATCATGTAATACCTGAACCTTAGCCTCATCACATCTGCAGTTCCAACATTGAAAGGAGAGAATTCAGTCTGAGGTCATCCAGCCCTTTTCATCTCTGTCCCTTTGCAGGTCATAGAGGTTCGGGCCAAGAAGAGAATAGGTGACCAAAGCCTTGTGACGGCTCTGAGAAAGACTCTTGAAGGTCACTACCCTGGCCAAAGCCTGGCTCTGGGAGGAACATTTGTCATCCAAAAAGGAAAAGCTAAAATCCATATTATGGTAACTATGAGATTTTAACACAAAATTAAACCAGAGCAAATGAACCGGCAGGTTTTATCTAAGTTGCTATACATGTGTCACCATCAGCCAAGAGAGTTCTCCGTCTGCCCTCTCAATACAAACGATGAGGTCAACAGCTGGCTCAAGCACTATGAAGTCAGCGCTCCACTAATCTGCCAATCAGTGCTTGTATCCAGAGACCCAGTAAGTAAAGAAACACACACAGACTCATCTCACTGTGTCAGTATCTACTTAGATCCACTGTATCTCCCTTGCATTGTAACAGTTTGAGTTTGTCGGCTATGTGTCCAGGGTTTAGACCTGCGAGTGGAGCACACACACGGCTTTAGCCATCACGGAGAAGGTGGCCACTACTATATCGACACAACCCCTGACATTGTTCAGTACGTGGGCTACTTCCTGCCCGCAGAGTATGTGTACCGCATTGACAGGCCCATGGACACTCATGGGGTTGGACGAGATTAAGAAAGGCGTAATGACTGATTACCTACCTTAACTGTGGATTATCTCAATGAGTGTATTCTATGTTAGATTTTTTATTGACTAAATTTGTTGTAATTTCAAAAATATTTTAAATTGAAAACTACATTTAAAAATACTTACTTTAATAAAAAAAAGATGTGTAATTGTTTTTGCATTTTCTTTTGTGGCTTCTGAATGAAACACAAAAACATTTGCAATAAATTTTAATTATGTTGTCTGCCAGAAATATATATTTAAAAAAAGAGCAGGTCGATTTAATAATAGAGTAGAATGACAGACAAAATAATTAAGTATGAGCAGGTACTGTAATTACATCATAGTAGCCAGTGTTGGGAGTAACGCATTACAAAAGTAATGCATTACAGTAATATATTACTTTTTCCTGTAACGCAGTAGTGTAAGGCATTACAAATTATTTTTTAGTAATATTTTACTCGTTACATTTTCAGCAAAGCTTGCGTTACAAAAAAAAAAAAAAAACTTTTGCGAGATTTCATTAATGTCCCTCTTGTTGGTGTAACTTTGTTATTGCGTGACAGGAGTGGCGCGAGGCATGATTTCTGCCCCTGCTGTGCTCGCGGGTTGCGCTTGCCAGTGGAAAAGCGGCTAATGAAGATGGCAGAAGACGACTGTACATTCACGAGGTGGACGTATGCTCCACCTCGTGAATGTTAGTCTTTTTTAGAGGCAAAGGCCACGGTCCGGAACCGAACCCGAGAGACTTTGATCTGGACCGCAAGACATTATTCATAATTACAAGCGCATTGTGTAAAACATATTTTTGAACCGGCACTTCTAGGGCAGCTAGGTCAACACTCGGGTCCTCAGGTTATTATGGGTTACGGACAGAGCGGCGGGAAATTCAACATGTTTAGCGTAGCCTCATAATGCGTTAGAAACGACTAAAATCTAAAAGTTGAGCCTTGGCAAAACATAACGAAGATTCACTGCCGTTATGGACGGAGAGGGAACGTTTATTTTAGTTTATTCATCTCCTAAGCTCCGTGTCAGAGTCAAAGCTGAACAACAGCCCTTTATCGTCCAGTCCAGGCTGCTTTGATAATCAGAATGAATCCAGAACTGAACCAGGACTGGACAGTTTTCATGTCTGGATTAAAAAGACTCAGAGGAAAGTGAGGACGTCTAATAATGTGGTGAGTTGTACATTTGTCTGTCATCTTCTCTATTGTGTTGTAAGTGTGGTACTTGACTCGTTTGTCGCATATTAGTAATAGTATTAGTAATAGCTCACGCTATTCGCGTTCATTTGAACCCAACACATGTTCATTTGGGAGATTAAATACAGAAAATGTGTTAAAGAAGGGTTCGGAGATGAGTGACATGCTATTACAGCATTTAGGATTAATTAAAATGTTACCCCACACGGGGAAAACAAAGGATAAAATACAGAATACAGTGGACATTCATATCCAGATTGTTTAAGAGGCTGTAGGTGTGGAATAAATAAGACTTTACTTTAAAGAATTATATTCAAACCCATATCCTTTTATTTTAATTTTCCGGACCCCTCACTTGAGTAAAGTTAACTAAGTGGACTTCTGCTGATTTTAATTGAGGACCCTGGCCTAAGGGTTTTTCTTCTGTATTATCTTACTAAGCAGTTAGGTTATGTTTAGCTTGTGGACTAAAACGACTGAGGCTAAGGGGTTGGTCCTCCAAGTGCACTTTATACTTGAGAAAGCACAGCCTAAGCTATGTTCATCATGTGCACTTTGTGCATGACAGTTTGTGTTGTGAACCTCTTGAATTCAAAGAGAATAAAGTAAAACAAATGTGCATCTTGTCATGGCATTAGAGTTTACTTATGTTATGTCTAATATTAATAGACCCAAGCTATTGCCAGATAATAATTTTACCTCGACCATACTTTATACAGACTTTAATCATTTGTGATTTTGTCTGTCATTCTTTCTTGTCTTGAGCCTTCACTTTGCCAATTATATGCTTTATTGTTAGTAGCCTGATAGCCCACAGTCATTATGGAACATCAAATGTCTTCTACTGGATGTAAAATGCTCTGTATTACATTTTGTCATTTTCGAATTTTAAGTTCTACCTTATAGTTATTTTCGTGAAAGTAACTCAAAAGTAATACAGGAGTAATGTAATGTATTACAATTCTGAGACAGTAATATTGTAATGTAAAGTATTACATTTAAATAACAGTAATAAGTAATCTATAATATATTACAGTTTGGAAGTAACTTGCACAACACTGATAGTAGCTAAATTGCAGATGAGTTATTTAGACAATCAAAACTAGCATAGCATTACTATGTAGTAACACCTGAAAAATATCCTCATCAAGGTAAAATACAAGGTAAATACGCATGCAAAGGTGACCAAAAATATTTTCGGGGATTAAAATAAAATAATCCGTAAAATAGAAGCTGTACTCAGCTATAGCTATATATATAATTATAAAATAATTACTTCTATAATATAATCTACTTCTGACTTCTGTTTATAGCTCAAGGCCCACAAGGCTCATGGCCTTGTGTATCATTGTATATACCCATTTTATAATTTCTGTTTAATAAGCCAACTGTATATTATGTACATACCAAATCTGCAAATTACTTTTCCATACTAACTTATTTATGCAATACTGGATATCTTGCACTTGCTGCTATTGCACTTCTGGTTAGACCTGAACTGCATTTTGTTGCATTGTACTTGTGTAATCACAATAAAGTTGAATCTAATCTAATCTAATAAAATTGTCACCAGTATCATTATTTTTATTATACAACTATTAAATTACTGTTGGAGAGTTGCTCATTGAAAAGCTTCTCTCTTTTGTCATTTTGTTAAGAAAAATGAGATGAGCCTATTTAATACAAATACTGAATGTTCCAAACCTTGACCAAACGTAAAAGTGACCTTCTACCGTCAATAGCTCCAAAAATCTGTCTGACTGTACCCAACAGCGCCCTCTTGTGCCCAGAACTAGCTTCACACACCATTTCCCACAATGCTACTGCCGCACTGTTCCGGAAGTAAGACGTTTATTGACAATATGGCCGTGGAGCTAGGTTTAGATTCAGAGAGAAATGTAATTTGACAGCATTGACTGGGCTGAAGCAGCTATCTTTTTTCACTCCAGGGGTTTGTGGGACAGATGCAGTTGAATGAAGGGTCTCGTGGTTGTACGACATGGTGTCTGTGAGCTGAGGAAACGTCTCGAGTGTGAGCGCCGTCATGTCGTTTTTCAAGAGGAAAGGTAAGGGAGCTCCCTGTGAAGGCTGCAACGTCAACGGCGGCTGGCAGCGCACACAATCCCGAGATAAGACGTAAATAATGCGGTGGGCAGCAAATTAGACAAGGTCACTGCAGTGTTGGTTGATGTTTGTTGTTCTGCTGCTGCCACTGCCACTGCTACTGCAATGGGACTTTTAGCTTAGCTTAGCATTGGCCTCTGATTTTTCCTCCATCTGCCTCTAACGGTAAAAGACATTGAATACATTTGATTGGCGCGGCTTTAGCTGGTGTACTGTTAATTAAGAGCTGAACACAAAATGAGCAGTCTTTGTTTTATCTTTGGTTCAGTCTGTACTGAAGCAGCTAGCGTAATGAAAAGGTTTTTTTTTTGGACTGACTGTATGGGACTAAAGCAAATAAAAGCTGTGATTTATCTGGCATTTCCTAAGCTATTTTATTCCCATAGTCCAGATCTTTTAGTTATGTCTAATCATTTTCTTCTTAACAGATTGATTTGGGATTAGAGAAACGACAGTGTAAATTATTTCAGAGGTTTCTATATGCATAACACAGGAGTTTATCTTTAGTGTGAGTAGTGTGGGGTTTCCTTTGTAGACCACTGTGTTTTAAAGTAGCTGACACAGCATAAATCCAAAATGAGGAAACGGAACACATTGAGACACTCAGGATTGACAGGAAGTGAGCGGATTCTTGTAAAGATGAACTTGCATTTCCTGTCACTGTGAAATGGCAGGTTGTAATAAGGTTATTGTAAAGATAATGTTTAGATATTTACATTATGTGCAACCAGATAATGTCCCATAGATTTTTATAGTATCACATCTCTTCTTGTAATATTTAACCGGTTCACTCAATCTTTTTATTGAGTATTTAAAATTAGTGTATAGAATGCCTAACCTTATGTTAAATCTATCTACCTTGTGAAGTAGGTCTTCTGTTGCTTCTGTTGAAGTAAATAAAACTGTGCGACTGTAAAGAAAGCTTTTACATAACTGAGAAGAGCTGTAAGTGATGCCAAAAATCAGGTCTGCAGTTTAGTTTAGTTTAGTTTATTAAGATCCCCATTAGCTGCTGCAAAAGCAGTAACTATTCTTCCTGGGGTCTATAGACTTCAACAGATTATTTTTTCTTTTTATATATATAACATAAAACAATACATTATACAGACAAAAAATGCACACATTCATACATAACAAATACAACAGCATACTAAAAAGAAAACAATAAAACAATAGCTCAACATTTTACATTATCACAGTGCACAGTTACAGCTATACTAATATAGGGTTCATAATTTTCACAATGTTTTCCCTCTTTTCAACCATTCAACCAAAAAAAGCAACAAATATCAATAATAACAATTATTCTAATGTAAATAAATAAAGTCTTAATCTTTTACGAAAAGTCATTAGTTTTAGTAGTTCTCTCACTACTATATATCTATGCCGATTATGTCATTATGTAACTGGATAATGCTTCTGGGCTTGATCTCCTCCTTGCCCCCCCTCCCATGACTCCCATATAATTTTAAGGTCTTGGTCTCGCCTTGTATTTTGAGTTGTGATTCATAATGGCTTTGTAGTTACAATCCTCCTCATCTTTCTCCTAACAGCCAAAAGCAAAGAACCAGAAAAGGTCACAGATGCTAAAGTCAACAGAGGTGAGCATATCCTTACTTGTATGACCTCATAGCAGTGACAAGAAATGTTTACATTTTACATGTTGCATTTGTGTGTTGTACTATTTAGAATATAAGTGATACTCTTCATGTGTTGGATTAGAGCTGTACATTGTCATAAGACCTCAGTCCACTAAAGTAAAACTCACACATGGCACAGTCTAGTAAACACTGAGAAGGTTGTCTACTCAGACATCTCTCACAGCCTGAGGCCTCTACAGGCCCTTCCGAAATCTACCGCTCAAAGGAGCTTTTCATACAAGTCACACTAATGGCTGTAGGACCGTGACAGATTGCTTTTTTTCCCCTTTAAAATTTTTGTTTTGGTCTTTGTTGCCCGATTGCAGCTCCGGTCAACCCAAACTCTCCGTCTCTTGGACTGAAGAACCATAATGCAGCCCAGGAAGTGGCCGGACCCAGCCATGTGGCTATCAACGCCATCTCGGCTAACATGGACTCTTTTGCTCGCGGACGTACTGCCATCCTCAAGAAACAGCCGAGCCACATGGAGGCTGCGCACTTTGGAGACCTGGGTACATTGGCACTATTCATCTCTTGTTTGTAGTCACTGTCTTGAGCGAACAATTTTTGTGTTTTATTTATAGATAAATATTTAGTAGTCTTAGTTTTGGAAACAAACTTAAATTTGTTTATTAGTTATTTAATAAAATTATGTAACCGTTCACTGCTGTTTTGTCCTTAGCTGGCAAGGCTAACATCTTTACCATCTTTAGGATGATACTAGCTAAATGATACTAAAAATAAATAACCATACACAACTTTAACCACACATAGCTTTAAAATTGCTATAGTTATCTGAAAACAATATAATCAAAAAGTGGGTGTTGTACTTGTTGCAGCTAAGTCCTCCTGTTGTGGTCTCATAGAGCCTGCTTTGTTGTTGTTGCATCACTGAAATGTTTACTGCTTTGTCTTGTGCAAGTGGCAAACACCTCTTCATTAATCCTGTAAGGGAATTACCTCTTCCAAGACTTCACACTGTCTGACAAGGTGCCAAATATTTCACTGTGGAATGTGGACACCGTTATGCAAAGTCAGTGGAAAACTTTTCTGTTTTTATCAGCACTGCTCTAACATTAGATTGCGTCGATGGTGAATGAATGCCTCAAATGTATAGTTTGGCTGAATGGCAGCCATGACAAGAACTGCTCAAGCCAGTTGTCCAGAGAATAGAAGAGAGTGAGTCAGACTGAAGGTGGAGGAACCTGTGCTGCAGTCTAGCCAACAAGTTCTCACTGAAAATCACTGGGCTATCTGTGATCAGTATACTGCACCTGAAAAAGATACTCTACTGTAAGGACTTACAGGAACCAGATGTCAAAGCTAAGGAAATGAAATGCAGTACAACATGTTTCACTGGATGTGACTGAGATATTAAGATACATTTCTCATGCTCATTTATCAAAAGTGCGTAAGGCAAAAAATTGGGTGTACAACCATTTCTGAGAAATCTTTGGCATTTATCACTCTGAAAGTGGGCGTACGTTCACTCAAATCCCACACCAGGTTAGGAGCTGGTGTAAATATACATAAGTTTAAAGTTAGCATTAAGCTGCTGCAAAACCATTATTTAGAACTTATAACGCATTGGCACTTTGAAAATATTCAATGTTACACTTCTCTGTAACAATAGTTTAGTATTTTATATACTTGGACCATGTGCAGCACGAGTTTTCAGATGATTGCATGTGTGTTATCTTTATTTTGTCTTTTATCAGGTGCTGCGTTTACGACACTCAAATGCTAATGTTAAGTAATGTCACTGAAGATTTGGTTGATTTAAACAAAAACACCCACGTGTTGTTACTAGTGCTTTAAGTGCCTAGTAGGTGGAAAAGCGCTATATATCCTACAATCCATGCCGTAGGCTTAGTAGTTTAACTTTTAATTTGACGCGCAGCAGGCACTTACCGAGAGCCAGGGTCCACACCCCCTCATCCCGGTGTTGTGAGGCTTGGACAGTGTTACAGGTGTTTCTGTCAGTGAGCTGGAAAAACTGTCCTGATCCAATGTTTGCTCAAACACAATATTAAAAGTAGACAGCGTTCCATATCCCACACCTTTAGGTCTGTCTCGCTAAATCCCTATCAAACTTCGGGTCTCACCGAGGCTGGTCGCGGGAGCCCAGAGGCACGCAGCTCTGTGTGGAGCTGGTCCCGGCCCCCGATGTGGGTATAGTTCACTCTGTAATTAACCTGTCTATAGTTTCTCTTTTCTGCTTATGTTAAACGCACACTGAAAAAGGGCAACAAAAGTATCAGACTCGGCAAGTGCCCACCGTTGACTCCACTGAGGCTGTAGTGACCAGCATTGCTGGGTCTGGGGCCCGGTCTGGAGGTCGGTCTTGGGACAATTGAGCGCTCAAGTCCAGCTTTTTTTCTCCAGTGCTTTTTAACATGTTGAATTTTTTTAGTAATATCACTATGACAACATGTATGCTTTAAAGTTACACATCAAATATGTACTTTCTTCAGATGGTTAAGCCTCAGATTGGGTTTTGTTGGCAACGAAAAAAGTTTTATACAAAAAACAATATAATCTTTCATCTTGGAGTATTTATTTGTCATTTCCTGCTCAAGAAATGGTCCCTTTTTGCTGTGTTTTGTGCCTCCATGCTGTAATCTTCGTGGGCGAGTTAGGCTGAACAGTGCATGTTTGGGGCATTTTATTCAAATCACGCATGTTTCAGTCTGCAGGATTTATCAACAGCCGGTTTTGTGTACACCAGAATTGGCCTGGTAGGCACAGTTTCATAAATTCCATGCACACTCTGTTGTATGGCCACCTTTACGCACAGATCTGCACTTGTTTTTTCGCAACTTTGATAAATGAGGGCCACTGTGTGGAAATGAAGGGATGCTTTGTTATTTGTAGCTTGTGTTTTATCAGACAATATAAAGTAATTATCTTGCACAAAGCAACGGCGAGAGTGTAGGTTTGTAGTTCCGGGGCCCCGGAGACATATAGTCACATTATATTGCATCTCTGCAGAATCTGATTACAGAACCGGTCATGTCAACATTTAAGTGTTGACACTCAGCTGGAGGGTGAGTGAGGTGTGATTGAAGCTTAGGTTAAAAAACCATAAGGGCCAAAGTCTGAGCTGCTGACCTTCTTGAACGAACTGGAGACACAGGTGCAGTTTTTAAAAAGATTATTCTACAAAGTATGTCAGTGTGAAACCAGCTGTGAAATTGTTTAGTCCACAGCCAACCTTTGACAGACTGGGAATTTAAAAGACTTCAAAAGCCATCCCCAAGAATTACATTTCTAGTGCCCAGTATCGTTTTTAAGTTGTGAGTGTATAGTTTTGTTGTTGCACTTATACAATTGAAGATCTATTTAACATTTCTGTTATTTATCTGGAGGCTTTGTTAGTTTGTGTAGTATATTTTCTGAAATGTGCAATTTGCAATTATGTACTTTGAAATATAAAATGATTTGTCTAAAACATCTTAGTAAAAACCTTGTTTGTTGAGTTGTTTGCCATGTTCCCTCCACTCCCTTTTTGAGGTCATTTAAATCAACTTTACATATTTTGTTTTGCATATGGTATCTTGTAGGTCATTCCAGTGTGAACTACCTGCCTCAGGAGACCCGCTCTCGCCTGTCTAAGACTTTGGAGCAGGTTCTTCGGGACAATGTGGCCATGCCCCACTACATGCATTTCATGGAACTACGAGGCGCGGACCACCTGTTTCGCTTCTGGTTGGAGGCCGAGAGTTTCCGGTCGTCCAGTTGGTCACGTGTTCGGGCACACAGCCTAAACTCTGTAAAACAGAGCTCCTTGGCTGAGCCTGTTCCCACCTCCCCAGACAGCTCTGAGCCCTTGGAGCTAATGCGAGACACGGCTAATGCCCTCATTCTGAACAACAGCCGCGAGAGCCTCACAATGCAGTGGGAACGTCGGGGTTCGTCCAGCTCAGACACAGGACTGAGACCCGGGACGCCTCGAGTTGAAACCCCCAGCAAGCACAGCTACTCAAGAACGGGCACACCCTTGAAGGGCCAGTCCAACAGCACGCTTCGAGAAATATCTGACAAACTCATGAAAAGTATGTGGAAAATTGTATTTTATTGGCTTATTTTAGCTCACACTACTTAACCTAACTTTTGGCTTTGACATGTTTTATTTTGAACACATGCACTGCCCTTGCTTCAAATCCATGAATTTTCTAAATATCAATGACTATCTGCTAACTGACTGAACTTTTTTGGGAGATTTCTTGCTACTATTTTTTCAAGCTTTTGTTTTTTTGTTTTCTTTTAAGAAAAGCATTGTTGCAAGTGCTAATGATCTGAAATCAATTACTAAAATGAAAAAAGTGCTGCCCTTGCATATTGCGTTCTTTTTAGAACGCCCAAATACAATACTCTGTTCTTGAATGAGGAGTTCTTTGTGTGCTTTATTTTAGGTATAGAAAAAGATGCTGTTACTATCTTCACAAAGTACATCTCTCCAGACGCGGCAAGGCCCATTCCTATCACCGAACAAGTCAGAAACGACATTGTTGGTAAGCTATACGGTATATACTTATAAAATATACTTTCTTGTGGTGTCACAGTTAAATTAAACATATAAACTGTAGGCACTAAACATAGTCTTATCCTCTCTTTTGCAGCAAAGATATGTGGTGAAGATGGCCTGGTGGACCCCAACAGCTTTGTCATTGCACAGTCTGTCATTTTTAGCATCATGGACCAACTGTGAGTTTGTGTTGATTCATTCTCACAAGGAGTTTTTAAAAAAAATTGATTGTATTTTTTTTGTCGGCATTTGTTGACATTAAGATTAAAGTAGAACTCTGACTCCTTTGTCATGTTACCACTTAGCATCCGCAGGAGCAGCCGCAATTCATTTCTGTTCAACCACTTGCTCTTTCATTTCCAGGCACTTTAGTGAATTCCTGCGGAGCCATCATTTCTGTAAATACCAGATTGAAGTGTTGACGAGTGGTTCTGTGTTCCTGGCTGACATCTTATTCTGCGAGTCAGCTCTCTTTTACTTCTCAGAGGTGTGTGGGCCCAGTGCTACTCAGTGCCACCATAGGAAATCAATAGCTATATGTGTTGACCATAAATAATTACCAATAACTCGATCAGTTAAAGCGGCAGAGGGTTTTCTTGATGTTTTTGAATGTTTCTTATGCTTTTGTTCCTGCAGTACATGGAAAAGGAAGAGGCCATGAATGTGTTGCAGTTCTGGCTGGCGGCAGACAACTTCCAGAACCAGTTAGCTGCTAAGAAGGGCCAGTATGACGGTCAGGAGGCCCAGAACGATGCCATGATACTCTATGACAAGTAGGAATTCCCATAGCAGTTAATGTTCTTGCCAATCAGACTGCTAGTTAATATGTATGTCTGAATGTATTTCCTTTAGGTATTTCTCACTCCAGGCCACAAACCCCTTGGGCTTTGATGACGCTGTGCGGATGGAGATAGAGTCTAATATCTGCAGAGAGGGAGGGCCGCTACCTGACTGTTTCAACACTCCTCTTAGACAGGCCTGGACAACTATGGAGAAGGTCAGATTATATATGATATATGATATCAAAGAGTCCAAATTCAATTACAGAAGTGATCGAAAATGTATGTCATATGCTTTTATTAGAAGCATCTGTCATACTTTAAATAGAATGTGGTATAACTTTGTTAATTGGTATTTTGTGTTATTATCTACTTGAATGCGTCTGTTAAACTTTGATCTTTTTAAAGGTTTTAAAGTCAAGTTGCTGATAAATTTTCCCATTAAAGCACTGACTAATGTAGCTGCCTTGACTTAATGTAATTGAATCTGAACAGTTGTTCGCACATGAAGGTCAGCTACAAACCTTTGTAACTTGTGCCCAGACATACATCAGCAAGCTCATTATTCCCAAGCAGAGTTGGCCATGTTGTGTTTTTTCTTCAGGTCTACATGCCCGGTTTCCTTTCTAGTAACCTTTACTACAAATACCTGAGTGACCTCATCAACTCGGTGCGAGCAGATGAGTTTGTTAATGTCACCTCTTCGGGCCAAGGCAGGATGGCGGACAGCGAGCGCTCGGGTTCAAATGCCAACGAGAGCTCTCAGATTCAGGTGAACTAAAGCTTAGGCCACATCTTCTTCCCCTGGAGGGGATCCTCCTTTGTCTGCTGACATTTACTGCTGTTATGTCTCATTACATGCGCTACAAAGAGGTTTTTATTAAAGTCATAAGCACTTAATCATGAGAATGGGCTCAAATAGAAAAAAGACTAAATAAAATACTGTATTTCCATTACAGCAAGGTGCAAGAAAGGCTGCTATAAAGATCCTGAAAAACTTTGATGAGGCTATAACAGTTGATGCTGCCAGTCTGGACCCTGAATCACTGTATCACAGGCCGTATGCTGGGTGAGGACACATTTGAATTTATTTTAGTGCATGAAATATGCCAAAAATTACCTTACAATATAAATATAAATACGTTCAAAAGACTTATTTTGTTTTTCATATAGGCAAGTAATGTTTTATAATCATTTAAAATGTGTATTTTTGGAGGATTGTTATTTCTAAATTATCTTTTTTTTTTTTTTAATCGATATAGCACTGAGCTTTAAAAGTTATTTGTAATAAGATTTTAAAGCCCTCAATTAATTAGTTCTTCTGAATGACAAAGTGGTGCTCTGACATAGTGTTATTATCTGAAAATTGATGTTATTGAATATGTTCACAAACGCATGTAAACACACCTACACACATTATTCTTCTTCCTGAGGCTAGGTTTTGTCCCGTTTGTTTTGCGTGCTGTGGTCATTTGTTGCATGTTTTTTTTCTTCTATAGAAAGATGACGTTTGGGAAGGTGAATAAGCTGGGCCAGTTCATCAGAGAGGCAGAACCAGACCCGGATGTAAAGAAATCCAAAGGCATGTTATAATCTTCGTCCCACCTGTCAGCCTTGCTTGTCTCATTATTCTGTCCATCTTAGCCTTTGCACTGCAATATTTTCTCCTTCTCCTTGCAGTGAAATACCTCAAGTCTGTGAAATATAAATTTCATCTTGTGGCTGCTTTCACTCTAATAACAGCTCAGAGCCTACTAAAATATTTAAGAAATTTTATTTTCTAAGAAAACAATATCTACTAGAATCCTAGGGATGTGATTATTTATTGAAAAACAGAAATAGTTTTAAGTTTATGAGAGCATTGTGCCAAAACGTGTTGTACTTAATTTATATATATATATATATATACACTGTTCATTATTTGTGCTCATTATAAAGGTCTTTCTAATGTTTTTTCTCTTTACTTAGGCTCAATGTTTTCTCTAGCCATGAAGAAATGGGTCCAAGGCAATTCGGACGAGGTGAGAAGATGTTAGATTGTGTGGCCAATGAAAATCTGTCTTTTAATAAAGAAATTTAAGTATTTTCTTTCTTCTGTTACTCTTGCTCTTAAGGCACAGGAGGAGATGGCTTGGCAAATTGCTAAAATGATTATCAATGACGTTGTCATTGGACAGGAAAGCCCTGTCCAGTCCACAAAGGTATTAAAAAGTCACTTAGTCATCTTTAATCAATTAACATCTGTACAATGTGTTGTTGAACTTAGTAATTTCTTTGATCTGTTTACAGCTATGACCCAACTGAACAATCCAAAAAGTCACTCCCTGCAAGCACTGGTTGAGCTAGTGAGACTGTACACAGGGCTTGCCCTGTGAAAGACTGCATCACTCTGAGAACAAACAAGGCATTTTATCACTCTTCTTCACTCTGTGTCACTGAGAGTACTGTATGTGTGTGTGTGTGTGTGTGTGTGTGTGTGTGTGTGTGTGTGTGGTAGTGAGTGGATGAGTGCACGCATGGGCAACAGGAAAACTTGAAATTACATCTTACTCCAAACTTCATAACACTATAAAGGTACACAAGCAACTGCAGATTGTAAAGCAAAGCTAAAGAAGTCATTTTTGAGATGGACAAACTCAGCATGGTGCAAGAATAAAGCTGGCACCAACTCCACCATGTGCTGCTGTAGCCATATTATTAACAAATGAACTTGTGTGGAACTTACGGAGCATGTTGCCGTAACTGAAGGACACACCTCCAGACAGTTTTTTTTATTGCCTTTCCTTGTTTTTAGATGACACAGTCACTCCACTGCTCAAGCAGATGAAAAGTGTCACTGCACACATTTTTTTGGGGGAGTGGGGGCAAATGCGCCTGCCTCCTCCACCTTCTCCTGGAATAGAGCTGTACTATGGTGAACGTTTCTGTACTGTACATCTAGACACGTGACAATGAAAGATTTCAATCTGATGTTGAGCTGGCCGGCCTCTTCTGTGACTCTCTTGGCACTTTTACAGAGTGTTTAAGAAGAAATACCCCTTAAGGAACTGAAGTGCTCCAATTGTAAATTAAAACAAGCTTTTTGTTCTAAATGTTTGAAGATGTATGTAGATTTCTGGTTTACCCCAAATATTACTGCTAGTCTTTCTGGTGATTACTGTCTTTTTGTAAGCCCCATGGAAATGATCCTAAGTGATGACTGGATAGATCAGCTGGAGAATGTGCACAGTGAATTTTTATTTCTTTCAAGCCTTACCAAGATGTGGATAAAAACCAGAAAAAGACTCTTGGTACTATGTACCACTAATGTTTTCTGAAATATATGTGTACTTAATCTATAATATATTTAAATTGTGTATGATTTAAATACATATATTATGAAATTTGTGCTTCATTTTTGTGTTATTTTTAGTAATATTGTCAGTTAATTTTATTATTATGTATTGTATCTACCTCATTAAGTACCACACTGTAAGACACTGTGTAACAACATAGTACATACATACCCTAACTTACAATACAATATGTAAGTACAAATAATGCCAGTATGTTTGTACAATGTATTTACATGTTATTAGTTTGTTACACAGTGTGTTACAGTGGGACTTAATGAGGTAGACACAATAAATCAAGTGTAGAGTGAAAGTGTGACCCAGTTAATAATTTCCAGATGAAGTGAAACTATGTTTAAAACACAAAACAGAAAAAGCTAAAAAGGCAGATATTGAATGATGTTTGTTAGAATTTCTTTGACCAGACAGGGGCAGTATTTGCTACTTTCTCGTGCTCCGGTCAAACACACGAGGAGAGCACTGGTCATACATCAGAAATCTACAACCTGTGAGTGAAAACTTTGAATATTTGCATTACTCATAAGAAATGTGTCATTTACTTAACCCCACATGCAAACATAAAGGTTTGTGGCTGTTTTAAAAGTGTCTTTACCTTCACACGGAAGCACGTGGCGCAGGCGCGCCCACCTGCTCAAAGCCACAGTCTATAAACCATCCATGCTCTGATTCTGTGTTTAACGAACTTTTTTGCCGACATTTGGCCATGACATAAACATATTAGACTAAATTAAAACAAATAGGTTTACTTACTTTTATTGGGAGCTATAATAGTAAACACATTTACAGCAATTTTGACGAATTGCGTGCCTTTTTGTCGTCCAAGAAACAATAGATGGACTACTTAACGTTATGTGCAGCCATTAAATGTAAGGCGCTTTATAAAATGTGGATGAATGTAGTAAAGGTTGAAATCAAAAACTGGAAACGTTTCCATTATCTATTTTCAAGGTAAATGTAATAAACGCAAGTAAATGAATCTGCTTTACCTGGACATAAATAACTACACGGTTTACTTGATAGGTTACAAATACGCTACAATGACATTACTTGTAGAAATTATTTATTCAGTTGAGGCTAAATCAGTGAAACAAACCACAACTCTGCTTTTATTGTGAAGGGCTTGAGCGGAAATGGAGGTATGAACCGTGGTAACTTGCCGTGGACCAGACCCGAGACGCGCTAATTGTGGAGGCAAAGTGCAGTGCGTGTCGGGGCTGAGAGTGTTCAGAGCAGCGGGACTGGGACACGCACGACTTTCCAAAGGGTGTAGCTCTTCTCTGAGATAAAGTGCACGGGCGCACGCATTGCTATGACAACTGCGCATCCACTTTTGGGTGTGACAAATTTCATAGGCGTATGTGTCAGGTTTGGCCTTATCCCAGCTTCAGTGAAGACGCAAATGACTTAAATCCATCACAGCGGCTTCACATGCTCGGGACGTTTTCTCAGTTTCCACCCCTCTGCTCATGTTTAGGACGCTCATGTGGATCCACAGCGGGTTATGTTCATCTTCCTGGCCAGGGGCTGAAGTTGAAGAGTTGAAGGCGTGAACTCCAAATGCATTCGCTCCTGAGCCGGGAGAAGAAAGAAGAAGAAGTCAGTTTTGGGGTTGATTTAAGTCTCTCTCCGGGCTTTTTGCCCCACGCTGCCACCATGTTCAGCTGTGTGGGCTGCTTCTGGGTGCTCCTCTCTTCTGCTTTGGTCGCCGTTTGCAGTTTCAGCTTCATTTCTCCTGCCTGGATTGTTAAGGACCAGCTGAGAAACAACCACCAGCAGCAGCAGCAGCAGCACCACCACCACCCCAGCCACAGCAACAAGGACTCTGTCAGCTTTGGGCTGCTGTGGCACTGCTCAGAGTCTCTGGATCACATGTACAGATGCTACACCTTTGGAGGACTGGGCAAATTTGCAGAGATCCCCTCCAGCTCATGGCAGGTAGTGACCCCACGCACCCACACACCCTTTTGGCACATGTGCTTGGAAGCAAACATGATGAAAGTAGCAATCGTATGTCCTCATGATGGGGATATGTAGAGCACACCTTAAAGCAATAACATCAATTTGTAAATGACTTTTGCCTTAGCTGGAGCTTGTTGTTACAAATGCTAGTAGTGGTGTTAACTCATCCACTGCTCTGTGCTCTTCACTGTATGATACATCTCTCGTGGGCACAAACAAGCTGCACGCCCCGTACATAACATGGTTATATGCTGCTACATGATAACCACCCAGATTCACGTGCCTCCCCTCCTGGATTTTTGTGTTTGTGACGTTGATTTCAGTCAGGAGAACTGATTCCTTGATGTGAGGGGTGTATCGCACAGAGCAGCATCTGCAGCACAGCATGCCAGACACACATCAAAGCAGCTAAAGTGGCACTGCGTCGGCAGGCTTTTATTTTTTTTTCTTAGAGATGACGGCTCCCCACTAGTATGAGTTTCAATTTAGCTTGTCTCTGTTTAATTGAACTCTGTTTGAGCCTGGGTCTGACCGCTGCATTCTCTGCACATACGGGCGAACAGCTGTGCCAGCATCCTCAAACGCCAAACAAGAAAAGAGGACAGTTTTTGGTTAGGGTCTTAATTCAAAGTAACTTTTTTTTTTTTTTTGCAAATCAAAGCCACACTGGGAAACACTTCAGTGAGGATTGTAAGCTTGTTAGAGCAAAACAATTGGCCTTGTTAGAAGAAATGTATCTGGGATAGTCTAACTCCATTCGGTGAAAATCTATAAAAACTGCTACAGTGTTGCAGCAACAACTGAAGTTATGATTTATGCATGAAGGAAAATTAGCATTTGAAAGAGAGATATTAATAAGTGGCGGCTTGTGTGATTGTTGCACTAGAATCTGCTAAGAGAGATGAATACTCTTGCCGGGTTTCTTTTCACAGGCAAGCACAGGTGTTGAAACTGCCGACAGATAGGAGCAGTGTGCAGCACTGTGAGTGAACACAGATTGCAGTCTCTTGTGGATGTTTCATCTCATTTATATTTAGAAAGGAGCTACCATGTGCCCCTTACTAGGCTGGGATGAGGCAAACCGTGTTTAATGCTCATTTGACTAAAATCCAGAGTCGTTTTGCTGCTTAGCCAGTCATCAGTAAGTCAATTAATGGCTCTTCCTTTCAGTTATGAGCCCTCGTGCTAGTGTGTTGAAGCTAATGGTGTTGCTTTCTGTTGCACAGCTACACGGGTGCACAAACCCACTCCCACTGTCATTAATAAAGGTGACGGGACCATTAAGTTTTCATCAGAGTCACTTTATTACTTGGCCACTCTTCACGGATGTGAACAAACCTATATGCTTACACAGGCAACAATATTTTATTACATCCACTCTTGTGCTTGCATTGTTCATGAAGACACAAGCCCTGTAGCCATTAATTTTACTTTTGTTTTGGAATAAAATACACACTATTGCTGCACAATGAGCTCTTAACTTAAAGTAAAAGTCAATCCAAGTGAGTGAAGCAGATGAGTAGGATGGAAGCAAAATGAAGAGGCGGAGCTGGGGTGGATCACTGTAAGGCTGCCCTACTTGGGTTGGAGATTGTGCTGTTTTATTTCTTCTTATTGTTGTCAAAAGCTTGTGCTCAGTCTGTGGTGCTTTCCAGTACTTCTGGCATGCTCTGCTAAGCCCAATGCTGTGGGCAACATCCAGGCTGCCATTTAGCCAAACACACTTAACAACCACCAGCAAGTGTAAAGAAGAACGACAAATACACATGCATTAGAGAAAGCTGTGTTCACATGCTGTGCCGAGCAGGAAAAGAGAGGACAAGTTCCCATAGTTTATGATGTTGAAGAGCTCATTGCATAGGCATTAGCTATTTACAGGGAATCACTGACGCCAGCTTCAGAAGCACTTATGGGAAAGTAACTTCCAACCATTGTTGTTTTTATTATATACTATACAACCATATTCCAAACCTCCATGTTGGGTACTGCTCTTCTAATCTTTTAAAGTGATCAATAGTTACGTAGTAGTTGTGGAACTATTGCCATAGTGCAGCAGTATCTGAATACTTTTTTTGTTGACAATTTATTTCATGCCTTTTCTTTGGTTTGTACCAAATTGCTCCATAATCTAGAAACACAAGTCTAACCCTATATGACATCCAATTACCAACATCATAAATCCTTTTTTTTGGTCAAAACCCTGTGCTCACCCCAGCACTGTTGCAACATGCACATTAGGCTTATTGCAATAGTAAACCTATCTTTCTTGCTCTTAGCTGTTCTGTGTAAATAATTTCTTGTATTACTTGTTTCTCAATGCTGCCCTCCACATTTATCTATTTAATTTTTTTTTCCTATCAGAGCAGCTGTAGAGTGTAGTTGTAGTTCCCTTAAGTGAAAGCAATCATGCTCCAGTAGTGGTTGCCAGGTTGGACGCGTCACTGGAGGAGTTCAGCTGGGAACTGCTGCTAGGTAAAGTGTGAAGGAGGATAGCGAGAGTTCCTGCCAGAAAACATTTTCACCTTAACATGTTAACAGCTTATGTGCTTCCAGCTGCTTCATGGCACTAAACACCGGAGCCTGGAGTAGCTTGTGTAGTAGACAACATGCTTACAACTGTTGGCCTGCATGTCTGTCTGGCATAGAAGGCATTCAGAGGGTCTCGTGGCCACATGTGTTTGCTGTGAACTTTAACAACACATTGCCGGTGGAAGTTAAGGTCGCCTTGTTACTTAAATGAGTTGTGGCCCTTCTCCAGGACCACTGATTGGAAATGTCTGTCTCCACCTTTTGTCTTTCTGTGCAGAAAATGGCAGCGCGACCAGGCGATGATTCCAGGCCGCAGAAAAAGGGATGAGATTGGCTTTCATTGAAATCCTTGAAACGAAACAATTGGCCTGTGTTGTGTCTTCCATGCGCACATGCCAAGAAGATGAATTATAGATGTTAGTGGAAATGTTTTACCATGCCTAATTGCCAGTTACCTATGAAGAACACTTACTGGGGCATAAAGCCTGCTAGATGCTTTAAATGTCATTTCACCACTCACTGAGCTAGAACTGGTTTTAAGGGAAGAGATAACTCATTTAATGGCATTTAATTATGATTCTTGTCTGATCCTTGACTTGTCTTCGCTTTATATTAACGTCACTATCTCGAGACGGCAGCACAGTGTTAATTAAAAGCAACATGTTTTTGTCCAAAAGGTGTAAAAAAATTAACTAATATAATAACATTTGTTCTTAATTAGTTAAAGTATTGTCTGGTTTCATAGATAATGTGTGTTTAAGTGTACAGAACTTGCTATAAATTCTATAGAACTGTATGAAAAAAACTGAACAATGTTACATAGATAATGCCCTCTAAAGGGTGGTTATTATTTTCATAATGAAATAATGAAAAGAAATGGTAACAAAATATGAAGGGTATATTAGCCCAAAAGGTATAATAAAAAAAAAACTTACTAAAGCTTGGTTTAAAAAAGTTTGGTTTATTAAAGCTTGGCTTCTTTAAGTTACATTTTGGTCACTGCTGTGGGGTTTGTCTATAAAACTTGTTCAGAAAAGCGTGTCTTGCAGCCCAAATTCTCGCTTGCATAGGGCAACAACAGAATGTGATAATAATAACTAACTGCTGTGGCATGTCGTTTACCATTGTGTACACCCAATAACCGCTCCAGCCTTTATCTAAATGAAACACTATGAGAGAAATGAGGGGTCTGGCCTCTGAGCCACTCTCTACTTTAGCAGCCATACAAACCCACACAAACCCATTCTCAGGCAACTCCATGTATCCCCACCACTTACAGACAAACACAGCAGCTCAATGGAAAAAGCAGCCAACAGCAGAGGACTGTGAAGCATCCACTAAACAGAAAGGCGTCATTGTTGTCCTTGATGTGAACTGGAGTTGGATTTACTGGCGCTGTAAAGCCCGGTCTCACTGCTGTGGCGCTTATAGCATCTGTGCTTTAATGCTAATGGGAAAGTGTGTGCTGAAAGCCATTTGAAGCATGTCTTACATGAATGATGTTAGTGAGTCTAATGCATGTGATGTAGTCCCGTTTCTCGCACTGGCCAGTTTTGAGACAAAAGGCTGCTTTTTAATGCCAACCTCATTCTGTTCATTATGCACTTTGCCACATTGTCACTTTATAACTGGAATGAGATGAGACAAAGTGATACGGATCCCACTTTCATACATACGAGTGGCAAGTTGAAAAGAGATACAAAACTCATCGCTGGTGCGTTAAGAGTTATCAAAAGAAATATTGATGTAATGTACACTGGTACAGTGGCTCTGATGCAGTAATTAAGGGTTCAGGGAAAGATGGCCATTAACGCGTTCAAATGTTTTTGCTTTCTACCAGATCTGTGTTTAATACAAGTCCAGTCCATCCACTACACAAAAGAGCCCATCCATTTCCTAACGCCGTTATAAACTCAACTCCTTTTCAGACAATATTATATGACAATTTCTTTTGCCAGTAATGTATTTTAAAGTCTGCGTCCTCCAGCCTTTACTTCTCGCTGCACTTACCTGTGAACAAGAAGAAAAGTGCCTACATAGGGGGGCACATTGAGGTCAAAAGTTGTGTTTCAGCACTGTGGATTTCTTTAAAAAGCCTCTTAAGCCAAAGCTTACACATCAGGAGTTGTATACAGGCTGCTGTGGTGCTTTATGAGACAAACACATCCTTGGCCCGAGGCTCAGCGCCATATAAATTAGTGGTTGTATTTGGATGTCTGTTAACCTTGACTTATATCGGGCACATAAATAGACTTGTAGCAAAAAAGTACGGCAGAGAGCTGAGGAAGTGCGCTGCGACTGGAAGGAGAGATAGATGTTGGACGCTTTGACAGCAAGTCTTGCGTGAAATGTGGTGCGCTGACTTATTATAATACAGTGCATGTTTACACCAAGGCCTCCCAGTGACTGGTGACAGAATTAATGGGAGGCAGCGTGTACGCACAGTGGTGTTTAACGGTGATATATCTGGGTGCGAATGGGCCATTTGGGTGGCATCCCAGATACTCATTTTGCAAAGGTCAAATAATGCTTTGTTTATTGTTTTAGCCTATGGTTGTTCTAAAGTATTTGTTAGTCGGAAGCAATGTGCAGCCACATATTTCTGTTGAGCTTATACATGACAAGACGAGTTAAGACAACGGAAGGCATTAAAATCTATCAAATAGAACCACATTTATAAAATACTGGACAATGCCTCTCAGTACTAAATGAATGGATTGTACTTTTTACTGTGAACCTCTCATTTTCACTGCTATAATGTGTTACATACAATTATTTAACAATCAATATCTGTTACATTATTGTTCCTTCAATAGGCCTCGGGTTGGCTGTGTTGAAAATGAAAACACAAAATTTGGAACACTGCAATTATTTGTACATCCCAAAGGTATACATAATAATCAATAAAGAAAACTTTTTTTTATAAAGCTGTGTGGTTGTTTTCTTTCTTAAGACACACAGTGGCACTAACTCTGATCAAGTTCTACTAACATTGTGTTCAGTCAATAATAGTTTGAATAAAACTAGTTCATCCCTAATAGTGTGAATACAAAAAATACTTGACAGCCTTGATTCTAAAACAAAGTTTAATCTCTAAAGTGTGTTTCTTTGTGACTACTTGCCAGTCCTACTATGTCTATGAAGTATTTATTGAACTGTTGATTCATAAAGCCTGGCTCCATTACATTATGTCTTGTAAAAGATGAGTCAGACAGTTGTGATTTAGTCTGAGCCAATAACCACTCAACACTGTCATTTTCTATTTTTCAGATGTTATTAAATGTTCTGTGTGGACTGTTATAGAGACAGACCTTAAACTAAACTGTAAAGTATTTTGGTCTAAAACCTGTTCCGGAGATGGTTCACAAATTCCTCGACATAGCGTGTTTGTCGCCGGGCGGTGTGCGGTAGAGCAGGGCAGAGGTCAGCGCTGCATATGAGCAGAATTGAAAGTGCAGAAGAGCAGCTGTCCAGATGATGGATAGAGAGATGAGGAGCCGGAGAGAGGAAGAGTGGAAACAGTGTTGATCTGCATTTTATACCCATCTATAGGTGAAGTGAGAGGAAATCAGTCTGGGCCCAGGAAGGAAGAGGATTTATGATCTCATCATGTTTGATGGATGGATGCTACCTGCGGCGTGCGATCATTTTCTGCCAAGTCTTTTTGGGCTGATATTCGATATTCTCACAGCATTTGGCACAGGCCGGGTAAAAAAAAACAAAAAAAAAACCACTTTCTTGTAATGATGTGTACCTACAAAGACACTGAAGACTCAAAATGTAATAAACTCCAGCGGCAGACTGGAGTGTTTATTCAATTGTTGGCTGAACTCCCGTCTGAAGTGAACGGTTATCTCTGATATGAATTATACCTTGTGGTTTGGTGATATTTAAGAGACTCTGATCAGCAGTTCCCAGGTAGACACTACTAGTCTGGCTGATAGAAGGACTGTATGGCACTGTTGCCCTTAAGCTGCTTAGTCAGCGGGCTGCGCGAGACCGCCGTCCATTTGTTAAGCTGCCTGTCACTTCCACTGCTTCACTGTGGATCCTGTGGGTAGTTTATGTATTGATTTAACAGGGAGCCCTTTCTCCATCTTTTAACATAAATGATGGCTCACTCTGAATGGCTGGATGCTGCAGCAGTGCCACTTGGCTCCATCAGTAGTCAAAGTACAGGGGTCGCAGGTAAAAGCCCCAGTCACAATGTGTACTCCACTTTTCAATCTTTTGCATTAAAGCTGCCTCACGGACTTTTAGAGATGCTGGAAATGCTAGTTTGATAGAATCAACTGTATTTTTGTGATATTCTTTCTGAGTCCACATGTTATTTTATACAACTTGACTTTTTTTTCTGTTTATGTTCTGTTTCTGTTTATCTCCCAACCTTCAAACATCAAAACACAAAGCTCCTGGGATCTACAGGCAAGCTCCAAACACAAGTCTTCTGCTCGATCCAGAAGCAACGGGTGCAGCTTCAGAGTGTGTGTGTGTGTGTGTGTGTGTGTGTGTGTGTGTGTGTGTGTGTGTGTGTGTGTGTATGTGTGTGTGTGTGTCTGTCTGTCTGTCTGTGTGTGTGTCTGTGTGTGTCTGTGTCTGTTTTTAGTGATGACTTTATCTCTTGAAACCCAGAGATAACCTAGAGGCAGCCATACAAAGCGTACCCATACTGTATATTACAATTATCAATCACTACAATAACACAGACTATAATGCTTTTTGGTTAGGCTCATTTGATCTGGAAAACACTTTTGCTTTGCATTAGGAACGTTGCAATATGAACATGGATATTTCATTCAAAAGACGAATTAATCTGCCGTTATATTCTTTTATCTATTAATGCATACAGATGATACCTTACTGCCTCAATACAATGTTAATGGCTGAATTGGCTACTCATAGTGTCTGCACTGTCTGGGCTCTGTTAGCATCAACAATCCAAAGCCATGAATGCTTTTATTATTTTACATTTTGCCAAAAAAAATACATTCAAAAGATCTACCATTCTATTTGTAAAACAGTCTGCATTTTCTGATTATGCCATAACTACAACTAGAAAAAATAGTTCACTATAGTCCTAACATGCTTATGCATCTGTATTTGCTTAGCCAGATTATTGCCATTTTCCAAAACAATTACAGCATAATGATGAGATGTTAATATGTAAGAGGAAGCAGCTCATCATGTTGTTGTCCAGATACATCATTCCTCCCTGTGCCTCTATAGGATTGGCTGCAGCCTTTTTAAAATTCAACACATTCTCTTTCTTAGGCATAGATAGCACTTTATCGGACTGATGCAACTGTGATCAAAAGCTGGCAACACAACATTTATCAGCACTGCAGAGACCTACTTACTTCAAATGAGAATAGATTCCAGCCTCAAAAGATTTCCTCAGTTCATGTTTTGACCATCTCTTGAACAAAGTATGTTTTGTTTTTGTGAGGACTTATTTCCGTTTATTTTGGGGTCAGTGAGATGGCTGTGGATGTAACACGGACCAGTCTGCTGACGGAACGGAGCAGAGCGTTGGAGGCGGATATAGTAGCATTTCCAGTTGCTACAGTACTGTATGCATGAATTATGAAATGTGCACTTGGGACCAGCTCTAGCACGGATCATGCATAAATGCAAGAGCAAGCTGGGCTGTGCGAGTGTTGGAGGGGGTGAGAGGTTGCTCCGGCCCACACGCTCTCTCTACAACTTCCTCTTGTGCTGTACAGGGTCAGGTCAACGGTCATGTGATCGCAACAGTCCAAAAAGCATTTTAGTTAATTTATAGTTACCTTCTGATCTGTTAAAACAGGAAGTATGCGTTTTACGCATGTGAACAAAAGAACTGTGTAATCACCTAAGAGTATATTATAACAGGAATCATCAGTGAAAAAAATAGCCTTTCAGACGTCATCTAGGGTTTAATATCAAGGATTTTAATTGATGAGAATTTTCAGCCTGGGTTACTTTGGCCAATCACGTGGAGGCTTTTGGAAAAAGGAATGTTCTCATTGGTCTACACCGGCTTGTGAACAGGAAGTTTTAGCTGCAAATAAAATGAATATGTCTTTTAACAAAGGAAACAAACAAACAGAGAAAAGGAAGATCATTTAATCACGTAATGTTGAACGAGGCGGAGATAACTGACATTCTGAGGGTGAAGTTGAACCAGGTTTAATACAGTGACTTCTGAACTTCAGTTTGGTGTAATGTTTAAAGTAATGTTGTCTATGGAGGAAAATTGGTCCGGTTTTAAAAGCAGGAAAGGTCCCTAGGCTGCTTTCGGGGGAGAGTGGCATCTAAGACAAGAGACGACAAATAGAAAACGAGAAGTCGCCTATTACTGAGGCAAAGGCATGGGAGAAAACTAGTCATAGCAGTATCTGACTTCATAATACAAACTACAGATTGAAAGTGGCAAAAGGTACTGTGTTTAACATTATCTCTAAAGACAGCTTGTGTGATGTGTAGATATGGATCGATTTCATTTGTTTAAAATGAGTAGAGCAGCTGCTAAATGTATTAAGCGTCTACAGTGAGCTTTCTAAATGTGTCAGTGTAAGAGTGCTTTTTCTTCCTTTTGTAAAGTGCTCCTCCCTCTCCCACACATCTCTCACAACTATATTTTTATACTTCTATATTTTTGATGTGAAAAGATCAATTGCAATTGCTGGATTGTCTCTGTAGCCTAATTATGATCTGCCGTCTGTTGCGTGCCAAACATAGGCTTTATCTAAATGTGTCAAACTGCTTGATTAACAGTTATCATCTGCCTTTTTGTCTCATCTCACTATAGGGCCTTTTATTTGCACTCAAAGAGACAAAGCACGACAAATTCCATTCTCTTTGAAGATACTCGGGAGGAGAGGCGGATGAGGCGATGGGGGTCAGACACAAACGTATCAGATGCACTATAATTCAATTACAGCATCTATTGAGAGTGGGGAGAAAGGGGAAACTTTGCCTGGGGTCCCTGGTCTTTTGACTATCTCCAGCAGCCTGTTATAAGAGCTGAATGGAGCCATGGACCGCCTCTGAGGATGTCATCATTAAACCGGCCTGTGAGGGATCCCACACATTTCAAACCAGCTATTTGATCCCAAGATCTGATAGTCTTTTGTGATCTATTATGAACAAGAGGAACGAGCGGAGGGGAGGTAATAAGTATCTGCCTCTCTTTCACCGCTGCACTTTTTCCGAGTTAACTTCAAGCTACCAGCGCTCTCTGGGGCCCGAAGGCACATCACAACTTGTAGTTCAGAGCTGAGCCGTATAATGAGAGTTATGAAATAATGTTGACCTTGGTCTCATGGTTCAGGGAGGAGCCGATAGAGCCAAACAAACTCTGAACTGAGTTATTATAGGAAATGTGTTTTGTCATTATACAACACTAAACCAAAGAAAAGGATGAGTTTTTAATTCCTTGCTTCATATTATCCCCACAGTTACTCATTTCCCATTCACAGACGAAATAAAAAGAAGGTTGAAATGCACGAAAAGTTTATGCTAAATCCAGCAAATGCTAACATTAATGCTGTGATGAGCTTTCAGTTTTGACATTTCAACTTGTTACCCTGTGTAGTTTTTCCTGGCACCTACTAATGAATTTTTCAGAAAGCAATGCCAGACTTCTAGCCCTTCCTTTCTAGAGCCTTGGGGCAACTACGGTAGCCCTGCAGGAACATGCTGTTTCCTATGAGAGATGTTTATCATAATTGTCCTATGTCCTTCTGCAAGATTCTTGGTTAGAAACAGAAACAAGAAATGTGCTTCTCCTCCAGCAGTGCCCGTTATAGAAATTATTGCTCTTGCTCTAACCCTAACCCTAACCTGACAACTTAACTAGTACATTCCTCAGTTCCTATGGACAGCTATGAATTCAAAGGTGGTCCAATGAAAAAAACGAATCTGTGCTGTGATCAGAGAGTGATGATAGTGTTGTTTATGAGATGCTCTGGAGCTGGAAATGTTCCTGTATGTGGGTGGGCAGCTGGTACCAGATGGACACTTGATCACTTGTCATACAATTCCTGATTAACCCATAAATGATCTGCCAAGTGGATTAACGTGCATCATCACAAACATCATCTCCGGGGAATCAGAGTTTATTTGGCTTTTGAGCAGCGCCACAGGGCGTAGACGTAGTTTTCAAAAAGCGAGAGGAATAATTCCCCTGAACAATGTGCCCAAAATAGCAGCTTTTCTCTGCATTGTGTTGGCTTCCATAACAAACTCTAAACGTACAGTATGAGTCATTGTCTGGGCTTTTCTACCTGAGGCTCTTATAAAGATGATTGTCCTCTGGGATGTTACTATAGCGTGCATCCATTTCCCTTTCCTGCAACACTGCTGCTGTGAAACTAGAGCTTGGGGTTATGTCTTCCTTACTATAGTTCGCTGGCAGCTTTGCAGGTACCTCGCATGCAGTTTATATTCTTACAACGCCTATATTCACAGATCGAAAAGCATTGTTTTCTCAAATGCCTTTGTGAAAACGAGGAACACCACAGAACATAATGGCCTTCCTGTGCAAAGAGCCCCGGTAATCTGTCTCGTGGGTAATCTTTAGACTCATTTTCTTTGTTGTTGATGTGGAAACTGGAATAGAGGTTTGGCCCATCACATATTAGTAGATCATTATGTCTTTCCACATACCGGTGTATTTTTCTTGTTATAGGCTAGACGCATCATTTAGTTACAGGGTGAAAGAGGACGTAAAGTTTAATAATGGCTGTAGGGAAGTTATGGCTACTGCAGTGTCATTAAGGCTACACACAATATTGTACATGCACACAGAGCGGCTTTCATTTACTCTGCAAAACATTTCAGGAGTTAATCTGCCCAAAATACAAACATTATATTCAATTCAAAGCATGATTTCCAAAATATGATTAAAATAGAAATTACATGATGCATTTTATTGCAGGTCTTAAAAATTAAAATATGTCTGACGATACCAGTTGACAGTTGACTGTTTTATTTTTATTGCTATATAATTATTAATAATTAGTCTAAATAAATGTGTTAATGTAATAATAGCTGTTTTTGGACAGATGTTGCCTAAAAAATTATTACCAAAAAATTAAAGCCATGTCTCAAACTTATAAGACCAAGCTTTTCTTTTTGTTTTCTTTTTTTTGTTGGTGAAGAATTTTTTTTTATTTTTTAGGCAACATTAAAAAAAATCTTCCTCTGCTTTTATTTTTAATGAATAAAACACTCTTGAGGGCCACCGTACTCTAGGCATAACTTCTGGTTTCACTGGTGCTCTTCATTCTTATATTTGGTCACACCATAGTTTGATTAAAGCTGTGGTCGGACAATTATTTTGGAGTCTCAGTGTCTGTCACACACACCATACAACAGCATCACTCTGCACTGTAGCCACATGATACTAAACTGCAATGGTTGACCTCCATCTGCAACTGTTACATTACACTAACAGCTGTAAGGGGTTATGGGACTGCACAATGGTGGCAATAAATTCAATGCTTTCAGCTCAACTTAAATTATTGATTATGTTTTCCAGGTCTGTCTGCTCTGGTCGGATAATTTCCCTCTGTTGTGATTATAGTCAACACTGGCCTGTCACAAGGCTCTGGACACTTAATTAAGACCTCGGCTGAACATACAACAAGCCTCTCCATGAGTTACAAGAATTAGTAATTTGAGAGAAAATAGTTTTATTTGTAGGTTAGGAATTTTAAATGAACAAGTGAGTCAGTACTCTCTTAGAAAAGCTATATAGCCTTTTACATTGATTGATTAATACAGTCAACATGTAGCTGTTGAAAGGAGTTGGACTTTTGTTGTCCAAGGCTCGTTTTTCTCTTTCGATAGGCGAGTGGTGTACAGGTATTGTACCAGGCTTGAGCTGTGAACACTGTTTGAGAGTTGTAGTGACAGGTCATAGTGCAGCCCTGGCTCATTGATCAACAATAATTTGGCTTTTATCCGTCATCGCCGAGCCCAGGAGTGAAGTCCCAGCGGTGTGCAGGTGGTGCAGCAGGTGGCAGTTAGTGGCCTGGCCGGAACACAGCTGCTCTGGAAAAACTGGACGCACACCAGATGAACTGTAGCTCTGTGGGGGCAGCAGGCAGAAGGTTTAAAATTAGTGTATTTTTGTGCAGCAGGGGTCCTACCTCAGAAGACCGGAGAGTCTGAATTCTTTTTGATTTTCTTCCTGTTTCTCCATCCTCTAGTGATTCTGAAACAACTTCCAGCGCCGAACTTTGATCCAAACCAAACTTCTTTTCATCACATGAAGAGTATACCTCACATCTATTATATAAAGGCGTGTTTGTTTCGGGGCATCTCTCCTCTGTGAATGTGTTACTTTTAGTTTTGGCGAATCAAGCAATACACTCTGACGGTATGAGAGATTCCAGCCATGTTTTCATTGAACATGACACCAAAGATTCGACACCACATTAAAGCGTTGCTCTGCGGCGGGGGAGCACCTTGCCTGCGTCCCAAGGAGAAAGCTCTAAACGTTCGACGACAGTGAGGCCCTTTAATGTGTTACTTAGTGGTTGTGACATTCCTGGATAAAGATGTGAGAAAAGCACATAAATCTGTAGCACAGCCATGACACATTAGAATAAACAGCAGAGGAGGACACCTAAAGGGCTATAACGGATTCAGCTGCAGTTGCTTTCTTAGTGTAATAAACGTCACGTGTAACTAAATGGAATGTGTTAAATACCATTGAGACAGCAGGAAAAATATTAAGACCACACATTGGAGTAGAATGTGTAGCCTTTGTGGGAAATCCGGCACATAAGGTGCAAAAAACCTCCCCAGAACCCATATGGTGTTATAATGAAGACTGTTATTCATTTATTTAGACAATGCCCAAAGATGTGCTGAAATTATTAAAGCAGGGTTTACTTTATTAATGATTGCTTTTAACAATTGAATTCTGTGTTATTTGGAATAATAATAGCTTGAAGGTTGACCCTTGTATAATTTACCGCCACAGTGTTGTGTTTTTTCTTGTTTTTATCACTTGCTTCGGGATATTTCCCTGCAGTCGAGAATGTCGGAGTGAAGAAAAGTTTATTAAACATGAATTTCAGTTTCCCTCGCCACCAAACCACTTCTCTGGCCGGGGAGGGGGCAGCAGGAAACATCTTCATTCATTTATGACTGAGGTGTACAGCAGAGAAGCACCAGAGAAAATGGACTAGGTTTTACATGCTTGGCTTTTTTCCACTAATGATGGCATGTTGGAATTTGCAAATGGTTTCTGCATTAGCCGCCGCTAAAAACCAGAGGAAATTTACAAAGGACACAAGGCAGGACAACTTTCCAATAAAATACGCCATCAAGTGTTCCAAAAAGACTGTGTGATGTGAAACTGAGGATATATAGTTCAATACGATGTGAAACTATCCAAGCAAAAATCCCTGGCTGGGTTGGAAGCAACACATTTCTGAGAGACTGGATTCTTTCACAAATTACAGAGGCAGGCTTCAGGCACAAAATATATGAGATTGTGTGAAAGTACCATGTCTCAGAAAAAGCCGGAGTCGATGCAGCTGACTGCATATTCTCTTGTAAGATACCCAGACTTGTTGGAACCATTATTTACTTCTTTTGAAAGCCGTTTAATTGCGTTTGTCAGTTCCAAAAAACCTGTTTTGTGCAACATGAATATGATTGCATCTTGTTCAACTAGATTGATGCAAAGTTACTACTTTAAAACTATTGCAAAAATGTTAATATTTAGATAATTGCGTATCAAGTGTCCACCTGTAGCTCCTAGAGAAAAAAAAAAAGTCCGGTTACGGGATTAATACCTACATAGACACCATCTCCAAAACCTTTCAAATCAATTTAAATGTTCGACATCTTCAGCCACTACATGCAGATGCACTTCTTACACATCCCTTCTTAAGATCAAATCTAGTAGGGATTTTCTTTTGACAATATAGCTACTATATGCAAGTTTTGTTGATGTAATGAATTGACATAAGCCTAAATCATAACAAGCAACAGCTGCGATGAGAGAAAGCTGTTCCTGTCTCAGGCCACCACAGCGTCAGTGATAGGAATTCCCTGTTGAACGTACAGCTGTTCTTGTCTGCAAACCCTGAGACAGTCTGACTATTTACATGGCTATGTGTATGTTGGAGAGGGAACAGCGAGCGCTCCCGTGTCCTCTTAAGTGCTCCTGAATGTCACATCCTATCTGCAGCCTGTCCCTGAGGCACAAATGGACACTCCATCCACTTGTCAGGTGATTAATCTCCGCTCCCCTTTTTCCCTCGTCTCCTCTCCATCTCGCGTTCACTTTGTTCACCGCTACGCCAGCCGTACAGAAGAGCATACATACTCATAATGTTTCCATATATTATAATCATTTACATCATATCTTTGAATTTTTTACTTTGCGTATAAAGAATTCTGACAGTGCCCAAAGGAGGTATGACAAGTGAAACAAACTCAATACAACTGGGAAGAAAATGGGCGGTGGTCTCTAGAGCAAAGGTAATTATTCTCTAGGACATTCTTATTGATTCATTCCAAAGTTTAATGTACCACATTTTGGCTGATGGTTCTTGTTGTCCTTTACTGACACTGACGGTACTTTGTGGTCTGCATGCATGTTGATGTACTTGATGTTCCCTAGACTGCAGTCTTCATCCACCTGCAGGCATTGGGTCCATCTCAGCGCTCTGCCACTTGATGTGTCTTGTGACTGTGTCTTGTGACTGGATTAACAGTTGATTCTTGATGTGGTTAAAACAACACTTTGTATTTTTTCCGGATTCCGATTGAAATTGTACTGCTGCAAAAAGATGTGTAAAGAGTTGTGTGATTGTGACAGTGATTGATGGAATTGGAGTTGTTGAGGGTTTCAGGTAAACTTTGTTTATTGTGTTTATGTTAAGAAACCATGTAAACCACCTCAGGCTTTCAGGCTTAACATTGTAATGATTTTAAGGCTTTATATTTAAGTGTTCTATTAAAATTGGATACCCTTTTAATCTTTTTCTTTGTTTTTCCCTGACTGGACTGATTTTCAATGCTAGGGGTGCAATGGCTCTAGTTGTCCTTTAACTGGAAGGTTGGCAGTTCAATTCCTACTCTCCCCAGTTCATACTGTTGTTGGGCAAGACACTTAATCCACTTTACCTCGTGGATTAAGTGGTCAGAGTGGCCGTAGTAGTTTGGCTACAGAAGTAGTTTTCCACCACTATTGTGTGACCGTGGAATGAAGAAAAAATAACTCTGTAAAGCGATAGTGACTTAAAAGTGTATATATATATTAATCCAAAAAAACTCCTCTCTTCTTGTGTTGTTCTATAACAATATGCTGTTATGAGGTCAAACATTTTTCATGAAATGCAAGAATAAAATTTGCATACCGAGGTTTAACTATTTTTTTTTTTTTTTAAGATATCTGGTTCTCTTTAAAGCCCTCATGTTATCTTTTTCTATATCATCATAAACTAACAAACTAAAGTATACACTGTAGTTCTTGCCTAACATGCATTTTTGTATTACCCTTTCACGGAAATATTTCAGGAAATATTGATTACTCAGGCATTTTGCAAGCCTAGTACATCAGCATATGTTAAAGGACATACTCACTGGGAGGCTTCCAGAAGCTACCCCCAAATATGAGACAACAGTAGTAGAGTCCCCATAACATCATAAATATGAACACTTGCCTCTTTGTCTGCCCTGTAAAAATCAATTAAAGGACAGGTTTATAATTCTGCTCTTTCATTAGGGTTTGCCATGGCTTATTTTATGAATGTTGTGGCAGGTTTATCAGGATTGCTTGGACGGAAACCGCTGAATCGGAAAGTGACCGGGACTCTGCTAATACGTGTGTGTCAGAGAGGGAATAAGCTACACAGAGCAGAAACACCTCGGAGATGTTTCGGGGAAGCTATGTTATGCTGCTAATGGGCTTCAGGAGGCGGAACACGTCAAGAGCGGGGGTTTAGTGCGACTGCTGGGCCCTCACTCCGCTGAATGCTGAGCTGTGATGGGAGAGCTCACCCTGAGACGCTTCTGTGCACCTGTACTTGGGGATGGGCTATATAGTATCATGCTATAGTGATGTCTATTACTATAGCTATATAGTCTATTACTATAATAAACTTTGACTTTGACTCAGTTTGGACTGATGAGGGGAATTCGGGCATAAGGTATACTGTGTTTATTTTGCACTTCCCATATCGCCCAGCGTTTACTGTACTCAGTGTTCAGGGGCAGTGAATACACAATCCCATACACACACTCAGAAGAATATGACCCACTAATCACGCCAGTCTTTCGTTAGATCTCGCCTCACCTCTTCATTTATAAAAGGCCAGACATTTGATTGGAAAGTGGTGGGGTTACTTCTGTCAAGAGCCGGTGCTGTGCATTAATGCCACTATCTTCTCACTCAGACACTCCTGGAGAACAGAAACCTTCTATTTTCCACAAGCCTGCACTAAAACATTTATCCGCTCAGCCCCGGCCCGGAAAGGCAAAGTGCGTTTAATGAGACATGCCTTGCCATCTCCATCTTGTAACTTCCAATTGAGGGGACAATGAAATTTCATTGGGCTGTACAGTGTAATCCCAGGCTTTCTTAATGTAACTGGAAATCAAGCAGTCCCCTTTAGACTGTCTCTTTATTACACAAGCAGCAGGATGTGAGTTTTGGTGGGCAGTGCAGTTATAGGTTTTTAATAAGACAAAGTTTAGGGTCATGTTATAGAGGGTGGCTAATAAAGCTTCTTTGTAATGGAACCAGGTTGTCTTAAAGCATGTTTACCAGAGCCTTTAGCTTTAGCAGCATTAAGGACTAATGTTTTGTATGTGTTTTGATGGCATCAGTCAAGACTATTCTCACATTAATGAGCATTTAGTCAAATATTTATTAAATTATATATTTTTTTCTTATAACACACAAGCATAGGTATGCATGGATACCTCACTTTTATATAGATTTTACCTTTAATTCATATGTCGACATTAAGTGCATTGCTAAAAGTGTTTGTATATGTGGATAAAAATCGTATTTTTATATATCTCTATTACAATTACACATAGACAGCTTTTAGTAATATTGATAGTGTGCCGTGTAGATGGTTTGTGATGGATCCTAAACAATGAAACTGTCTCTTACTTTTCTGAATGGCTCAACAGCTCTAATTGATTCCCACATCGAAAGCTGTAAACCAGCCAGCCGAGGCTTAACGAAGCATTAATTGCTATTAAAACTTCGACTGCACAGTTCAGGCTGGAGTCGTAATTGTTACTGACTACTAAAACAAAGACGTTCCAGTGTTCCACATATTTAGTGTCGCAGTATCCTGACAGGATTTCCTTCCATATCAAATTTTCAGGCTCCACAAGAGAAAAAAAGAGAGAGGAGATTACGACAAGTCTGTCTCAGTGTGTCTCTGCCAAATGAAAACTTTTATTCCTCCTCTGCATAATTATCCGCTCTTTCAGCCTCCTGGCTTCCCTCTCTAGCTCCAGCTGTTGCAGCGGTTATTCACACATAATTACAACCTATTTAGGAAGCATCACTGAAAGGACTAGTGCTGTTAGAAGCTCGTTTGCTACTAAATTAACTTGTGCTCAGAGCAACACAAGTACAGTTGTAGAAAAATACAAATTTTTTCTTATTGTCTGTGAGTGGAAGTCATAATTATTGCAACAAGACCAGCCACAAACACGCACACACCACACCTAAACTCAGACCACGACTTGATTAATTGGGTGCCATTAATTGAATTGTTGTTTTTTCACTATAAAATGTTGTGTATGACTGTGATTTACTTTAATAGTCTCTCTGGGCTTGTTAACAGGCATACTAAAAGTGTCATGTCCATAAATCTATTCCAGCTCCCAATTTAATTTAAGAATTTATAAATAGCACTCTTTGGGAAAATAGAGAGGAGAGATAATAAACTGTGAAGTCAGTTTGCTAGAGGCACAGCCTGTGTAGCTCGTGATGCTAATAGCTAGTATCACAGATTATTCAAAAAGATGATAAACCACATAAGTACAGTCATAATTGGTTTGTTGTCATTAGAATTTAGAAGAAAAGGAGTAGGGCTGGAAAAATTAGACCAAAAAGCTTTTTCAATGTAGTTTTATTTTTAAATGACAAAAGCAGCAGGCAAAGTACATTATTCCTAATTAGTGAAAATAAAACTGTGTAGGTTGGATGTCTTTCTATCAACCTCATGGACGAGGTCTAGTTTAATTTACTGGAAACTGTTTCTCTTAAATTCAATATAACACTTTATCTATTTTTGACATAATTCACAGTCAAAAGCTTCCCTCAGTTCTGCACAAGCTTCTTTGTCAGCAGCCTGTTACAAGGTCCACTATTCTTCTCCTGTCTTCATGAAAAAATACTAAGTTGCAATTGAGGGCTAACTATCATAGCATGCTGCTGACCGTCAGAAGATGTCCTTATTCTTAAAAGTGTGCCATAACCAAACCCTGTCGTCCTGCACAGCCCCACCTCTCCTCTCCTATGAGACATGATGTAGTTTTAATGTTTCACAGTGAATGGAGGACAGCAGGATGGGAGGAAGGCTGCACACTGGGAGCCCAGAAGGCAGGCCGAGATCAAGCAGAGCGGGGAACGGAGACATTCCTCTGCATACATGAATATCATTCTACCAAGAGCGCACGGAGAACAAAGACCACAGAAGTTAATGGCTTTTCTGTACCTTCCAATGCACCACCGCCCGCTGCTCTTTGGCCACAAAACCTGAAGAACAAGATAGCAGTTGTTATTGAGGGTATTTGTCCCTGCTGTTTACCTTTTGTCTCCGTTATGGTTGATTAGAGTAACGGTAAGGCTTTTTGAAACGGTTCCTGCTGGAAATCTTTTATTTAATTGACACAAAAAAAGTCAGAAACTATCAAGGATAAAATTTAATCACTGCAAACTGTCAAAACACTTTCCACACATGTTTTGTTCTGTGTTGGTCTTTCCCTCTGTGCTTTCTTTTATTGAAAGAATTGGTT